>JAMJFZ010002117.1:4530000-5730000 GCA_026225945.1 Cricetomys ansorgei
GCCATCATCAGCCTTTAAAGTTTGCTTTACTAGAGTAGGAAATCTCAAGTAAAGAAACTTGAGCAGTGGGTGATGGAAGTCATGACTGTTCTTGAGCAAGAGTATTAGAAGAAGTGGGGTACATTGTGGGACAACCAGATAGGATGAGGTGGGTGCCGGAGCAAAGGACAGGCGATCAGAAGGAGGGAAACAGACCTTTGTGCCAGACCCCAGGCTCACCTCCAGGAACTGCGTGCATGCCCACCGTCACCCACGCCCACCCTGGCCCACCCTCTGACCACATTTGTTATTTCAGGCAAACTGCGAACTGGAGTCCCCGTGTCAATGGTGAAGTCCTTGGGATATGAGAAATCTGTGTTGTCTGTGAGCAAGGTAAGAGGCACATGGAAATAAACCGTCTTCTCTAGGGTGGCCTACATGCCATCACTCCTGGCCCTGAGGCCACTTGTCGGGGTGTGGGCACCCCTAAGTGAAAAGTCAGTGCTCTTTCCCACCCACCTGTTATCATTCATCCCTCCACTGGCTTATCCAGGAATATTTCTTCTGGGTTGTTGTTGTTTTGTTGTTTGGTTTTTGGTTTTTTGCGTTTGGTTTTGGTTTTGGGTTTTTTTGTTTGTTTTTTGTTTGTTTGTTTGTTTTGTTATTTTTGAAACAAGGTTTCTCTGTTGTAACTCTGGCTGTCCTGGAACTCACTCTGTAGACCAGGCTGGCCTTGAACTCACAGAGATCCACCTGCCTCTACCTCCCAAGTGCTGGGATTAAAGATGTGCCCCACCACGGCCCAGCATGGAATATTTCTTGAAGGTATAATATGTGCCAGGAATGGCACATATTCAGACCACAGAAACAGCAAACACTGTTCCTCCTGGGAGAGCCTACATTATAGCAAAAGAGGCACCCATATAAACTCATAACACAGCATCAAGTAAATAAAGGGCTTGGAAGAGAAAGAAGGTAGCCTCAGAAGAGAAAGTGGTGGTGGAAAGGGGGTGCTGGTTTTTATTGAGGTGGACAAGGAAGGCCTCCCTGAAAAGGTGATGTTCGCTGACACCTGAGAGGGCAAGACGGTGAGCCCTGTGGATAGTGAGAGAAGTGTCCTTCCAAAAGGATCAGCAAGTGCAAAGGCCCTGAGGCTGGGGTGTTCACTGTTTTAGCAAAGATGAGGTAACATCCAAGGACTGTAGACCTGTGTGGCTAAGTGATCTCAGCTTGAGAAGACCAGAGTTACTGCTGAGTTGCCCATGTGGCTGTCCCCAGTGTTGTCAGCAAGGCCTGAGACTCACTAGATGTTTGATAAGTTTGTAAGCAAGTGACATCCAGGCCTATGCTAGGAAAGAGGCTGTAGCAATATCAGGCACCTCACAGCAGTGCCAACCTCAACAGCAATGTCCACACTCACTGTGCTGCCATCTTCACACCTCGCATGTGAGGCAGATACTGGTATGATCTCCTTTTTCTGATAGAGAAACCAAACTCAGTGACAGTGAGACCTTTTCCAAGGCAGCATCCCCTACCAGTGGCAGAGTCAGGATTTGCTTTTGACCTCTGCCCAAATAACCTCTTGCTTTAGCCCCAACTTCTGTGTGAGCCAGCCAATGAAGTGTCCATCTTGGTCAGCTAGCTAGTAGGTATTTATTAAGTACCTACTATGTGCAGAAACTGACCACAATAATGAACAAAACAGAAGGAAACCTCTGGCTCCTAAGAATTTCAGTCCACTTTAGAGGGATGGGTGCTGAAAAGAGTCTCACAGCGATGAGAAAGCCTACAGATGCATTGCCTACCACCCTTCTGTGACAGAGTGTTCAGCCCCACTCTACAGGGGCACTTTGGGCCAAACCTGTGACTCTTACAAGTCCCTATTTGCCCCCAAGCTGCCCATAAGACCACTGAGCTCCTGGGCCATTTAGTTATGAAGAAATCGCAGATCTAAATCCACATCCACCCTATTTTCAAATGTCCTTTTTTGTTGTATTGGCTTCTCAATCAGCAATGCATTGATTATGTTCTATAACTGGATGACACCACACATTTGAATTAGTGGAAAGAGAGTAAAAAAAAAATAGACATGAACTAAAACTAGTATGTGAGAGGAGATGGTAGGACACAGGTAACAAGGGTCCTGTATTCAAAGTTCCCTTCTACTTTGTTGGAAGCTGTGAAGAGATCAGAATACAATCTTGGGGGATAGGTCAGGGGAAGTTTCATCATTACACTTAGTTTTGCTTTTGATTTTTTTTAAGACAATCTAGTTTAAAACACGAGTATCCAGGTCCCTCTGGAGACAGCCAGGAATCTGCATTTATAAAATTTCTTAGAATTCCACTGTGGGCTTGAGGACAACAAGCCTACACAATCCAGCCACTGCATACAAACAATTTGCCTGGGACACAGAGTGCTGGAAGATATTACTGTTCACATACAAACCCTTCACTTATGACCCTGTTGTGAGCTCTACATAAGTGCGTTCAGAGTCACGATTGTTCCCTCAACACCACGGCTTCCTTTGTGGAGGACAAAAGCAAGGCATCCCCCAAAAAAGCAAGAAGTGAAAACCAAACCAAAGCAAAAAACTAACCAGTTTGTCGTCTCTTAAATTCCAGGGTGCCCTCAAGCTCACCCCAGCCATCTCCTAGAACCCTGGCTCTCCTCCCTCCTGATGAAGACCTGGACAGTAACTGGCCAGCACAGGCCAGGTCCCAGCTGGGAGTGTAGGAACCAGCTGGGAAGACCATCCCCTGCAATCAATAAACTCTTGTCAGTGGCTCCTGTTGTCAGGGTGGTTTTGTCCAGGAGGGGAGACGTTCTGCCTCTGGCAGGTCTGGGATATGGACAGAGATACGTGGATGGGGTTCAGACACCTCTAGGTCAACCTAGACAAGTCTTTACGATACGGAAGCTGCAAGACCACAGGAGGATAGTCGCTATGGTTGGCACCACTTCCCTTTTTGAATGGCCTTTGTTGATCTAGTTGGCATGGTGGGTCATATGCTCTCTGAGCCCTGTGGTCCTGTAGTCAGACACACAGGATGCAGCTTCCCCTAGGCTCTGTGCCCTTTTCTGTTGAGTTGGAAGAATCAGTTCTCACCTTACAGAGCTGAGATGAAGATTAAATGAGGCGCTTGGTAGGCACTGAGCCAGTGGCACCATGGGTGACATCACAGGCACTTGTCGCCTGACCTCAGGGAACACCTTATCACCAAGACCTTTCCTACTCAGACATGCATGATGGCCTTTGTCTCTGTGGCTTCCCTGAAGCCCTGAGGTTCTGAGACAAGACAATAGGCCCCTGTTCTTTAGACCTGGGTTATGCCCCACACCCAACCACAGCCTTCAGTCACACAAGAGCCCTTACAAGAAGACAAGGATGGTGGCTGGGAAGGGACAATATTCACTGTCTGAGCACCTTCCCTGCTGACCTCTGACCTGTAGTGCCACCTGGTTCCCATAAGGTGGTTTCTTCCAGCCCACGTGACAGTAAGATCAGATTTGAGTTGCGAAGCATTTAGAGCCTTCCCTAACACAGCTACAGCCAAGACTCCCCAGGGCCATCATCCCCTGGGGCCTCCTAGAGTGGCAGATGAAGCAGCTCGGGATCCTTACTTCCTTGGCACAGAACAGCTATGAGGCCCAAGCTCTCCTGTGACTCCCAGCCTTCCCACAGTAGGAACTCGGGTGCCCACAGCGGCTGTCATGTCCTACTCCCCACTGTTGCATGGGGCATCTCCTAGATACGTTCCACTCAAATCTGGGTATCAGCCTACTTCTGGGGACCCCCAAACTAAGACCATGTAGGTAACACTAGAGGAATCTTAGAGATGACCAATCATCTACCTTTCCCACAGCCTATGGCAAGCCTCTACCCTCACCCAGGTGACAAACTGGGGCTCTAGCCAGTCACCACCACCACCGATCAGACCCAGCAGCATTCACCACCTGCTCTTCTTGGCTCCTTCTTCACCCACCCTCCTCTGTTCTCTACTTTCTAAGGGAAAGGAGAGTTACTGTGCTGGCCTGCATCTGACAGAACCCTGGAACTGCCATCCCTGACCCAGAGACAGGAGGCCCTAGAGCTAGGAGTTTCCAAACCCCACATGCAGGGCTTTGAGCCTCTGCATTCTCCCTTGACAGGGAGAGTGAAAACTCTTTCTCTTTTATCTGAGTCCCACAAATGGCAAGAAGAAAATTCCAGGTGATATCTTATAAATCGTCCTTTAATGACACCCATCTGTGATCCCAGCTCCTCAAAAGGCTGAAGCAGGATGATTACTAGTTGGAAACTAGCTTAGGCTATATCACAAGACCATGTTTCAAAAGGACCCAAGTCTTGGGCCTGAGGAGATGGATCAGTGGTGAAGAGCACTGACTATTCTTCCAGAGGACCTGGGTTCAATTCCTAAAGTCCACATCATGGATCACAATCATCTGTAACTCCAGTGCCAGAGTATCCAATGCTCTCTCCTGGCCTCTGTGTACACCAAACACACATGTGACATACAGACATAAATACAGGGGAAACACCCATACACATAAAATAAAATAAAATAAAATAAAATAAAATAAAATAAAATAAAATAAAATAAAATAAAATAAAATAGACCTGTCTTTGGGCTGGAGAGATGGCTCAGAGATTAAGAGTACTTACTGCTCTCTAGGTGATCCAGCACCTACATCAGGCAGCTCACAGCCACCTGTAACTACTGTTCCAGGGAATCTGGTGCTCTCTGGCCACCAGAGCACATGCACATATGTGGTTCACATAAACTTGTGCAGTTACACACACACACACACACACACACACACACACACACAAAATAAGAAAATAAATAAATCTCCTTTTAAAAATCCTAGTCTTCTCCAACATATTCCACCAAATCATGTAAACAATCACTGCCAGTTCATGATGTTAGCTGAAGGAAGTGCTTCAGAACAAGTCAAGGTCAGCCCTAAGCTTCCTGTGTATCTGGTGTTTCCTAGAACACCATCATTCACCAGCTCCCAGTCCTGAATCTCCAAGTAGAAACAAACTCATGGAGGAAAGGATGGGGAAATAAAGAGAGAAATGATATAATGATATTATAATCTCAAAAAAATTAAGATTGAAACAAAAAGTAAAGAAAATTGGGGCTCAACACCTGCCCTGCTTATGCCTTGAGTTGTAAAGGAGAAAATTCTATAGAAAATCCCTAGCCAATAAGAGACAGTCCTGTCTACCGTGGGGTGGCCACACCACCTGATAATGAAGGAGATGTGCTCAGATAGCCAGACGCATGCAGGAGCAGGAGGTGCTGGGTCCCACAAGGCAGGGCCTCCACCCAGGTAGGGGAAAGAGAGCTCAGGCCTGGGAATGCTGCGGCAGAACCACCAAATCCTGGTGCCCTCTCTGGGCCTGACATCAAATTCTAGCTTTCCCAGGCATGCTACCTGACCTTGATGGAGGTGCTTACCCATCTGCATCCCAGCCTCCATGCAAATGATCATAAACACCCGTCAACCCTTCCTGTGCAGGCTGTGCTGGTGAGTTGTCACAGTGACCTTGACTGTTCTCCAAAAGCCATAAGTAGAATTATCATATCCCAAATGAGGTTTAGAAGGGAATGAACATGGCTTGCTCTCCATTACTCAGCTCTTACACAGTGGAAGCAACTGTTCCAGACCAGGGTCTCTCTGCAACTTTGGTGACCACATCTGGGCAGAAATGAGACAAATCCCTAGGTGGCATATGCGGAAGGGCATGGGAACAGCAGTAACAAGGTGACTGCAGACACTGCCAGCCTCATCTTGGCCCCTTGCCCACTCCCCCCACACATACATCCTTACCCCCTTGGGCTCCATGCCAGTCATGTCTTGCATTAGCAGCCTCTGTACCCCTCACAAGACCTGGAGATGTGCCAAAAGGAAAGGGCCCAGGCCCAGCCCACTTCCTCCTTGGGGACTGCTGGCCACATTCTGTGGTTGCCCCCTGCCTGAGTACCAGGCTCTATCAGTTTTGGCCGAAAGCCCCTGGCTGCACAATGCCAAGGGGAGTGGTTATTCCCCTGAAAATCTCCTGGGTGTGCCAAGCCCTGGCCAGGGGCCTTGACTTCCCGACACGTGCCCACCCTGCTTCAGAGCTCAGGTTATAAGAATAGTCCTTTAAGAAATCTGGCGACACAGGCCTG
This sequence comes from Cricetomys ansorgei, assembly GCA_026225945.1. Lineage (NCBI taxonomy): Eukaryota > Metazoa > Chordata > Mammalia > Rodentia > Nesomyidae > Cricetomys > Cricetomys ansorgei. Next base: position 4,536,162 of record JAMJFZ010002117.1, read on the forward strand.
AGAGATTCCGTAAGGTCCCATTCAGAGAGCGGTAAGGATACGGAAGGCAGCGTCTGCATACTCAGATATCTCTGCGCGCCTGCCATTTGGTGACATAGAGCAATGGTTCTTAGCACCTAGTCTCCAGGTTCAGACCCAAGCTCTGTCACTCACTGTGTCACCATGAGCAAGTCAGGCCCATAGTAAGACTGTTAGACATAAGAAGATGGATCCTGGATGCACAGAGTTGGGGACACAGGGCTGCAGGTCCCTGGAGAGGATATAAACTCTCACTCCCATGGCCACAGGTCCTGAACAGGAGAATGCTGCTGCTGTGGGCATCACTGTCATGCTGGGGGCTGCTGCCCCAAGCCCGAGGGACGGTCCATAGTCCTCTCTTCATGCAGATCAGCGAGAACCAGATGAAAGCAGGTGAATCTTGAGGACAGGCATGGACAGCTCTGGGCTTCTCCTCCACTGGCCTTCCATTTATCAGCCATTCACAGCTGCTCTCACCGCCCCCCCTTCTGCTCTAACACTTGCTGTGGCTCCCATTTGCCACGACTATTCCTCCTCCTGACATTCAAAGCCCCATACCCCCAGTGTCTTCCCCATTACCTTTCCTGCCCGCTCCATAGAGATCATGGCTGTCTCCTTGGCTGATGTGGACCCTTCCCCTTTTCTCTCCTTCCCAGTGTAGTGTATTTTGACTGGACCTGTGAGACAAAGTCCTTAGCACCTCTCCTCCAGAAACTTTCTGATTGCCCTGCAGCAGTCAGGTCTCTCCTTCTGGGCTCCCATGGCCCTCTAGTGAAGCCCCCTCAATGGCCTTGTCCAGATACAGCATCCTCTAACCTTTCTGTCTGTCTGCTTGCAAGCTGCTTGTTGTTCCCAGCTCAATGAGCTGTTTTGCAAATTCACCAAGCTCATAACCTCATATGCATCTGCTGTTGCTCTCCTTACACCAATGGTTCTCAACCTTCCTAATGCTGTGACCCCCTTAATACAGTTCTTCATGTTGTGGTGACCTCCAACCATAAAATTATTTCCATTGTTACTTCATAATTGTAATTTGCTACTGTTGTGAATCATAATGTAAATATCTGATATGCAGATGGCCTTAGGCAACCCTGTGAAAGGGTTGTTTGACCCCCCCCCAAAGGGGTTGTGACCACAGGTTGAGAACCACTGCCCTAGACCCTTCCATAATGAGTTCTTTCACTTCCTTGAGATGTCTGTCCCAAGCTCCCTCCTCCTCCTCAGAGCAGCCCTCCCTGACCATCATGTCTGAAACATGCCCTTCTCATACCAGACATGCTGTGACTCAGACCTGTTTTATTTTCTTTGTTAAAGAATTCCAAAACTAACTTTACTTGCTGATCTGAGTTCTAGTTTGCCTTTCACCCTAACTACCGTGTCAACTCCAGGGCAACAGGAGCCATGCTGCTCCCTGAGCCCAGCACGCTAAGACTTGCTGGCTGAGCTTGGTGAGGCTGAGCCAGGAGAATGGCTTGAACCCAGGAGTTTGAGACCAACCTGGGCAATACAGTGAGATGTGAGTTCTGGTCTCCTCATAAGAACTTGTTGCTGAATGCCTGTCTTAGCTGCCAGCTGGGCACAGGTGCCAGTGGGTGTTCCCTAAATGGCTGAATGAGCCCTGAGGAGACGCTCTGTCCCCAGATATTTCAGATCTATTTTCAAAGAACCAGATCCTGAAAGGTATGATCAGGATGCCTGTCACTGGATCCCCACATGATGGTGTGTCTGTTCTGGATGACATGCCCTTCGTCAATGAGAAGCTTGTCAAGAAGAAGAGTGCACTGGACCTGTCATTCGTGGGGGAGCTGCTCTCTGGGAAGACTATGCCTGAGCTGAAGAAGCTGCTAGAAACGGCCGGGTGAGTGGCCAGCAAGGCTGCCTCTGCCTCTCTTCTCCCTCAAGAGGCCTTTCCCTGTCAAGTGGAACAGAGGTGGGCGAGCAATTTGGGGTCCATGGCATCTCCCTAGACTCAAATGCGCAAAGCAGGTGTCCTCCAACTGTGTGAGCTACCTTTCCAGACCTCTCCAAGTCCCTGCAAGAAGGAAGCAAGGTCTATACTGAAGCAGGTGCAGCACAGCACTCCCTGTGGTTCCCCATTCCTATGCTTTATAAATTTAAAGAGCGTTTCCAAAATCATTTCGATTAATCACCTACATTTGAACAACCTGAGTTTTCCTCAAAATCCAGGTTTCCCAATTTTATAAGTTTGCCAGACAGCCACACTAAAGTATCCAGAGCCAAGTGGTCTCCCCGTGGAAGATGGGGGCCAGGGCAGGGGTCTGCAGCTGCTTCCTAGAAGCGTGGTTCAGCCTTTGCTCCTGGCATCCACTAGCAATCACTGGTCCTGGCATCAGACATCTGCCTGATACTGCCACCTCACAGAGTATCCTCCCTAGGTCCAAATTCCCTTCCTGTAAGGCCATGTTGGGTTACAGTCTAGGCTACTCTAGTATGACTTCACCCTTACTAATCATGTCAGCCAGTGTCTTTCTAAATAAGTCATATTCTAGGGTCCAGGACTTCAGCTTGAACTTGGAGACAGGGACACAACAACCCGTAATACTGATTATCCTTAAAGTGAAAATATGGCCACACCTGTCCTAATCTCCTACATGACAAACATTAGTGTCAGATTTATAGTCCCTTAGCCAGTCCCCAGATGCCTCACCATGTTGTCTGCTCAGCCCTGAAAGCCCTGGGTTGGAGCCTCCTAGCAGAAAAAGAAACTATCTAAATGAATGGTGCTGATTTGGGTTGAGGCAAGTCTCCCTTAAGGTGACCTGCACAGCCACAGGCTCAGCCCTGGATACATGAGTTCCTCCCCAACATGAGCAAGGAAAGACCCATACATCCTAAGACTCTAGGCTCCAAAAGGGATTTTCTGGTGGGAGTCAAATGAGTAAGAAGTCAGGGAACTATAGTGGGAGGTAGCACTGCCCAGGGGGGCTTAGCATCGGCAAATACCACTGTAGCCATGCCAAGTGTTGGTACGTCCACTAATTACCCCACCACACCTGAGTAGTCATGCCATGGCTATAAGCCAACCCTATCCCAGAACATGGCTTGAGAGGAACAAAGGAAAACATCACATGGTCTGATCCTAAAAATATCTTTCAGGCTGAGCAAAAGGATCAGAAGTTTCATACTCAGCCAGCTACACAGGAAATTTGAGACTATCCCAGGCTATATGAGACCCCGTTTTGAAACAAACAGGAAAAAAATTCCCCACAAGACTCCATGTTGGTGGCCAGGTTTCTCCTGTGATTGAACGTGTTGCTGCCTGCCTCAATGGTTCCAGGGAAGTCATCAGCTGACACTGGTGTCCAAAGCGCAACCTTGGCCCCTCTGGGCTCAGGGAGGAGAGGCAGTTGAGGCCTCAGAAGGGAACACAAGCTCTGTTGAGCTTGAAGATGCTCAACAGAATCCATGGGTCCTTTGTGGATGTCAGAAGGGCTGCCAGCCCTCTTGCTTCTCCACAGTCTTGACCGCTGGCTTTTCTTTTGAAAATCTCATAGAACCTTATTCCCTAGACCTAGAGATCATCCCGAGGTCCCATGAATGCTAGGCAAGACTTTTCCCACTGAGCCACAGCTTCGGTCCCATAGGCTTGTACTTGGATTCAGATGGTTGTGTGTGCATAGACTTACTCTATAGTCCCTAATTTGTTGGAGGCTGACACAAGGGCCAGAGATAAGGGTAAGGACTGTCCTCAAGGCTTAGAGACTGGAAGCAGAGTCTGCGGTCTCTGGCAGGCCAGTGGGCAAGGACAGGCTGTCCCAAAGCTGTCTCCACCTCTCCTGGGGTCACCTCCCATTCTAGCTATTCCAGATACACATGAATCCAGACACATCACCCCATGTCTCCCATAGGTTGGTCATAGAAGATGCCAGGGGACCAGAAGTCACATTGCAAATTCTAAGTGACAGCCTGCTGCAGGTCACACTGCGTTGCAAACTGTACCTCTCACTCCTGGAGTAAGTACCCGTGGCACTTCCTCTCCACATGCTGCCAGGAGGCAAGACTAACTAAAGCTATGTGTCACCACAAGGACCACAAGTCCTTTTTACTTGGGTATGTTTCAGAGACTGACTTACAGGGAGACTGAGGCATAGAATGGGGGAAAACCCTGCCCAGGATCATACATTAAGTCTACAATGAAGGTCCTCTCCCATGCTATCTATGCATGTGGGCACATGGACACTAATGGGACAGTCTGGGTAGGGTATGGGATTCCTGGGCTGGGCAGCTGAAACAAGAATGTCCATCCCTGGGTATGCATCTATAACCAGGCATAATTCCAGTTCCCTGCTGCAGTAGTCCACCTGCACAGCTCTGACCTGTGAGTGGTTGATATGTGGCCCCTGCAGAGGCAGTGATAAAGACCCACGTTGGCTCATAAAGTAGGGAGGGTCACAATGCCCTTCGGGACCATGCCAGCTCCTGCCTTCCTTGTGTATGTGACTTTTTGGTATAACTTTACCACTTAATGATGGAGCATCCGATAGCCATTCTACCTGGGATGCATCTGATCTGATCCAATGTCAGAAGCTAAGCAGGACCACTGACATGCTAGAGCTTGGATCAGAAATGGACACTCAAGGAAATACTATGACAGAGTCAAGGGGCCCTGAGAAATGTGTCTCTGCTCCCTGAGGAACACATTGCTGCCTTGGTTGGGACAGTGTGGCAATAGTAAGACTCATGACCCATGGGCCTCAGCAATCAGGAGAGCATTTGTCCCATATCAAGTTCACACTCAGTGCTGGTGTCTGTTGCCCTGTGAGGACACTGGCCCAGTGCTGCCCACTCTGCCAGCATAATTCGTATTTTAAAGAGCTTTCCTAATTTCTAATGCAAACCTGCTGGCAGCCCCAGCAGTCAGCTCGGACTGCTTAACCTTGGACTCTGGCTGGAAGCCTGCCCAGACATACTATCCCTACAGGGTTCTGTGGCTAGAAGCCATCAAGAACATACGCATTGGAGTACGGCTAGAACAGATAGGGAACAAGACCCAGGTGGTCTTCGAGGAGTGCCACACACCACCTGGAAGCCTGAACATTGAGATCCTGAAGCAGTGAGTACCTGATGCTTCTGAGCGCCACCAGGCATGGCAGATGGTGGCTCTTCTGCACTAGCCTAGCCCTTTCTGCCATGGTTCCTCTCTGAAATCCAGGGCTGGGGCTGCCTCCCCTTCAAAGCCACAGACTGTACATGCCACTTGTCAGACTCTCCCACCTCCACACTGAAAGTCATGGTTAAGACTCAGCCCCTGCTTAGCTACTTCCCAACAGTTGGTCCTGACAAAGTACAGACTTCTGGGAGCCTCGGTTCTATTGCTTCCAGTACCCAGCCCACATGAAGTGGTCCTGGGGAGATGTACATAGCATAGAACCTGACACAAAAGGGGTGGATCCTTCTTCTATTTACACAACCCAAAACATCCAGTAAGCTAGACATGATCTCTCTATTGCCAGTAGAGCCACTTCCTGCTTGAAAATCCCAAAGACCTTTAGGAATTAGGACAAAATGCAGAAAATCAGAGAGAAAGCACATGGAGGGGGAAGGCAGGAAGAAGAAAAAGGAGAGGAAGAAGGGGTGCCAGGGAAGGAAAAGGTAACCACTGTGGGTCTTCCTGCTCTCCTGCCTTGAGGGGTTTTCCCTCAGCAAATCTCTGCTTCCCCTTCCCTGCCCATGCCTTTGGTGTGCCACATGGCTGTCATTCTTCCCCTAGAACAGACCTCCTGTTGCCAAACCAACTGCTGAAACTGGTGACTGAGACACTGGAGCAGTCACTGCCTTTCCTCCTCCAGAAGATAGTGAGTCACCAGGAGGGAGGGATGTGGCCCCCAAGAGAGCCCCTCTACCTTGGCCTCCTGCAAGCAGGAACCCCTCTTCCTTTCCCTCTAGGTGTGCCCTGCAGCCACAGACCTGCTCAACTTCCTGCTGGAAGACCTGCTACACATCACTCTTCGTATGTTGCTGCTGGTCAACTGTCCCTTGCAATGTGCCAGGCATTGTCTATAGGAATTTGCCCAGAGACAGGACCATCCTGCCTACAGAGAAGATACTTTCTAATGGGGAAAAAGAGGGGACCATATAGTTTGTATCCTCCATATGCCACATCCCCTCTGAGTCTTGGTTTCCCTACCTGTTAAGCAATATCAATGGAAAGCCCATAGATAAGGCCTGTTAAAACAATACTAACAACCTGGCACAAAGCCACCATGCAATAAATGTCCCTTGTTCCAGGAGGCAGGTGCTCAGCCATCAAGGAACTTAAGGCTGAGCAGAGGAGAAGGAATTTCTCCCTGCCTCCCACAGCCTCCTTCCCTCCTCTACCTCTGGCTGAGTTGGACTTCTTTTCTGCACCACAGCTCTGATCATCTCGGATCCTGACGATTTCCAGTACTATGTGACCAGCAGAGCGTTCACAGAGGGAGGCATCCTGATGAGAGTGGAGGTGCACAATCCTGGGCTACGTGGGTCCTTGAGGATCCAGCCTGGGAGGACAGGAAAAGAGAAAGGAAGATGGGGCTTCACAGGGTGGGAAGCAAGGGGGAAAGAGGAAGACAGGAAAGAGGGGAGAGAGAAAAGGCACTGGTCAGAAAAAGAGGAAAGAGAATGGGGAGGCCACAGGCTGCCAGCCAGCAAATGAGTCAGGCCCAGCAGGAGAGCAGTTGAGTCAGCTCCCAGATGGAGAAACTGAAGACAGAGATGGCTGAGGTCTGCCCAGCTCCTGTCCGCTGCTCCTTGATGTCTCTCTGTAATGGAAGGGAGGAGCAACAAGAGGGTCCAGGAGGGGCAGGGTTCAGAGAATGGAGTGGAGCTTGATGGGGCAAGGAAGCCAGGCGCAGGGGTTAGGGCCACCTCTTCTCTCATGTGGAATCTGAGTGAGTGACAGCTCCTCTCTGGGCCTCAGTGGTCAGATGGTGAGCATGATGGCTCTTATCTGGTGACGGCTGGTTCAGATGAAACTGTACATGCTGTGGTCAGCATGGTGAGCTGCGGCCAGGTGTCCGCCAAGGGAGCTGTCCCCACTGAATATCTTTCCTCTATCATCTTTCTGAAGCTTGTGACTCCCTGTGGCCCACACCAGCGGGCCCCAAGGCCCAGAACACGTGGTTCCCCCAGCTCTCCCAGGATTAGCCCAGGACAGCATGGCAGACTTTGCCTTTTGGCTTGAAATCTTCAACGACATCCTGTCCTGCCTCTATACCAGCCAGAAGATCTTTGTGGAGCCCCAGGACTCCTCGGTGAGTGCTGGGAGATGGGCAGAAGGGAGGGATAGAATGTTACCACTGTGTTTCTTACATGAAAAAGCCAAGGCCCCAGTAGCAAAAGTCACTTCCTTACTCTGATCTTGTCCAGTTTAACCTGACTAGCTCCTATTTATCCTTCAGAACCCAACACAAAAGCTCCTTTATCTGAAAAGAGGAACACTCACATCTCTTTATTGTTCCTTCATAACGGATACCCATTCTTACACAGAAGATATTTATGAAAGCATGATCTGAGCTGGCCCTGTGCACACAGGGTCCCCACCATGTAGAGATCAATCTCATAGGGGAATATAAAGAAGAAATATAGAACAAGAAAATGATCTGGTAAGTGAAAGATTTGGGAGTAGGTATTCAAGAGGGACACGAAGATGGATTACTAGAGAGTACAGAGTTAATGAGGAGGGTTATTGACACCACAGACAGACAAACAGATGGGCAACAACATGGCAGAGTCTCTGAAGAAGAGCTCAGAGCCTTCCTGGGAGAGGTGAGGTCTGTTGTCCTATTTCTCTGAGGATGGGAGCACAAGCCTGCAGCCAGGCTCTCTGATCTCTAGGCAGGGGACAGGGAAGGAGTGGGGAGCAGGGTTTGAGGCCACCAATAATTACCTTGATGTTCTTCCCAGGTGAGAGATTCTGATCCCAGGAGTGTGTTAGCTAAGGACCACAGACAATGTCTAGAAGGTGCCTACCAGTATCTGTGAGAGGAAACCACTGTAAATATTGCGTGTGGCCTGAGCAGAGGCTGGGTTCTAACAGTGCATCCTTACAATAACTAACTAGATGGCTCTACTTAAAGCAATCAGGGCACTGGAAGACCAGCTGTATGTTGCCACTAGGGAAGGCATACCTGAGGGTGGCCTCTGCAGTACTGAGGGGCACACACAGGGTTTTGAGAATAAGAACTTCCCAGGTTGATGGAAACAATGAGTAAGGCAGCCTGCCACTTCACTGCTCAGAAGTCTGCAGCAGCTTCTCACTACTCCCTGAGTAAAAGCCAGGCTCCTGTCTGTGGGCCTGGGTTGTCTGATCCCAGGCCTGCGCTCCAGTTCTGTCTGTCTCTTTACTCCCTCCATTCTAGCCACACAGGCCACACTGGCTCCCAACTCAGGGCTTTGTGCATACTGGTCTCTCTACCTGTATTATTCTCTTCACTGGTAGTCTCTGTGTGAATGTCATCTCCTCACACAGTCCCTTCAAAACCACTGCTTCTAAAGATCTAAGAAAGTGCTTTTCTCCCCCCCTCCCCCCTCGCTTGCTCTCTCTCCCTTACTCCCTAACTCCCTCTCCCTTAGTTTTTCAAAACACTGATCTCATTCTAACATCATATGTGTATATATACATTTATATACATATACATTATATATATACACATATACATACATACACACACACACACACACACACACACACACACACACATATACACACATATTGCTTGGGCATCTGTAATTCAGATCTAAAATCCAAAATGCTCCAAAATCTAAAAAAAATTTTAGATGTGGGGCCATGTGGCACCACAAGTAGAACATGCCACATCCATAAACTTTACATCACACAAAGAAAGTTATTTTAGAACAAATGAGTGTCCAGACCAGGGAAGTGATCTGTTCAAGGTCATCCACAGGTGAGACTGACTACAGGTAGGTCTCCTGTCTCCCACTGCTCTTCCCTGTATCCCAAACAGGTATGGCAGTTCTGAGATGGTTAGAAATGAACCTTACGTCTGAAGAAATTCTTACACTGGTGGGCAGGAGCACATCTGCTGGGTGTTCTTTATAGCTTCACTTGCTACAGAATAAAAATCAAAGTTAATTCATGGCCCATCACTGAGCAACTAGTAAAATTAATCAGACTGTGTACAGTGTGAACTAAGAAGCAGTGCTTCATAAGAATGGGGTTGTACTAACAAAGCACAGGACTGTGTAGCCAGAATGCTCCTCTCTGCTCATGCTTGTATGTGAGCAGAAAAAGTCTTGTCAAGATATACTTCAAAATGTCAGCAATAATTACTTCCGAGAATAGGATTCAGAGGGAAAAGGAAAGAGACCCTGGGTGAATTTTACTTCAGACATTTCTATAGTCTTCTCTGTGATGATTTGTGACGTGCAAAAACCAATGGAGCATGACTTCATTGCGGCTCAGAGGTCAAGAATGTACTTAGCATGTGTGAGGCCTTGGGTTAATCCCCAAACCTCCCTTAAAATCAGTTGAGCATAGATGAATGGTAGGAGCATGATAAAGCAACCACAGCGAATTACTAATGGATGAACCTATTGAGCATGCAAATGCCCTCTATAAAACTCTCTCGGTTTCACTGTGTGTATAGAATCAGTCACAGTAAGAGACTGTGGGTATTGATCAGTGGGCAGAGTGTTTGCCCAGAGCACACAAAGCCCTGGCTTCAATCCCAGGCATTGTGCACAGCTGTAATCACAGCAGTTGGGAGGAGAATCAAGAGTTCAGCTACATAGTGAGTTTGAGGCAAGACTGATACATGATACGTTGTACCCTGGCTCAAAACACATTATAATGTTAGGAGAAAAATTATCAAAACTATAGAAAGTTAACCTTTCCAGACAAAGGGTTCCAAGCCAGTCACATGACTCGTCTTGAGCCGAGGCTGACTCTGGTGCAGGCAGTGCATCCTGTGGAGGAGCTGTCCTCCCCACTTTACTCAGGACACACCCGCAGAACTCCAAGGCTGACTCAGTCTTTACCTTTCTAGGAAACCGGCCTCTGGGAGCTGTTGTCCCTGAATGCCTCGCAGCCTGGACCAGAGGTAGGTATGGTACCTGCCCCTCCTCCAGCACCCTGGGCTAGGCAGGTTGGACCTGAAGATTTCATGGACATGTTCCATTTTCCTGCTGTTGGCTCCAGTAGTCACTGTACTTCTTTACAGTGTCAGGGGTGTGAGACAAGGGGAAGCAGTCCGGACACTGACCTGACCATGGGCTGCATGGTTCACCACTTAGCATGCCCCACCTTGCTAAGGTTCACCTAGATAACAGCAAGGCAGGGCTTGGCAAGGTGGAGGGAGCACTGCTGAGTGACTGGGAGAAGGATTTGAACCAGTCCCACTCTAAAGTCCAAACTCATGGCCCTCTCCAAAACCCTTCTATGTTCATGAGATGGACAGACAATTATAGCGATGGCCACAGGAGCAGAGAAGCCTGTAGCGCTGTAGGTATAATGTCGTTCCTGAGCACAGCACATCAGTTAGCTCACTTAATCCACACAACTATATAGAGTGGGTAAAGTCCTGACCTTTATTTTACAAGAGTAGAATTGTAAAGCTTCGGCCACACAGCTTGCAGAGGTAGATCCAGGACTTTACCTCCCAAAATCAGCACTGTGCATGCCCAGGACAAGTACTCTTGATCTCACCTCCGAGTTCAGGAGAGCCAAGCAACCTCTCCTAAGCCATCTAGCAAGATATTGTAGAGCTACAAGAGAAATCTGGTCCCCTTCCTCCTAAGATGGTCTTGTTCCCACCCTTCCAAGCTAGGGCCAAGGAAAGTCTTCTTCTAACCTTCCGTCTACTGTCTCTGCTTTAATTTCACCCAGGCTTGTAACCAGACCAGAGGGAGCCTGGGACTGATCATCAGTACCCCAGATCCCCCCACTGTCCACCTCAATAGCTTCGGGGCTACAGTCACTCAGCGGGGCTTACTGATGCTGGCAGGGGGCAACAATGCGTCCTCTGATGCATTTGCCTGGGTGAGTAAGACTGCATGGATTTGGTCCCCATCTACAGACTGAGCCCAGGGAGACAGGATGGCTGTGACCAATCCTACCACCATCTGCTAGCAATCTACATGTGAGCACCTGTGCCCATTGCTAAGACATTCACGTATTAACACCTGCACCCCTAGTCTCCCTCTGGTGCTCCCCAAGGACCTCCTTGAAGGAGTTTTAGCTCCAGACCCTCCTGGGGAAGGAGGAAGGAAAATTAGAACCAAGATGCTCCTGGAAGCTCCAACCACATCAATCATCATGGGGAGCCAAGCTAGAAAGGTTCTGGGAAACACAGCCACCCTAAATTCCAATGGCTTGATTCTGAATGTCCTGACCTTAAAATTGGAAAGTGCCTCAGATAAGGGGGCAAAAAAATCACTCTGGGCAACATAGCAAGAATCTTTTTTTTTTTTTAATTTTTTAAAAGGTCAGTTAGGCCTGTTGCTCAGTGGCAGAACCCTTGCCTAGCATGAGGCCCTGGGTTCATCCCAACACCATATACACAGGCAAGGAGCCTGCTGGATTCCAGAAATGGTGAATCCAGGACCAAGGCTGTCTTTCCATTAAGCCTGCCTCAGGTAGAGTCCTGACCTGACCTGCCTCCCAGGAGCAGCCAGACCCACCAGTGCCCCTCCACCAATAAGGCCCACATTGGCACAGTGTGAGGAAGACAGAGACATGGGTACAGGGTGAGGACCATGAGACAAAAGCCACCTCGGAACACAAGTTCATGGGGCCGGGGCTGGGACTTCCACTGAAGGAGATGGCTCCAACTCTGCCCCTGCCTGGTTTCAATCCCTCACAGCAACTCCTCTCCAAAGCCATGTTCTCCTCAAGAAATCAGAAACTAAAACTCCAGTTCATGCCACACCGGTAATAGGTTTTTTTGGTTTGGGAAAAATAAGACAGCTGGTAGTGCGGGTTGGGGAGAAAGGGAGCGGTTAGGGATGTCCCTGAGTAACAGGGTCCTCGGATCTTAGGTGGCATCATCGTATGACCGAGAATAGCTAGTCCTCACTGGTAGCAAAGAGCCTTGTGCCTGTACATATGATTTACAGAGGCCCATCAACACCCCCACAAGACCAAGGGGAGCAGCTGGGATGGTGCAGGTGCTGAGACCTCCAGTTCACTCACTGACTTGCTTGCTTTCCTCTGTCAGAGCTGTGGTCACCTTGGATCCCTATCCCACTATCCCTGAGAAGCAGGTGAGTCCCTTCCTCAGGCTTGCATCCTGAAGGACCCATGCACAGTGTAAATGGTCCCAAGTCATTGACATAGGATCGAAAGCCTGAGTCACACTCTGTCCCTAATCTCATCTCACCTTGGAGCCCCAGCTCCTACTGGCTTTGTCTGTTTCATTCTTTCATGTACATACGAGATATTAATTGAGTACCTATTATGTGCCTAGCCTTAGATAAGTCAGGTAACAACACAAAGGTCCCTACCCTTTTGGAATTCACATGCTGGCATCATGAGGCCAGATATAAGCCCACATAAACACCAGCAAAGCGAATTATACAGCACAGAGACAGGTGATAGCACCACGAAGAGAGAATCAGGGTCAATGTGGGAATCAGCAATACTAGAACACTAGACAACAGGTAGTGTGGGTTGGGGAAAAGGGAGTGGTTAGGGATGTGCCCGAGTAACAGGATCCTCGGATCTCAGGTGGCGTCATCGTTTGACCGAGACTAGCTATCCCTCACTGGTAGCAAGCAGTCTGAGGACTGGAGAGGTAGCTGCTCTTCCAGAGGACCCAGGTTAGATTCCCAGCACCCACGTGGCAGCTCACACCTGTCTGTAACTCCAGTTCCAGGGGATCTGCCACCCTCACACAGACATTCCTGAGGGCAAAACAACACTGTACAAAAAATAAAAATAAAAATGATTTTATTTTTTAAAAAAAGAAAGAAAGGAGCCTGAGGGGATGCATTGAGGTGAACTTTTAAGAAAAGAACCAAAGCAGACATGAGAGACTAGGTACATCAGGAAAGAGGTGACACAGAGACCCAAGGCTGAGTGTACTCCATGAACTCAGGGAAGAGCCAGGCTCTGGATCAGAGGTGCAGGACATCAAGAGAGGGCGGGGCAAGTCATACCGGGTGACTTCCTCAGACCCAGCTGGAAGCCTTGTTGAGAGTGTCTGAACAGAGGATAGGAAGCACCAAGAGAAGGCAATGGGGAGCAGCATGCAGCCAGCAGAGGGTAGATGAGGCTCCAGGAGGTGGTGGCAGCTGAGCACACAAGAATCAGGAACTAGTGTTTTGAAGGTGGTCCTGATAAGGCAGAAGATGGGGAGGAGGGGAAGAATCATCCAGGATGGAGCAGGTTCTTTAAGGGCCAGGCTGAACGCAAGGATGCAGGGTACTGGGCAACATAGCTGGGCCTACTGACCTTCAGTGCCTGAGCTCAAGCCACTGTTGATGCAACCCAGGCCTCTCCCCCGAGAGTCGATCCTGCTCCTGCTTTGGAAGAAGGATGCCCAGACAGATGGGTGTCCCCTCCCCATGGCCTACCCATCCTCTCTGGAACATGTGTCACAGACTCCAACCATAAAGGAGGAAAGTCACAGGGAAATGGGGCTGACTGAGTGTATGAACCAAGAAACACTGTAGGGAGAATTCACTGGGGCCAGAACTCAGGCCTGTGACCTGTGCATGTGACCCACAACTCAGTCCTGCCCTAGAGAATAGTGTGGTCCTTGTCACATCATTTTTGCTCACACAGAATCTGGGACAAGGGCACTAAGATTCTTTCTCTCAGTCAGGAATCTCTTCTGTGACATATCACGGGATATTCATCAGTCCAGGGTGACCACATGTGTCGGACAATGTAAATTCTGTATAAGCCACCCATGCCACAGACAAGATATGTATATAGTGGCAGTCTCCCAGCAGACAAAAACATCTGAAGGATGTCCTGATGAGCAGGACAGTCCTGATCAAGACCCCCTGTGCACTCCCAGGGATGGGAGTCCTGCTGCTTCAATGAGTCCTGCTGTCAGCAGCTCTCAGTACTAGAAGGATCTCTCACACTGACCCATAGTTGGTCCCTGTGGAGCTGTGCCCTGGGCTCCCATAGGCCCATCCTTTTCCCTCCCTGGGGCTGCCCTGCAGAGACAGTGCCTGGCTGGGGGTTCTCCTTTTCAGTACCCTCAGGGTTCCCCTCGTCCTTCACTAATCTTCTCAAAAGGCTCCAAAGTCTTTCAAAAGTGGAATCTGGATAGATGTGGTAGCAACTGTAACCCTAGCACTAAGATGGCTAAGGCAAGAGGATAGCAAGTTCAAAGCCAGCCTGGCTTACATAGGAAGACTGGGTAATTTTTTTAAGGTGGTATCCACAGGTCTTCTCCAGAATCTGTGTGGCACTGTGCATGAGGGTCTCCCCATCCTGGATTGGGGTGTGCAAGCAAGAGGCATTGAGCTGCCTGCTGTTTCCCATTGCAGGAAGAACACCTGAAGGCCGAGCTCTTGGTGGTCCTGAAGAGGTGGCTCCTGCCTCACCACAACAGTGAGTCTTGCTGTGCCTGCCGGGCCACCCACCACAGTACATTGCTGGAGGCAGTACTGGACCTTTCCGCAGAGATGCGAACAGCTGCCTGGGTTGAGGCTGGTCTCCAAGCAAGGCAGGAGGCAGTGCATACCTGAGTCTTCAGATGCAGTTGCAGAGGCTGATGATGCTGATGCTAGCTCAGAACCTGGACAGATGGCCAGAAGAGCAGCTTTAGGGGAGGGGGTGTAGAGCCACAACCAAGGGGCCCTCAGAGGGGAGGAGCCACTTAGCCTCAGCAACTATAAGCCCAGCAGTAAGTGGTCCCAAGAAGAATGCAGATGGGCTGAGGCCAACAGGCCGGCTAAAGTGGGCAGCTCACACTGTAAGTGTGATCAGCAGGGTAGACATATGCACTTGCTAGAAAGGCTGAAAGCTGAATGTCACAATACGTCACCCTCACCTCTAGCTATCAGGAATCCGGAATTTCCCAAAACTCCCTATCTCACCCTGGGTTCCTCAGATGCTGAGACAAGGCAGTGTGGGAGGTGAGCCAGGAAGACGGAGGGGTAATGCATAGCACTGGGCTTCCTGGCCTGGTCATTCCTTGGGCAAGGTATGTGCTCATCACCCATTCCCTAGTTACTAGGTCAGTGCCTGTGCCACACTGCATGGTGGGCCCTCGTGTTTCTCATTGTGTTTGTAGTATCCTGTCCAGTGACTCAGACCAAGGAAATGTATACAGGATAAACAGCCCAGCCCTACTAACTCCTGAAGGATTATCTAGCTCAGCCTTTTCATCTTCCAGATGGGCCCACACTACAGATCCAGAGAGGTTAGGTGACTTTTCCAAGGTGACCCAGCAAATCTCTAGCCAAACTGAGTCCAGAATCCTGACTTCTTGCTTTCTCAATTGAGGGTCTTTGCGCTCTAAGTCACGCTGAGAGAGTAATCACTCTGAGAAGTTAGCAGAGGCTCAACTGATGACCAGGCTTCTATCCTGAGGTCTGTGGTGGTCAGGGAAGGTTCTGGGCATGAAGCAAGCAAATCTGTTCAGAAAGTGAGACTAACTGGACACAAAGCAGTTGGCAGTAGAAGGTCCAGCAGGGCAACCAGCGTGGTCAGACAGACAAGGATGCACCAGCAAGGGGCTAGGGAGATAGGGCCTACTCTCTGTGCCCACCACAGACTCTCCCTCAATACTTGTGCGCCACACCCTAGAACACCATGAGGGTCAAAAGACAGCCCAGAAAGTGGGCCAGGCCCAGAAGTTGGTATGGTCATGCAAAGTCTAAACACCAGGCCGGGAGCCTGTTCAATACTGTAGGGTGCTGCTCATACAAGAGCGCAGTGAGAGCCTTTGAGGAAACCCAGGAGGGCTGTATGAAACAACTTTAGATAGGAAATGGCAGTAGAGAAACTTCGGCAAGCCACCTGGAAGAGACATAGAATGAGGGGTCCTCAGGCTGGGACCCAGTGAGGTCTGAGGACAGATGGGAGAACAAACACGTGGGCTCCTCTTCCTCTATACACCTCCACCATCCAACTTCCAAGTGAGCATTAGGCCAGCAAGGGGATTCGGGACCACTCCAAGTCCAGAATGGCTAGGGGGAAAGGGAGATGGGGTGGGCAAGACTGCTCAGAACAGACTAGTGATCACAAGAGGAAGCCGTGCCAGGTCCCCAACTTTTCACAGCTCCATCTGTTGAAAATCAGCTAGCCAAACGCTTAGTTCACAGGAGCACTAATTGAAAATCAACCAGCTCTGTAGAGTTACTGAATGCTTGTTCTGAGGCTTAGCTTTCGGATAGTTGGCAAGCAAGCATATCTTCTGACATGGTCAGTGGATACTGTCTAACAGAGCCAAATTTCTAGTATTTTCAGGTTTTCAGTTGATTCTGACTCTTGTCTCATTTATTTTTGAGATGTTTTATTTCTACCAACATGTTAATATTTCTTAAGTTCAGTGAGAGAATTAGGTAGAATGTGTTTCCTGAGTAGATTCACAGAATGCTTTCAATCTTCAACACCTTCCTTAAAATATCACAAAGAAGGATAACTTCCAAACAATGTGTTCACAGGTCTGGGATAAATTTAAGAAATGTTCCTTAAAAAAAAAACAGGTGTAAATGAAGGTGGGGTGGGAACAGGAGATGATCAGAGGTATCCATCCCATGGTTGGCAGGGCACCTATGTCCCAGCATAGCTATGACTATGACCCAACACATTTGCAGATAACAGTGTCACATTGAAATGTCAAAAGTTGTACACCTCTAGTAAAGTCTGCTTTCCCTGGGCTGCTTGCTGTTGGTAGCTGCCTGATTAAATGGGGCTAGGGTACAGAACATCCTCTGGCTAGGATCTGAAAGGGGTGACCACCCAGAACCTCCCAAATATACCTGCCAGACAGCCCTGCCCACCAGGCCCTGAGCTCCTGCCTTCCTCTTTCAGAGTGGCTCAGAGAGCATGCCCTCCCACTGCCCAACATCAAGGGTATCTCCTTCAGCCAGGCACAAATGGACTTCTCTGAGGTAGGTGCAAAGGGGTGGGATCTCCCCTTGATGCTCAGCAAATGAGCAGGAAGTCAGAAGCTGAGGTCATTCCCCAGCCCTCTGCCTCTATATTATCTCTACCTCCCAACCACGTTGGACATGATGCCTCAGTTACAGATGAAGTGACTGAGGCCTTGGGGGCTAGCATGAGTCCCTCAGGAATCCAGACACAGGGCTCATCAAGAGCATCTCCCCTTACACAGACAAAGTTAATGCTATTCTCCCCGCTTGACCAAGAGGAAACTTGAGGCTCAAAAAGGCAGGGCCAGGGTGACAAAGCAAGAGTCCTTATCTGACTGCAAAGTCTATGATCTTAGCCAAGATCACCTGCCTCCCTAGAACTGAGATGCTGATTCCCAGACAGTGCTGTTGTACCCAGTGCCTGCTCTCAGTAAACATCCAGGGGCAGGAAACAGGGGTTGGGTAGGGAGGCCAGAGGTAGACAACCTGAAGGAAAGAAAGCCTAGGAGGCCCCTGAGGCGCTGCTTGGGAATCTGCTCCCAGACATGCCCTGCTTCCTGTCCTAGCTCCCACTTCTTCCCAAAGGGAGAAAGTTCATTTAAGGAAAGTTCCAGGGCTGGGGCTCAGTGGTGAAGATTGCTGCTGCTACTCTTCCCAGAACCCATATCCAGTGGCTCACAACCACCTGTAACTCCAGCTCAAGAAGATCTAATGCCCTCTTCTGGCTTCCACTGGTACCTGCGCACAATGGCATACACTCACACAGACATACAAACATACACATAGATAGAAATAAAATACAAAAAATAAAAACATTTTAAAGAGTAAAAGAAATATTTAAAGGAAATTACAGAAGAACAAGTTGGAAGGCAGACAGAAATATAATCTAACAGTTAACAGAACACATCTCTAGGAATGAAATGTCTGAAGGCTGAATATGATCATAATAAACTCCAGATTAGGGGAAGGGGGAGAGACAGACAGAGAAACAGACAGAGATGGGGATCTTGGGGAATGAAGAAGGGAGTTGATGGGAAGAGGTAGGGCTCAGACATACACTTCATGTCCTTGTCTCTCATCTTGAAAAGATTTCCAAGTTAGTGGCACATACCTGTAATCCCAGCACTCAGGAGGTGGAGGCAGGAGGGTCATGAGTTCAAGGCCAGCCTGAGTTACATAATGGGAACTTGCATCCAAAAGAGAGAAAGGACAGAAGGGAGGAAAGAACACAAGTGAATGAACTTGAGCTTTAAAACCCCACACTGAGAGCCTGGCCTCCTATCCCTACCCCTGAAGCCTGCCTTCAAGAACCTGAGGGGAGAGGGCAGCAGGCCTCATTGGCCACTTGGTCTCTTCCACTCCCCATTCCCACCCTGCTGCTCCTCCCTGAGCATCAGCCTAGGGACCTTAGAGAATCAAGAGAGACTTGAGTAGGCCCAGAGGAACATCCAGGAAACTCAGGGTTTGTGACTGCCCTAAACATGAAGCCACCCATCTTGGGGCCATTGGGTCAGGTGCTGCCCAGGGTGTGCATGGGTCCATTGACAAATCTGAATGACCAGAACAGGACATAGCCACAGCCTCCAAGCCACTGAAGCACTGCCTCATAACCAGACCTGTGAAAAGCAAGTCTCTCTTGCTGATTCGTTTCTAGGCTGCCTGGTACCACTGTTCAGGTTGCAAGTTACATGAGTACAGAGTGCACCAAATAGACTAGTTTAATGAAAAAACAAATGCTATCTGGTGCTGGAGACTGCACACATACACATGGCTGCCCTTCGTGTTCATTCATTCATTCATTTATTGTCCTTCGTTCATTCGGTCAATATATCTCAGAAAGAGCTCCAAAGTCTGGCGTGTTCCTGTCCTCATAAACACTCCCAGGACTCCCTCTTCCTCTCTGCTCTATGCCCTTATCCACTCAGTCCCTGACTCTGCCTTCTTAGAGTCATAGGTGAGAGCCCTTCTGGAGTGTGAGGAGCAGCCCCAGGAGTGCAGGCTGTGTGTGGGTACACACAGGAAGACTGCTCTGATCTGTCCACAGGATTACATCCTGCTCACCATTCCTGAGTAGCTGCTCTGAAGAGGGCCATTACTTGCCCCGCCCCCACCCCAGGCTGCACATGCGCAAGACCCCAAAGTCCACCATGAGCAGCAGTCCCAGTGAAGTTCTCAGCTGTAATAAAGAGGTTTCTTCTGTGAGTCTGGGTCTGCATTTGTTTCCTGTCATCTGGGAAGCTGCCTTGAAATGCTCAAATGAAGAGTGTTTTCCACAGCTCTTGTTCTCCCAAGACCCTTCAGGAAAGCTCTGAGCACCGCACTCAGTACCAGGGAAAGAGAGAAGAAAAGACCCGGAGGGCTGGTTCACACAGAACCAGAGCGTGGAAGACTGAAGTAGAGAGATTGTCATGTGTTTGAGCCAGTCTAGGTTACAGAATGAATTCCATGTCAGCCTAGGCTAGAGTGAGGCCCGGCCAAAAAGGAGAGGAGTGAGGGAAAAAAGAAAGAGAAAAAGAAAAAAGAAGGGAAAAAAAGCCTTTTGACTCCCCAATGATCAGGCTCCACAAAGACAGCATCTAAGGAGGACACAGGAATCTGTATGCCCAGAAAGGTTTCTCTGGCCAAGACGGAAGATGGAAGTAGGCTGAAGGATCAGGAGTGGTTGGGGGGTGGGGGGCCCTCAGGAGCCCAGAGGCACTTTGAAGGCCCTGAGTGCAAAGGACCACGGCTGAGGGAGGTAGAGAACTCTCGAGGTGGACAACCCTGGGACAGCCACAACTCAGAGCTCCTGACCCCGTGGTGAGCTAGACAACAGAGTAATGGCCCCTGTGGAGCAGGTCCCAGAAACACCCTCCACTTGTTTCTCTAGCCCATGTGACCTGGGAGGACATGGTAGGGCCTGCTGTCAGAACTATAGACCGGGGCATGATGCCAGAGGAAAACTGATCCAGCACAGAAGGTCCCTCACTCCTGGCACCCAGCACAGCCCACAGTAGAAATGCCTGACCCCAAGAAAAACTATAGACTGAAATTAAAACTCCCACCTCTCCTGACAACCCAAGTCCTGGGAGTGAACTTAACTGCCCTGCTAGCCCAGATGACCTTTGAAAACTGAACGAGGGTGAGGGTGAAGCATTGTCCACAGAAAATTCCCAGGAGAGAATAAAAAGCCACACCTGTGTTGAAGATTCTACAAAGCTGATTGGTGTAGAGTGAAGCTTTGCCAGGGAAAAGCCCCTCTCCCTTGTGGTTGCATGTCTTTTGGACTTCTGGGAACAGCTTGGAGGGTGGTACATAAAAAGGACCCCGACCATCGTTCCAGTTAGCAGTTGGGAATTGAGTTAGAGTGCAGAGTTACAGCAGAGTGGACAGTTAGCAGTTAGAGTTAAGAGTTACAGCAGAGTTGATGCAAGAGAGGGAAAGACAGAGCACAAAAGCTGATGATAGAAGCAGGCAGAAGTAAGGCTGGTAGGGAAGCAGGCAGAAATGAGGCTCATATAAAATGAACTAACTGGGGTTTTAGAAAAGTTACAATTTAAATCTTCTCAGTAATTGCCATGCTGAACCAGAGCGGATTAGAGTTAGTTCAGTTCCCCAGACACAGACAGATTAAGACAGCAGGAACAAAAGGGCTGTAAAGGTTTCTCTTTCCTTCCTATCCTTTCACTTCCTAACTAACCTATGAGCTAACTGAGGTTTAAAACATTACAAGTTAGAAATCTAGCAGGCGGGAACAGAGGAGCAGAGTCAAGTTGCCAGTGAGAAAAGTAACAGCAGTTTTTGAGAGCTCAGACTCAAACAGCAAAAATAGCCAAACCCATACCCACTTCTAGAAGAAAAACTGTTACATTTTAAATGATATATTTTTAAAATCTTTTACAGATTGGCTGGTTAGAATTTCCTGATTGTGTGGAGTTAAAGTATTACAGATCCAGAGCCAAAAGTATAATTCCCTTAGTAGTCATTTATTACCTACCTCTGTATCTAACCAAACACCCTTGCGGTTATCAGATAAAACCCTTTGTAATGTATAACAGACCATTAGCTTCTTACCCCAAAGCTAAGAATACTATTGGATAGTGTCTGAGACCTATAACAGAGTTTTCCCTGCTTTGCTGTAACCTGCCTGCCTGCTGTCCCAACAAACACATGTGGCAAATACCTTGGTTCACAAACTTCTTTTGTTTTTTGACTATATATAAATCATGTAACCACTTTCACATTGAAGTGTGTTTTGAGGGACAACTCAAATTTGTATTCCTGGGCCATGGTCACTCATTTAGCTCAGAATGAACCCTTTCTTTTTCCCTTAAGGTGAGAGATAAAGGCCCCTTGAGCATTTTCCTGGATCTAATACAGGGTCTCTGTTCTTTAGTAGTAATAAGAACAAGAATAGAAACTGGTCTGGTAGAGCAGGGACCCCAAAGCATCACCAAGAATACCCTGCTAAAGGCCAGAACTGCCAGAAGACAATTCTGGATCCTGATTCTTTGTCATCTCCTATGAGAACCTAGAGGGTGGGAGAGAGGAAGAGAGAGAGAGGGAGAGAGAGAGAGACAGAGAGAGAGATACTAACTACAGGCAAGACTGAGATTGGAGGAGGAAACAGATATATTCAAGGTCAGGCTTGGGGAAATAGGGTGAAGACCATCCTCAAAGAAAAGCATTCCCCAGAATCCTAAAGGAAAAGGGCTCTGGAGTTTTATGGGTTGGTGGGTAAAATACTCAAGCACTTGGCAATCTGGTCCCTGGGCATGGTTTTTGCCTTCTTTGCCCTCTGAAGGACAGAGGCCTACTCCATATATCCTTCCTTTCTAAGTCAGCTGCTCTACTGATACTCGTTTAAGAAAGGAAAGGTTCCATAACTTCTCCTCCTTGGAACTTGGAATTTTGTGTAAAAGGAGGGACTAGTGCTCATCCCCCTCCCTGAGAGTCAAAATATCACATTTTCGGAAAGATAGCTTCAGAGTAGATCAAGGGGAGGAAGATGGGGGCAGCAGGATTTAGGTCCCTTGGAGCTAAGTTACAGTTGTTTGCTAACCATCCAGTGTGGGTGCTGGAATCCAAACTCTGATGGACAAGATGGAGCAGTAACGCTCTCGATCACTAAGCTATATCTCCAGTCCCAGCATGGAAAGGCTACTTCCTCCTGGTAATGATGGCTATTTCTATAGAATTTTTTCCCTTTAATTCTTTTTCATCTGTTGTGTAAGTTGCATCATTGGCCCAAATCAAGACAAGACTATCTGGCTGCCAGGAAGTTCATACGGCTACTGTCTCTACCAAGAGGCTTTCTGCAAATGAAAAAAGACACACAGTGTCCTCTCCATCAATGGTTCATCCGAATGAGCCTCTCAATACCTTTAAAACATGGGGAAAGTAGGATTCTTGAGTGTAACAGAGGCTTTCTAGCCTCAAGCATGCCTAATTCAGGAGTTCCAGTACTGGTAGCTAAGAGTCAAGCAAAACATCCTTCCACTGAATCAGTGGCTCCAGGGTCTTGTCTCACAATTCAAAGAATGAATTTCATGGACCATAAAGCAAGTAAACTTTTAGAAATAAGTTTATTATAGGCTCATAGGTGAGAGCATAAGAGATAGAAGCAAGCCACGTTCCTATATAGCAAAAGACGGTCCTGGAAATAGGGGTGCCAGTGATCTAGTTTGGGGGCTTTTCTATGACTTATAGCAGAAAATGGGTAGTGGGGGTTAGTTGGTCCAGTCGTCCCATCCATGTGCCTCTCCATCCCAAAATATCCAGAGTGGTGCTATGGTCACATCCTCACCTACAGTTTCCAGGCAGGTGTATAAATGGAGAAGAAAGATAACAAAAAATCAGAACCCCAAAATGCTTCTGGCATTTCCAGTCCCCAGCCAGGACAGAGCCAAGGACAAGACTCAAGATCTCTGTCTTCAAAACTGCCTGCCCCATTTCTGTCTTCTGCACTCAGCATCCACTCAGAAGCAGTAACCCTGACAGCAATGAGGGGACAGGGTTGGTAGTGGTCTTCTTGCTGAGCACAGCTACTGGGGATGGCAGTCAGAGCACCGCTCCAGTAGTCCTATCTA
The DNA here is from genome assembly GCA_026225945.1 of Cricetomys ansorgei. Taxonomy (NCBI): domain Eukaryota; kingdom Metazoa; phylum Chordata; class Mammalia; order Rodentia; family Nesomyidae; genus Cricetomys; species Cricetomys ansorgei. The sequence goes on from JAMJFZ010002117.1 coordinate 4,559,267, forward strand.
AGGGACTCTGAAAGTGCTTCCGTGGTTTCCTTTGTGTAACAGCCAGGTGAAGTGAGGAAAGGAAGCCTTTGGTTCCTGGACAGTGATGTGAAGGAGAAGGTCTAAGGAAAGCAAAGAGTTAGAGTGGAATGGGAGCCCTTGGGGCATAGGAAATGAGTCCACTCCACTGGAAACAGACAGGAGTTTGAACAAATGCTTAATGCTATGGGCCTTAGGCAGAGAACCAGGAAGAGGCAAAACAAAGGATATTTTTCAGATTCTGAATCAGGGACTGGAGACATAGCTCAATGATTGAAGGCATTTGATGCTCCATCACGAGGACCAGAGTTTAGATTCCAGCACCCACAATGGCTGGCTCACAAACACCTGCAACTTAGTTACAAGGGACCCAACTCCCTATTCTTGACCCATTGGGCACCTGCATATGCATGTGCAAATATACTCATACAGACATATACACGCAGGCACACACGTCCATGAACAAAAATAAAACAAATCTCTAAAAGAATAAAAAGGGGACGTCCGAATAAAAACCGGTTGGAGTCCCTTGATAGGCATCCAGAAGCATTCACCCATGTCTAGTTTATTGGGCTCCTGCTCAGGTCATTCCTTTTCTGGCCTTCTAGAGCTGACTCAAGAGCAACACATCCAGGATTTGCCTTCAGGCACTGTGATAGCTGTTGGAGTGGCTAGAGTCACTGCATGAGGTCCCTCTCAAATGGAGAGAAAGGCAAAAGACTTAGCCCTCATTTGATCTTCAGGTTGGAAAAACAGTGGGCCTGTCTCTTGGCTATAGGTCCTATGTAAGCACAGCTGTGCTGAAATTGAGCTAAAGCCCTATATCTGGGCAGCAGTTCCTCTCTCTCTCTCTCCCCCGCCCCCCGAGTGTGTGTGTATGTGTGTGTGTGTGTGTGTGTGTGTGTGTGTGTGTATGTGTGTTGTTGTTGCTGCTGCTGCTGCTGTTGGCAGGGTTTCTCTGTGTAGCCCTGGAACTTTATTTGTAGATCAGGCTGGCCTAAACTTCAGAGATCTGCCTGCCTTTTCTGGAATGAAAGGCATGTGCCTCCATGCCAGGTGTGGGAAGCAGTTTCTTATCAAGAAGAAAACCATTAATGAGAAATGATTGTAACATTTCATGTGGACTTAAGCATAATGTCTAGGGAGTGTGATTCCTTGGTCTGTTTTAAAAAAAAAAAAAACTCTAATCATTTTAGTCTGTGACTATACTTTTCAGTTAGGTGTTTAAAACCACACATTTGGGTTTTGGCTGAAATTAACTATTACCTGTTTTACTATCAAGGCCAGTTGAGAGTCTAGTCCTCAGATAGTTCCTTCGGACTTAAGAGGAGCCCCTTATTCTTTTAATCTTTCTTTTACCCATTGTGCCTTTCGCTGGGTGAGTCAGGGTTTTTCTGACTCTGTGGCTTCTCTTGCAAGCATTGAGGACTTTGCCCTGACTTTTGGGGGTTTTTTGGCACTGACTTTTACACTGATTTCTCCTCTTTCCAGAATGGATACTGCAAAAAAGACAGTGTTGTAGAAGTTTATTTTTAGTTGTATTTAAAATATTGTTTTGTGCACTACTGAGTGAGGATCTGCCTAGGTCTTGGCATTTTGTTTTGTCTGCAGGTGTTGGATTTCTGTAGCAGTATGCTACAATCTTTTACCCTCAATTTAGGGAAGGAGAAAGGAAAAATAGAAATCTTCACCACTTTTAAAAGCGGCCTTAATACAGAACGAGAGAGAGGAAGAAATCTTCACAGCCTCTTTTTAGGCTGTCCTAAACTCAAATCTCTTTGTTCTCACATTAACTAACGACAGCAACCCAACCAACAAACCACCAACCAATGCCCACACGGACTCTTGAGGCTTCAGACCTTTTATGCCCTAACCCAAAAGTTCCCAAAAACCCATGTGGCACACAATCCCAAAGACAAGCTACAGGTGCCAGAATGATTGCACCCAACCAAATTGTAGCCATTTGCATCAAGCATTTCAAATCCAAGTTGTAAACAATTATACCACAGTTGGGGTGGGAACATGAACCTCTAGTGACTAGTCAGTTAAACTAAAATGCTTTTCCTAACGTAAAAATTCCAAGTGTTCCTCTATAGATTTCTGTGGGGGATGTTCGATTGCTTATGATCTGCACCTGAGGAGTTTGAAAGAATAAAACACCTGAGCTCAGATGCTCAGGGTTCCATTGTGAGTGAGTATGGCATTGGCCATGATGGTGGTTCCTTCTGCTGAGGTCTGGGAGTGTTTGAATATATTTTTTAAAAAAAAATGCCCCTGTGTCTTCTGTGCTGAGCCACCACAGTAGCAAACTACTACAGGACAACTGACTTAGCTGAGCTGCAGGTCCTTCTAGCAGTGTCTTATGTTCATCTAGGAACTGCTGACCTTGGATGGCAAGTGCCAAAATACAGTGTGTGCTTTTAGTCTCTCTGTCCACATTGATATATAACTTGCAGGCATGGTCACTGAACATCCAGAGGTCCGTTATATTAGTTTTGAAGAATAAATCATGCCTAAAAATTAAGCTGCTGTTGTTATGAGTCTGGGGTCATTCAGAGAGTCACCTGTCTGACCATAAATAAATTAAAATAATTAAGAGGCTTTATTAATTCCTGGCCAGCCATGGACACTGATAGGTCCATACCTGGGCTTCCCAGGAGTGTAGTGACAAGTCACATTTTGCAGAGGTTTTTAAAGGCAGAACCCACAAGGCTACATATTCCCCACCAAGTCCAATCAGGGACAAGCATATGTCTTGACATCCATAACTGCCTGTGTGCCTCCCAGCTATGTCAAATCAAGGGCAAGCACACATCCTGATGCATTTCTTGTCTATGAATGACCTGCCTACGTGTGATCAAACACATCTGGTGTAGTTGGATTATCCAAATTTTCTTAGAGAATCAAAACACATGGTCTATTATCTCATATGAACAGCTCCTAGCATTCCAGGAAGTTATATATTCTTGGGCAAGTGAGGATTATAGGATTATCTGTCTTTTTGTTTTTGTAGATCTCTTAGGCAGCGTAATTAAAACTCAAAACATAACTTTAGCTCTCACACTGTGTAATACTTAGATAAAACAGAGAGAAAACTAAATAATTTTAAATAAATCTGAATTGGACATATATGTTTTGTTCTTGAAGCCGATTTTTGTAAATGTTGCCAAGAGAAGATCAATAACTTACGAGAACTCTACTATTGACTCAAATCGAGGTTTGCCGTCAATGGATTGAACTTTGAGATTAGATGTTTTCATATTCTTTAAACATATATACATGACTATGACATATGATAGATATATAATACACACATGTAATCTCAAAATCTCTTCTCTATAAACCTCCTATAATTTACATCAGCCTTCTGTGACATAAGTTCCCTCTACCACACAGAAACCCTTCTTTGCTAAAATATTTCTGTTTACGACCTTTTTAACATTTTCTTCTCCTATGTACTTGTTCCTTTTTACTTTATTTCCTTTCTTAATGTCATGAGATATGGTAACATTAACAAATAATGATATCATCTCATTTTTAAAAGTTTTAATCCAAACTACATGCATGGCATAATATAACAAATTAAGACTACCTGTCTGTACAGTATTAAACCATAAGGCTTTTGTCTGTTGCAAGTTCCCAGGCAGACTTTATTGGATTTGTCAAAGTAAGACACCATTGCTTTTGTACTATGCATTGGGGACAGATATAGACAGGAGAGAAAAAAATGGTTTTTTTCTTCCCGGAGTGATTTTCCTTCTCTCTGAGAGCTTCTCAGTCAGATCTCCCTGTTTCTCTCTGCTCCCTGCCCTTTTTCCCTGGCCCATTGCCCTCTACATGAGTGCCTTGCCCTGACCGGCCTGCAAGACAGCGTGCATAGGAACCACCCACTGCATCTCACAGAAAAAAATCATTATCCTTCCACCTACAAATTGCTAGACTCTCTACCCTACCCCTTCTTTACTGACATGTGGCCAAAGCAAAACTGTCTTTCAAAACAAGTCCAAATAAAACCCACAAAGTTGTTCCTTTTTCTTTAGACTGCAGAAATGTCTTCAGTCGCACCTCTTGCTTGTCCCCTCCACACCCCCATCAGCACCCCAAGACATAAAGCTCGACCCACCATCATGCTCACCACCTACCTGTAGCACAGTTCTCAGCCAAGTCACAAAAGACAAGATATTCTGAAGGAACAAGGGATGGGCATAAAACTCGGGTGGCAGAGTTTCTCTGTCCTGCACCAGTAAGCTCCCCTCAAAAACTTACTTAAGGAATTATACATAACAGACTCAAAAACCTTCACTATCCTTTGGCCTTCTCAATGGTCAATGTAATCATACTACATGTTATTTCGATGTGCTGTCATGTGCTGCCGGCTGTCATATGTGCTACTAAGGGCTTTATATAATCTGTCTATGTGATCTCTCTTTCATTTTATGTTCAAAAAGATAAATAAGACCATGAGAAACTGAATAATGTGATCTATGATGATATTACCACTCATATTGTTTTTAAGATGAGTACATATAGTATACATGTATAGCCATTGATATGTATATATACAAACACTTTAAGGTAACTTCATTTTAAACACTACACAAATGCCAGATGTGATGGCAAACACCTTTAATCAGGAGGCACTCAGGAGGCAGGTGCATCTCAGTGAGTTCAAGGCCAGCCTGGTCTACATTACTGAGTTCCAGGACAGCCATAGTGAGAGTCTTTCTCAAACAAAACAACAACAAATAGATAGATGATAGATAGATAGATAGGTAGATAATACAACCTCCTCGAAGATGTATCAGGACATCTTAAATTTTTCAAATAATCCCATGTGTTTGATTGTAACTTCTCTTTTACAGTGTTACTTAAGTTGATTACCATATACTTCCCATATTTATGACTATTAGAAATAAAATTAGATGTAAAGGCCATTCAATTTTAAAAGATGCAAAGGAATTATAAAGTGTGTTTTAGGTAAAGAAGGTTTGATTGTTCCAAAATGGAAACAGATGAAGACAAAGAAGATCAAAGTATGCTGTAGAAGGATGGTAAGAATGAAACCCATGGGCATGGCAACAACTGTCAGGTCCAAAGCGGGGTAGAAAGATGGTGAGAAAGAAACCCACGGGCATGGCAATAATCGTTAGGTTCAAAGCAGGGCCCAGAAGGCACTGCTGCTGACAGCATCCGATGATAGTCTGGGCTCAGCTCGGGCCGCACTCTGACTGGGTAGACAGAAGGAATGCTAGCAGATTAAACTCAGCATTCCTCAGAAACCTTATGAAACAGATTTCTGGTTGTCATGAAAAGCCATCACTCCACTTATCTGCCCCTTACAGTCAACTATCCCCAGCAGTGGGGCATCTACTTCCCTAATAACTCAAACAAGCCCTCAACAGATCAACATTCCCAGGCTGTTCTGGTCTGCACCCCCACCTCCTGCAACTCTAACCACCAGGCTGTTCTGACTTACACACTCCCTCCCACCACAACCTGTACCCTATAAAATTGTTCAGGCTCTTTCCACCGTTACCGCTCTATCCATTCCCTCAGAGACAACCTGGCAGTTTTGAATTTCCCAATAAACCTTCTTTCTACCCAGGCAGGGGTCTAGTCAGTGGTTTCACTGTGCCTTCACTTATAATAACAAAGTCCATTGTAATTACAAGTTATTGAATTTTTAATGTCAGAATTCAATACCTTGAGGTAAAACTGAAGCCTCGCTCTGTTGCAAGAAGGTGTTCTTAAGTATTGATCTTCTCTTTGTAATATTTACAAAGAAATAACTTGCTTAGAAAGGTAAGGATTTTGTTTTATCTTTTAACTAAATGAAATGTTTTAAATCTGTGATTACATTTTATTTTTATTTTTTTTGCTTTCACTTGCTAGACAGCCACTTCCCTAACAATGGGAAAAATTTTCTTCAAAGGAAGTATTCTTGGGGCTGGAGTGGTGACACGTGCTCATTGCTCTTGAAGGGGACTCCGACTGGGTTCCCAACACTCACATTGGACAGCTCAAAATTGCCTGTAACTCCAGCTCCAACGCATGCACATGTACACATACACACATTCTCTCTCTCTCTCTCTCTCTCTCTCTCTCTCTCTCTCTCTCACACACACACACACATAAATAAAAATAAAATATTTTTTAAAAAGAGTGATTCCTACTTGGGGCATTTCTGCTAAGTTGCATAGTGATCATGGATTTCATTTTAATGGACAATTAATTAAATATATTTATAAACTTGAACTATTGAGTAAAGAAATGACATTAACAAATTGTCAAATTTTGGTAGAGCTTTGGTTTCAACTACATTAACAATGGAATATCCCAAGTAACTGAATATTTCTCTCAGTTTTTAATGCTTCTTAAATTCTTGTATCAATAAATCTTTTTTAAATTGTTCAAGATATTTAATGCTGGGCAGTGGTGGCACATGCCTTTAACCCCAGCACTCTGAGGCAGGAAGATCTCTGTGAGTTTGAGGCCAGCCTGGTCTACACAGTGAGTTACAGGACACCCAGAGTTACAACAGAGAAATATATATATATATATATATATATATATATATATATATATATATATATATTGCATTTTATTTGGTATGTTCCTATGTGATAAAATAATACCAACCTTAGTTTTAATGAAGAAAACTGCAGGCAAGTATAGTGGCAAGTGCTACACAGACAGACCCTGCCTCAAACAAATAAAAGGAATATTGTGCCCTTCCACTAATCGTGGCTTTGTTATGACCGCTTCCTTAGCCAGAACCTCTGTCTTATTTGAATCCAGTTTTCATGTTTAAAATTATTCAAGTGTTCACTTTGTCATTATTCAATACAATTTGGATAAAATAAATATACATGTTTGAGATCCTGTTTTGGTTTGGTTTTGGTTTGTTTGTTTGGTATTTTGTAGTATGACTTAGATTTATGTATGGCCATAAATATTTCCAAATATTACAAAATACTCAAGTGGACAGAACACAGAAGTTAGGGTTTCTGGGTGTCTACTGTCTACACTGTGTAGTCTCATGGCCCATCCCTACACTTGGCTCTGAGATCTGTAGAAACAGCGATCAGAATGTTCGCTCTGCTTGGCAGCAGCGAGACTGGAAGCTCAACCCTGACCACACTGAACAAGGCTTGCACACAACACAGAAAACAAATCCAAACTTCACATGAAGGAAGAAAAATCAGAAAGTGGAGGGTTTCAAAGACTCCACAGAGGTCTAGAGCCTTGGTTGATTGGAAAATTAAGACTTTCAGGGTCTCCTGAGACTCTAAGTCTCTCCTTGGGACAGGGAAAGAAACGCAGGACTAACAAGGAAGCTCTTCCAGACAGATTTCAAGTACAGACTTCAAAGTACTTCACTCTTCTTTGGAAAATGGATAGTAGAGAGGAGATAACGGTCTACTGAATGGCTAACTCTGTTAAAGAGGGAGGGAGATGATGAAGGCAGATAGGAAAGCGCTGCAGGTCCAGAGCCCATGAGGAAGAGTCTCTCCTCCGAGTCCAGAGGGTTGCGTGGGCAGACCACATGGAGGGCATGTCACCCCAGAAGAGAACAAATGTCGCTTGCCAGGACATGCTGGAGCTAGAAGTTTGATGACAAAAATCTAGTTGCTATGTTGACAAATCCTATTTAAATCTTCCAAAAGAAATTCCATTTGTGGGACACTTATATTTTGTTTAGGGCCATGACACTCATGATGCTAATATTTTGAATCCAAACACACATTTATTTAAAAAAAAAATTCTTAATAAGAAATATATCTGAAGCTAGAAAGATGGTTCAGCAGTTAAGAGCGCTTACTGCTCTTGCAGAGGACCCAAGTTTAATTCTTAGCACTCATATCAAGTGGCTCGGTACCATACCGCAGGTTCAAGAGATCCAATGCCTCTGGCCTCCAGGCACCTTCATTCACATGCACAGACATACACACATACACATAATTAGAAATAACAAAGGGGCTGGAAAAATGGCTCAGCCGTCAAGAGCACTTGTTCTTGCAGAGGAGTGAGATTTGGTTCCCAGCACCACACAGTGGCTCACAACCATCCATAGGCATGCACATTGTGCATGAACATACATACATGCAGACAAAACACTCATACACATAAAATAGATAAATGCAAAATTTTTAAGTTAATAATAATAATTTTAAAAAAATGACTGGGAGCAACCAATTCGATTATTACCTCTCTAAATTTAACTCCATATACGAGTTGGAGACACCTTTAAATTAACTCTGGTAGTCTAAATTAGTGCCTGTTTCCTTCCTTTGCTATCTATTTTAATATGACACTTGTACTACATCAGTGTTTTTCAGATACAGAGTGTTGGGTCTCTGCAATAAGCAGAGTTCACAGTTCAGGGGCTCTGCTTCTGGAGAGCCCCTCCCCCTACCTAGTCTGCAGCACAGGGCTCCCAAGTCTGGAGGGTCCTGTTTCCCTACACAGCCCAGGGCTCCCCTTTGGGAAGGTTCTGTCCCACACACAATCCACAGAGTGGGGCTCCAGAGTCTGTGGAGAGCTCCGACCCTGACACCCCTCAATACTTACCCAGTGGGGCCTGGGCCCTGCTCCCCTCAGCTCCCCTCAGCATCCACAGCCCGGGCTCTGCAGACCCCTCTTGTGGAGGGAGCTCCGCCTCAGACCCTCCCCCTTGCCAGACCCAACCCTCCTCCAGGTGTCAAACTGTCAAGCTGCCTCCACCAGCCAAGAAGTGCTGCCTGTGGGCAGCCATGGCAGCAGGCAGACCGAGTTGAAGTCTTGGCTGCTGGCAACCTGCTCCCAGCCCAAAATGGCACCTTACAGCTATCTGGGTTTCTGCCCGGGAGCAAATCTGATTTTCCACAGCAAGCCTGCCACCCCACCAGCTGCCAACTGCTATTCGGGGCTGCTGTTGGCCTCCCTCGCCACCCTGCTGGGGATTCCAGTGGGGGGCACCACCCCTTGTGCCCACCATGAACCCCAACTGGTGCTGAGGACCACTGAGGAACCAGCAAATTTCCCCTTTGGGGACAGTCTGGCTCTTCAAAGCCAGGGAGCTCTGGGATTTGAGATCCCCCCATAAGAAAGCTCCCCCTCCCGGGACTATCAGGAACCCCACTCCCAGCTGGCTATGGACTCCCCCAACCTGGCAGAGCAGCACAGAAGTGGCCCCAACTAACACAAATGGCCCTAAGCTGGGCCCCTCATCCCTCTCTGGACTTGCCAAATAAGGGCAAAAAACTCCACCAATTACAGGCCACCCTGGGAGACTCCAACCCCTCAGGGACACTATATAAAGAGCAGCCTTCTAGACTCCACTGAGAGTAGGGGGGGGTGCAGCTTCTGCTGCCACCTTTCTCCCAAGTGGAGGCAGCCACCGAGAAGCAAGAATAGGCCAGCCAGGGTATTTCCCTTCAGAGCTGCACACGGGGACACCTTCCCACCTCAGAGCTGTATGGTCCCTGGGCTCCCGACTGCCAGAACACCTTCCTGTCAGAGCTGTGTGGTTCCTGGGCTCCCAAATGCCAGGCAATTTTTTCATCTCTGTTCCAGCTGAATGTAAAAAATAAAAAAATAAAAAAATAAAAAAATCTAACACAGCAGGCAGACCATATCATGATTAATCATAATAAATTAATACGCCTCAGGAGTTCTTCCTAATGGCCTTTGTATCCGATACTCTGCCTTCCTGATTATTCAGCCTCATCTTCATCAATACTAGAATGAACTCTCAGTCTCACAGGACATAAGACAACATCTGACATCCTTGGCCAACAGGAAACAGTAAAAGTTAGCGAGAAAAGCTGTGCCTATACTATTACACCTTCAACGTGTGTTATCAGCTTCAGAGGTAAGTATGGAAAGAAAGAATGTTTCAGGTCCAAAAGCCAAAAATACCCAGGAATTACCGTGTTGCTCTGAGGAAAAGACCCAGAGGACAATTCACAAGTAACCAGGGAGTAGCTCATGCTGCCTCTAGGGCAGGCCCAGAACCCAGAAGACTGAATGCACACTGTCCCCCAGTATAGGCTGTCCCCCCATCCATAGTCAGGGATCAGCAATACATTGCCACTCAATACAGGCCTGATACTCAAGAAGCCACCAGAATGCTGACCTCAGGGCAAGCCAGTACACAGAAGGCTGCTTGTTTTCTGCAACCAGTGCAAGTCTAGTGATTGACTAGGGGGCTAAGCCCATGCTGTCCATGGTGTGGGTTCAGTACCCATGGAGAGCTCTCACTTTGACTAAGGGGCAAACCTAGTTCCAAGGAGGTAACTATACACAAATTAGCATGTGCCCAGAATACTTCACCATGCAGTTCCAATACTAAGGGGGCAGTCACCACAATAACCCCAAGAAAGGAACAATACCTTGTATGGCACCCACACTGAACTTCGGCAAGGCCGGTACCCATGCGAATGCCTATATACTGAATTCAATGCAGACCCAGTACCCAAGAGGTCAACTGTAAGCTATTCCTAGGGCAGGTTAGTCAATGAGCTGACCAAACAATGACCACAAGGCACAGACTCGAGAGGGCACAGTAAAGAAAATGCTGACAAGATTGCTCCAAAGTATAAATAAAGGAAAGGCTTTTATTATAAATAAGAAAATATGCAGGGGCATCTGGAAGAGTCCAGAAAAAAAGAGAAAGAGAAACAGACTGAATGTGGCCAGGGCTGTCTGTGAGAAAAGGGAGAATAGCGGGAACAGGAGGAAAAACTTGCCATTGTAAAGATAACGGGTACCTGGGAGGAGGGAAACCTGGGGAGTGGCGAGGACTAAGATGCTGGTATGGGGAATTTGAAATGTATAAAAAATACTTGTGAGTAGGCACTGAGGGAGCCTAGAGGCTGGCATGGGCTTTGGTATGCAACCACAGGCATATGTCCATGGGGCCATATAGCTCTTCTGCCAGGGGGAAGGGAAAAGACTCCTTTTAGCAGATGGGAACTGATTTCGAAAGTCCCCGAGGAGTGCTGCTTTTATCTAACTGCCAGAAACCCTCCTGTGGTAGAGTGTGAGCTTATGTCTGGGTATACAGACTTCCTGTTGACTTAACAAGTTCTAGTGCCCTCTACACTGCTCCAGAGACAGAACAAGGAGCCAGGGTTGGTAACTGCACACTAACCTCAGGAAGATCTAATACCCATGTGACCACACTCAGGTTGTTAAGGAACAGTACCCAAGTAAGCTTCCACATGACGTTTGCCATACACAGAAAGCTGCTAAAAACTCTCCTCAGGGTAGTTCCAGGATCCAGCACATCAACCTCACACTTCAACCCAGAAAAAGCTCAGCATCCAGGGGCTACACACATACTGCCCTCATTTCAAGAGAATCCAACCCTCTCTTCTGAACTCCGGGGGAAATAGGCACACATATGATACACATACATACATGGAAAGGAAAAACTCACAAACATAAAATTAATGAATTAAAATAGTAATAACGTAAAAGACAAAGATTAAACAGCAAGCTTGGTATATTCTCGGTGGTTGAGTACATACTTAGAATATGCAAGGCCTTAGGGCCAATCCATAACTAGAAAAAAATTAGAAGAAAGACCTCATTAAGAATATTACACATCTACAGACAGGACCACACTTTACCTAATAATTCAGAAGGTACAGAGACACAAAGTACCCAGAAACAGACCTTGTGAACTGTGACCCCCAAAGACCAGGATTCATCACACCACAGAAGCAAGGACACAAAAGGCACAACTCAGTCTCAACTTTCAGGAGACCAGACACAGACAAACACATGAGAAAACAAAAGTGTAAACCTGTTCACCAGTGTATGCATTGTGAATGTGATTAAAGACACAGCTATCAAAGGTAGAAATCTTGATGCCTGTGTCAACAGGGCACCTCTGGCTCAAGCTGGTCCATTGTGATCTCTCCATACCAAGGCCATTAAGAGTTGGCATCTACCTGACTTATCTCAGGCAATCGTGATCTCAGGCCAGCCTTGGACAGCCTTGAAAGACTCTCCCTTCAAAGGCACATCAGCAGGTCAAATCACTTAGTGTCTTGAGACAAGTTGGCCTTTGTCAGCCCTCCGTCCCCAGTTGGGAAACCTGCCTTGCATGACACACTCCATGCATCCTGGATTAGCAGAATTCAATAGCAGCCCACCTCCCAAGAACCAGGAGGACCAGGAGCCACCAAAGACTGCCCCGCATGTGCCCCACACCTACCTCAGCAATAAATTGCTTGGCTCCAAAGACTACTGAGGACATGGAATAAAGAGGTCTAATCACTGAGAGGTGGCACAAAAAAAACATGGCTCAATTTCCCTCAAGTGTCCAAAAAAAATAAGACCCAGAACACTTGGTTCTCTTTTCTACTGAGCATCATGGGTTCTGATCTCTGAGTTCTGCCTTGTGAGAAAAGGTCAGTTGCTGATTGTTCTTTGCATCTGACATTTCACCAAGACCACAGTGGGGCCTTTGGAGGTGAGCAGCAGCTGAGGATCACAGTGAGGACCAGTGTGGCTGGAGAAAGCCCTGAAATGGATATGCTGAAGCTGCTTGAAGGGCTTGCTCAGGGAATAGGAAGACTGCTCTCTGCCCAAGCACAGGGGGAGTTGGAACTGGCATGGGTAACCTCAGTCAAATAACCCTGTCCTGCCTAGGACCTGAGTGTATCACATGCTGTGACATCATGTGCAGGGGAAAATGGCAGACCCTTCAGGGATGGAAGCCCTGTGGCCTTCTTTGGAAGTAGAAGGAAAACCTCAACCCAGAAAACAGGCATGGAAGCCTGAGGAACACAAAATGAGAAAAGAGGCAGAAAAAGGCATGGAGAATATTTTAAAATTGTGTCAAGATTAATTCTGTGATTTTTTTTTAACATTAGGCATATGTTTCTGCAGGTGTGTGTAAGCATTCACGCATAAGGATGTCTGAGAAGGCCAGACGAGGGTATTAGATCCCCCAGAACTGACTTACGGATGGCTGTGGGCTCCCTGATACAGTGCTGGGAACAAATTTCCATATCCTCTGCAAGAGCAGCAAGTGCTCTCAAGCATTTACCCATCTCTCCAGCTCCAGCATGGAGCATATTTTCAAGAAAATCACTGAAGAAAATTCCCCAAGCCTAGAAAAACGAGATTTTGTATCCATGCAGGTACAAAAGGCCCACAGGACATCAAATAGACAAGACCAGTAAAGAAACTGCCCTTAACATATTATAATTAAAACACTTAAAAAGAGAATTAAAAGAAGGCATTTCAAGCTGCAAGAAAGGTCAAGTGGCTTACAAGGAGGGTTCATTAGAATAAAAACTGACATTCTGATAGAAACCTTAAGGCCAGAAGTGCCTAGAAAGATATATTCCAAGTTCTGAAAGACTCAACTGCCACACCAGACTATTAAATCCACCAAAATCACCTACTGAATACGGGAGAAATAAAGATGTTCCACATTAAACACGGATTAAAGGAATTGATGCCAGTTAGACAGCTCTACAGAGGATATTGGAAGGAATGGTTCAGGTTGAAGAGAAGGATAAACACACTCCAGGGCCACAAGGTATACAGAATACTGGGAAAGCATAAATGGGGGTGAGGTATGAGAAATTGAGGGGGTATCAGAAGGCTTGATAAAAATTAAAAGTGCATGAAAAAGCTATGTGAAAATCTATGATCTTCCAAGCCAAAGAAGAAATTTTTAATTAGGGGGAATAGAATACAGAACACAGGTGACAGGAAAGGAGAGGGCAGAATTCTCCAGATTACAGGTCTAAGTACACTACTGACATTGGGGAGAGGGAACGGTAGGGGTAAATTAGCCTAAATGAAGGATGTATGAAGACGTCTTATGGAAACCCAAACTTTGTAAGCTAGTCAGAAAACACTTTAATTTTCAATTTTCAAGGAAGGGTTTCTTCCTGTAGCCCTGGCTGTCCTGCAGCTCACTCTGTAGACCAGGTTGAACTTAACCTCAGAGACCTGGATGCTTCTGTCTCCTGAGTGCTGAGATTAAAGCATGTGACACTATGTCTGCCTTCCAGCTGACAGTCCATCACTGAGGGAAGTCAAGGCAGGTACTCAAACAGGACAGGAACCTGGAGGCAGGAGCTGATGCAGAGGCCATGGAGGGGTGCTGCTTACTGACTTCCTTCCCCAAGGCCTGCTCAGCCTACCTGCTTATAGAACCCAGAACCATAAGCCCAGGGATGGCACCTCCCACAATGTGCTGGATTTCTGCCTTAAATCACTGATTAGAAAATGCCTTATAACACCTGGATCTTATGGAAGCATTTTCTCATTTGATGTTCCTTCCTCTGATTCCCTCCAGTACCCTCCAGTTGATGTCAAGTTGACATTAAATTAGCCAGTATAGGTGTCTACCTTAACTAAATGATAAGACCCTATTACAAAATCCTCATTTGCTGTAGATGCAGAACACAGAGAAATCAACCTCAACTGACCAGGAAACTCTCTTCCTGCTGGCCAGTTTACATAATGCCAAAAGGTGCTGAGTGTGATTTGAGAGGTAAAGAAGACATCAATAGTCTCACCCAACACTGGATGCTGCATGCTATAATACTGATCTGCACAAAAAGATGTGCCCACTTGTACAATAATGAAATAATAGTTAAGATGATAACCAGCTGCTTTATGATTAAGTGTGAGACCTGCTTCACAGGCGAATTTTATTGATGGAATTTTCTCCAGCAGGTCCAGTAAAGAACAAAAAGACAACCTCCCAGATGTAAGCATGAATGATTTAGGCAGAGGGGATACCTCTGAGATAGAATGAACCCCAACAACATGGTCTTTAAGTAATTTATTGAGGAAGGGCACCACCCACAGATACAAAGAAGTCTTATTTGCATTGATGCACAGAATCCTGTAATCAAGATCCCCCAATGCCTGGCTAGCTCTGATGCCATTAGGCAAAGGTCAAGACCTAGAGACATGAGTGATCTCGTGTCTCTTTGTTGGATGATACAGGAAGAACCACAGAAATCCCTTTCATTAGCAATAAAACAACAGATGCCTTTAACATGAAATCCAAAGAGGCCAAGATAATGCAAACATCAATGGCATTATCTTCAAACTAGCATTCTTTCTGCATTCCAGAAAGCTGCAGCCCATCCACACCCAGCTCACAGGCTACAGAAGGTGACCTTTCCCCCAGCAGCTCATGCTGCCAAAGATAATGTTTTAAACTTCATTTCAATGCACAGATATTGCAAGTAGCCTTACAATATATGAGAATATGTTCAATTATCCCACTACGGGATTTCCTGTCTGCTGCTGCAACCTGGTCAAAAACAAATGCCTAGGAGATCAAAGGGTCTGGATGAGGGGAACCTACTCTTGTTTTTCTACAAGGCCATGCTATCAAGATGCTTTCTAAATATTGATGTACACTTGTATAGATTTTTGTTGTTCTTGACTTTAGCCAAAGACACTTCTTTTTGCAGTGCATAAAAGTTAATGTGGCTCCAGATCCATAACTGGTCAAAGTGTGAAGTATAAGTAAGTGAGTGTTCATCTGTGGACAAGTAACCTACACCAACCTCCCTTACCCAAGGCTCAGGAAACATCATGGAGAGGGCAGGAAAAAAATGTTAAAGGGTGCAAAGAAGAACAATGAACTGCTAACTTCTGGACATGGCATGACTATTGCACACATCAACTCCTACTAACTGTATTCACCTGCAAATGACCTGGGAAACATCAAAGCAGTCAAGACTCCAGTATGGATGGAGCAGGGACAAACAAAGACCTACTCTTTGTGGATACCAGAGGTACACTGCACACAACAGTGGACAGCCCTAATAGGACACAAGAAATATAAATAACCCAAAGAAAGAAATTTGAAGCTATAGAGAGAGGAAGGAAGAGTACTAGGCAGACTTAGAAGGAGGTAATGGTAAACCAGTATCATCAAAATACATTGTATAAATGCATAACATTTTCAAAGAGTAAATAAATATTACTGAAAATACATAAGCACACACTAGACCCTTACCCCTCCAAGGCCTGTTATAATTCCTTAGGAAGAAGAAATGAAGAGGGTCTCACACAATTATATAACTCCTCTCTAAACACACCCTGGGCCACTGTGATGCTCTCTGCTCAGTTCAGTTTGTCACTAGACTCCATCCATCCCTATACATAGCTTACTACTGAATAGGCTTTGGTATAGCTGGATGCTTTGTGTTAGCCATTCCTCATACCTGAGACAAAGCTATTTGACAGGAGACCATCACTGAAAACTATGACCAACAGGACACCATACTATATAATGGATGCCTGCCCTTCTGTTGATCACTAGGTGGTGGGTTTATACACAAGGCACTGTGTGACATCATAAAAAGTCTTTCACAGGACTGCTAACTGACAGCCTTGTAGCCCTTTCCATCTTGACAATTGCATGAAGTCACCCAACACCCTAAAGGCTACAAGACAGGAAGATATAAGCAAGCTTATGAGGGTGTAAAATAAGAAGGGGACAGATAAACCACCTTACAATACACTCCATGAAAGAATAGATGAGCACGATTCATTTTTCTCTCCCCCTCTCAAGGTTGAAGGACAGAACACAAAGAACCACCAGGCCCCCGGGGCCATTTCACACCCACTCTGTGATGTGCTGGCCTCTGCCGTCCCAAGACCTGCTCTGACAGGCATAGGAACATGCCAACAAAAGTGAGAACAAAGAGCAGGTGCTGATTTTGGAAAGCAGACCGCATCATGCCTGTCTTATCAGCTCATGTAGATCATGCCCCTTCCTCTCTGATGACCTTTCTAGGAGACTCTGCATGGTCGATAAAAATGGGATGCACCTTTGGTCTTCACAGTCAGAGGCAGGAGCAGGAGGAGAAGCAACTTCTGAAGACGTTGACCCCTCCTCAAGGGACAAGGTAAGGACTTCCCAAAGGAATGCACAAAAAGGGCAGAGCAGGTGGGAATAAGCATGGCATAGGTCACCTGTGGACAGATGTCTAGGGCTTACTCACAGATGATCTAGAATGTTCCTCTGCTGCTGAACTGCAGGGCACTGTGCCTGGCATGGGCTGGTAGACAACAAGGGACTATTAGGAGAATTTTTCCCGTGGCTGCTGGAATTCCCAGAGAGGTCCATCAGGTCAGCACAGCCACCAACTCATTAACAGGCACACATGCCTCCGTTTCTTGCACTGTGTTTAGATGAATGGCATACTGCGTAGATTCCCTAGAGGTCAGGAGGGCTTCCTGTTGCTCGTGTTACTGTGTGGAGCGGACCTAAACCATCGCTCCATCCATCCCCAAAGATTCATCAACTTTTCAGACACAGGCTAGCCCAGCTCTGGGAAGACACAGCTACTGTGACTACAGGAGAACACAAAGGAGATGGGGCGTGGCAAGAGGTGAAATGAAAGGAGAGGGGTTGCAGATGATACTGTAAAACACTATCAACTAATTACCAGAGTGTAGCAGTCAACCCTGAAGTAGGCCGTGCTGGGCAGTGATGTCACAGGAGCCTCTTTTTTGTCAGGTTGTGGTCATGTTTCTGTAAAGTTGTGGTCATGGCTGAAGGTTTGATGAATGCTTCCTGTTATCAGGAACACATATGTAGGATCCCTTCCTTCATAAACCCAAATTCGACTTACTTTTCTAGGGGGGTCATGACTTGGCAGAAGTGACACCATGACCATTCTGACAATTTACCCAAAGTTCGGAGCAAAGACCTACACCCCAATTTTACAAACCCTGACAGGCTAAGAAGGGAAAGAGGGAAGAAATGCCACAGTCCAACTCCTATCTGAGGGGGAAATGTCATGGACACATGCCTCAGCACCATTCTCAATGTTAGTGAAGGGCCAGTGATATCACTCAGCTGGTAAAAGCCACTTGCCACCAAGCCTGATAACCTTAGTTTGATCCCTGAAACTCAAATGGCAGAAGTAAAGGACCAACTCCATCAAGTGAACATGGGACTTACAAACCCAAGACCAAGGACACACATAACCTCCAGCAGAAACCAATAAATAAATGTAATTAGAAGATTTAAAGACAAGCTGTGGCACAGTGATGCACAACTCTAATCCCAAAAATGGGGTCAAAGGCAGACAGGTCTTTGTAACATCATGGTCAGCCTATCTACAAAGCAAGCCAGTACAGCCAGGACAAGAGGTAATACCCTGTCCCATAAATAAACAAACAGGGTGCTGGGAGATGGGTCAGCAGTAAAGAGCACTGACTTCACTTCCTTAGGTACTGAGTTTAATTCCCAGCAACAGCATGGTGGCTCCCAACCATCTATAATGGAATCGGATGCCCTCTTCTGGCATGCAGGTGTACGTGCAGATAGAGCACTCATGTAAATAAAAAACCAAACCTAAAAGCAAGAAAATAGCGGCAAATTTCAGAGACAAGCGCCCTTAGAAAATAAGGGTAAGCAAGGAATCTGAGGGTGAGGTAGGAAATAATACCCAAAGGTCCAGCACAGCTCAGACCGACCATGAAAGGGTTATACCACACAAGACAGGGAAACTGGGGCAAAAATGGTAACTAGTGCCTACGTTAGCTGGTACAATTATATAACATGTCTCAGGAGAAGCTCTTAGCGTGCCGCCCAGTACTAACTACTCACTCAGAAGATACTTAGGGGAAGAGACCTGAGATTGTGGGTAAGGACCTCAGAGCTTGACAGGTTCATAAATGGTGAGTGGGACACAGCCAAGGGGCTGAGAACACAGCTCAGTGGTAGAGCAATGGTGTAACATGAGCAAGTCCTGTGTACAACCTCAGCACTGAAAGCAAAAGAAGGAGTGAGACTGATTGCATGGAAAATACCTAGGATGTGTGAGTACACAAGATAGAGGGAGAATACATATGTACGCAGGAAGGCAGACTTCAGGCCGGGGCTCTGCTTCCATTGACATGTTGCAGCCAATCCCGACAGTGCATTTCTCCATGGTAGAAACAAAAAGAGGACAGAGCCGCTTCCTCAAGATATTTGCCACCATGTGTCGGACCACATTCCTATGAATAGAGGAGAAACTGGGCTTTCAATCATGTTAACCACACTCTGGCAAGAGCCTGGGAGCCATCTACACAAAGTTACATGACAGCTCTCAGGTCCATTGTGACGTGTGACCCACTTCTCTTCTGCAGGTTTCAGCCACAAAGATGTGTGCTCTCTGGGCCTTGGCCATCATGTTGAGCATCCAAGCAGAAACAGCTGACCTGCTGGAAACACCCCTAGGGGTAGATGATTTCCATCCTGTTCCACAGGATGTCCCCTGTCTGAACACTTCCTTTCATCATCCACCAAGCTCCCTAGGCTTCAAAGTTTCCTCCAATAAGCAAGGCCCACCTTCCACGAAGCACCCAGCTGCCTCCAAAGGCGCCAAGTGTGGCAAGCCTGTGGTCACATACTTTGTCTCCTCTCACGAACTCGATAAATGTAAGTAAGAATCATTTCAGCTATCACCTTGGGACCTGTCCACACCTTCCACAGGCTGCTCATTTCTGAGCTCAGATGGGGTTCTGTCAACCTTCTCAACAAGTGGCTTTCAAACATCATGACCTCATGCCATCTGCCGGGTACCAATAAAGAGAAGGGAGCCTGGGTCATACCTAGAAATTCTGGTCAGCAAGGGGCTGAATCCTGATCATCCAACAGCTCTGGAAGGTGGGGAAGCTGCTTGTACAGTTCCCACAGTTAGTCCAGGACAGGCCGATGCTACCCTGGACTGGGGTGCTGTCCTACCCTAAAAGCTATCTCAACACCTGCCTTCCAGGTGATTCTTACAACGTACAGACTGTGCCACCTCTACAGGGTTCCTCCTAGCTGAGGCCTGAGCTCACCTAGACTCCTATAGTTGTTTAACCCTCAGCATGGGTCCCAGCAACAGGAAACAGCAAATCTAAGATCTGCCAGCAAACCCTTAACCACACATGCACTCTCCAAACCCCTGCTTCATCCCCTCTCAGAGAGATACATATTGGTCCATGAGAGGAGAAATTCTACTCCCCGTAATTGTCAGTGGCTGAGAGCACAGGAACCTGGGTAGTTAAAGCTTGACAAAGAAGTGATTCTGTTTGAGAAACAGGAAATGAATGGGACGCACGGGCTAAAGGGCAACAAAAAACCCTCAAGTCTCTTAGCAGCTCCCTGAAGCAATGCTCTAGCAAGGCCCTGCATCAGTGCAGGACAGGATGGAGACGGAGACCATAAGCCACTGAAGGGTCACATTGGCCAACTAACATCCCTCAGAAGTCCAACGTTTTAGGCACACAACACTGGGCAATGAAGTAGCAGCTAGGCTCTAAAAGATGCTTCCTGGGACTGCCTTCAACTGCATGCAACTCTGATAAGTCGGAAATGTCCTTCGGTCCAATCACCTTCAGCTCTACAGTCAGAAAGGCTAAACACAATGAACCCTTTACTGACAGATTTCTGTGCAGATCCCACTAAAGCCAGCAAGATGGGCACATGGGGATATGATACTTCTTCGGTGCCCTGGGATGCTCTCAGCCTGTTCTATACTTCTCTGGAATCTCCCCTCTCCCCTCCCAGCTATTTCACCTTTCTTCCCACAAGGAGGGAAACATGATAAGCCCCTTTCTTACCCGCAAAGTCCAATCTTCAGGTAAATGCAAAGGAACAGAATTAGTCCTTATGTAACAACAGGGATGACATCTCCAACAATTCCCTATCCAATAATGGGGAACGACTACACACACACACGCACACGCACACACACACGCATGTATGCATATGTCATATAGACCATAAAGATCATACAGATATATGATTTTTAAATAGAAGGAAAGAAGGAGACGTAAAGAAGAAAAATGATACACATAAATTAGGTTCCGCCTTTACTCCATGCCCAAGTATCTTTGAAGGAAAGAATCCATCACAAATTAGCATCAGTGCAGGGCTAACAGGAGATGTTGACAACAGGGAAGGTGGATTTCCCTGAACTAGGGCAGAGGCAGGAGCTGAACACGTAAGACACAATATGGATGACTATTTGCCGCCTTCCAGAAAGGGAGGATGCCAGGGTTGAACTGAGTAGACAGCCCACAGCAGGACTATATCCCTTGATCTTTTTCAGATCTTAAGGACACTCTGCCATCAAAGATCAAGGACGTTATAAAGTGTAAGGAAGTTGGCATGGCAGGCCTGATCGGGAAAGTCTTAACTTTAGCTGGCCAGTTTAATCTGCTCTCAGCCTTAGACGCTACTTCTGTGCTAAGTGGAGGAGGCGGCCTTGGCCTTGAAGGTCTTCTACACAAAAAAGGTAATGCGATAGAATCGAACCCCTCCACTGGTGGTCTTGGTGGACTACTCACAGGGAACAAGGAGGGCCTGGGCAGCTTACTAAACCTTGGAGGAAAATCCTCTGGGAAAGGACTCATGGACGGAGAGGAGCTCTCCAACATGCAAAGCACTGGTGGTCTTGGCGGACTACTCACAGGGAACAAGGAGGGCCTGGGCAGCTTACTAAACCTTGGAGGAAAATCCTCTGGGAAAGGACTCATGGACGGAGAGGAGCTCTCCAACATGCAAAGCACTGGTGGTCTTGGCGGACTACTCACAGGGAACAAGGAGGGCCTGGGCAGCTTACTAAACCTTGGAGGAAAATCCTCTGGGAAAGGACTCATGGACGGAGAGGAGCTCTCCGACATGCAAAGCACTCTGGATGACGTGGTTGACAACGCAAGTGATCTAAAGGAGTCTGTACAGGAAAAGGTGACGGAGGCCATCCCAGACGACATCAAAGCGTCACTTTCAGATCTGCTCGAAGCCAAACTCACAGAACTTTTACTCAAGTGAGTGCTCCCTTGACAATTCTTGGGGTTTCTGGACAAACAAGTTGCTTATTGGGAATGCTTACACTCAACCTACAGCAATCCCGGTGATAGCCACCTTTTCACAGAGCAACACACTTACTCCCCCTGGAAATCTCTCTGCAAAATACCACCAGGAGCTTAAACCACTGGGTGGGAAGGGGAGCTCAGGGGCCATAGGACTAGCAGAGCCCAGTTGGTGGAGAACTCACTGCCTCACAGGTATTTCTCAGGAGGGGCAGGCTGTTTTGAAGAAGCAGAAATGACTCTGTGTTGTCACCCTGCAGGTTTGACATGAAAGATGTAACAGAGGACAGCATGGACATAACCATCGCAGATAATGAGATCCACGTCGACTCTACGTTCACTGTTGACTTAGATGCAAAAGGGTGAGCTGGTTTCCACAGTGATTGCCAGGGTCACCCGGGATTAGGATACATAATCCCTATCCTAGAGCAAGGACACAGGGGCAGAGGGCAGGGAAGCAGCTATTCCCTGCCAGCCTAGCTTACAGAGTGAGACCCTGTCTCAGGAAAAAAAGAATATAAATATATGGGTGTGTATATATAAATAAGTATATGGAAGTATATATATGTATGTGTGTGTGTATATATATATATATATGAATATAGGTACATATACTTATATAAACTTACACTATGTATTATGCATAATATAATATCATATATGATATAGATTATAGATTATATCATATATACTTATATATTTTATATATATGGAAGAGACATTTGCCTTGTCCAGAATGTCTTATGTTAAGAAACCCAGGCTTGCTCCTGGTAGACTTCTCTTATGCATATGCACACAACTCAGAAAGCTAAAGTGCTAGACTCCCAGGTGAGATGATGACTGGTAGCTTATGCCACCAATAACAGATAACCTCCTCGGTAAGACAGTTATTTCCACATATCAGCTGACTACCAAAAATGGCCGGGCTCTTCATTCTGTGGCAGGGGACTGAGGCCCGAAGAGCACGTGGACAGGGAAGCACAGTCCTTCCCTCGAGAGCCTTAACCTTGACAAAGCATGAGGCTGATTCCCCAATCCTATCCCTCTACTGGAGCCTCACATCACAGGCTCTTCATTTACCTGCACCTTCCTTCATCTCCACAGCCTACTCGGCCCTGTCATCAACCTACTGAAATTTCAAGCTATGATGGAAGTGACACTGAAAATTGCTATTTCCCCCAACAACACCCAATGTGTCAACCTTGAAGCCCAAGACACCCATATCCAGGTCACAGGCATGAGACTTCAGACAGTAGAGACGTACGTGCAAACTTTTTTCTCATTACTGAATCAATTCAAAAGCGTGCCAGAAGGTCCCAGCTGCCGTCCCAGAGGTGAACTGGTCCACCATAGTACACTAGACAATCAGTAGATGCAGGGAGAGCTGGCAGCCAATGTCCTGCTTTGTTTAAGAAAGACTCCTCACATTTTGGCCTGAGGCACAGTGGAAGAAGAACCCTGAGGACACACAGTGAAAATTTCCTTGCCTGTTCAGTGGGTCCGCTGCCTATTTCTCTCCTGGACCAACCAACCTGGCTCTTCTGACTTAGGTTCACACTGAGAAAGATGGAAATACTTCTCAACCGTACATACCCAGCTTTGACGCTCTTTACTTCTCTCTGCCATGCCCTGGGGAGGATTCATTATCATTTCTTTAACTAGAGCTTAGAAAGTGGTCAATTCCAGCACTCAGCTATACCAAGACCACAGATGGGTTTGTGGACAAACATGCGCACTTCAGTGTCTGTCGGATGAATCCAGACAGAAAGACCTCTGGGCCAGGTGTCCTGTGCTTTGGCCATGTATCTTTGCGTCTTCTTTAAGGACTAAAGACCTCAGGTCACCCACACATTGAGCAGCTGGAAATCAATGAGGCTCCTTGATTATTGAGTAGGTTTGTCTAAGACATGAACAAATGAAGCAGGGCAATGATAGCACATGCCTTTAATCCCAGCACTTGAGAAGCAGAAGCAGGAAGATCTCTGAGTTCAAGGCCACTCATGGTCTACAGAATGAGTTCCAGGATAGCAGGGCTACAAAGAGAAACCCTGTCTCAAAAAAAAATACAGAAATGGTGGGGGGTAGAGAGAGAGAGAGAGAGAGAGAGAGAGAGAGAGAGAGAGAGAGAGAGAGAGGGAGAAACAATTGTAGAAAATGAGAATCACTTATTTCAACATGTCTAACTTCCAAAGGCTCACAAATATGGTGCCTCTGCCTCTGCCTATGCCTCTGAACCTGAATGATGTCATCCTAGTATTGCTGACAGTAGAGATGAATGAGAATGTAAGTGCAGGGGAAGGGTGGGGCTACCTCAGAGACTTGAATCACTAGGGGAAAAGGAGCAAAGCTCAGAGCGGTAAATGGCCTGATGGCTAGCAGAGGTTCAAGGACAAACCCTCTGGACCCCTCTGGAGCCCTCTGGAGTCCAAGGGTCATCACAGATGAGCAGCCCCTCTGGACCATACTGCCTAGCAATAGAACTACAGTACATGAGATATGGGAACAGTGACTAACTTCTGCCCAGAGAAGCCAGGAAAATACCACAGGCCAAGGGGAAGCCAAGGGGAGAAAGGCAGGAGGTGGCTGGTGGGACAGGCTCCTGCTGCTCCCTTAGGTAAGCTAACCTCTGGTGACTTCACAGCTGGAAAAATCCAATTCCTGTGCCGTCGTCTTCAGTGACTTCAATGACTGCAAGAATGGTGAGTACATCCTTGGCCTGCCCTTGTCAGTAGACAGAGATGGCCAGGGCTCCTTGGGGAAATGCAAGGGTGACATACCACAGAGGAGATGCCAATCTCCAAAATTACAAGGGCTCACACAAACTCCTCAACACAAATAGGAAGGACAATACTCCAGTTGACCTTGAGTACTCTTGAGGTACTCAACTTATGCCACTCGAAAGAGAATAGCACACAGCGCCTCTCAGGGGCCTGCATCCAGCTTCCCAACACAAACAGCTTTCAAAGACAAGATTACATAGACCCTGAATCAGGAACATTCCCGTGCCAGAGAGGTAAAGTAGGAAACTGGGCATATTTCTCAAGTCCCAGGGTCTAGTTAACTAGCTAGTCTTTCCTTCTCCAAGGACATTTTGACACATCAGGTTAAAGCAAATCCCAGTGGGTAAACCACAAGCTCACAGCATCCTTTGACATGTGGAAGCCACTGAGGCTACATCTTGTTCTGGTACCCAGGCAGAAGGAGCCATCCATACTGGTGTCTAGGGGGAGATGAGAGCTGTAGAGTTTGAGGTACAACAGCTGTCTGGGCTCACGCCGTTGCTCCCCGCCTCCTCTCCTCCACAGTTACCGGCTTATTCAAGTACCAAGTTCAAAGGGCCAATATCAACCCCACAGGACTTTCCATCTACTACTGTGTAAGTATTCACTGTCTTTGCGGTGGCATCTGGAAGAAGGCTGACAACATACCTGAGCCCACAAAAGAGGCCTAGATGGTCAGGACAATGAAATAATTGGCTCTTTTCTCAACCCTCTCCTTTCTCCTGGGGTCTGTCTCCTCAGTGCCAATCCAGGACATGTCTAGGCTAGTGCTCTTTTCCCTTCAAGTCCATGGGATAATGGCCTATGAGGCACTCCAACACAGAGAACCATAACTGGGCCACCAGCATCTGCCCAGCTCAGGTCTCCTCTCAGTGGACTACACACACAACAAAACAAAAAGCGCCAGCTTTTCTCACCACCCACTACCCAACCAAGAAGGCAAAAGCCAGGCCTTGATAACTGATGAAGAGAGGAGACATGCTTATCTCAGCTTCTCTTCTTGAAACCCATCAAAAAAGCTCCACTCAGATATGCCAAAGCACAAATAATTGCTCAATACAGGATGGAGCTCATCAAACAACCTGCAATATGCACAAAGGACATAGCTAAGCTCAGGGTCAGAGCCTTCCACACTCTGTGTGTTGAAATGTACAGCCATGCTTTGCAGATAGTGTGAACTGCTTTAAAGGCAAGTAAAATCTCAAGGAGGTATGCACCAGAACATGAGGAGACACCAGTGATGGTAGGCACAAATCTCTCTTCGCTGAATGCTCCAACACCCCTTCCGTGAAGAGATGATATTTCAGAAATGCAAGGGGAGACTTCATTCAAAAAGGAAAAATGAAACAGAGAAGGCAAAGGGGGAGAGAATGAGAGAGAAAGAAAATTCCCAAGAAAAACCAGATTATCAAGGAACCTTCCTCTATCTGAGACTTTATACAACATGGGAGGGAGGGACGAGGAGAGGGAAGAAAAGAAGAAGAGAGAAATGGAGGGAGACTGGCTCTCAGTTCTGTATAACTCTAACCAGGAGAGTCTGCAACTATTAAACACACACAGACACACACACACAAGCACACACACACACACACGCACACACACAAACATAAGCACAGACACCCCACTGTAAAATCCATCACAAATAATTGACTCCACCTTCAGGTGAGGATTCGCGGCCTCTCAGGAAAGCCTGGCTGCCCTGAGCCCTGCTACATGGCCACTGGAACCAAGGCCTCTTCACCCTGCAACTGATACAGCTAGTCTCATGAACCCACATAGATATTTCTCTCCTTTCCTCTCCTTAGGCAGAAGGCAATTTTAGCAAAAAGCTAGTGCCTGTGCCTGGAGGTCATCTGTCTGCACATCCCAAAAACGCCAACATTTCTGTAGAGCTGTCCTCTACGATGATGAAGACACTTTTAGATCAGGTGGCCGAGCAGAGCTCTGTCCAGGTGAGTATAATCCATCAGCCCCAGGCCTGCACTACTCTGGATGTCAGCTGAGACTGTCCCTTCTGAGGGAGAAGGTGGTCATATGAATAAGAACTGAAGGTTCTTGCAGAGATTGTTAAGACCAACGCCATAGGACCCATATCCTTGGTGGTTGGCTGGGGCCTTGATGTCATCAGTAGAGCTTGAGGACTAGGCACAGGGAGGATCAACATGATGAGTGGGTCATCCACATGCCAGGCACACAGCCAGCTATGTGTCCTTAAATAATCAATGGCATTTAGTCTTCAAAACACGGCTAGAATGCAAGAACTCGTGTCTTCATTTTATAGATGTCCCCAAGATATTCGGTGATGACCAAGTCACAGTAGCAGCAAGGGTACCAGGCTAGTCTTTCCAGGAGGCACTTTAACATTACCCCAAACCCCTCTGAAGACAGAAGGAAGTCTCAATGGTGAGAGGAGCTTGCCGTTCTCTCGGTTCCGCGTGATCAGCTGAAGCAGCATACAAGGCATCTTCACCACGATGTCCATATGTGGTCATCAGGGAGCTTTCGAGACACAACGGCAGAGAAACACACTTCTGCTTTGAAAGGCTACATAGAAAGCCACATTTCACAAGTTCTCTGCCCCAACATCCATTCACAGAAGCAAACAGAGGCAAGGGTGGGATTGGGCCTGCCATGTATTGTTCTCAGCTGCGCCAGCGCCCAGCTGGGCGTCCAAGCCTACAGGACTGAAGGGCCTATGCTTGATCAGGGCACAGCACCTCCCATCCCCTTCCCCGCACTAACTGGAGCCTTCTTCATAACAGATGAACGGCCTGGAAGCAAATGTCACTGAAATCGAGTATGACTCCGAGAAACCAAAACAACTCAGCGTTTCTTACGAGGTCAAGATAACAAAGGATGGAGAGCACGTTGCCACTGGGAAAGCGGTGAGTGCTGAGAAACTAAAGTTGGCCGGGCTGAAAGAAGAACAAGGACTAGGATGGATGGGATGAGCTGCTCCCAAAACCAGAGGCTCACTGCCTCGGGGTCCCCGCAGCAGAGGGAAGGGCCGCGCTCCCATGTTTTACTTGTGCTCCCTTGTGTCATTGCAGAATTTAATCATCGCCCATGAGAGCAAGATTTCAAACAACAAACTGGAGCCACACATCAAACTCACAAGGTACTACAACCTATAACTGCACAATCCCCCTAAAGGATGTAACAGACCCTGTGGAACACAGGGGCACAATGGAGTTTTGGGGAAATATTTGAATAATTACAGGGAATTGGGGATTTGGGCTCACAGGTCCTTATTCATTTGTCTGTTCTGCTCAGTAGTTGCTAGTCTACAGCTGACTCTTTCAAAGTCAAGTGAGATAAGACTTCAACTCTGAACTGGACTAGCACTGACCTCATGAACCTAACTCTTCTCTGTACTTTGTTGCCGACAGTTCTGAGCTGATATTGGATCCCCCTGGCATTGTAAGTTGATGTGCCCTTGAATATTGACCCAGGATAGGTGGGAAATCACGTTAATGCCAGGTACTCATTAGGAAAGAGAAAGGGAGGCACATGAGGATTTGAGCACAACTTACCATGGAACAGAACTGCAGGCTCCTAACTGGCTCTCTGGGGAGTTCTGAACCCACAGCTGCCTGGACCCACACTGACATCCAAGTGAGGGGGCCCCAAGGAGCAGTCACACAAACATATAACAAGGAGACAAAAGATTCTCAAAGTCTGCTGCCACATGCTGGAGAGAGGCCCACAGTGGGGCGAGAGATGGGGTGGGGATCTCTGTCCCTTTAGCAGCCTCAGATATGGGCAGTTAGTGAAGCAGCAGACTTTGGGGGACATTCCAAGGCCAGCAATCCTCTGTCTCTCCTTAGCAGGGAAGTGGCAGGGTGTTCCAGCTGAGTCTTAGTGAAAAGGACTGAGTAGGACTGACCCCTGGCCTCATACACCTACCCTTACGACAGGGGACACAATCATTTATGCAAACTGTTGTCCCTGGACATTAACAGGCAGAGTTTAAGGAGTGTCCATCTGTGTAGACAGTAGGATCCTGCTACAGTGGCACCCCAACCCAGTACTGCAGCAGCACGACTTCCCACAAAGAAGGGTGAGCTGTGAGAAGGACCTGAGGTGCAGATGCCACACAGTATGCTCTCAGAGGAGGGTCACAAGAAAGAGAAGGGAGCAGCACAAAATGGGGAGGCCCAGACCTAGAGGCCCTTGAACCACGTCAGAGCAGGCAGAAGTGACCAGCAACTGCCAGTCCTCTCACCTGTGGCCTCCAAGTTGTTCCTCAAGTTCCAAAGCCACCTGCTGTATCTAGAGCATGATGGCATGAACAGGCCAATACCCCTGCTCAAGGAGCCACAGGGACATCCATCTCCACTCGTGACCTTGATATGTGACAGACATGTCAACTAGAGAAATCCCACAGAAACCAGCAAGCTCAGCTAATGCTCCTGGGCCCTGAGGGGCCAAGCAGTGGACTACAAGGCTCTACTGAAAATGTTCTTCCCTTCCTTTCAGGAGGAATATAACCAAATTATGTCTAATGTCAAGGATAGAGCCTGGGAATATTTCAATGGTATGTGGCATTAATAACTTCAACAACTGGCATAAGCAGTGCCCCGTGGTAGGTGGGAGGGTTGTGATGTGGGCAGGGCACTGAAGCACCAAGCTCAAGTCCACCCTATCTCCTGATGGTGTACGCATCACTCTCATGTCGCGTAAAGTTACAGCATCTGATGGTAAAAAGGAAAAACAGATCAAATTGCCTCCTCTACAGCTCCCAAGAAATCTTGTCCACTGGTGTCTTAGGACCGATACCATCAAGGTATAGAGCTGAACAGTGGACCTGGGTCACCTACCTCTATGAACATTAGAGTTATGACATGATACATCATAACCTCTTTGGTCAACAATGACAATGGGTGCCACATGCCTGGTGTGCACGTTCCTGGTTAGTCCTGCTGTGGTTCCAAATAGTGGGCTAACCCTCACATGACTGTGCCACCTCTGGTGGGACCGAGGAGTAGTGAGGCACCTGACAGCACGTCATTTGTCATCCGTGCTAGGAGACCACTGGGTCCCCGGGTGCTTCTGGGGTCCTTCTTCACAGACATCACAACCTTGACCCCATCCCACAGACTAGGAGACACTGTGGAGGTCAGTACTCAGACCACCATGTTGAACGGGTGTGACAGTGACTCCTAGAGACTGCACATGTTCTCCAGTCAAACGAGCCACTAGGTTACCATTTCTCTTAACTCCTGTCACAAAACCATACTTCCTTCTTTCAGAACTGTATTCAAAAGTGGCTATTCCAGATGTGCCCTTATTTAGTTTAAAGAGTGCCCCTGTCCAATTCCTGAAATCGGTAAGAAACTGAAATACAAATCTTCCCTTTGTCTTTGTTTGTTTTGCTTTGCTTTGCTTCAAATCCATGACCTTGCACACATTCTTGATCTATCTGTACAATCAGCTTGAAATGTGACCCAAAAAACAGCTGCTTCTCTCATACAGCTCAAACCTTAAGCTGTACTTGATTGACTCCATACTTCCCTGCGTCTGCACCCAAATCAGTTCCCAGAGGTTCTGAATGAGAGAAGGTCAGCATGTGCTCAAAGTGGCTCCTCCTACTCTCATTCTTTCATACTGACCCTATCAGGAGTCATTGAACCTTACCACAAGCCAGCCTTGATCAGAGTGACTGAGCATATGAATGGCATCTGTTCTACAACAGTGACAAGAAATACAGCCCACAGTAGGTGGGCAAGAACAGTAAAAGGATAGTTACTGAGCAGCCAGCACGGTTCCAGTGTCAGCTGGTGCTTCACTCAGGATCTTGTGTCCCCAGGCTCAGTGTCTGACACCTGTTCTCTCTGGGAGGATCCTACCTTGCATCTGCAGGGAAGTCCCCTCCTGCCAGGGGATTCCTTCTCTCCTAGTCTAAACTCTGTATGGTGCTCACTGGCAAACGTTCTCCCCACATTTGTGAAGCAGAGCTATGGTGATCTGGTGGGAGTGGATGGGTTGGCACTTACCATGCCTGCAGTCAACTTCTTGGGTTAAAGGCAATAATTATTGTCTTCCTCTCCCCTCAGAAGAATCTTCAGGCAGCAAACTGAACCCAGCACTACTGAAGCCAGACAAAGCACTGAGTGACAGTGAAACCCCTGTGGATCTTTCCCATGCAATTTTGAACCCCCATCCTTATGACTAAGGAAGCAATAGCCATAGTCTCCTTAGCATGCTCTGGATCTTGATTGACAAGAGCAAGAACAGTTTAAGGAAATGGGCGTTGTTGTAATCAGTTCCTTAATAAACAGTCTCCTCATGCAATTGTAGATGACTTGGATCTCAGTCTGCTATGTGTCCAGGCTCAACAACAGTATGAGACAACAAAACCCAGAGTTCTCCGGGGCTTGGGAGACAATCGTGACAATGACTGGACCATTCTGCCCCTCACCTCCCTGTCTTACTTTGGATCTGTGGTGCCTCACGAAGGCTAGGGTATGAAAGCCTTGTTCCCCACCTGGTGCTACTGGGGAGGTGGTACCTTTAGGAAGTGGTGCTAGAGGTCATTCTTTAGGTCACTGGGGCCTTACCCTGGAAACAGAGGGAAACCCTGTCTCTTTCTAGTCTTGCTTTTGTTTCATAGCCATCATGTGAGCACTCAACTTTCCCTGACCATGCACTGCTCTCCACAGGTCTAAAGACCAAAAGAGCAATGCAGGTCACAGACCGGGTTCTCTAACACTGAGCTTAAATTAGCCTCTTCCCCACTTAAAATGCTTACCTTGTTACACTGGTGGAAAGCTAGCACACTCTCCAACGTCAAATGCTTTTTTATGAATCAAAATCAAATAGGCTAAAACCCCAGTCTTCCACGTTCAAAACAGAGGGACACAGTTTAAACACAAAATGCGAGATGGATCAGAGCCTGCTGACACTACAAACCACACAGAAAAGTCTTGTATGTCCCAGGGCAGTAACTACAGTCCTAGCCATGTGGCCCTCAGTGAGAAGCTAAGACATTAGTAACCAGAAAGATATTCCAGTTAGTAAAATGCCTGCCTTATAGCACTCTATTGAAGAAAAAAGGAAGAGAAGAGAAGAGAAGAGAAGAGAAGAGAAGAGAAGAGAAGAGAAGAGAAGAGAAGAGAAGGAGCGTGGGAAGGAAAGAGAGAGAGAGAAATAGGAAGGGAGAGAAGGAGGAAGAGGGGAGAGAGAGGAAGGAAGGAAGGAAAGAAGGAAGGAAGGAAGGAAGGAAGGAAGGAAGGAAGGAAGGAAGGAAGGAAGGAAGGAAGGAAGGAAGAAAAGGAAGAGAGTGAGACAAAGAAAGGAAGGCTAGGTGGTACAAGCCTATAATCCCAGGGCTGTGGAAACAGACAGCTGGGTTCCTGGGGATTCTGACTAGCCAGCATAGCTTAGTTGCTATTTCAGGCCAAGGACTACCCCCGCCAAAGAAAAAAAAAAAACTTAAGAGGCATGAACAGTATCTCAGGAACCACATTCAAGGTTCTCCTATGACCTAAACACAGATGCACACAGTTGCTCAAGCACCTCATACACACATGCACTTGTACATACATGAACATACAAATGTACATGCACCTAAACAACTAAACAAACAGAAAAGTAAAGAAATCAAGTTAATAAAGGTTGACTAGAAAATGTCAGGAACTCAGAAACATGCACAAGATGGCCCCTGATAACATAACTGACATGTCTATGCCAGGTAGACCTCTACTCTATGCTTAGTGCCTGGGCACCATGTCTGCCATGAAACAAGATAGAGCAAGTAAAGCTTGAGATAGATAGGGCTTACTTCAAAGTAAGGGGTTGTGCCCCAGAAATTGAGGCCAGATTACCTGATTGCCCTCAGCTCTTTGCCCACATCTAAAGTCTTGATTGCTCCACAAGCCAGTGCCTTCTCTAGCCAATCCCACTGAGGCAATGAGTTTCATGGCCCATCTTCTTTTATTGCAAGATTCCCAGACATCATTCTCCTTAATGTTTTCTGAGTTTTTCTGTTTATTTTCTTTTTGTAACAGATTTATTCTATCATCCTGTATATTAATTAGTTAGGGTTATCATTGTTGTGATGATACACCATGACCAAAAACAACTGAGGGGTGGAGGGTTTACTTTACTTACACTTTTAGGTAATAGTCCATAACTGAAGGAACTCATGGCAAGAACTCAAACAGGGCAGTTACTGAAGGCAGGAGCTGATGCATAGGCCATAGAGAAATGCTTAGTGGCTTGCTCCTCATGGCTTATTCAGCTTGCTTTCTTAAAGAATCCAGGACCTGCATCAACCACTAATTTAAAAAATGCCCTACAGGCTTGCCTACATGCCAATCTTATGGAGGCAATTTCTCAGTTGAGGCTCCTTCCTCTTTGATAACTCTAGCTTGTGTCAAGTTGACATAAAACTAGCAACCCCTGGCTGGCCTCAAATTGGTGATCTTCTTGCTTCAGCATCTTAAGTGCTGAAATCACAGGAATGTGTCACCATTCCCAGCCTGAAACCATCCCTAATTCCTCCCTCTCACCAAAGCAGCAAGCCCTCCCCACTGCTTTTGCCTCAAGGATATCCCCATCTGTGTTTCTTTTGCTATCCTAATCCAAGACACGCCATAATGTGTCTCACTGCTGCTGTTGCTGTTCATATCACCTACAGTCTGTCCACCTCCTAAGCCTGATGGACAATCTGCTTTTTATAAAAACCTAAATCTTTTCCTACTTTAAAACCTTCTAGCTGGATGGTGGTGGTACACATCTTTAATCCCAGCACTCAAAGGCGGAGGCAGGCAGATCTCTGTGAGTCT
Source organism: Cricetomys ansorgei (assembly GCA_026225945.1). NCBI lineage: Eukaryota > Metazoa > Chordata > Mammalia > Rodentia > Nesomyidae > Cricetomys > Cricetomys ansorgei. The sequence continues at coordinate 4,592,694 of JAMJFZ010002117.1, forward strand.
GAGGTCAGCCTGGTCTATAGAGTGACCTTTAGGACAGCCAGAGGTACAACAGAGAAACCCTTTTTTAAAAAAAAAATAATTTAAAAAAAAACTTTCTAGCCATTGTTAAGATATGGTTTTAAAAAAAAAAAAAACAGAAACTTTAAGCAATTGCTGGTGACAAAATAAAAAACCTTCATCACTTTCAGATAGCAGGCTAGCTATTCCTCAAAAATTAAACACAGAAACACAGAGGTAGCATGCTGCCCACCAATTCCACTCCTAGTGGAATTACTTAAAGACTGAAAAGCAAATACTCAAATAAACTCTGAATATATGATTCATAACAACTGTATGAACAATATCAAAAAGTGTAAAATACTCAAATGTTCATTTCTGGATGAGCAGATACACAAATGTGCTGTCTGCATGCAATGGGACATTACTTAACCACGAATGTATTTGATAAATGCGGCAGTATGGATGAACTTCGAAAACGTTACACTAAATGGAAAAAGTAAACTTTAAAAGGTCACTTTTTTCTCATTCTTTGAAACAGAGTGTCAAAATTGGTCTCAAACTTGCTAGTAGTCCAGGCTTGCCTTGGATTCCTGGTCTTTATGCCCTGCTTCCTGAGTACTAGGAATACAAGCATGTGCCACCATGCCCAATCTAAGGCCACATTCGTATTTGCTGTTCATCTGAAACGTTCGGATAAGCAATCCATACAAACACAAAGTACATAACTCTGTTAAACCAGAAGTTTGAGGTGACTACTAACAGGGACAGGGTTTCTTTCTGGAGTCTGGAAAATCTTCTCAATGAAGAAGAATGATTGTTTTTTTTAATATGCTACAAACACTAAATTGTATATAACAAAATGATGAAACCACTTCACAAAGGTGTCCTCAGACCTCCACATGCCTTCTGTAACACACATACACAAACACACACATATGTACACATTAGTGAGCATGCACATATAGTATTTTTTCTCAGAGACAAAAGAGGAAAGGAGCTAAGGGTATATCTCAATGATACTGTGGTTAGCACACATGAGGCCCTGGGTTCAGTCTCTAGCACCAAAAAAGACAGAAAGAAAACAGATGAGGAAAAGAAGAAGCAAGAGATGGTGAGGGTATCTGGCTATACAGATAACATCAATTTCACAGATCAAAACCAAAAAAAGCTATTATTCAGGACAAAGAAAGTCATTCTAAAAGATAATAATAATAGTCAACTAATCAGGGAAACATATAAATCCTGTTTATTCACCTACACAGAGAGTTTCAAAGTACTTAAGACAAAATATGGTAGCAACTGCATCAGAAAATGCAGCAAACACACAATGGATTCAATAACTCTCAGTCAACAGAACAACTTGGAGGATAAGAAGAATATTAGAGCCTTAGACAATAGCCTGAATTAGCTGATATTTATGAAATTCTTGTCTTAGTTACTGTTCCTGTTGCAGGGATGAAGTACGTGGACAAAACCCTAACCTGTTAGGCAAGCACTCCACCTCTGAATCAAATCTTCAACCTCATGATTTCTGTCTTATTTCAATGCTACATGCATCTCATTTTGGTTACTTTGTTGTAACAACTTAGGTGCATGCTGAATAATGTAAGCACAGAAACATAAAGTGAAAACCAATTTGCATTGGAATAGGAAGGTTACCCACCCACATGACAAGACCCCAACCCTCTAAGCTCCTTAGTTGTGAAAGAGAGAGCTAAGGAGTTTTCTGTTTCTGGAGAGAAACTGCATAATAAAGCTACTAACAGAGGCAGGGTCCATCCCAAACTGGCAGTCAAACTTGAAAGTGTAGTCTACATGGTACTCTCTTTGGAGACATGAAAAGACACACGATGAGGAGATTATGGATATTGCCCCATGTTTTTAAAAAGCCAGAGGCCAGACAACATTCAGCAGTGCTAGAATCACCACAAGATACCCTGAAAGGTCATTGTATGAGGCTGTGAAAGTTAAGTAGTTGCAACGGAGACCCCAAGACCCTGGAGATGCCAGAGGTATGAGATATCTGCCAAGGAGAGTGATATACAGGGAGTGAAGCCAGCCTATGAGAGTGGTGTGTGTTGCTGGCAGCAAAACAGGACAGCTGTGGATTCCATGGATAGTTGTGATGCATACCGTTCTGATGTCTGTCTTTAAATTCCCCAACTTACCTGGCTTCCACATGGCATGTTTGGCTCTAAGTCTGCTGTCCTCCTGCTACCCTTAAGAATAAATTCATTTGGGCTAGAGAGATGACTCAGAGGTTAAGAGCACTGACTGTTCTTCCAGAGGTCCTGAGTTCAGCTCCCAGCAACTACATGGTGGCTCACAATCATCCATAATGGGATCTGATGTCCTATTCTAGCATGCAGGTGCACAAGCAAATAGAGTACTCATACAAATAAATAAATAAATCTTTTTTAAAACAACTAAATAAAAAGAATGAATTCATTTAATCTTACTTTGAATTGAGTCTAAGTCTTTGATCTTTCCCAATATGTAGAGAACATTTAGTCTTAATTCAACAGCATGGCTGCTCTAGCAAAGGATCATATTGAAAATGTGTGATAGTTGGGAAGGGATCACGTCTAAAGACCTATATGAAGGGATCACATTCAGAGGCCTGTGTAATCCAGATGAAATGCTCTGAAGGCAATGGCAGTGATGTCTTTAATCCCAAACTCTGAGATTGAGTCAGAGTGAAGAGTCAGCAGAGTGAAGTCTGAGATTGAATCAGAGTGAGGACACACCAAACTCTCAGGATATAAAAGAAAGCTCTCAGTCTAGTTCAGTTCAGTTCAGAAGGAAATATTCAGTTGGAGAGTTGGAGAGTTAGTTCAGTCAGTTCACAAACAGGAGAAGCCAAGAAGAACAGAACCAGTCCAGAATAAGCAGAGAGAAAGTTCAGAAGCAGACAGTTTACGATACAGATCAGAGTGAAAAGAGGTAGGTCAGAAGATAGTCAGAGTGAGCTCAGTCAGCAGTAAGTCTCAGAAGCTGAAACATTCTAGGTTTAGATTTGTAGATTAGATTATACAGAAGCTAAAGCCTTCTAAGTCTAGGCTTAAGATTAGATTGTACAGAGGCTGGAACCCTTTAGGACTGGGGGTTGAATTAGCAAAAAATAAACTGTCCTCTTCATGAACCCACGAAAATAATAAACAAACATGTACATTAACACACCAGTAGATTCAAACACCACAAGGCCAAGACACAAAGCCTTGCTAGCTCACACTTTGAGAGTTTATAGCTTCATCTACTTCCAGTTTACTTTCTCTGCTTCCTATGTGCAGTCAGTTGTACTCATCTCTCAGTTTCCTGTTCTAGCTGCCTGCTGCCATGCCTCCTCCACCATTATGGACTCTCTTTCAGGAAATTAACTTAAGCCAACATAAACTCTTATTTAAGTTGCTTTGGGTAATGATGCTTTTATCAAGCAACAGAAAATTAGCTAATGCAGGATCCAATTCCCCTTCTGGCCTGTTAAAGCAACAGGCACATATGTGGTGCACACACATATATGTTGGCAAACACCAACACACACCAGATGATTGATAGATAGATAGATAGATAGATAGATAGATAGATAGATAGATAGATAGACAGATAACCAACCCTTACTAATTTAGTTTGGGTTATTGTTGCTATGATAAAACACCATGACCAAAGCAATTTAGTGAAGAAAGGGTTTATTCAGTTTACACTTTCACATCACAGTTCATCATCAAAGGAAGTCAGGCAGGAACTCAAACAGGGCTATAACCTGGAGGCAGGTACTGGCTTGTTCCCTATGGCTTGCTCAGTCTAATTATAGAACCCAGGATCATCAGTTCAGGGAAAGCACCACCCACAATGGGCTGAGACCTATCCCATCAATCACTAATTTAAAGAATACCCTGCAGGTTTGTCTACAACCCAATCTTATGAAGACATTTTCTTGCTTGAGGATCCCTCTTCTCAAATGACTTCAGCTTTCATCAAGTGGACATAAAACTATCCTGCACACTTACCAAGGAGGCAACAAGATGATTCAGAAAATAAAGCCATCTGTCACCAACCCTGACAACCCGAGTTTGATCCCTATGATCCACATGTGGAAGGAGAGAACCAACTCCTGCAAGTTGTTCTCTGATCTTCTCTCATGTACACTGGACAAAAAAAAAAAAATCTTAAGGGCTAGAAAGAACACTCAATGGTAAAGAGTCTGTGGTGACTTGAATAGTACCCCTACAGGTGCACATATTTGAATGCTTAGTCACCAGGGAGTGGCACCATTTGAAAGGAATAGAAGAATTAAGAGGTGTGGCCATGTTGAAGAAAGTGTGTCACTGGGGCTTTTAAATTTCAAAAGCTCATGCCAAGCCCAGAGTCTCTCTCTCTCTACCTACAAATCAGGATATAGTACTCAACTACTGCTCCAGCATCTGCCTGCATGCTGCCATGCATCCTGCCATGCTTTCTCTTATTATAGTAGCTTTGGTTCTGATATCTCTTCACAGCAATACAACAGTAACTAAGATGGAGTGCATACTGCTCTTGCAGAGGACCTAAGTTCAGTTCCAAGCACCAACATCAGGCAGCTCACAACCACCTGTAACTCTATGTTCAGGAGATCCAACACCCTCTTCTAGACTCAACAGGAACCTGTACACGTGTGCCTATACTCACATACAGACACACATATGCACATAAAATAATAAAAATAAATATTTTTAAATGTTAAGTAACAGATAGTAATGCTATATACTAGACGAATTTTTATTATGAAATGAAATATAGGAGTAAAAATTTCCTTAGATTTAAACATACCTAAAGCCAAAGTCTTAAAGAAAAAGGAGTAAGAGAGCAAATCTCCCAAACAACTATTTACTGATACTTGAAATTGAGCTGTGGAAGCAAAATGCATTCCACTTACATAGCTGTAAATTCTTAAGGGGTGGGGAATCATCTTTTAAATTGCAAGGAGCTTAAAAGATAGAAAAAAATGTCATAGTATCCACACTTAGGCTATCTTAGAGTGTTTAAATGTGGATGAAACACATTTGTGAGATACTGGCTAGACAGAAACAAGGCAACCACTCCTATTTTTTTAAATGTTTTATTGAAAATATTTCTTCTCTCATACCCAATCAATTTCCCCTCCCTCTCTTCCTCCCAGTTCCTCCCCACCTCCACTCTCTCCCGGATCCATTCCCTCTCCATTCTCTTCAGAAAAAAGCAGGCCCCCAAGAGATACCAGCCAAATATGACACAAGGACACAATAAAACAAGGCACAAACCTTCATATCGAGGCTGGACAAAGCAACCCAGTAGAAAGAAGAGTCCCAAGAGCAGGCAAAAAGAATTGAGGACACCCTCACTTCTGTTGATAGGTGTCCCATAAAAAGCACCAAGCTAACAGCCCTGACACATACACTGAGGACCTGGTACAGACCCTTGTAGAAAGAAGAGTCCCAAGAGCAGGCAAAAAGAGTTGGAGACACCCCCACTTCTGTTGATAGGTGTCCCATAAAAAGCACCAAGCTAACAGCCCTGACACATACACTGAGGACCTGGTACAGACCCTTGTTTGCCACTTCAGTCTCTGTGAGCTCATTTGAGCCCTGCTTAGTTGAGAACATGGGCCATGTTCTCCTAGTCTCCTCAAACCCCTCTGGCTCCTACAATCTCTTTTCCCTCTTCCGCAGGGTTACCCAAGTTCCGAGGATAGGAACCAAATGGAGACCTCCAATTTAGACTCTCTTTCCACATAACTGTGAATCACTGAACCTGCTCCCATCTGCTGCCAGATGTAGGCTCTCTGGTGACCACTGGACAAGGCACTGATCCTAGGTCTCTGGGCTATCCAGTTCTGGTTCCTGGCCATCCAGGCAGTGTCTGGTATGAACTTCCTCTCATGTCATGGGCCTCAAGTTAAGCTAGATTCGTTGGCTACTCCAAGTTCTGTGACACCATTGCCCCAGCACATCTTCCAGGTAGGGCAGATTGTAGATCAAAGGTTTTGTGAGTCAATTGGTGTCCCAGTCCCATGACTGGGAGCCTTGCCTGGTTACAGAAGATGGCCAGTTCAGGCTTCATATTCTCCACTACTGGGGGTCCTCACTAGAGTCACCCTCATAGATTCCAGGAAGTTTCCACTGCACTAGGCTCCACTTCACCCCCTAAATGCCCCCCAATTTCTGCCATCTCTCCCTCTGCCTCCCCGACCTGATCCCTGCTCCCATCACCATTTGCCCCCTGCCCATTTGCAGATCTATTCTATTTCCCCTTCCCAGGGAGATCCATGTGACACCCTGCCACCCCGAGTTCTCCTTGTTACCTAGACTCTCTGGGTCTGTGAATTGTAGCATGATTATCTTTTATTTAACAGCTAATATCCACTCATAAGTGAATATATACCATGTTTGTCTTTCTGGGTCTGGGTTACCTCATTATGATTTTCTAGTTCCATCCATTGGCCTGAAAATTTCATCATGTCATTTTTTTAACAGGTAAGTAATACTCCATTATGTAAATGTACCACATTTTCTTTATGCATTCTTCAGGAGGATCATCTGGATTGCTTCCGGTTTCTGCATACTATGAATAAAGCCACTATGAACATAGTTGAACAAGTGTCCTTGTGGTAGGATAAAGCATCCTTCAGGTACATGACTAAGAGTGGTATAGTTGGGTCTTGAGGTAGATAGATTCCCAATTTTCTGGGCAACTGCCATATTGCTTTCCATAGGTGTTGTACAAGTTTGCAACCCCACCAGCAACGGAGGAATGTCCCCTCTTCTCCACCAGCATGAGCTGTCACTTGTGTTCTTGATCTTGGCCATTCTGACACAGGTGTAAGATGGAATCTCAAAGTAGTTTTGATTTGCATTTTCCTAATGACTAAATGCCGGGAACCATGTCAGGGAAATTGCAGCCAGCATTGGGGCTTGAGGAGTACAGCCCACCGTTTGCCAGGGCATTGCCCCCTGAATAGCCCCTTCTGCTGCTGCTGCTGCTGCTGCTGCTGCTGCTGCTGCTGCTGCTGCTGCTGCTGAACTTTAACATGCTGACTACTATTAGTCATTTTATCTCTCTGGTGGAACAAAAAATCTGTGATCTTCAGTCCTCACTACTATTCATAACAAAAGTTGTGATTTTCTAAGGGGCAATGCCACTCAGTTGAATTGATGATTCAATTGAAACTCCAGAAGAACTACTAAGAAACATGCATAGTCAGAGAGACTAGGTCAGTGTGTTTTGCCTGCTCCTATGGAGAAAGTTACCTGGAGAAAGCAGAACATATTCTTAGTTGCTGAGGACTTGCTAGCTCAGGAAACAAATACAAACGAAGTACAGTTATGAGAAGACAGGTCTTTGACTGATAGATGACAGGTGAATTTCAGTGCCCACTGTTAAGTTTGACCAAATTTAATTTTCCTTATTTTTCAGTTATTATGAATTTGCTGATACACCTTGAGAACATAAACACAATAGAATAGATTTTCTTCTCTATATGCTAAAAAGTAAAAATTCTCTTACTTGTGATCCTTTGATTAACTTTAATAGAAAAATAATAGAATGGTTGATTGTTTGGTTACCACAAACTACAGCCTAACAAGGAAAGTGGCAAGGTAAAACATTTGGTTTCCATAAACTCTGTTGATCTATAATAAAAAATTCATGGCTTGTTGTACAATGTAACTATGGGAACAATACATATGAGAGATATTTTGTTATGTGTAAGAATTTTCATGGTAACCTGCTTAAGGGCTTTTGTTAAAAGGGTAAGATATATGTGTGCTGAAACTTTGTTGAGTTCATGAATCCACGAGGTTGAATTCCCAAGGTTGAATCCATGAATCCACAGGCTCCATCCACAAGGCTCCATCCACAAGGCTCCATCCACAATAGTTTTCAAGGGATATGTATGTATGTATGTATGCTAAAGCTTAGAAGATGTATGAGGTGTGTGTGTGTTGAAGCTTCATCCACAAGATGTATGAATGTGTGAATGAGTGTGTGATTATGGGAAATGAAAAGAATAAGGTTGTTGAAGTTTGCCTTCTCCCACAAGAGGTGTATGTATGTGTGCAAGAGGTATGTGTGATCTTATAAGAAAAAAAAAGTAGAGAATAAGTTTAAATAAGAAATAAAATTAAATTGTATAGAAAGGGAAAAGCTTGAATTGTATAGAGAAAAAAAAATGAAATAAAAAGAAAAATCTGATGCCATATAAGAAGTATGAAAAAAACAAGAGCTGAGATCTTCATTCAAGAAAATATGTGCATGACCGATTTTTTGCTAACTCCACATCAGCCTCCTCAAAATGCTCACCTGCCAGGGCCCAGATCCCAGCAGCTAAAAATGTTGAACATTTAAGTATTTCTCAGCCATTTGAGATTCTGTTTAGATTCTTTTTAGATATTGAGAGTTCTGTTTAGATCTGTATCCCATATTTTAATTGGATTGTTTGTTTTGTTGATGTCTAGTTTCATGAGTTCTTTATCTGTTTTGGATATTAGTCCTTTGTCAGAAGAGGAGTTGGTGAAAATATTTTCCCATTCTGCTGGGTGCTGTTTTGTCCTGTTGGTGGTGTCCTTTGCTTACAGAAGCTTTTCGGTTTCATGAGGTCCTACACATTCTTGATCTTAGTGCCTGTGCTATGTGTTCTGTTCAGGAAATTGTCTCCTGGGTCAATGCATTCAAAGCTATTCCCCACTTTCTCTTTCATCAGGTTCAGTGTATCTGGTTTTACATTAAGGTCTCTGATCCATTTGGACTTGAGTTTTGTGATAAATACGGATCTATTTGCAATTCTTCTACATGCAGACATCCAGTTTGACCCACACCATTTGTTGAAGATGCTTTCTGTTTTCCAGTGTCTATTTCTGGCATCTTTATCAAAAATCAGGTATCCATAGGTGTGTGTATCTATGTCTGGCTCTTTGATTCAATTCCATTAATCAATGTGTCTGATTTTATGCCAATACCATGTGGTTTTTATTACTATAGCTCTGTATGTAGTACAACTTGAAATCAGAGACAGTGGTACCTCCAGAAGTTCTTTTATTGGTCAGGATTGCTTAGCTATCCTGTTTTTACCCCCATATGATGTTGAGATTTGTATTTTCAAGGTCAGTAAAAAAAAAAAGTGTGCTGGCATTTTGATGGGGATTGCATTGAATCTGTAGATTATTTTTGGTAGGATAGCCATTTTTCCTGTTAATCCTACTGATCCATAAGCATAGGAGATCTTACCATCTCCTGCTAGCTTCAATTTCTTTCTTCAAAGACTTGAAGTTTTTATCATACAAGTCTTTCACTTGTTTGGCTAGAATAACCCCAAGATATTTTATATTATCTGTGGCTATTATGAAGTGTGTTATTTCCCTGATTTCTTTCTCAGTCCATTTGTCATTTGTTACTGATTTTTTTAAGTTAATCTTAATCTCGTATCCAGCCACTTTGCTGAAGGTGTTTATCAGCTATAGAAGTTCCCTCGCAGAATTTTGGGGCTCATTAATGTATATTATCATATCATCTGCAAATGATACTTTTACTTCTTCATTTCTAATTTGTATCTCCTTGATTTCCTTCAGTTGTCTTATTGCCCTTACCTAGAACTTCAAGTACTATATAGAATAAATATGGAAAGAGTGGAAGCCTTGTCTTGTTCCTGGTTTTAGTAAAATTGCTTTGAGTTTCTTTCTAGTTGATGTTGGCTATAGGTTTGCTGTAAATTGTCTTTATTATGTTTAGGTATGTCCCTTGAATCCCTAATCTCTCTAGGACTTTAATCATGAGGGAGCAATTGCTCCTATTTAAAAGCTGTCAATAGCCTCTTGAGCTGGAGACATCCATGAGTCATCTTTGAGTTAATTAGACTTGTTTGTAGAAGAATCATTTAAAGGTCCAGATTAGTGCTATAAATTTAGGGTGATGACTTTTCTGTTGTTTCCTTGCAAAACCGTACCCTTTATCTTTTTGGCAGAAAAGATATAAAGTGTCTTTGGTGGCTGGGGTGTAAATCAGGGACAAGAATGATGGAAGGTAAAGAGAGATGGTCCAGCCTGAAGAAAGCTCCCTTAGGCTATCATGTAAGTCAGCAGAGTATTTGAAGCAGATCACAGCCAGATTCAATTAACAGCTCAGCATGCCCAAATATACAGTTTGTTTTAGAAGCAAATCTTTTAAGGACTATTTCCATATGCTAAGAGTTCATAGTGGACTAATGGATATAGCTCAGTTGGTGGGAGTATTTGCTTGGCATGCATGAAGCTCTATATTTGATCCCCTAATGTGCATACTTGGTTGTGGTAGTACATGCCTCTAATTCTAGCATTCAGGAGGAAGGAGCATGTTCAAGGACAGCCTGAATTACAAAAGAACCTAACTCGGAGAAGAGGTGGGTGGAGATCTATAAACATTTTTCATTTAACCCCTATGGGTGCTGGGGATCTAACCCAGGGCCTCATTTATTCAAGACAAGCATAGTACCACTGAATTATACCTACAACCCTCATATAATGCTAAAGGAGTAGAGATTTCAACTAAAATCTAAATAATTCCATGCTACCATCTCAGATTTTGATTTTCTTGTTTTTTATTTTTACTTCATGAAATTAACTGCAATGGTAAGTAAGCCAAAAACCACTGCTCAGAGCCCATTTATAGGCAATAACATTTTCCAAAATACCAAGTGCTCTTATTTCTAAAGGGAAAGCTAAAACAAAAAATGACCACAGAGATAAGAAAAACCCCACAAATAAGCCAAGACAAAAACAAAGAAAAGTAGAGACAACAGAGCCATTAATTTATGAAATTTATTGTTGTAAAAGCTATTTAAGTAACAATAAAGAAATGTACTCTTCCATTTGATATAAAGGCGCTTCACTACTATTGCCTTGACTCCAAAGTCTAAGGAAAAACTGCACAAGTCCACTATTAAGCCACTCGCTCAGGTCAAGCAATATGTGATGAGTCTTTCATAGTGGTCCTGCAGAGAATATGTCCTTTGAGAGTTTGAGAACTGGCAGAGGTGATCTGAAAGAAAATCCATCAGAAGAAAACAAGGTAACCTGACAGCACCATAGGGACAAGACATGGAGGGAGATGACAGGAAGTGCATGGTACTTTTGTCACCTCAAACCTGAAAGGAAGAGACGTCGTTGGAAGGAACAGCAACGCCTCTGAGGAAAGAAGCCACACACCCCATCAGGCCTGTGAGGCTTGTGAGGGACATTGGATGACCCAAACACAGAGATCAGTATTCTGACAGGTCACACAAGTATACACCTGACTGGCTAGAGCAGTGATTCTCAACCTCCCTAATGCTTCAACCCCTTTAATATAGTTCCTCATGCTGTGGTGACCCTCAACCATAAAATTATTTTCATTAAGCTGTGCAGTGGTGGCATATGCCTTTAATCTCAGCATTCAAAAGCAGAGGCAGATTGATAATCTCTTGAGTTTGAGGCCAGTCTAGTCTACAGAGTGAGTTCCAGGACAGCCAGAGCTACAACAAAGAAATCTTGTCTTGAAAAACCAAAAAAAAAAAAGCAAGAAAAAGTATTTTCATTGCTACTTCACAACTGTAATTCTGCTACTGCTATGAATCATAATGTAAAATCTGATGTGCAGATGGTCTTAGGTGACCTTGTGAATTGGTCATTAGACCCCCAAAGGGGTCACACCCCACAACTGGGCTAGAACCATCTGATCAGCTTGAGCAGACCTTTGGCCTACCCAGCATGGAAGAAAAGGCCTAGCCTTCCACAGGAAGGAAGAACAGAACCATAGGTTCCCAAGGTGGGCTGGGTATAGCAGGGCACACCTGGGCTGCTGGGAGTAGCACACCCAGAGTGGAGCTTTCTTCTCCCTGCAGTCCCCTTCAGATTGTTACTAGGCAGACAGTCTCCCTGACCGCTGGCATGCTTTTCATACTCTGAACACTGCCTTTTCAACAGAGAAAAAGGCCTCCAAAGCCATGTGCAGGACACCAGATCTGGCTAGAGTTTAATGACACTGCTTTGTTTTCATTTTGCTAATTTTTAAAATTACTTTCTATTTATGGCACAAGATACTGGCTTTCCATTTATGGAAGGATCAAGACTGTCTTTTTGAAATAATAAATTTACAGGGCTTTTTTTTTCTTCTTATTGAAATAGGTTTTTTCCCCCCTCACATAATATATCCTGATTATGGTTTTCCCTTCCTCTACTCCTCCCAGTTTCTCCTCACCTCCCTCCTACCTGGATCCACTCCCTTTCCATCTCTCATTAGATAACAGGTTAGCTGGGTGGCAGCGGCAGCAGCGCACACCTTTAGTCCCAGCATACGGGAAGAAGGTGGATCTCTGTGAGTTAAAAGCCAGCCTGGTCTACATAGTGAGTTCCAGGCCAGCCAGACCTGTGTCATAAGATCCTGTCTCAAAAAAAAAAAAAAAAAAAAAAAAAGAAGTCCAGATCCACCCAAAATATCAATTTCTCACCTTTCTCTGAGGAGATGGCTTCTCAGCCTGAATTGTAAAGCTCATTTGTGAGCTGCCCACGACAGACCCTACCCTCCATCCTCTAGGATGAGTCAACTGGGCTAGTTAAAGCCATCCTTGTGGAGTTTTGTTTTGTTTTAGTTTTGATTTGTGGGTTTTATTTTTGGGGTTTTGTTGTTGTTGTTGCTGTTGTTATTGTTTGGTTGGTTTTTGTTTTGTTTTTTTTTGTTGGTTTTTCAAGACAGAGTTTCTCTGTGTAGCCCTGTTGTCCTAGAATTCACTCTGTAGACCAGGCTGGCCTCAAAGTCAGAGATCAGCCTGCCTTTCCCCTAAGTGCTAAGAAAAAAGGCTTGGGAATTAGGCAGGAAAAGTTGCTTCAAAACAATGATATTTAGAGAAGTCATCTCTGAGGTGACATTGAAAACAGAATCTCAAAATTGAAAGAAAGCAACCAGGCAAAGATCAAGAGCCTCCCAAGCCAAAAGGTATGTACAAAGTTCCCGAGAACAGAACAGAACAGAACAGAATCTAAGAGACAAAAAGGAAGCTATGAGACTGGAGGAGAGAGAATGAGAGGAAGACATCAAGTTGTAGCCATGACAGATCATGTAAGGCCTGGATTATGCTCTGGCTCTAATGAAAAGCCAACAGAGGGCCCAAGTTGCAGAGTAAATTATTTGAATCCGAAAAATCACACTGGCTATCATGGGGCAGACACTAGAGGAAAACAAGAACAGAAGTAGAGAAGGTAAAATTTCTATAATTCTCCACACTGCTGGCAGGACTATAAAAATACTTTGGCTATCCCTATTACAAGCCACCCTATGACCAGCAATACCAAGCCATATACATATGTATGTACCTTATAGCATATGTATAGGAATACACATAGTAATATCACATGTATTAGCTCCAAAGTGGAAACAACCAGTATGGCCCACCAGCAGTACAATGTGTAACACATTGCTAAGATAAAAAAACACACTCACAGAAGAACCACAGAATATAAGTTGAGGAAAAGAAGAGAGGCATTCAAATTTCATACCACAGAATTCAGTTTGTAAGAAATCAAAACCAGAAAAAAAGCCAATTATAGTATGAGTATTCCAGCACTGAGGTGGCTGGTCAGTAACAAGGAAGTACACGAAGGGGATTTCTGTATTCTAAAAAAACATTCTTCTTGATCTCAGAAATAGCTACCTGAGTGAGGCCACTTTAATAATTCATCAAATAATTTACTTAAAATGTGGATGATTGTTTACATTGACAATATATCTCAATATAATATTTATTTTAAAAATATAGCCACTCCTTTGAAGTCTGTATTTCCTTTTGAATAGGTTTTTTTTCTTAAACCTTTTTCTCTCTCTCTCTCTTTCTCTCTCTCTCTCTCTTTTTCTTTCTCTCTCCACTCATGCTTAAATCTATATTAAAACTTTTTTTTGAGACAGTATTTCACACTATAGTCTAGGCTGGTTTGGAACTATGTACCCCAGGCTAGCCTTGAATTGGTGGCTATCCTTCTGCCTCCGGCAGGTATGACTTATTAATCTGGTTACCTTTTTGCTTTTAGTTAAGCCATTCTCAATTACGTGCAATTAAGCTCTGTGTTTTTTGAGGTACACAATTTTCTACCTTATTTCTACTAAGAATAATACCTTTTTATTTTGGTGGGGAGAGGGAGGGAGACAGTCTCTCCATGAAATTCTAGCTGGCTTGCCTAGAATAGGAGGTTGTGAATTGTCGAAAGTGGGTGCTGGGAAGGAAGCATGGATCCTCTGAAAGAGTAGGAAGTGCTCCTAATTATAACCCATCTCTCCAGGTACTCTATATGTGTTTATATGGCACCATATTAAATTGAAACAGTGTTGACATAATTAGCCTAAAATTCCTTTTCATTTATAGAACTTAAATCTTTAATAAATCAGGTAGGTAATTTAAATCTGTAGGTAAGCCAAGTGTGGTGGTACACACCTTTTATCTCAATGTTGGAAGGAAGATGGATCTCTCTAAATTCCAAGTCATCCTACATAGTCTGGTCTGCATAGTGAGTTTCAGGCCAGCCACAGATACATAGATCCTTTTTCAAAAAAAAGGCAGTGGTGGCCCATGCCTTTAATCCCAGCAGTCGGGAGGTAGACAGATCTCTGAGTTCGAGGACAGCCTGGTCTACAGAGTGAGTTCCAGGACACCCAGGGTTACACAGAGAACTCTTGTCTCAAAAAACAAAAAACAAAAAAATTTAAAAACTTAAAAAAAGAATTAAGCCACCAGAACATGGGAACTTTGACAAGATGTGTACTTGTATTTTTGGTTTAATGACAAATTCTTTACTTTTATTTATCTGTTCATTGTAAACAAATGCACAAATAATATGGATACATGTACACTTAGTGCATGAATATGTGGAGGCCAGAGACCATCCTTGGGTGTCATTACACAAGAGTTGCTCACCTTGTTTTTGAGATGGTGTCTCACTGGAACCTGGGCTTACCAACTAGGCTGGAGGAAAATGGGGGGCAGAGGCAGGCAGATCTCTGTGAATTCAAGGACAACCTAATCTACACAGCAAGTTCCAGGACAGCTAGGGCTATATAGAGAAAACCTTTATCCAAAACTATGAATAAATAAATAAAATAAAAATTAAAAATCATGTGCCACCATGTCTGGCTTTTGACATGGATGCTGGAGATGGAATTGAGGTCCTCACACATGTATGGAGACTCTTAGTTGTGTGCATGTGGTTATACAAGGACATCCAATACTTCCCTCTTCTTTTGGTGTGAAACAGAGAGGCAAAGGAGGAGGTGAGAGAGAGATTGTAAGCTACATAAGATAGGTCTTCTTAGTCCTGTTCATTGGAATACCCTAATGAAATATGGACGATTAGCTACAATGTGGAAAACAGGTGACCTTGGGCATAAGCTCACAGTGAAGAAAACTGCAAAAGGAGCCTAGCTCCCTGATGTCACAATCACCAGTCAAGGACTCTCCACATGCAGATTCTTAGGAAAAACAGAACTATACTTTGAGTGACTTCAATCACCTAACCTACTCTATCATCTTAAGTGTTTTTTCCCTAGCAATGTTGAGCTTCTTGGATGGAGAAGAGAGTAAGCAGCAGTGAGATGGAATTTAGGAAAATAGAAAAGTGTATATGGATTAAATGAGGGAGTGGCTCCCATGCAGTCAAGAGACCTCGGTGTGTACAATCTCCTTCCACAGCTCCTTCTTCATATCAATTCTTCCACTAACTCATGTGTGAGCTTTTATGTCAGATGGGGAGAGAAAAGAGTCTTAAGTAACTCAACATCACCTTTTTCTAATCAAATGAAATTCTTCTATTTTTGCAAAAGAATCCCACACAAACATTACAATCTGATCACCAACCTAATTCCTTTTTATCAAGTGATTCATAGTTACAGTAGGAAGAAATTAAGAGGTAATATGAGAAGGCAACTGTTAGTTCTCAGGTAGTCCAAATATCCAGAAATGAACACAAACCAGATTATAGGAGAATTTCTAGCAGTCAGATAAAAGCTAGTTTTCCCCAGGAACTTGTGAAACCAGTTCCTACCTGCCAAAAGGAGTCATTTCCCTTACCTCTGGCAGAAGGTGGTTGCGTATCAAAGCCCATGCCGGCCTCCAGGCTCAGTCAATTCCTCTCACACATACTAGTTATACATTTCAGAGTCCACACTAGCATCTGGCCCTTCTCACCTCAGATTCCTGCTTTCCTCATATCCCTTGCCCTGGTTACATTTGCTATTCTCACTATTCCTTTCTCACAGATAGCCTTGGCCACATCCAGTCTGTTTCTTT
Organism: Cricetomys ansorgei; assembly: GCA_026225945.1. Classification (NCBI taxonomy): domain Eukaryota; kingdom Metazoa; phylum Chordata; class Mammalia; order Rodentia; family Nesomyidae; genus Cricetomys; species Cricetomys ansorgei. Next base: position 4,608,985 of record JAMJFZ010002117.1, read on the forward strand.
CTCTCTGTTCTGGACTCTTCCAGATGCCTCTGGATACTTTCTTTCTTTTTCACAATAAAAACTTTCCCTAATAATGGAGCTATCATGTCAGCAGTTTCTTTACTACATGCCCTCACACATAGTAACTAAAACTAAAGTTACATTAGTCTCTTAAAAAATAATCTTGGGCTAGGCAGTGGTAGCACATGCCTTTGATCCCAGCACTCAGGAGGCAGAGGCAGTCAGATCTCTGAGTCTTGAGGCCAGCCTAGTCTATAGAATGAGTTCCAGGAAGCCAGAGAGACAGAGAGAAATCCTGTCTCAAAAACCAGAAAATGATAGATAGATAGATAGATAGATAGATAGATAGATAGATAGATAGATAGATAGATAGAAAGATAGACGGATGGATGTATGGATGATAATAATCACCACCACAATCATCATCACCATTATCATCATCATCATCACCATCATCTTGGTCACTAAAGCTGAATAGCTCAGCAATTAAGAGCACATACTATGGGGGCTGAAGAAATGGCTCAGCAGACAAGAGCAATGGTTGCTCTTCCAAAGGACCTGATCTCAAGTCCTAGAACCCACATGGCAGCTAACATGGCAGCTGTCTGTAACTCCAGTCCCAGGAAGGATCCAATGCCCTCTTCTGACCTCCACAGGCTCCAAACACACAGGTGGTGCATAGATATACATGCAGGCAAAACATCCACCACAAAAAATAAATGAATAAATTTACAGGGTGAAAAAAAGTGCATACTGCTTTTCCTGAGGACTCGAGTTCAGTTCCCAGCCCACATCAGGTAGCTCAGAACCACTGTAAGTCTAGCTCCAGGGGAACCTGAGACTTCTGGCCCCTGCAAGTGCCTGCATTCACATGCACAGACATACACATACACACAATTAAAAATAAAATAGTGTCAGGTGGTGGTGGCACCTTTAATATTAACACTTAGGAGGCAGAGGCAGGTGGATCTCTGTGAGTTTGAGGCTAGCCTGGTCTACAGAGTGAGTTCCAGAACAGCCAGAGTTACAACAGAGAAACCCTGTCTCAAAAAAAGCCAAAATAAATAAATAAAATAAAATAGTATCTGAGAGATGGCTCAGTGATTAAGAGAACTTGTTGCTCTTCCAGAGAGCCTAAGTTTGGTTCCCAGCACCCATATACCCACCTTCATTTAATAACGGTATTTCTTGGTCCAATGTCAGGGAAGGGACAGTGGAATATGAGGCCTCCAGCCAGTAAACTGGTTGTTTTCTGAGGTTTTGTCAGATGGACAGAACAAGGAAACTCAAGATACCTTACCTTCACCAATACATAGTCCCCAGGCTGAGCTCTGACCTTGAGCCCAGAGTGAGTGACATCCTCCACCTCCACATCAGGGAAGATGACCTTAAGGTTTGCATCATTCCGGCCACACAGGTCTGTGGAAGAACGTTTGCTGAACTGCAGAAAACAAAGAGAAGAATTTATACATCTGTTAGTAATAAATTTTAGGAGGCAGACACTGCACCTGTTTGTTGTCTGTGACTCTCCAGAGTCTACCACCAGCATTTCCTAACCAAGAAATCCAAAGGCTCAGTGTGTATGGCTGCTTCAACAACAGGACATGTGGTATACAACAGAAACAAAGTTTCTGCTGACTACTTTAATGAGCCAATGAATCTTTACAGACTTGGCTTCTGCAGGAATGAACTTTCAACAACCATGAAGTCCAGATACTTGTGAGTGATGTGCTTGACAAATCAACCTTCATGTTTCTTGATCTCACACTAATCACTTAAGATTGCTCCAGAGTTTTCTGGACTTGAGTTGTTTGCCCTACCAAATGAATACGTTAATTTGAAGCAAGAGTCTCAACCACAGCCTGGGACCAAAAAGAAAGATAAATCACAATGAAAGGATTAAGTTCTAGAACTGAAAAAAGATAATGACTAAGCACTTCTCAAACTTGGCAAATGATATAAAATCCTAACAGAGGAAATACAGACCAAGATACATCACAGACAAACTTCTAAAGAAAAAACCTTGGCCAGGCAGTGGTGGCCCACGTCTTTAATCCCGACATTCGGGAGGCAGAAGCAGACAGATCTCTTTGAGTTCAAGGCCAGCCTGGTCTACAGAGTGAGTTCCAGGATTTCAGGATAGCCAGAGTTACAACAGAGAAACCCTGTCTCGGGGAAAAAAAAAAAAAAAAAAAAGAGATAGCTTAGAAGGTTAGAGCACTTGCTGCTCTAACATAAGGACCAGAGTCCAGACCCTAAGACCCACTCAGAGGGACTCAAAAATATCTGTAACTCTAGCTCCAAGAGATCCGACACCCTTTCCTGACTTCCTTGCACACTCAAAAATACACAAATGCACATACACACATACACACACCAAAAATAAAAATAAATCTTTAAAAAATATATCCTTCAAAAAAGAAGCAGAAACACAGACAACCCAAAATCAAGAAAATTTAAGAGAATCTACCACTAGAATGTCCACAGGAAGTTCCCTAAATGTAAAAGAAAATATCTGGTACATTAAAAAGGAAGAAAAAAAATATGGCATGATTATATACATAGAAAATTCAAAACACCAACAAGAATATAAACCAGAACCACTAAATTCAGCAAGGTCACAAGATACAAGATAAAAGTAAAACATTTGGGGCTGGGGATGGTAGAGTGTTTGTATAGCATGCAGGAGGCCCTGGGTTTGATTCAACACTACATAACCTGGTTACGATGGTGTACTCCTGTAATCCCAGTGCTTAGGAAGATACAGGCAGGAGGGCCAGAAGTTCAAGGTCACCCTTGGCTACGCAGCAAGTTTGAGGTCAACCTAGGTTAGCTACAAAAGACCAGGTGTGTCCCCTCCCCCCCCCAAAAAAATCAAGACCCACATAAAGGAAACACATACTGCTATTTTAAAGGGCAAAAACTAAAATAAAATGGATGCATGTGACCTTACCCCCTCAACCAATACCAGCTGCGTACAACCCACTGAAGTCTTATTGGTTTTTGAAGCTTCTTCTCTGAAGACAGTAATAAGCTCCTCTAAACGCCTTAATTTTACTTCTTCTGGAACATCGTCCTTCAGCCTATGATATGCTCGCGTCTTCTATTAAAAAACAAAACAGAATACAAATCACTAAGGACCTGCAGAATCCTCAGAGCACAAAGGGGGAAATATATTCATTCTACTCACAAGTTACAGACATGTAATTTGGTCCAAAACCCAAACCTAAATCAGATTTTTTTCTCTGGTTCTAGGAACATTCCATGGGAAAAAGGTAACTGAATCTGAATCTTGTTTTTATAGAGTCATTCTAAACTTAACAAATGAAAATCACACACCTGTGGCTAGCAGAATAGCTCAAGGGGTCAAAGTAACTGCCACCAAGGCTGATGACCTGAATTCAATCCCAGAACCCCATATAGTGGAAAGAAAGAAAGAACTAACTCCAGCAAGTGGTTCTCTGACTTACACACATACACTACAATACATGCACACCCCTACAAACACACACAAAATAAATAAATAAATAAATAAATAAATAAATAAATAAATAAATATGAATTAAAAATAAATTTTAAAAAACTCAAACTCAAAATTACTCTTAATATTTACCCTAAACTTGTATTTGGACACAAACTAAATAATCCATGCACTAAGCTATTCATCAGCACCGTTTATAGAGACACAGCAGCCTAAATACTCACCAATTAGTACCTAGTAAATTATGTTTTATCCACACAATAAGATAGCTCCACAAGTACTAATATAATTGCTCCAAAATACTCTTCCAACTGAAATTAGTAAGTACTCTGGTGGTGGTGATGCATGTCTTTAATTCTAGCACTCAGGAGCAGAAGCAGGCAGATCTCTCTGAGTTCGAGCCCAGTCTAGTCTATATACAGAGTTCCAGGACAGTCAAGGTACATAGTGAGATCCTGTCTCAAAAAGACTTAAAACAAAAAAAAAAAGGTCCTGGGATTTCACGAGGTCTGTCTTGCTCTCATCCTCTTTTCTACCCAACTACCTCCCATCAGTCCAAAGCTGGTAAGAGGTAAGAGTCCCATGCAGGACTCACCTGCCTCATGCTGTATGCAAAGAGAAAACCAGTATTGTACTGAACTTCTCGAAGTAAAGACACTGTCTGCAGGTGATCATCCTCTGTCTCTCCACAGAAGCCAGTGATGAAATCGCTGCTGAGACTCACACCTGTCAATATACAACAAAGGACGAAAGACTGGTGTTTAGGATATTGCTGCTGCCTACCTCCCAGAAGGAGTGTGGGCATTTATAGATTATGGAAGAAAGGAAAGCAAATGGAACACATTCCAGACTATTCACATCTACCCACATCTAAGTAAAACAGAAGTCATTACAGAGCAGGGGGAAAGAGGTTTGCTTTTCTATATATATCATGCCAGAAGTGGCTTCTCATTCTACGCTTCTTTCAGTACTAGAAAACAAATCTTGGCTTCAAATGCTAGATTCAGAGACACTCTAGAAGAACACAATTTCAAATTGGTCCTGCTTTGGGGGTAAGGGTGGGAGACACTGTTAAAGATTGAACCAGAGCCTTATATATGCTCGACAAGCACTCTACCACTAACATTGCAGCTCCCAGGTCATGCTTTTACTGGTAAATCTTTCCGTGCTTCACACAAACATATTTCTCTGTATCTTGTTTTCTTGCTATTGTTTAGAGACAAGGATTATTTTTCTACAGTGCTAGGAACAGAACCCAGAGCCTTGAACACTCTACCTCTGTAGTGGGATGCTTAGAGGAGTATTTTTATTTTAGTTTCTATAAAAATGCAAAATGGTGTTTGGACTATGTTTTTGTTCCCATGTATGGTGGATGATAATGAATTTAATTTGGACTGTTCATTGCTGGTGGCTATAATTTGGTTCATGCAACTGTTTTGCCACATGTAGCTTGTCCTTATGATTGTGTGCTGCTTGGATTTCTGGGAACTTAGAGTATATAAGGTTGAAGCCCCAAGAGCCAGGGTGGGTTGGTTGGTTGGTTGTTAGTGAGTTTGTTGGTTGGTTATTGCTTAGAGAAACATCGACTGAAGAAATTGGGTTCAAAGATATTGAGCTGAGACACTAGTCCAGCTCACTATCAGCCCTTGCTCTCCAAGTTTCAGATGGCCAAAAAAGGATATGACTATTTCTTCCTTTCTCTCTCTCTACCAAGCCCACCTATAAAGGTGGTAAAGATTTCTTTCTTTCCTTCTATCCTTCTTTTCTCTTTCTGTGGTAAAGATTTCTTTCTTTCCTTCTATCCTTCCTTTCTCTTTCCTGAAATTGAAGTAAAAAGCATGGTAGCTAACTGCTACATACCTCTAAGCTAGACCATATCTATATATTTTAATTAATTCATAATAACTGCATATATACATACATATATATATGATCAATTTAATTTAGCATTTTAATTAGCATTTACTTGAGTTTTTCTAATTTAATTTAATTTAATTTAGCATTATGTTCACCTACAATGCAGCAGCAAGGACTATCAAATAAATACTTAGAAAGTGCTGTATTTCACTAGCTATTCAATTATCCCAAAAATCAAATGACATGAGCACTATTTACTCCAGATTATAGATTACAAATCTTTGTTGTCACATAGCTGGTAACACAGTACTCAATACAAAGCCAGTACACCAATTGCCACATCATCCTGCCACATCAAAACACAAGTATATGTGCATAACACAAGAAGCAGGAATTAGAATTTGGGGCCGGGCATGGTGGCACACACCTTTAGTCTCAGCAGAAACAGGCAGATGGATCTCTGTGAGTTTGAAGCCAACCTAATCTACACAGTAAGCTCTAGACTAAAAAAGGAAAAAACCAATAGTATTGGGGGATATTTCAGACAATATTCTCAACCAAATCCAAGTAGAACAAAACAAAAACTAACTTTGTAGAAGGAAGGGAAAGAAAAAAGGATATAATGGGATAATAACTAAAATCTGCCATAAGCCTAATTATAGCTGAATAAGTTGTACCAAATGTTTATAATCCAATAGCAATGATGGTGGAAAATTAAGTTCAAGGCCACCCTGAGCAACATAACAACACACTGTGTCAAAATTCAAGTGCCAATAATGCAGTTCAGTGGTAGAGCATATATGCCTGTAAGACATGAGGCTTGGGTTCAATCTCTTAGCAACACACACACACAATCATAAAGATGGAAAGTGGAACAGAGAGAGGAAAATAAGGAAGCAAAAAATGAACACAAAAGCAGCCAAAAAATTATGAAATGACACCATAAGGAATTTGCCCAAAAGGCTGGTGGTTAAGGAAGATGTCTGTGGGCTGTGGTAATGCACTCAGCATTTCTTAAATGTACCTGGGATAGACTCTCTGATATGATGAACCAATGCCACATAAGCTTCTCTTGAATATCTGCAGTAAAGAACAAAAAGGAAAGACCTAGATGAACTATTCATCCTTTTCTGGGGATGTGAGGGTAGGGTTTCAATAAGGTCTCATGTAGCTGAAGTTAGCTTTAAACTTCGGTTCCTCCTGGCTGTACTTCCCAAGTGCTGGGATCATAGGTGCACACCACCACACCTGGCTCAATCTTATTTAAATGAATGCTATAGAGAGATAACACTATGAATTCCCATATGTATTCATTTTTCAATTTGTAATTTCACATCCACAAAAGACAGTAGGAGTACAAAAAAGCACCCCTTTGGGCCAGTGAGATGTCTCAGCAGGTAGGTATTTTCTACCAAGCCTGAGGACCTAAATCCAATCCCTGGAACCTACATGGTAGAAGAAAAGCAGCTCCTGACAACTGTCCTCTGAATTCTACATACACACACACGTTCCAGCTCTTAAGGACCTCTCATTTAACAAATCAAGAAAAAAATTAAGCAAGGATCACTAGGGGCTGCAGAGATGGCACAAAGGTTAAGAGCACTTGCTACTATTGCAGAGGACCCAGGTTTAGTTCCTAGCACCCACATGGCAGCTCACAACATCTGTCACTCCAATTTCAGGGGATCTAAAGCCTTCTTCTGGCCTCCCTGGGCACTGTATGCACGTGATGCAGACATACATGCAGGCAAAACACCTATACACATAAAATAAAATTTAAAAAAAGAGGACCTCTAAATCTTTGCCTCTGTAGAAAAACAGCAAAGTTCTGTTCTATTAATTTTTCCTTGGATCACATTAACCCCTAGTCTTACCTCTGCAAATTTACTTCCAAAGTGAGTCACATGATCTGGATTTATAATCTAAGATCTAAAAAGCTTTATTATTCTTGTAAGTTAAAAAAAAAAAAAAAAAACTAAAATTTTCAAATGTGGCACCTAGCAAGCACTTAATTTAAAAAATGTTAAGCAAATGAGACCCAATCCCTACTCTGCTTATGGGGTACACAGAAGCAAGTTCAATTGTCCATAGATTTACTCAAACAACAATCACTTATTAATTTGCTCCTGTGTGCTGTATACTACTAGGTCCTTAGCAACAAATGTAGTGTTTAGTGATTCAGGAAGACTGGAAAAGTAAAGGATGTCCTTTCCCCAGGTAAGTCTGACCCTCTCCGCATGGCATCCAGTACACGGTTGCTTCCACTCTGGGCTGGCAGGTGTATCTGCTTACAGATGTTGTGTCTCTCATGAATCAGCTGTAGAACCTGGTTAAACAGAACACATTATGGGTTACCTAAGTCTCACCAAAGAATCATGTAGAAAAGAAGACTCTCTATATTCTGAGAGTGGGGTTCTGTTATTTTGATTCAGTGTTTGTTCTGTTTTGTTTGAGACAGAAATTCATTATGTAGACCAGGCTGGCTTCTAACACAAAGATTTATCTGACTCTGCATCCTGAGTGCTGGAATTAAAAGCATGCAACACAGAGCTCAGCAGAATACTCCTCTGCAGTAGTTTGCTGCTGTGGTGGCTCAGCAAGAGAGACATGAAGCACTTTCATAACTACAAACCCTGCCAGATCTCAGCAGAGACAACCACAGTCCTGGCCAGTGCCATACTCGATTGACAATGGAACCCCAAGCATCTGAGCTCAGGTGTTTTTATTGATTCTGAACTCCTCAGGTGCAGATCATAAGCAATCAAACATCTCCCAAAGAAATCCAACACCTGTAGACAATACAAAATGCCAAGGCCTATGCATCCCTTTTGTGCTCAAAAACAATTTTAAACATAACTAAAAATAAATTTCCACAACACTCCTCTCATTGTTTTTCCTCAAAGGCTAACTTTCAAGTAATAAAAAGTTGACTGGGAACTGAGAATATAGCTCAGTTAGTACAGTGATTGCTTGACAGGTATGAAGCTCCGGGCTCAGTCCTCAGCATTGCATAAAACTGGACATGATGGTACACATATGTAATCTCAGCACTTAGGAGAGGGGAAGAATCAGGAGTTGAAGGCTAACCTCAGCTATATAGACCAACATGGATTACCTAAGAAAGATCGTTTTACTATTCAATAAGAAGACAATCCAATCCAGTTAGAAAAAGTGGTTGACTGGATGTAGAGCAAAAATGTGTGCTACCTATTTAACATGTGGCATCGTGCCAAGTTTGACACATATATTCATTCTCAACAACCCACAACACTAGGTTATTACTACTCTCCTTTCATAGATAAGGATGGCAAGCTGAAAAGTTATTGTTATCTACTAGCAAAAGAGTACAATATATGGATTTGGGATTTTTTTTTTCCTTTTTGACATTTAGTTGTTTGGGGGGACAGTATCCTAGAACTCATTCTATAGATGAGGCTGGCCTCAAACTGAAGAGATCCACCTGCTTCTGCCTCCCAAATGCTAAGATTAGGGAGTGCACCACCACTGCCCAGCTTGTTTTGTTTCTTAAGACAGAGTCACAGCCAGCCGGTGGTGGTATATGCCTTTAATCCTTGCACTTAGAAGGCAGAGGCAGGAGGATCTCTGAGTTGGAGGTTCACCTGGTTTACAGAGTGAGTTCTAGGATAGCCAGGGCTATACAGAGAAACCCTGCCTTGAAAAAGAGTAAAAATGAAAAAAAAAGTCTTGCTAAGTTGCCCTAACTAGCCTGGCACTCACTAAGTAGTCATAAGTAGTCAAGGTTGGCCTGGAACACATAATCCACCTGTGTCAACCTCCCAAAGCTAGGATTATAGTATATATCACACACTGGCCAAGAGCTGCGATGTGAGTCCAAGTGTGTCTCAGGCTACAGTCTGAGTACTTTCCCATTGCAACACAATTGCCTCCCTTGCTGTCCTCACCACAACTCCAACACCGCCATCACTATCATAAAGCTGCGCACCTTGATAAGACTTGTCACTACAGAAGTGGTCCCAAGCTCCCATTCAAAAACATCCTATCACCTTCCCGATCTTGAGGGACTTTAAATCTTACCAAAGGGCCAGTAGGTCTAAAAGGAGATACTGCAATATAACAGAATCCCCAAAGAAGAATACAAGGTCTCTGCAGTATATTGTTGGGTCCAGGCAATAACATACTTCAGGATGCTGATAAAAGTTTGCCACAAGACTAAATATCATCAACACTCACCTCATCAGGAAAATCCTTGGGGTGGGGAGAGGTAAAACGGATCCTCATTTCAGGATCTATTCTTGAAACTTGATCTAGAAGGTGAGAAAAACGAAGCCCCCCTTGTTTGGTTTTATAGTTGGTGGTAAAGCCACGGCTGAGATTGGTAGACACTGTATTATTGAACTGGACCTCTGAATTGTCCCGATAACTATTAACATTCTGACCAAGAAGTGTCACTTCTTTTAGCCCCTAAAAACAGCAAAAACATGTTAAAAAACAACTTTAAAACTTCTTGAACAACTTCATGTCAAACCACTAATTAAAAATTAGCTGAATCTACCAAGAGCCATGTGGAAATCTGTCTTTAATCTGGTAATCTCACACTTGAGTATCTTATCTAAACACTGAACCACAGAACAAAACTTAAAGAGTGTGCATGCCTGTAATGCCAACACCAGGGAGGTAAAGGCAGGTTTCTGTTACCATCTCAATCCCTTAAACAGAATATATCTATCCTAAAGCAGTTTTGTACTGTAGGGGAGTTGAAAATATAGGGGAGGAGGGAGATAACTTTAATATTTAGGCAGGGAAGAACAGAGATTTTACTAGCTACCAGTGATAGAACTATCTATGGATAGAAGAAAGGGGGAAGAGATAACATAGGCTACAAAATTAGAAAGGTTGTCCTCAGCCTCCTCAGAACATGCTCATACGAAGAGACCTTGGATAATTCACCTGCTCAGAAAGTTTCCTCACTTCCTCTAGAATGGAAGCAACTGGGCGACTCCTTTCCCGGCCACGAGTGAAAGGAACTATACAATAACTGCACATGTTGTCACAACCCCGCATAATTGATCTAGGAAGAAAGAACCAGAACACAGTTAACAGGGAGCAATGTTGCCTAAGCATAAGCAATGGGTCACAGATCTATAGCTCTCTTGGGATTTTTCTTTGGCTGCAGATCCTCTTTCCCCTAACCCCACAACTGAACCTATGTAAGTGTGTAAGTGTGTGTGTGTGTGTGTATCTGTAAGTATATAATCAAAGAATATGAACCAGACTGTAATTTGTAGACATGTTGGTAAGGAAACACAGTGGTGAGGGGAAGAGGTCAGACCCAACACTTATGGAGTTTCTACTGTTTTTTAGGTATATTAATTGGAACTTTTATGTAGAGATTAAAAACAAACTCTATACCTATGTTATAAAAGAGACCCTGAATTTAAAATATAGTTTGCATTTCTCACACAATCTCTTTCTTCAAGACAGGGTCTTATGTGGGTCAGGCTAGATTTGAACTTTCTATGTAACAAAAAACATAGGTGATCTTGAACTCCTGATCCTCCTGCTTCTATCTCCCAAGTGTGTTTATAGATATGCATCATCACATCTGACACCATATCTGGCTTTGGTTTTCTGAGACTGGGGCTCTCAATGAAGTTCTGAATTGTCTGGTACATGCTGTGGAGTCCAGACTGCCCTTGAACTCACAGTAAGCACTGTTCTTGCCTCCTGCTCCCAAGTATTAGGATTATAGGTATGAGCCTCTTCCCACCTATTTTCTATTTCTAACACAGGGTTTCCAAATAACACAGACTAGCCTGAAACACACAATAGAACCCAGAATGGCCACAAACACTCAACAATCCTCCTGCCTTGGCCTTAGATTGTGAGTATATACTACAGCAGCTTGAAATAAAAGTTTTTCTATCAAAAAAAGCCCAAGGTGTTTCCTTAGGTAAAAATAAACTTACAACAATAATATTCATGTTTTAAAAGGAGGATAGGGAAAGAATCCATGTTAGTATATGACTGCATATACAAAGGATAGTTCTAGAAGGATTAAATAAGAAATGATTGACATGGAAACCTTTGAGAAGTGGCCTGAGAGAACAGGGATGATGGGTGTGAGGGAGTCTTACTATATCACATGCTGGATTTTGTATGTTGTACTATAACTGTACAAACCTATGTATCTCCTTTCCCTTATGTTCAACATAATAAGATTAACATGCTATTTCAAAAGCAAGAGAGAAGGGAGAAGCTCATCCCCCAAGTCTCACATAGTGACTCACACAAAGGCAGAAGTGGCACTAGTGCTCGTTTGTACTGGCATGATATCCGCATAGGTCTCATCCAGAGAGAGAAGTACATTCGCCGCTTGCTGGCCTGACTCCACAATAGCCAGCAGACGGGGAAGGTCTCGATAGGCATCTGGACCAGCCAAGAGATCCACCATTTTCTCCCTGTTGAGGATCTCTCCCTTCAGTCTCTCAGCCATGCATCCTAGGAAGTAAAAGAAATTAGCACCTCTTCCCCAGTTCATCTGGTTTCCTGGTTTTTGCTCAGTGCACAAAATTTATAACTTGCACTGGAGACTGAGGCACAGAAAACTTCCTTTGAGAGTTTAGTATTTTCCTTCAGATTGGACCCACAGCACTGAACCGGAATGGAGACTGAACTCAGAGCCTCCCACAGACCACCCAAGTGCACCATGACTAAGCTGCATTCACTGCCCCTCAAAGCCTCTCAAAACATGAACTACTTCTTCTAGCGGTTGAAAATTACTTCCCAGTACGTCTTTTAAAAAATTTATTCTACAGGCTAGAGAGGTGGCTCAGCAGTTAAGTAAGAGCACTGACTGCTCTTCCAGAAGTTCTGAGTTCAATTCCCAACAACCACATGGTGGCTCACAACCCATCTATAATGGGATCAGATGCCTTCTTCCACTATACAGGTATGTACATAGAGCACTCATAAATAAATAAATCTTTTTAAAAATTGTTTACATCAGAAGCCTATTTATAAGTTTACAATTACACTTACACTGTTTTCTCTTTCAGCTAAACCTACTTGCTAAACCTATGATAAATGATATAATTATGCTAATATAATTCATGCCTCCCAAACCATCATTTTATTAAGTCTATAAAACATTAAAGTATACTATTTACAAATTCTTGTACTGATTAGTTGTTTGGAGTTTCTTTAAAGATTTTATTTTTAAATTTTTTTTTATGTGGATGTGTGTCTGTGTATGAGTATGTGCACAAGAGTGCAGGTGCCTGTGGAATTTGAAAAAGGGTGTTGGATCCCCTGGATCTGCAATTACATACAGTTGTGAGCTGCCCAACACAGATGCTGGTAACCAAAGTTGGGTCCTCTGTAAGAATAGTATATACTCTTAACTACTGATACATCTCTCCAGCCCCATAGTTTTTTTAAGATTTTTTTTAAAATTTTTATTTATAATTATTGGGATAGAGATGCACATGAGTATAGGTATCTGTGTAGTCCAGAAGAGCAAGCTGGATACCTCAGGGAGCTGAAGTTTCAGGTGACTGTGAGTCACAAGACATGGGAACCAAATTCAGGTCCTCTAGAAGAGCAATATTTGCTCTTAACCACTGAGTCATCTCTCCACCCTAAACCCATAGTTTAATCTGTCAATTTGACCCAAGCTAGACTCACCTGGAATAAGAGTCTTACCAGAGGAATTGTCTAAATCAGGATTGTCTGTAGACATGTCTGTGGATTGTCTTGGTAACCGAGGTGGGAGGACCCATCCTGGACATCATCATTTTATGGCCTAGGCTTTGAATTGTGTAAGAGTGAAGAAAGCTGGCTGAGCAGAAGCAAGCCAACAAGAAAAAGTGTGTATAGTCTCTCTCTGCCTTGACTGTGGATATGATATGACTAGCTGCTTGACTTCCTGCCTTAACATCCCCTCAATGATGAACTGTAATCTAGAATTATAAGACAAATAAACCTTTTCCTCCTCTTTCAGCAGGGTGCTTAATGACAGCAACAAAAATGAAACTAAGACACTCCCTGTGAAAACATTTAAGAATTATTCACAGCCGAGACCAGTGAGATGGTTCATCCTGTAAAGGTGCTGCAGAATAAGCCTGCCATCTGAGTTTGATCCTGGGACTCGCACGGTAGGAGGAGAAAACCATCTTTCTGTCAGTTGTCCTCTGACCTCCATTAGCATGCTGTGGCACACAGTAAGCAAATAATATATAATTTTAAAAATTGCTTAAAAAAATTATTCACAGACAGATGAAGTGGTACAAGTCTGTAATTCTAGCACTTGGGGGACTAAAGCAGGAGTATGGCAATGACATTGAAGCCATCTCATCACATATCAAATACCATACCAGCCAGGCCTACATAATAAGACCCAATCTCAAACAAAACAAAACAAAGGAGGAAGCAACCCAAATGAATCAATGAACAGATATATATATTAAAAAAAAATATCATAAATATACAATGGCATATTGTTCAAGCTTTAATATTTTATTTATTTCTATTTTATGTACAATGGTGTTTTGCCTGCACATATGTCTGTGTGAGAGTGTGAGATCCCACAGAACTTGAATTACAGACAGTTGTGAACTGTTATGTGGGTGCTGGGAATTGAACCCGGGTCCTCTAGAAGAGCAGCCAGTTCTCTTAACTACTGAGCTATCTCTCCAGCCCCTTATTCAAGCTTTAAAAAGAAAGAGATTGGGACTGGGAGTATAGCTCAGTGGTAGAGGACTTTCCTAGCATATGTGAAACCCTGGGCATATGTGAAACCCTAGCACCACTACCCCAGCCCCTAAACAAGAAAAGGAAGTGTTGATACATACATATAGCATAAGAATTCTGAAGATGGTGTGCAAAGTGACACAGTCAGTTTACAAAGACAAATACTGTACAAATCCATTCATATGAAGTATCTAATATATTCAGAGACAGAAAATAGAATGATGAATGTCAGTAGCCAGAGGAAAGGCAGAAAGTTAAGTTATTGCTTGTGGAGATAGATGGTAGCAATGGCTGCACAAGTATGGGAATATACTTAATGCCACAGAACATACATAATAAAAATGATTAAAATGGAAGTTGATGAATACCACAATTATTTTACATTATTTTCCTTGGGGTTTATGAAATTCCTAATGGATTTATACCTAAAGGCAACTATAATGAAGTAAAAAATAAAGTTCCTCCAGCATCACTACATTATCAGTGAGTGTAAATGGATATGCTAGCTATGTGCTGATATATGATCAAGAGTGATTAAGCTAACTATAATACAATGGTCAATCCATTATGCATAAAGTTAAATATATTAACCAAATTCTGGGACAGAAAGAATGCAGAGATTTGTTTTTTTTTAATTAAAAGTATTTTTTAGCCAGGCAGTGGTGGCACACACCTTTAATCCCAGCACTTGGGAGGAAGACGCAGGCAGATCTCTGTGAGTTCAAGGCCAGCCTGGTCTACAGAGTGAGTTCCAGAACAACCAGAGTTACAACAGAGAAACCCTGTCTTGAAAAAACCAAAAAAAAAAAAAAAAGTTTTTTTTTTTTAATTTATGTATTTATTTAAGGGGTGTGTGTGTATGTGTGTAATTGTGCTTGTGCCACAGTACACAAAGTGGAGTAATAGGTTCTCTCCTTCTACCATGTGAGTACCCAGAATCAAACTCAGCTTAGTAGGATTTGATGGCAAGTGCTTTTCCCACTGAGGCACCTTGCCAACCCCACAAGCATTTATTTTGTAATATGCTTCCCAGGTATCTAGATGAAAACTGTCCAAAAGAGTTTTCTAACAAGGTGAAGGAATATTCTGGATGAAAATAATTGGATATACTGTGCAAGCTGGTGGCTCCTAGTCAGGTGTGGCTACAGAGAAGCTGAAGTGTGTCTGATACAAAGGGAGTAGATTTTCGAAATTTTATTTTAAATGTAACTATCGGCTACCATACTGGCCAGTGCAGACCTGAATTTCCACTTGGGCATGCTTTAGTAGTTCACATGAAAAGTAACTACACTGTAAACCGTGTTGCCCTCCAGACTCCAAATGCCACTCCCATATCCATCACTCTGTACTACATGAACTGATGAGGCTCTAGAAAGAACGCATCACTGTCTGAGCATCTGTTATTTCCAAGCACTACAAAGAATTCTTTTAGTAGCTTCATCTCATTTAATCTTGCAGCCCTCTAGCACTGCAAGTGCTAGACACATGAGGTAGATAAGGTCAATTTACACCCTGAGATTTAGGCCTACAAAGGAAACTCTAGAAACTCAAAATGTAAAAATCTGAAAATGACTGGGTACCTAGAATCCCAATCCTCAGAGGTACCCAAGAGCGTGGTCGCTTTGTCTTCAGGGCTTTCAGCTGATGCAAACGTTTCCAGATGGTCTGCTCAGCCTTCTCCCTGCAAAGATCCAAAAAGACAAAGTGAGCCAAAAATAAACTATAGAGCAAGATAGAAAAGCAGTACAACGGAAAGAAAAGAAAGCCATCTTTAACTCAGGGAAGGCACATGGAGACAAACTGAGAGAGCACCACTTGCTGTCATTCTCTTGCCCTCTAATGATATCCTCCCTACACATCTCAAAAGCCAGACTAGCCTTTAAGCCAAACTCAAAAACCACATTCTTCACAAACCCTTCCCCAGCTCTTCTCTGACTCTTCTCCCTTCAAGTAGTCTCTACCCTAACTCTACTTCTCCCGATTTTGGCAATTTGTTTTTGTTGTTTCAGACATTCTGTAGCCCAGGCTAGCCTAAAATTTATTATGTAGCCTGAGCTCTCCTCAGACTCACAGCAACCCATCTTCCTTGTCTCCCAAGTACTAGCATTACAGGCATAACCTACTCCCCTGGCTTGTTTGATATTTATTTAATATTTTCCGTCAGATGTTAGTGGGCTACTTATACATCTGTCTTAGTCCCCATTTAACCAAGCACTATGAAGCCTGAATTTATGGAAGAGCGTTCATTTCTCTCAAAACAACCAGCTCAATATCATTCAGAGACTCCATAAGAAATGTGTCAGATTAATGAGTTAATGGTAAAGGCAGCTGTGGAAATATTAACACTAACATTCATTGAACAACAAAAACAACAACAGAAAGAGGTTGTGTTCACTTTTTTTAATTCATTATTTTAATTTGTTATGTGTATGGGTGTTTTGCCTACATGTATGTTTGTATACCTGTATGTACCAGTGTGCCTGGTACCTGTAGAGGGATTAGATCCCCTGGAACTGAAATTACACATGGTTGTGAGCTGCCATGCAGGTGCTAGGGATTGAACCTGACTCCTCTAGAAGAGCAGCCTATGCTCTTAACTGCTGAGCCATCTCTCCAGTCTATCACTTTTGATGAACTTCATATGATCAAGTACTTCCCAGCTACCTCTGAAGATTCCACTCATATCTTTTCAGAATTCTGTTTCTCAACTATTGGCTACACCTCAATATATTACAAATATATTACAAAAATATGCCCTTAGTAGTCAGGAAACTTCGGGAAATTTGAGAGCTCAACACTTTTAGTTTTAAAATGCTATATAATGTATAGCACCCGGTTTGGGCATTTTTGTGGCTATTGTTTGCTTTTTAGACAGTCTCACTGTGTAGTCCAGGCTGGTCTAGAACTTCGAATCTCCCTCCTCAACTTCTTCAGTGTTGGGATTACAGGTATGTACTACTATGCCCAGATAAAATTGGTTTGGAAGAGAATTACTACTGTGAGAATTAAACTAATATATCCTTGTAGCCAATGTATTCCATTGAATCCAACACATAGGAAGGACATGCTCAGCAAATGTCAGCCAGTTGTATCAAGACTATCTCTATTACAGAAACACTCTTAACTCTCACTGACCTGGGGCCATTGGCTCATCTCCATAAGTAAGCGTCTTTGGCATGACTACACACAATATATTCATTCCCTATGGAAAGAACAACTTTGTACCTGATAGAACACGTGACAAGAAGGACCACATCAGCCTAATGAAAAGCAAGAAAAAGAAACTTATGAACTTTGAAATTAGCCTTGCTTGCAGAATCACTACCATATAGTCTAGTCTACCTGCCTTTTTTCTATTATTATGATAAAACATACTTAAAATAAATCTTATCATTTTAACCATTTTTAAGGATACAGTGGTATAGGAACACTTGAACACTATAGTACAACCATCACCATCACCACCATTTCCTTCCAAATCTTCCCAATGAAAGTTCTGTACTCATTATGCATTAACTAAAGCCTTACCTCCACTCCCCACAAGCAATCTTTGCTATGCTCTAGTTTGGTTTGGCTTTGGAGACATAGTCATGCCTTATAGTCATCATGACATCAAATTCTAGATCCTCCTGACTCCACTTCCCAATACTGGGATTACAGCCACATATTACCACACCAAATCTGATAACTCCTTTCCTGAAGATGAACAGCATCATAAAAGCTCAAAATAGCTGAAACTCCAATATATGCCGTCCTACAATACACATCACTCAAAGGAACTAACTCAGCAGGTAACATCCTCTCCCTGAAACTCACTGCATTGAAGAACCTGCACCAAGGCAGAGTAGCCCAGGCCCAGGAAACAGGAAAGCAGAGAATTCAAGTACCTCTTGGAGGTTGCTGGTCCGCAGATAACCACTCTTCTGTAAAATGGACCAGGCTATCTCTGTGTCATTCACATTCATCTGGCAGCCATAGGTTTCGAGGTAGACTGCAATGAAAAGCAGATTGATTCCAGGGTAGGCAGAGAACCACATATCTTGGGCCTCTTTCCCAAAGCCCTCAGAAACACCCAAGGTAACTGGTTATCCCTAAAATTCCCTGTTGCCTCAACCCTAAAACACCATCAACCACCAGATGTACCCCAAATTAGTAATAGCCTTTCAGAACAAAGGAAATATGACATCATATACACACACCTATTATAAGCATATTATTTAAAATATAAGGAAAATATGCCTTCTTAAGAAACAAGGAAATAGGGCTATAGAAACAACTAGAACAGGAAGGACTAATGATCGTTTTTATCCACCTGACGAAAAACTCAATTCAAGTCACCGTATAACAGTCCTCCCTCTAAACAAAGAGGTTCTCTGGAAGAAACAGCACTGACCAGAGGACACCAACACCACAGATTAAACTAAAAGCAGACGTTTATATTATGAAGTAGAAATACAAATTTACACAAAGTTCCAAAATATGAATTTCACATTTTTGGTAGGTCTTTCAAATCATATTTCTAGTTAAAACCCCATTACCAGCAGGCTATAATTCCAAGTAAAAGCCGTGCATAGTGAGTCATATCCATAAAGTCAACACGTGGAGGCCAAGGAAAAATGATTATCATGAATTTAAAGCTAGCATCAGCTACGCAGTGAGCTCTAGGCCAATCTGAGCTAAAGAGGCAGATTCTTTCTCAAAAAGCAAAACAAAACAAAATGGAAAACGTCAACTTTTTTTTTTTTTTTAAGGCAGTGTCTCACAATGTAGCTCTGGCTGGCCTGGAGCTCCTTATGTATACCAGGCTGGCCTTGAACTCACAGAGATCCACCTGTCTCTGCTTCCCAAGTGCTAGGATCAAAGATGTTTTGGAAGATGGGGGCACATATGCCATGGCACCAGTTCAGAAATCAAAAGACAACTTGTGACAGTCAGTTCTCCCCTTCTACCATATAGGTCTCAGGGATCAAATTCAGGTCATCAGTCTTGATGGCAAACAACACTACCTTCTGAGTCATCTTTCCAGGCCCAAGAATAAAATTATAAACCAGAGTGGTGGCAGACATCAATAAATCCAGAAGTTAGGAGGCTATAAAGCAAGAGGATTATGAGCTCCAGACTAACCTGGGCTATATAACAAGACCAGCTTCAAGGTGAGGGGTGGGGTTGGACAAAGACTTTTGCCACCAAGCCTGACGACCTCATTTTTAAGGTGAGAGGGGGAAACAACCCCTCTCACAAGTTGTCCTCTGACCTCCTCGCATACCACACACATACAAAAAAATGATGCAATTTAAATGTAATTTTTAAAATTGTAATTAGAGGGGCTGGAGAAATGGCTCAGCAGTTAAGAGTACTGGCTGTTCTTCCAGAGGACCTGGGTTCAGTTCCCAACACCCACATGGCACCTCACAATTGTCAGGGTAACTCCAATTCCAAGGGATTTGAAACCCTCACACAGACATACATACAGGCAAAATATCAATGTACGTAAAATAAAAATAAAATATTTTTAATTGTAATTAGAACACAGATTACAGTGTTTCCAAAAGTAACTAAAGAGAGGACTCCAATTCATGTGTACATAGCTCTGAGTTCTATTTTCTTTTTTGAAGAGTTGAGGATTGAGCTCAGAGTTTCATGCATGCTAGACAATCACTCTACCACACAACTCTCCCCAGGCCCAGCCCTATAAGTTTCTTTACAATAATGCTACTTGATAGAATCTGATGATTCTATAACTAAGCAACCTGCCCACACTGTTAACTCTCTAAAGCCAAGAATGTAATAAGAGAACAGCTAAAACAATCAAGCCACAGATGCTGTGATGGAGCAAGGAAGGAAGCCAGAGGGAAAAGAGAAGTAAAACCAACCTTTTCTCTGC
The DNA here is from genome assembly GCA_026225945.1 of Cricetomys ansorgei. Classification (NCBI taxonomy): domain Eukaryota; kingdom Metazoa; phylum Chordata; class Mammalia; order Rodentia; family Nesomyidae; genus Cricetomys; species Cricetomys ansorgei. Next base: position 4,628,937 of record JAMJFZ010002117.1, read on the forward strand.
CTTCCTAGAAGTTCATCCTCTGTGAGATAGGGAGGTGGGTCCTCCACTTCTGGAGAAGATGGTTTCTCTTGAGGAACCGAAGCACTTCTTAAAAAATGCTGAAAAGTCGGTCCAGAGGCTAGCCTGGAGCTGAAATCCTTCTGAACTCCTTCTGAGCTCTGTCCCTCTGGACTAGCACATGAAGTGCTGGAGACACTGCTATGTCCCCTGCAGATTCTAAGCAGCAGCCAGGATACAGAGGTCAGTGGCGCCCACTTTAGAGCCCTCTGTGCTTGAAGAACACATTGTAAAGGATGCATGGCACCTGCAGTCCTAAATCTGCAAAATAATAAGACGTCACCAAGATGCACTGTATACTATATACAGGTACTTACTGTTCTGGACACTTCTTCACAAAAGCAGAAGAAAGTATGCTTTTTTTTGGGTGGTGGTACATAAAAGGTGTTGAGACATAATCTTGGTATTATCCTGGGCTGGACTGGAACCCCCAGACTGTGGGGGGGGTTATGAGATTAGGTTTTTCTTTTGGGGTTTTTTTTTGTTTTTTGGTTTTTGGGGGGTTTTTTTGTTTGGTTGGTTTTTTTTTTTTTTTTTTTTTTTTTTTGAGATCTTGCTAACTTCAGATCAAACTAACCTCAGACTCTCCTCATTTCTCCTGCCTCAGTCTCCCAAGTGTTAGAATCATCAGCATAGGCCACCATACCCAGTTCAAAAGTATTAATAGTTTACTTTGGGGGGAGCATACCTTTAATCCCAGCACTCAGGAAGCAGAGGCAGGCGGATCTCTCTGAGTTCGAGGCTAGTTTGGTCTACAGAGTGAGTTCCAGAACAGCCAAAATTACAACAGAGAAACCCTATCTCAAAAAAAAAAAAAAAAAAAAAAAAGTTTACCTTAACCCAAGCATAGCAAACTTAAAGTCCCAGTAACTTGGGAGGCTAAGGCAGGAAGATCATTTGAGCCCAACATCAAAGGCCTGGACAACATAGCGAGGTTTCTTAAAAATTACAATATAATTTACAGGTGGAAATAAAGTAAGGACAGTGAGATGGCTCAGTTAGGGTAAAGATACCTGCCACCAAGACTGACTCCATAAGATCCACACAGAGGAGGGAAAGAGCTGACTTCCATAGGTTGTCTTCTAATCTCTACACACACACAGGAACACACCATGTGCATGCACACACAAACAAAAACTAAATAAATAAAATGTAATTTTTAAAAACACTAGCCTACTCTTAAATGTCAGAGACTTTTAGCGTGAGCTTTAATTTTTTTTTCACTACATTTTTACTCTTGTGCATGCCTGTGAACCATCTTAACAGCCCAGGTGTGAGCTTTAAAATCATCTACTTCTGACTTTAATTGCTGTGTGACCACCTTTTGCAAGTCAAATTCACACTTCTGGACGATGTCACACCGATTTAAAAATAAAAAGTACAAATAGGACCTGATTGATTGCCAGATGATATGAGAATCAAACACTGAAAACCCAGCTGGATGCCAGGCAGTGGTGGCAAATGCCTTTAATCTCAGCCTTTATCTCAGGACTCAGGAGGCAGAGGTAGATGGATGTCTGTTAGTTCGAGGACAGCCAGGTCTACAGAGTGAGTTCCAGGAGACCCAGGGCTACAGAGAGAAACCCTGTCTGGGAGGAAAAAACAAAAAACAAAACAGCAGGACAAGGTAGCTCATGCCTGTAATACCAACATTCAGGCGGAGGCAGGAAGACCGCCTCAAGTTGGGGGCCAGCCTGAACTAAAGAGTGAGATCCAAACAAACAACAATAAAAAAGAAACTTGAAAACCTAGCTTGGGCAAGATGGCTTTGTGGGTAAAAAAAGCGTCTGTGGCTCAACTCTGAAGATGTCAGTTAGAGCCCCTGAACCCACCGTGAAAGGAGAGAACGAAGGGTGGAAGGAGTAATGACGGTGGGGAACACACCCAACTAGCATACTAGGACTTCAGCAAGCACTCATTCACAGCCCACACCGCTTTTCACAGCAGGACCTTAAAGAGAGGTGTGATTGCTGCCCAGCCCGGCAATCCCAGTGTCTGGGAACCTTCATTTCTGAGCGACGGGATGGGGCAGCGATTCTCTGCTGAGCCTGGTGCGAGGATCAAGTGCACGCTTAAAGTTTCGTCTACTGCACAGTACACAGAGGAGCTCTACACTGCAGTGGAAAGGGCGGACCCACCTACCAGAGCCAAGCACGTGATTGGGTAGATACTGGTGCTGGGCGTGTCGGGGGCGCTGCGTGCGCCACCGCAAGAACCCCTCCTGCCACCCAGCGAGGCCGATCCGACCCCCATCTCTGCTTCACAGTGAGGCCATTAAGGCTCGGAGAGACGCAGTGACTTAGCCAAGGACATACAGGCAGCAGGGCTGAGCTACACCCGCAGCGGTGTCACTCAAGGCCTCACGCCGCCAGTGACACCTTCACCTAGCGCTCTTGGCTTTTCCTGGACGCCGCGAGCCCGCCTGCACTGCGGCGAGTCACCCGCAAGACACCAAACCCATCTCAAGCCTCTCACCTGTCACAACTGGGAGGTCCCGTGTCCTAAACCGGAAGCTCTGTCAGCCGGCGCGGGTCCCGTCTCAGACGTCCGCCGCTGAACGCCTAGGCGTGCAACTTTTGTTCCGCCATGGCTCCCGCCAGCAGTGTTCTAACGGAAGTGTTTCCTACCGGCCACGTAGACCCAGGACACTGGCTTTGAAAAACTTAAAGATATTGAAACCAGTTCTTTAAATAAAAACCAAAAATTTTTAAAATAAAACTTAGAAGCCAGGTTGAGAATGTGGGCAGCTTTAGGGTCTGCATCTGCCCTTATCCCAAGAGGGTGAGGGATTCTACCCCCGGAAATAGGGAATATGACTTCTTCCCGTGCCCTTTCATCGTAAGCTCCCACCTGTCACATGCACTCCCCTTAAGAAAAGTAACCCATGGGCAGATGAGGGGGTTCAGCATGCAGGACATTTGCTGCCAAACATGACAACCTGAGTTCAAATCCCCAGAACGACAAGGTGAAAGGAAAGAACTGACTTCGGCACATACGCCATGGGATGTGCAAGCACCCCACACCCCGCTGCCCCGCTGCCAAACACACACACACACACACACACACACACACACACACACTCACACTCACAATGTCTCCCGGCACAGTAACACATTTCTGTAATCCACACGCTCGGGAGGCAGAAGCAGACTGATCTCTGAGTTCGAGGCCAGCCAGATATACATAGTAAGACTCTGTCTCATAATAAATGGATAGATAGGTAGATAGGTAGGTAGGTAGGTAGGTAGGTAGGTATGTAGGTAGGTAGATAGGTAGGTAGGTAGACAGACAGACAAAGTAAAAAATAAACTAAAATAAAGTGGCTAGAGGGGGCTTTCTGTGGACCGGCTCTGAACAGCCCCACCTTCCCAAGATCTCCCAAACGGCCCTGGACAGCCCAGTTGTTCCTCACCACCTCTTTGCCCTACTCCTGTCACATGGCAGCACCTTGATCCTATCAGCCACTCTCCCTTCCCCATGGGTCATGCCTCCAGCCACGGTGCCTCTTCTCTCCTAAGCCTAACCTATTGACCCTACACTCAGGAAAATGTTGAGAGCAGAATTCAGCCAGACCAGAGCCTTAAGGACAGAACCACCCTCTGTAGCATAGGTGGTTTTCATGCTCCACCATAACACCTAGTTGGGTTTTTGTTTTGTTGTTGGGTTTTTGGTTTTGGTTTTGGGTTTGAGTTTTTGGGTTTCTTTTTGTTGTTGTTTTATTTCTGTTTTTGTTTGTGTGTGTGTGTGTGTGTGTGTGTGTGTGTGTGTGTGTGTGTGTGTGTTGTGTTTTTTGTTTTTTGGTTTTTTAATTTTTTTTTTTTTTTTTTTTTTTTTTGGAGACAGAGTTTCTCTGTATGGCCTTGGCTGTCCTGGAACTCGCTCCAGGCTGGCTTCAAACTCAGAGTCCCACCTGTCTCTGTCTCCCTAGTGCTGCGATTAAAGGCATGCGCCTAAACTGCCCAGCATAACACCTAGTTTTAAAATGTTTGGTTGAAGCAGGAATTGCATGTGGACAGCTGAAATTCCACAAGCATTGCATGAGTAACAGAGGGGAAGCGCCACCTCCTGGCCTCTTCCTGCCTCTACTCTCACCAAGAGACGGGATTTGGGTGAAGGAGGGAAGAAATGGGCATTCTCCTCCTTCCTCTTTGCCAATAAGTTTTGGTATAGTTTTGTTGTTTTCACTTATGACTCTATGTGCCTGTGTGGGAATCCAGAAGCACATGGCCTCTGCTTGAATCTAGAGTTACAGGGTTGTAAGCCACCTGATGTGGGTGCCAGCAAACTCCAGTACTATGAGAGAGCAGTACTAATTGCTTAGCTATTTCTCCAGCCCTCCAACAGGTTTCTTTAATACGTTAATTCTGCAATCACTGTGTAAATCATTCTGGGCCACACTCTACACCGAATTCTCCTAGTTCGAAGATTAGGTAGTCTATGGTCTCAATGTGTGTGTCCCCCTAAATCCACATATTGAAACCATAACTTAATAGGATGTAGGGAGGAGGGTCTTTGCAAAGTGATTAGGTCATAAAGGTAGAGCACCCATGGATGTGGTTAGCATGCTTATTAAAGGGACCCCAAGATGGGCATGGTGGCATATATCTTTACTTCCAGCACTCAAAGACAAAGGCAGGCAGATATCTGTAAATTTGAAGTAAGCCTGTCTACATAGCTAGTTCCAATCCACCCAGGGCTACATAGTAAGAATTTGTCTAAATAAACAAGTAAATGAATAAACATTTAAAACAAACAAAAGGTCTATAAAGAGCCAGGTGTGGTGGTATATGTATAATCCCAGAACTTGAAAGGTGACAGCAGAAAGATCAGGAGTTCAAGGCTAACCTGGGCTACATGTAACCCTATCTCAAAAAAAAAGATTTTTAAGCCAACAAATACATTTACATATATAGTCAGTCATCATGGCTTACACTTGTGCATCTGCACTCAGGAAGCAGAGGCAGGTGCCAACCTAGACAATATGGTGAGTTCCAGGACAGCCTGGGCTACAGAATGAGACCTGTCTCAGAAAATTTCTTTTTTATTTCATGAAAAGTCTATAAAGTTAACTCATTTTACAAATTTAAAAGATGAGAATACAAAAGCAGTCCCGGGTAAAGGCTCATACAGCAAGGCAGAGCTGTGCAGTGTGGATCCGCCCATAGTTCAGTCTGGTCCCAGAGCCCTATTCTTAGCACTGACTAACTCAGCCTCAGACTGGCTGGGTTCCCGCTGGGGCTGTGCTGCTGACAGCTGGATAACCATGGCCAACTAGTCACTGCTGACTCGGTGTGCTCGCCTACAAAGTGGCAACTGTGTGGTGAATACACTGCATAGTGGGGAAGAAACAGACGAAGGCATGAGCGAAGGATCAGAAAGGCACTGGGGCTGTGGCAGTAGTCCAAAGGTCAACTGTGGATTCCTGAGCCAGAGCGGGATTTGGAGCTGTGAAGATTAAAAACACCTCTGATTCCAGGAGTTTGGGAGTCCATGTTCTACCTGCTTTAAGACCTGAATGTTCTGAGATATAATCCCTCTTTCACCTAATTCCACTAGTTGTGAAAGTTCTGATGGTGAGCACACATTCACTCACTCCCCATCTACCCCACTGTGAGTAGGGTGTGTTCTTCTCACTGCTGTCAGACCGGAGATCCAATGGGCCTGTGACTGTTCTCTGCACTCCACTGACTTACCATGGGCGAGCATGCCCTAGAAAGCCCAACCAACAGCCAGGAGCAAAACTGACCTACCTAGCCCAGTTTTAACTAGTAAAACTGTAGCCAATGCACAGCCCAAAATCATGGAAATATTTATTTTCTGTTGTTATAGCCATGGAGATTGGACTGAGTTTGTTCACTGTTTGTGCCACAGTATTAATGCAGGAGTATCTGGGTTTTCTCCTAAGTAGCATCCACTTTATTGTCTCCTGACAGAAATGAGACCTGGTGAGGTCCCACCATCCTCTCTACTAACTCCCTGTATCTGACCAATTGGAATCACACATTTGATTGGGTAGGATTTTGATGAGGACAGAGACCTATCAGCTTTGCTCTCAGCTACATCACAAGGACTAGCACAGAAAAGATTTTTCCTAGATACTTCTAGGTAAATTGTGGTTGGTGGGTGCATGGGTGAGATGGACAGGTAAGCAAGACTGGAAAAATCTCCACTTACCTGCATCTCCTCATTTCCTAGTGCCTAATTTCCAACAAAGCTCTGGCTAAGTAAGTAACTTCATGGGACAGATTCCTCATTGGCTGAAATTTCATAAGAGACCTCAGACAAGAATGAATCTAACTCAGCCACTCTCAAATTTCTGACCCACAGAATGGAAGACATGGTGAGTACTTGTTGCATTAAGCTGATAGATTGTAGAGTGATTTATCACAGAACATAGATGAAGCCTGTATTCACTTTGAGAACCAGTTCTCCAGGACAGGGGTCCCACATCTTGGTCTGGTTCCTCTTGGGACTGCAGAGCCACCTCAGGGTCCAAATGCCAAGACACAAAGAGACATGGAGCCAGGATAAGTGCTCACAGGACTGTTTATTATACAAGGGGAAGGAGGAGAGGGAGGAGAAGAAGGAAAGCCAGACACTCCATGGGGCTCGGGGGAAGTGAACAGAAAGGCTCCTCTTCTTCCTCTTGCCACTGACCCAGGAGACTCCTGCAGAGATCTCAGGGGTGGCTTAGGGGCCTCCAGGAGGCCTGGCAGCTCTGCTGTTGACTGGGGACAAGATCCCCACAGGGGCGGGTCCTAGGCTCGGAATGGCTTCTGTGTACACAAAATATCTCTCTGCAAAAGGCACTGGTGGAGGTGGGCAGTAGGAAGGCTGCCCCATCACAAGCCAGACCCACTGTCCCAGGTCTGAGTTCCGCTCCCCAAGACCAACCCAGCCTCCCTCAGGCTGGTCTCTGAGGCCCTTGTTCTTCTCCTCTCCCTTCTTTCAGCCCATGGGTGAGCAGGCAGTCAGCAGAAAGCTAGGCCAGGCCACAGGGTGAACGATCCTCTTCAGGGCTAGTGTATCTGACAACTTTTAGGCCAAGAGCCCCAATCGGGTGACTTTGGCTGAGAGGAAGGAGTGAATGATGAAGACCATAGTTTTGGGACACGAATGCAGGTCCAGCTGCTGCAGAGTGGACAGAGAGAAGGGTTAGGGGCTCTGTGCAGCCTGGACTCCAAGAGAGCATCCCCACCACTAAGATGCAGAGATGGCCCTCCACTTACGATCTCTCCTTCAGCCCCCCCAAAGTCGAGGAAAAGGAGACTTGTGCCATCATCTGACGACATCTGAAGCTTTTCGAAGGGCTGTCGGAGCAACACTGCTCGGGCTGCTCCTGGCTCATCTGCCCACAGCGTGAAGCCCTTATCAATGTGCACAGAGAGGCTGCAGGGACGGCCATTCCACGTGCAGGCTGTGGAGAACAGTGAACACAGGCCACTGGCACTTCAGAGATCACAAGCCCCACTCAACTCCAAAGGCAGCTCCAGAATCTGGTTTGAATTCCCCCAGGGATAGGGGGCTCACTCTGCTATGAAACCTTAACAACCACCTGCCCAGTCACCTTTATCCTAAAATACAGAAGGGTGGGCCTTCAGAGAACCAAAAGCTGTATCTAGCCCCACTTCTAGCAACACCACGTGTGTTTAAGATGCTTGAGCTTTGGTGTGGCTCAGTGGAAGAGTACTTAGCTATCATATACAAAGTCATGGGTTCAATTCCCAGCACAATAAAAGAAACTGAAGTTAAATTATGTGATGGACAGGACATTTATCCCATAAAGGCACAAAGTTGCCTGGTCAGATTTGCATTTCATATAAAGTGGATAATTTAAATCAACATTTAAAAAGTATTCATTGTTTAGTTGAAACCTAAATCGAAATGGTGTCCCATCTTACCTCATCCCCAAGACAAGATCTCATTGTCTAGCCCTGGCTTCCCTGGAACTCGCTCTGTAGACCAGGCTGGCCTTGACCCCACAGAGATCCACCTGCCTCTGCCTCCCCAAGTGCTGGGATTAAAGGTGTGCACCACCATGTATTCTCACCAGCAGAATCACAAGGATAATATAAGAAAGACCCTTGCCCAAAAAAAGGTCTCCCTTCCTCCCAGAGCACATGCATACCACAAACAGAGCCTCTTAAAAAGCTCAATTTCCATTTGTTATCCCCCTCCTGGAAGAGAGACGCTTGAATGCCAAGAGACTCCATCCAGCACACCTGTAGACACTTCTTGCACACCCTCAGCAGCCCGGTGACAGCCATCCACCAGCTGACGGGTCCAGGCTGCCAGCTCCTGCGGCGACTCCACACTGAACAGGTGAGTGTCCACACCATGACGCGTACCCGTGCGCAGGGCAAAGGAGAGTTCTGCATCATAGGGCACTGAGCCCTTGGAGGGGCCCGAGTGCACCAGCCTGTGTGCAGAGCAGAGGGCCAAGCATGAGGCATTGGGGTGGGGGTGGGGGTCTGACAGGGGACAGGAATTGCAGGGTTGTCTCCCGTCCCCTTCCCCTTACTGTCATTTCAGGGTTAGCGGCGTCCTCGCACACACCATGCCCTCTGCCTGGATACCCCTCCCCATCCCCACGTGGCTCACTCTCACTTCCTATAGATCTTTGTTCAAATATTCTCTCCTCTGAGAGGACTCTGTCTAAAGTAGTTCCTTTGTCACTCTCTAGCCTTACTTTCCACCAGGACTGCAGGAATTAGACATTTTTAATGTTTTTGTTATTTGGACAGGTTCTCACTGTATTGTCTTGGTTGGCCTGGAACACACTATGAAGACCAGGCTGATCTTGAACTTGTCTTGATCCTCTGGCTTCTGCCTCCTGAGTACTGGGATTAAGGCATGTGTCCCCAAACCCAGCTGAAATTATGTATTTTACTTAGTAGTTTCAATAGGCTTTTGGCTGACTTTTTCACTAGAACATCACAAAGGTTGAAGCTTTTGTCTATTTCATACACTATATCCCCAGCAACTCAAACTATAAGCACTTAACAAGTGTCTAATAAATACTTGTTGTCTTAATTAACAAATTACTTGATGGGCAGGCAATCCAAACCCGGCCACTTGTCAGCTGGCCCAGAACCAGTGCAGGGAGAAGAGACATGGTAACAAGAGCCCCAGGCCTTGCAGCTTCTCATTGCTGTGTGTCCTTGGCAGCTCACTGCCCTCCCTGGCAGCAGACCTCTAAGTTCTGACCCTGAGCCCGTCTGTCCCTCACTGCCCCCCCTCAGTTTCTTTCCCTATCCTCTACTGAAACTCCCATGCTCCAGCCTCAGACCCACCAGTCCTCAAGCTTCTGAGTCACATTTCCTATGTTTCCCACGTACGCTCCAGATATCACTCAGCACCCCATCCTAGCTCCTCCAGAGGCATCCCCCACTTCAATCCACCGCCCTCCTACAACACACACAAGCTCCAAACCTCCTATTCATCCAGGACATTGCCTGCCCTCTCCTGTCTGGCAAGCACTGAGCCTAAGAGTTCCCACCCATGCAGTTTCCACCGCAAATGCCACCATTCTTCTCCATCTGTCGCCTCCACCCACCTCCTTCCCTCAGCCCAACATCTCCCAAAGCTAAGGCAGCCTGTCAGCTCTTGCCCTCCCCTCTCTGTGACAGTCACAGCGCTTCCTCCAAAACAGACCCTGGTCTCCTGGCTCCCCAGCTTAGCCCCTCTACCACCACCTGCCACAGTGTTAAGACAGTGCTGTGTCTGGGAAGATGTCTCAGAGGGTAAAGTGCTTCCTGCTCAAGCATGAAGACCTAATCCTGGATGCCCAGTATCCATGTAAAATCCAGGCATGAAAGCAGACACCTGCCACCCCAATGCTAGGGAGAGCTGAGGGGGCTGGGGGGCTCTGGCCTGTCAGTCTAGCCAAAACAGAAAGCTGAGTTCAATGTAAAACCCTGTCTCAGAAAAAGACTATGAAGTAGGTATGACAGTACATGCCTTTAATACCAGCATTTAGAGGCAGAGGCAGGCAGATATCCAGATATCTGCAAGTTTAAAGCCAGCTTGGTCCATGTTGCCAATTCCAAACCAGCCAGGGATACATAGTAAGAGTCTGTCTCACAAAGATTAATATATGTAGATAGATAGATAGATGGATAGATAGACAAATTTATTTGTGTGTATATATATAGATAGATATATAGATTATATATATAAATTTACACACACACACACACATACACACTAAAGTCAAATGTGGTAGCACATATCTGAAAGCCCAGGACAGGAGAGGGGCAAAGACAAGGAGGATCCTGGAAGCTTAATGGCCAGCTAGTCTAGTCAAAAACAGCAACCTCAAGGTTTGGTGAGAGGTAAATTCTCAAAAAGTAAAGTAGGGAGAAATAGAGAAAAGTATCTGAAAAGACCTCTGGCCTCGACATCTGCATACCATTGATCCAGCACACTCTGGCTCTACCTTCAGACCTCTGTATCCCTGGCCACATCTAAGGTGCTCTACACCCTTCCTCAAAAGCCACATTCCTCATTCATCAAAGTCCATTTCAAATGTCACCTCTTCCTTAAGTCTTCCCTGAGCAAGCCAGACAGCTAAATGTCTCCCATAATAACCTTTAATGTAATGGCTATTCTGGATCTATCTCCCCACTCTGGGTTTTCCCTGAGGGCAATGACTGTTCGGGTTAACTCTGTGTCTCCTGAACCATGCAGTGAAAGAAGTAGATGTCAGTAACTGAGTGACAGCACTCACATTTTTCTGTTCTGAGCCTCAACTTTACAAACGAGGAAACTGGCCTAGAAGGAGCAGAACTTGCTTCAGGTCACCTGGGGAATAACAGGAGGCAGAACAGGGCAACAGTGTGGGGCTTCTGGGGCCTATCTGGAATACCATCTTCCCAAGCCTGAGTGCAACACAGTGCCCCCGCTCCTCAGTACCTGGTGGCAATGAGTGGGGCAGTGCGGGCTGGCCTGCTCAGGGCCTCTCGAGTCTGGGGGAGAGAGCAGTAGAGGAGCAACTCCTTCTCCGTCAGCAGGGCCAGGGTGGGGGCCATACCCCCACTGGGCAACTGCAAGCAAAACAATAATTAGGAGGTGTGAAAGGGAAAGAAGTCAAAGGGCCAGAAGGGTACAGGGTAATGAGGAGTACCAGGAAACGGGGCCCAGCAAGCACCTGTTCTGTCAGCCAGCCAATCTGCTTGATGTCCTGGCTCCCAGCTGTACCTGTGGCTGTCAGCAGTGCCTGCAGCTCATCCTTGACCCAAGGTATGAAAGTGCTGATCTGGGCTTGGATGGCACCTGCCCATGACCTTGCACTGGCTTCATCCTTAGTCCTCAAGAAGAGGGTGTCCTGGCCATCTGCTGCGCAGATCTCCAGATACCTGAAGGCACAATGGAATAAAGAACAGGGCATATCACTGGTTAGCTATCCAGCCAAGACATCTAGCCCAAGAAACCCACCCACTGTCAAACCAGAAGAAACCACACAGGGCACCCATGAGAGATAAGGACTGAGTTTGTCGCTAGAATCCCAGCCACAGATGTCGGAACCGCACAGGATTGAGGGACAAGAAGCTATAACACACACATAAACACACAAAATTTTATACCCCCACTCAAACATGTGCTAGGGGCCACAATTATGATATAAGGACCTGCTGGTTTCTATGAAAGGTTCCTGCTGAGCTAGCTTTCCAGTCTTCCCTGTTGCCGGGAGTCCAAGGAATTCATCCACTAATAGGAGGAATACATTAAGAATCTTAAGAGACCAAATTTACTCATAGTAGTCAAAGAGCTATCGGGCTGAGGCAGATAAGGACAAAATAAAGAGGTGCTTGTCTCAGAAGACAAAGAAGTCAGGAGCGGTGGCTCACCTCTGCAATGTCAGCACTTGGGAGACTGAGGAAGAAGGAGTAGAAGTTCAAGATTAGCACTAGGGCAATCAAGATGACTCCATGGGTAAAGGCGCTTACAGCCAAACCTAACAACCTGACTCCTGAGATCCACATGGTAGAAGAAGAGAACCAACTCCTAAAAGTTGTCCTCTAATCACCACAGGCACACACACACACACACACAGATAGATAGATAGATGGATGGATGGATGGATGGATGGATAGATAGATAGATAGATAGATAGATAGATAGATAGATAGATAGATAGATGGATAGATAGATAAATGTAATAAAAAATGAAACATTATCACCAGCTACATAGTAAATTCAACCCTGAACTACTTGGACTTTATGAGGCCCTGTCTCAAAAAGAAAAAAATAAAGTTGGGGAAAGAGAGAAAGTGAGTAGAGAGAAAAGAGACAAAAAGCCATGCTAGCAAGAATGGAGGGGGAGTTCTAGGGAGAGAGCTGTAGCAGTGCCAGAAAGGATTTCCAAAATGTTTTGTGTTACAGTAAATATTCACTCCACTGTTGGGAAGCTAGCTCCCAACACCTAGCTGATCCATCTTCACCCCTGCTTTTCTCTACTGAAAGATTAGAAGCCAGGGCTCCTCCCTAGACCAAGTTCATCCTCAGCCATTAACTTCCCAGAGGAAGAAGAGACAAGCAATGCATACTGTCACCCCATAAGTTCACTCATGCGTTCATTTGACCTAGTAATTAAGTACCTGGTACATGCCAGCATGGATGTTGGTATCATGCTAGTCACTAACAAACAACATAGATATCTTTCATTTGTATTACCTGAGTGCCCCCCATTCCAGCCTTACCTGGGCTCCGGGTCAGTGGGGGTGCACCTCCTTGAGACATATGCCATCTTCAAGGATATGTGTTTGGGCTCACTGAGGTTCCGCGGTTGGGAGCCAGGGGAAGAAGGCTGCCGCTGAAGAGGTGAGGCAGGGGGTGAGTCCCAGCCGACCGAGGTCCCGCCAGCAGAATTCTTGAAATATGGTGATACTTCCTTCATATACTTAACTGGTCAAGAGAGAGGTCACCTGTTACCACTGTGATGCGAATTCCATGTAGCACATATCACAATTGTCACTAGTTAAATAAGAGTTTAATTTATGTCTAGTATTATTATAATTTTATAAACTAAATCCTCTGACATGGTAGAGGGGTAGGAAATACTAGACACCTGCCAGTATCCATCTGTTTATTTAACCTGGTTTGTGGACATATGATCACCTAGGAGAAAGACTACACTTTCCTGCCTCCTTTGCAGCAAGGTGTGGCCAGGTGAATACATTGTAACCAAGAAATCAGAAAGTTTGGGGTCTTCGGTGACCATCTGAAAAGGACAACAGAGGCCATATATGGTAACACATGCTTATGATCCCAGCACTCAGTAGATAGAAGCAGGAGAGATGTAGCCAGCCTGGGCTACATAGTGCAATGGGAAAGAGAGAGTGGGGGAGAAGGTAAGGAAAATAGAGAAGTAGGGAGGAAGAAGAGAAAGGAGGGAGAGAGGGAAAGGGGAAAGAGTTGAAGGGAGAAGAGGGAAAAAGAATGGAGAAAGGGAGGGAGAAGAGGGGGACGGAGGAGAGAGAAGCAGCTATAGACAGGCTCAGAGCACCAAGATGGAAGTCAAGATGTATGACTACTAGCCACTGTCCTGGTGCTTGCTTCTACCTCTTGATTCTTCTCATCTGCCAGAGGGGTTGAATGAGACAGTTCTATGGTAGTATTTGTTATCCTCCAATATATTAATAGCATTTTGATGACTTAATTTCCCAGGGTCCTTTGCAGTTTAAATACGCATGTCACTAATTCTGGCCAATAGCATGAAATAAGAATAATGGAAGCAAATAGCAGGCTTTGACAACTAAGAAGAAGAGGTATCCTTTCCTTTGCCCTCTGTTCCCCTTTCCCTGCCTAGAAATCAGACAGAGTACCATCTTCAACAAGATATGAAGCATACTCTAAGGAAGACCAATCAAAATAGAGATAGCAGAGAGCTAGAGCAATGGCTCAGTGTTTAAAAGCACTTGCTGTTCTTCCAGAGGACCCAGGGTCTATTCCTGGCACCCACATGGCAGCTCACCAACTGTCTGTAACTCCAGTTCCAGGGGCTCCAATTGCCTCTTCTGACTTCAGAGGACCCTTCTTGCACATGGTACCCAAACATACATTCAGACAAAATACCCAAAAACATACAATTATAAAATAAATTTTAAAAATAGAGATAGTGCAGTCCAGCACAAAGAGATGCAATCATCTCAGACATGCTAACATCAGACTTGGAACACTTACCTAGAGAAAACATTTGGGCCATTGAGCACAACATGTACATACATACACACACACACACACACACACAAATATTTAAATTTTTTAAAGTAAGTTTTTAAGACAAAACACCTTCCAGGTATGGTGTTATCAGCTGCCCATGACCCTAGTTATGAAGAATGGTGAGGCAGAAAGCATCACAAGTTTGAGGCTAGACTTAACAATTTAGACAGACCCTGCCTCAAATTTAAAAAAAAGAAAAAGCCAGATATTGTAGCGCATGACTATAAACCAAGCATTTGAGAGGTAGAAGGAAAATTGGCAGTTTGATACCAGCCTGGCCCACACAAGCCTGTCTCTGCTACCAAAAACGAACAAAAAAATCAGACTGGGAAGATAGCTCTGTGGTAGTTTGCTTGCCTAGCATACACAGGTACTGGGCTCCATCTCCAGCACCAAAAAAAGAGAGGAAAGGGAGGGAAAGGAGCGAAGGAGGGAAAGAGGGAGATAGGAGGGAAGAGGGAAGAGGGAAGAGGGAAAGGGGAAGGGGGGCTGGAAGGAGAATATACAAAGGGAGATGTGACTCCAGCAGAATACTTGCCTTGCATGTTCAGTCCCTGAGTTCAATCCTTGGTACCACAAAAAAGAAGGGAAGAAGGTGTCTTAGTTAGGGTTTTATTGCTGTGAAGAGACATCATGACCACGGCAACTCATATAAAGGAAAACATCTAATTGGGGCTGGCTTACAGTTCAGAGGTTTAGTCCATTGTATCATGTTTGGAAGCATAGTGGCTCACAGGCAGACATGGTGCTGGAGAGGTAGCTGAGTTCTATATCTGGATCAGCAGGCAGCAGGAAAACAGAATGATACTGGGCCTGGCTTTAGCATTTGAAACCTCAAAGCCCACCCACAGTGACACACCTCCTCCAACAAGGTTGCACCTACTCCAACAAGGCCACATCTCTTAATTGTGCTATCCCTAAGGGCCTATGGGGGCCATTTTCATTCAAACTATCAAAGAAGGGAAGGAGGGGAAAGAATAGAGAGAGAGAGTAGGCATGATAGTTCACACCTGTAATCTCAGCACCCAGGAGGATAGAGCAGGAGGATTGCCAAGAATTGAATGCTATAGACTTGAATGAAGTCTATAGCATAGAGTAAGTTCTAGGCCAGCCTAGGCTATAAAGTAATACTCTATTTAAAAAAAAATGTTTTAATGGGCATGGTGGCTTGTGCCTTTAATCTTAGCACTTGGGAGGTAGAGGCAGGCAGATTTCTATAGCCAGCCTGGTCTACAAAGCAAGTTCCAGGGCAGCCAATGCTGTTACACAGAGAAACCCTGTCTCCAAAATAAAAATAAAATAACAGGAAGAATGAAAAAAAGAAGGATGGAGAGGAGGAGGAAGAGAGGAAGAAGGGAAAGGAAGAGAAAAGGGGGAAAAGTGAGAAACTTCTATTGGCCTTTTAAATTTTTTCTTTAGATTTATTTTATTTTATGTGTATGAAAGTTTTTCTTGAATGTGTGCCTGTGTCCTTGGAGGTCAAAAAAGGGCACTGAGAACCATGTGGGTGCTGGGAATTGTACCCCAGTCCTCTGCAAGAACAAATACTCTTAACCACTAAGCCATCTCTCCAGCCCTGTTGTTAACCTTTTTAAAACAGGGTCTCATACTGTAGCCCAGGCTGACTTAGAACTCAGTAAGTAGTCCAGGCTGGCCTCCCCAACATGGGAGCTGTAGACAGGTATGATCATGTCCAGCTAATCTCATTATCTTTAAGGCACAATCGTTTATGGGTTTATTTCTCACAGAGGCAGTTAGTGTCCTAACCAGTATATGCGCCCAGGGACACAGACAGATCTGCCCAATTATCACTGAGCAGATGCAGTGAGTGCCCAACAGAACCTTCTGTGTTGATAGAAATGTGTTACATGTGCACTGTACAATAGAGTCACTACTGGCCTCATACAGCAATGAGCACGTGGAACAAGACTAATACAAATCAACAGAAGTGTTCTGCAGATTTATTTATTTACTTACTTACTTACTTATGTGGATGAGCACCACATGAGTGCAGGTAGCCACACACACCAGAAGAGGGCATCAGATCCCCTGGAGCAGGAGTTACAGGCAATTGGGGAGCCACTGAATGTGAGTGCTGAGAACTGAACCCAGGTCCTCTACAAGAGTAGCAAATGCTCTTAACCACTTAGCCACCTCTCCAGCCCCTGAACAGAATTTAATTCTTCAAAAGCAGGAAGGTTAGAAGTTCAAGGTCATCCTTGGCTACATAAAGAATTCAGAGCCAATATGGGCTACATGAGACTTTGTCTTTAAAAAAAAAAAAACAGAGCTAGCAAGATGGCTCAGCGGGTAAAGGCACTGGCTACCAATGACCTAAGTTGATTCCCAGAACCCATATTGTGAAAGGAGAGAACTGACTCCTAAGTCATCCTATATCCACACAAATGCTATGGTGTGTGCCCCCTCCCTGTCCACAAATAAGTAAATGCAAACAAAAAGTAATTTTAAACAATTGTTAAGTAAATTCAAATAGTAACATAGAGCTAATTACAACCACACTAGACAGGACAGTTCTAGAATATCAACCCAGATCTGCTTCTCTATCTGACCTGCAAAGCCCTCTGATGTATGATCCTACCCTACCAACGTGCTAGGGCAGGAAAGGACATATGAGTCAAAAAGATACTCAGACTGGCATTCAGAGAGTCTATACTGGGAGATGAATGCAGGAGCATCTAAAGGTTAAGATCATCTTCAGCTATAAAGCAAATTCAAACCCAGAATACTTGAGATCTGTCTCAAAAAAAAAATAGAAACAAAAACTTGAGCACGGCCAGGCATGAGGAATTCAGAGTCATCCTTGATTACATAGGGAGAATGATGTCAACTGGGGCCTATGAGATAGAGAGAGAGACTTTGAGGAGACATTGTAGCTCATAGCTAGCACTTGGGAAAGTCTAAAGTAGTTGGATTGTCAAGAGTTCTAAGGTAGCCAGGGCTACAGAATTAGTACCTATCTCAAATGACTAAAAAGGAAAAAGGAAAAAAAAAGTTAGGAAGGTAGTTTAGTGTTAGTTCAGGGGATACCTGTGATACCAAGAGTCTGGAGTCTGCCCTTATTTTTGGCTTCCTCCTCATAGCCAAGGGGCAGGGAGGGTTTCATAGTTCAAGTCAACCATTCCTTACATCACAAAACACGAAGCAAGAAGAGAGAAGTCAAGAAGAAAAATGGCTGCCTCCTTGTACTTGTCTTACAGGTGCCTGTGGAGGCCAGAAGTGTAGGATCCCTTGGAACTGAAGTTGTACATGTTTGTGAGCTGCTTTATGTGGGTGCTGGGAACCCAACTCTGGTCCCCTGGAGTCAGTGAATCCACCTGGAGAAAACAGTGTAAGGGCAACAACTTTATATGATTCATCTATGTCCTCAGAATCCAACAGGTTTCTCATATGCTACACACCCAGCAAAAGAACATTTGTCAACTCTGAAGCCAAAGAAATTGTTAGAGTTGCTGCTCGCCTGGCTGACCCAGAACCAGGTCGTCTTTCTCCATTCCCCCAGGAACGTACTATAAATGAGCAGTACTCTAGCTGGTGCCAGAAACAAGGCTTGGATTTCACAGACCAAGTGGCCTCTCCCTAAACAAGGGTGGAGACCTGGGAGCCCCAGAGTCTGTCCATAAATAGCCCAGTTTCAAAGCTGCCTCCCCAGGCAGAAGTCAGACTTCTGCCTGACTCACTTGAGCAGATAGGGTGGGACTGCCCACAGACTGTGGCCTCCAGAACTGAGGGCATGACCATGGCCAGTGGCCAGGATTTTGGAATCTACAAGGACAGGCCCAGCCAGAGGCCACATTCTCTCCAGTCAAGTCACCAGCCCAGCAGCCAGAAGTTCACACAGGAAGTTGAGGCTAATGAAAGAAGCCAGAGGGGAAGCCAGAGGTGAGCCCTGGTCCCAGGACATAGTAAGAGATTCCATTAAAGGCATTCTACTAGATTCCACAACATCGCCCAGTTGAACTGAGGAGCACCAGGTCTCATGTGTCTTGCTGAAAGGAGTCACATTTGTTTTGGCTCAATGTAGAAATCTCCAGAATGCAACCCAGGGCTCAATAAATGTCTGTGACTGAATGTCCTGGCCTGGAATCTTGGAAATCTGTTGGCTAGATTCAAGCTGTTCCCTGTCTGTTCAGAGTGGGGGGTCACTTACCCTGTAAATTACACTATGGAGTCAGGTTTTGGCTACTCTAAGGCCTCTCTGCTCTAATCCAAATGTCAATACTGTGAACGCAGGAACCTGTTCTTGTTTGCCAGGGCACACCCAGCTTCTACAGCACTTGACCTGCACTAGGTAGCAGGGGAATAACACAAGCCAAGTGTGGTAATACACCCTGCAATCCCAGCACTGGTGGCTGAGGCATGAAGAGCAAGATCAAGAACCGTGTAGGGGCAGGAGAGGTGGGCGCGACGGTTAAGAACATTGATGTTCTAGAGGAATACCCAGGTTTGGTTCTAAGCACCCACATGGTGGCTCACAACTGTCCTTAACTCCAGTTCCTAGGGCTGCCCCACCCTCTGATGGTGCACAGACATAGTACACAGACATACATGCAGACAAAACATTCGTATACATAGAGTAAAAATAAATATCTTGTTTTTAAAAAATTACTATGTATGGGGGGAATCCTACTATGGGAATCTCTAGTACTGAACAACAACAAAGAAATGTGTTCAATGATGTTCAAAGGCATTGCTCATTGGTAAAGTGCTTGACTAAGACACTAAAGACCCTGGGGGGAGGAAAGAAGAAAAGGAAGAAGGGAGGAATATGGGAAGGGAGGGACGTGTGTCAAAGGAATGGGTATTCAAAGACTTGGAACTTGTGGGGCTAAAACAAAAACATAAATGTGGTCTCTGGTGACTTGGTTTAATGTCCTTGTTCTATGACATAACCATTATCAGCCTTGATGTCTCTTCTTTTTTTTCCTGGACCTATCTTTCTTTCCTTCTCTCTCTTGTGAAGAAGGTCTCATGTAACCCAGCTTGGCCTCAAATGCATTATATATCTGAGGATGACCTTGAACTCTTAATCCTCTTGCCTCTACCTCCCAAGTGCTGGAATTACAGATGTGCACAACCATTCACCTGGCTCTTTTCTGGTCTTTTAAAGCAGGGTCTCATAACATGTGATTCATGCTGGCCATGAACTAGTGGTCCCACAGTAGCCTCCCAAATGCTGAGATTTCAGGCATGTGCTACCATGCCCAGTTAGTTCACCATTTAAAATAAATAATAATAACAGAATTTTCATTTTATTTTTTTTTTTTTTTGAAGCAGGGTTTCTCTTTGTAGCCCTGGCTGTCCTGGAACTCACTCTGTAAACCAGGTTGGCCTTGAACTCAGAGACCCACCTGCCTCTGCCTTCTGAGTGCTAACATTAAAGGTATGTACCACCAAGCTGGGCCTAATAGAATTTTTTTAAAAGTCTTGTTTCTATTAGGGCTGGAGAGATGGCTCAGTGGTTAAGAGCACTTGCTGATCTTACAGAGACCTAGATTCAGTTCCCAGGTCACACTCCCTAGTAAGTCCAACTCTAGGGAATCCCACACCCTCTCTAGCCTACACTTACAGACATGCAAGCAACACCCACACACATAAAAATAATTAGCTTGTTTTTTTTTAATTTTTATTATTTAAGAATGGAGTAGAAGCTGGGCCGTGGTGGCAGATGCCTTTAATCCCAGCACTCAGGATTAGAGAAAAGCAGATCTCTGAGTTTGAGGCCAGCCTGGTCTACAGAGTGAGTTCCAGGACAGCCAGGTCTACACAGAGAAACCCTGTCTCGAAAAACCAAAAAGAATGGGGTGGGAGATATGCACACCTAAATGTAGGTGCCCTCGGAGACTAAAGGTATTGGATTCTTTTAGAGCTGGAGTTATAGGAAGTGTAAGCTGCCAGTGTGTGTGCCTGGAACCAATTCTAGGTCCTCTACAAGAGTAGAACATGCTCTTAATTGCTAAAACATCTCTCCTACACCTATTTTCCCCTAATTATTTTTAATATTTCATTTTTATTTAGTGTGTGTTCATACACACACGTGTGTACACTGTGTATGCGCACACGTGGAGGTTAGAGGACAACTTGTGGGAGTCGGGTCTCCCCTTCCACAGTCCCCAATCTTTGGGCCCGGCAGCAGATGTCTTCACCTTCAGATCCATTTCTTCAGTTCTTAGTTCCTCGTTTTAAAATGGAACTAATACGCATCAGCCTCGCAGGATGATGAAGCCATGGTTTGCCTGTCTGCCACAGAATGGAACTTCGGAGAGCAGGTTATGCTTCTGTGGCTGTTCTCAGCAGCAGTATAAGGGCATGGGCACAGCGGTGACACCCAGGTAAGAATTGAGTCTAGGCCCTGTCATTTGGTCTCTAGCCTTAGTATCTCACAAGGTCTCTCCGAGTCTGTCATTTTTCCCATTTAATGGACACTAATATTCTGGTTCTCTCAACAAGACCCTGTGAGGATTCAAATTCACTGCCCTAATGCTGATGGGACAGAAAAGACTTGGGATTCCAAAAGGCCTCTGAGGGATAACCTTTAAGGACATGATGGTTTAGCAAGGCTAGACTAAAAATAGTTACTGGGCCCCTACATGCTGTTGGCCCGGAAGAGCTCCCACGCTATACCCTGGAGAATAAAATCTCAGTTTGCCTCACTTGTACTACAGATGTGGGAGGGGAGCAGCAGTTAGTGAGATTCGGAAGGCATATGAACCCTGTATTCTAACAGTAGCCGACCCAGGACCACGTATACTCACAGGTACGTGGGAAAGTCACAGTAGGGTTGTCTAGGATGCAAAGGCCTATGGACAACATGCATGTCCACGACGGGCATCAACAGCACAAAACAAGACGTGAGCTCCCTAACTGGCGGATACCATTCTGCCCTGGTATTTGTATCCATCCAGCCCTGGACCAGAAGGAACTCAGTAAATATTTGCTAGATGAATGAATGAGCTCAGCATGGTAGCGCTTGCCTGTAATCATGCTCAGAAGGCTACAAACAAGAAGATGATAGAGGGCCCATGAGATCGCTCAGCAGCCAAAGGTGCTTGCCGTCAAGTCTAGTGTCCGAGTACAATCCCTGGGCTCACCTGGGGGAAGAAGGAAACGGACACCCACAAGTTGTCCTCTGACCTACACACACACACACAGTGATATGTATACACACACATACACACAAACATCATACACACCCATGAACATACAAAATAAATTAAAATATAATTTAAAAATTAAGTAACAGCTAGCAAGAAAGCTTAGTGGTTAAGAACATGTACTATTTTGCAAGAGGACCTAAACTCAGTTTCCAGAAATCATGTTGAGGGGCTCATAACTGCCTGTAATTCCAGCTTTAGGATTTGACGCCTCTGGCCTCCATGGGTTTCTGCATTCAGATGTACATACATACCCATACATACACATAATTAAAATTTTTAATTAAGAAAAAAAAGGACCAGAACATTTGTTTAACATGGGCAAGATACCCACGATGAGCTAGGCACTGTGTTAAATAGCTTCCCTGTGTCGTTACATTGGACCCCAAAGCCACCCCTTGAATGAGGCGCATTGTTAATCTCATCATGCAAATGAGGACAGTGAAACTCAGGTGAGGTCACTTGCCTAAGGTCACACTCGCCTAAGGTCACACTCGCCTAAGGTCACACTTGCCTGGTCTACACAGTGGGTTCCAGGCAAGGCAAGGCTACATGGTGAAAGTCTTCCTCAAAAATAAATAAATAGATATAGACAGACAAACAGACAGATAGATGAAACATAAATTTTGAGCTCAGATCTCTCAAAAGCAATGCTGTTAAATATTCCTACTACAAGGCATATGACCTAGATGTGCCAAGATACCCAGCTCTGTAAAAACAATAAACTAGGTATAGAAGCACACTTGGGAGACTGAGGCAGGAGGATTGCTAAAACTAGCCAGATACGGTCTACACAGGAATAACCAGGGCTGCAGAACAAGACCCCCATCTCAAAAAGAGTTATAATTATTATAAACTATTAATTAATTTATTTTTTGAGACAGGGTCTCTCTATATAATCCTGGCTGTCCTGGAACTCACTCTGTAGATCAGGCTGGCCTTCAACTCCCAGAGATCCACCTGCCTCTGCCTCCCGAGTGCTGGGATTAAAGGTGTGTGCCATCACCGCCAGCTCATGACTTATGAACTAATAAGCACAAGCATAGAAAGTTCCCTGGTGTAAAAACATCAATGGTGGTTATCACTGAGAAGTGGAGGGATGGGGTATATGATTTTCTTGTTGTTGAAACATGATCTCACATAGCCCAGGCTGGCCTTGAACTCCTTCTCCTCCTGCCTTCACCTCCCAAGTTTTGGGATTACTTATGTTTTGTTCATTTCTGGTGATGGAACCCACGGTCCTATGCATCCAGTGTTCCACCACTGAGCTAAATCCCAGTCCTGACTATGAAGTGACCACCTTAACTCCCTTTTGTTTCGTTCTAGTGTGTATATGTTGCTTTTGAATTTTTAAAACACCAACTTTATTTTTCAAAAGATACCACGGAGTCTTGGAGATATTTCAGTGGGTAAAGATGCTGGCAGCCTAGCCTGACTTCTGAGCTCTCCTCTGACCTCCACGTGTGCACCATGATGCAAAGGCATACTTGTGCATGCACACACAAAAAATGCATAAAGAAATAAATGTAAAGAAGTCCATAAAAAAAACCCTTTCAACTCAGAAATCCTATATTCAGAGCTCTAGAATCTTTTAATTTAATTTTGTTTGGTAGCGATACAGATGTATGTGTGTGACTTCAGGGATGCATGTGCTATGGGACCCCTGGGTATATTAGAGTCCAACCTCTGGGTGGCTTATGGGGACTGAACTGAAGTTGTCGCACATATATGGAAATATAGGTTTCACCTGATGAACCCTATCCCTGGCCTTAGAGTTTTAGGATTTTAGTAATGGGAGAATCTTTTTTTGTTGTTGTTTGAGAAAGAGTCTCACTGTGTAGCACTGGCTGGCCTGGAACTCACTATGTAGACCAGGCTGGCCTGGAACCACAGAGATCTATCTACCTCTGCCTCCCTAGTGCTAGGAATAAAGGTGTGAGCTGCCACCCCCAGCAAAAAGAGCATTATTGGTGATTGACTGTATTGCAAGCACCAAACCCAATTCTCTCACATGCTTTCACCAAAATGTAACAATGAATATTGATTGTCAAAACTGACAGATCCTAGAATAACCGAGACAAGCCTCTGGTGACAAGTGAGAAGACCCACTCTTCATGTGGCT
This sequence comes from Cricetomys ansorgei, assembly GCA_026225945.1. Taxonomy (NCBI): domain Eukaryota; kingdom Metazoa; phylum Chordata; class Mammalia; order Rodentia; family Nesomyidae; genus Cricetomys; species Cricetomys ansorgei. The sequence continues at coordinate 4,652,511 of JAMJFZ010002117.1, forward strand.
ATCACCATTCCTTGGACTAGAGTTTGTGGATGCATAAAGAAAGCCAGCTGAGCACCAGCATTCATCTCTGTCTGCTTATGGACTGCCGATGCACTGTGACCTGTCACCTCAAGCCCTTGATGTCAGGACTTCCCTGCCATGATGGGCTATGTGTATTCTTCCTTAAGTTACTTTCTGTCAGTTATTTTATCACAGCAATGAGAGAAGTAAGTACAATACCTAACAAACTATTCAGTGAAAAAGATTAAAATCCTTCTGTAATGAGTAAACTAGACCTCAGAGAACCTTATGCCTTGCAGTAGAAATATTTAAGAACACCGCTTCTGAGAGATCTGGATTCAAATTCTTTTTTTTTTTTCCAATAAAGACTCTCACTCTGTAGCCCTGGCTTGCCTGGAACCCACTGTGTAGACCAGGCAAGTGTGACCTTAGGCAAGTGTGACCTTAGGCAAGTGTGACCTTGGGCAAGTGTGACCTTGGGCGAGTGTGACCTTGGGCGAGTGTGACCTTAGGCAAGTGACCTCACCTGAGTTCACTGTCCTCATTTGCATGATGAGATTAACAATGCGCCTCATTCAAGGGATGGCTTTGGGGATCCAATGAAATGACACAGGGAAGGCACTTAACACAGTGCCTAGCTCATCGTGGGTACTCAGTAAGTAGCAAACACTAGCCTTGTAATTCCGTTGTATTTCCAGTTATTTCTCCTATCATCACCAATACAAGAACCCATAACAGAAAAGCTCAAATTTCCTAAGACAGAAGGAGCTTTGAGACCTTCTTAAAGATTTAGAAGTAGGTCACATTCATCAGAGCCTAAACCTGCCTCTAAAAACTCTAAAAACAGACAGTTTTTCTGTTTGTTTGTTTTGCTTGGGGGGTTGAAGGTGTTAGGAAGTAAACACTCTGCCGCTGTACTGCTTCCCAGCCCTAATTATTTTTATTAAATTTTATTTATTGTGTATTACTTATGTGTATGAACACACATGCTCAGAGGTCAGAGAACAACTTGCAGGAGTCAGTGCTCTTCCTCCAGCATGTGGGTTCTGGAGATTGAACTCAAGTCATCAGGCTTGGTAGCAAGTGCCTTTACCTGCTGAGCCATCTCACTGGCAAGAGCCACAAGCGTTTCCATTGAGTTCAGCAGATCAGGCCAGGGTTAGATTAGGCCAAGTTTTGTCTGTGAGGAGTCACATGATCCAAAGTGTATGCAGCCAAAAAAATGTCTCCTTGACAACAATGGTCAAAATAACAGGTCTTTGCATTCATGGGAGACAGAGACAGGGGTTCCATTTATGTCTGTTCCTGGCACAGAAGTCCCTCTGACCCTAACAGGCACAGAACACTAAGCTCAGCTGAATAGGTAACCCCAAATTAGCTACATCTACTTTATTAAAACCGTTAATACATGCAGCCAAATCACATGGGACACATACCAGTGTCTATTTCCCAGAGGAGGAGCTAGGGTTGGCTGTCCTCAGAGTTCCAAAGACCCATAACAGAAAAGCTCAAATTTCACAAGTCACAATAAGCCTGGAGACCTTCTTAAAAATTTAGCAATGCCAACCACAATCATAAATGTTAGCAGGAAAATAGAAAAAATCAGAGACATACCCTACTGATCAATCCTCAAACACTCTCAAAATCTAAGATTTACAGAGCTCAGTGCCAGTCCTAAATGGAGCAGTAGGGCTCAGGAATATACAATGGCTTCTGCTCTCAAAGAGTGTCTAGGTTGGTGGTACAGTACTTGCCAGTCAAGCATGAGGCCCTGGGTTTGATTCCCAGCACCGGCAGAAAAAAAGAGCTTCTGTACTAGACACTTAAAATACACTATCCCATCCTGATGAATGGGCTGACCTTGGATATACATGCATTATTCTTTAATCTTAAAAAGCAAAAAAAAAAAAAGAAAAGAAAAGAAAATAGCAGGTAGTATCATCCAAGACTGAGGCCAAAATAGTGGCCTCTGTAACCAGATAGACATCAATTCAATTGGAGTCAGACTCTTCTTACCTGCATGAAAAGTTACTTATTCTCAGAGCTGAAGAGATGGCTCAGCAGTTAAAAGAGCTTATGCTCTTGCAGCTGGCTGCAGTTCAGTTTCCAGTACTCACACCAAGTAGCTCACAACTGCTTTTTAACTACACCTCCAGGAGATCGGACACCCTCTTCTGGCCTCAACAGACACATGCACTCACATGCATACAGACACACACACACAAACACATGACTAAAACTAATAGCGATTCCTATTGTTCCAGGCTGACTTTTATCATGAACGTTTATTTATGTGCTACTGTACACTGTGTCTTTTTCTTTTCATTTCTTTTTAATTTTAATTTTTAATCTCTTGTTTGTTTTTTGATTCAGGGTGTTACTTATAGTCAAGGCTGGCCTCAAACTCATAGCAATCTTCCTGCTTCAGCCTCCTGAATATTTAGGATTAAAAAAGTGTGTCACCATTGCCCAGTCTTTTACTTTTTCTTCTGTTTGTTTTCTTACTTTTTAAAAGAAAGATTGATTTATTTTTATTTCTGTCTGCCTGGGTAAATGCATGCCATGGTGTTCTGGAGCTCACAGAAGCCAAAAGAGGGTCTCAGATCCCCTGGAGCTGGCTTCACAGGCAGTAGTGAGCCACCCCAGTGTGGGTGCTGGGAATGGAGCTCGGGTCCTCTGAGCAGTAAGCACACTTAGCCACCAAGCCATCTCACCTGCTTCTCCCATCCTTATTTTTACATTTCTCCACATTTTATTTGCAAAGACTAATAAATAAAATGACTCTATACATTTCAACTAAGAGAAAGTCTCTAATAAAGCAAATCAAAGTATTAAAAGAGATCTAGATGCTTGAGAGAGAGCAAATGTTTCTGTTATAGAGGAAGGGGACTCCTTCATCATTTAGACTTCCCCAATGCAATGTATCTTTTTTTTTTTTAATTTCTTCTAGTCACTATCGCCAAAATTTTCAGGAGCGTATCAACTCTATATTCTTTGAGAATTTTATACATGTATAGACTGTATTTATATCATTTCTACCCTCCAACTCTTCTCATGCCACCCCCTTTTTCTTGTTTTTGAGACAGGGTTTCTCTGTTGTAACTCTGGCTGTCCTGGAACTCACTCTGTACACCAGGCTGGCCTCGAACTCAGAATCTGCCTGTCTCTGCCTCCCAAGTGCTGGGATTAAAGGTGTGTGCCACCACTGCCTGGCTCTTCATGTCCCCTTTCACTATATACCCTTCTCAAACTCATATCCTCTTCTTCTATAGGTATTATTGTTCTCTCTCTCTCTCTCTCTCTCTCTCTCTCTCTCTCTCTCTCTCTCTCTCTCTCTCTCTCTCCTGAGTCTAATTATTGTTGTCCATAGGTACATGGGTTTGGGACTGTCTACTTAGGCGTGGGTGACCTATCAGGGGCTCATCCCTAAAGAAAACTGACTCTCTTGACTCTCTCACTTTCAGTAGCTATTAACTGCCTATAGCTCTTCAATTGGGGTGAGGCCTTCTGAACCTTTCTCCCATCCATGTTGGCATGTCAACTTGATGTGTGCTTTTGTGCAGGCAGCAATATTGTTGAGAGTTCACGGTTGCAACATATATCACGTCCAGATACTGTATCTCATAGCAATTCCCTTGGTCCTCTGACTCCTACAATCTTTCCACGCTCTCTTTCTCTATGTCCCATTAGCCTTAGGTATAGCGGTAGTTACAGGTGCCCTACCTGAGACTGGGCACACCAAGGTCACTTATTCTCTGCGCCTTGGCCAGCTGTGCTTCTCTGAAATAGCCTCTTTCCATTGCAAAAGGATGTTGTGTTGATGAGCAGTAAGAGTTGCACTTAGAAAGCACACGAATTCGCATCCCTTCTTTTTCATTTCGTAAGACAGGGTCTCACGGGGTAGTGGTGGTGCATGCTTTGAATCCCAGGACTCAGGAAGCGGAGGCAGGCAGATCTCTGTGAGTTCAAGGCCAGCCTGCTCTACAGAGTGAGTTCCAGGAGAGCCAGGACTACACAGGGAAACCCTGTCTCAGAAAAAAAGTGAGGGAAGGTCTTACCATGTTGCCCAGGATAGTCCTGAAGACCTGGGCTCAAGAGGTCCTCTTGCTTCAGTCTCACGAGTACATGAAATTACAGGTTTGTTCCACTCTTGGACATCTTCTTGTTTATATCTTTAAAAACCATAATCTCTGAATGACATGTAGCTTTCCCAGGTTGAATAAAGCACTGAGACTTACTTTATTAGTTTTTACTGTGCCTTAGTATTATTTTTCAATGCATGACAGATTCACTACTGTCACTGTCAATATGTTCAGCCAAGTTGGAAAAGGAATGAAAGAAAGAAAGGCATTTTCTTCTTAGGTACTCCCCCCTCCCCTTTTCCCTGGCCTAGTCTCCAAGGGCCCAGGCTAGTCCTGGCATGAGATCTGCACATACAATGGGCCTCTCTAAGCAGCAGACAGCGGCGTATTGGCTGCCAGCTTGCACCCAGGCTCTAGTCACAAACATCCCTGTGGCTGAGAACAAGCTCAGAAGATTGATGCAGATCCCTGACTTAGCAGAAAAAGTTCTAGGAGGCAGACTGGGACGGCTGAGGCCCAGCTGAGTCCCCAGCTCGGGCCAGGGAAGGAGGTCTATGGGAAGCACCCAGAGTTCACTGGTGACACCTGTTCTTCCAGGACTTCCTCAGGGGAATCTATAGCCACCAAGCTGCCTTGCCAGTTGCACATTCAAATGATAGACCTGCCTTCCATGGCTCTTCCAAGGAGCCTTAGGAGTAGGTTGGGAATGGGGCAGTTCTGAACAACATGGACAGTTATCTGGCTCTCGGGGTACCTAGTCCAGGCTTTTAAGAGCCCTGGTTTCCAAATTGGGAAAATTGAGTTCCTAGCCAGTACAAACTTCTCAAAGTCTCAGGGAACAAGCACAACCCAGCATCCTCCTGTCCTCTAGGCTTTTCAAATCACTCCTGCAGTGCAAACTTTTGAGCCTCGTCCAACAGCCCTCCTTCTATATCAGCCTGTAGTGCTGCCTTGAAGAGAACCCCCACCCTTTTCCATGAAACAGCTGGCCAAGAGACCAGGACAAAAGAGACTTCAGAGCTGGGACTAGAGCTCAGTGGGAGATAGCCTACCTAGCATGTGTAAGCCTTTAAGTTCAGCTCCAGCACCCCCACCACAATATAACAGGGAGTAGGGGAGAGAGAATGAGAGAATGAGAATTCAAGTAAGAAAAACTGGAAAGCAGAACACAGTGATTCAGACATATAATTCTGATAGTAGAGAAGCTGAGGCAGGAGGATTGTATGTTCAAAACCCACCTGAGCTAAACAATAAGACTCTATCTCAAAAAAACTTAAAAAGAGCCAGATACAATGGTATACTCCTTTAATCCCAGCACTTGGGAGGCAGAAGCAGGCATATCTCTGTGAGTTCAGAACCAGCATGATCTACATAGTGAGACCCTGTCTCAATAGAAAGAGGAGAAGGAAGAGGAGAAGAAGGAAGAGCAGTTGCTGCTGCGAAGCATAGGGGCGAGAGGGGTAGAGTGAGGTCCGACAGCTCATACTGCTCTTCCAGAAGACCCAAGTTCCCACATGAGGTGAGAACTCCAGCTCTAGGGAATCTGACACCCCTGGCATCCGAGGTCACCTACACTCACATACACAAACCCATATACAGACCTACACATAATTAAAAATAATAAATATAAATTTTTAAAAAAAGAATCCAGCATGGTAGTACAGCCTGTGATCTCTACATTCAAGAGATGAAGGCAAGACAGTCAGGAGTTCAAAGCCAGCCTAGGCTACCTGAAACTACATCAAATAACCAAAACATAAAATGAAAATGTAGGGGGAGATGTTTCAAGTATCTTTTTTGTTAGTATTCTTTTGTTTGTTTGTTTTTGAGACAATGTCTCACTATATAGGCCTTGGCTGATCTGGAACTAAGTAGACCAAGTTTCCCTCAAACTCACAGAGATCCACCTCTACCTCTACCTCTGAGTGCTGGGATTAAAGATGTGTACCACTATAACCAACTGTTATTATTCTATGTGTGCGTGAATGTGTATCTGTATGTGCCATATGTGTGAGGTTGCCCATGGAGGCCAGAAGAGGGCACTAGATCCCCAGATTTGGAGTTATAGGCAATTCTCAACCACTGACCTGAGTACTGGGAACTGAACTTGGGTCCTCTAAAAGAGCAGCAAGTACTCTTAACCCCTGAGCTCCCTGCCTCCCTTCCCTTACCAAACCCACTGGCCTAGCCAAGGATGACCTTGAAGTTCTGATCCTCCTACTTCTACCTGCCATCAAGTGTCTCATTCATCCTTCTTAGGATGATGAATGTGCTACAAATAACTTGTTCTCAACCAAAGATGAAAGAGTACGGATTAAAATTTTGCCATCTATAGACTAAAGTTTCAAATAGCAAGCAAGCCAGGCACAGTGGCCCACATCTTTAATCTCAACACTTGGGAACGAGAGGCAGGAAGATTTCTGTAAGTTCAAAGCCAACCTAGTCTACATATGAAGTCCCAGCACAGCCAGGGCTAAATAGAGAGACCCTGTCTCAAAACAAACAAAAAGTTTCAAACAGTAGAAACTAAAGGAGTTTTAATGTCAACTCCAATGTGATCCATCTAGATGAGAGCAGTCCCAGGTGTATGTTCCTACTGCCATAAACTCAGCCATATCTTCCTGCCAATTTTTTTACTTTATCCATCAAACCATAAGCTTAATAAATCCTACCTCCTCAAAAGATACAATAAAATATGACATTTCGATGAATGTTAATTGTTTTAAATCACATCACTGGCTATAAACAGCAAAACAACGTCTGAAGTCTCTCTTATGTCCATAACATGTATGATCCTATTTGTTGACTTATCTGTTAAAGTATGATTGATAGGGGCTGGGTATATATCTCACTGGTAGAATGCTACCTGTCTAGAAAAAAAAAACAAAAAATAAAAACAAAAAATAAACAAGAGTGGGCGGTGGTGGTGCATGCCTTTAATCCAGCACTCGAGTTAGAGGCAGGAGGATTGCTGTGAGTTTTAAGTCATCCTGGTCTACAGAATGAGTTCTAGAACAGTCAGAGTTACAACAGAGAAACCCTGTCTTGAAAAAAAACAAAAAATAAATAAATAAAATAAAATAAATTTTTAAAGTGTCAAAGGTCACCCAAGGTCCCAAAGCCTTTTTACTTTGTTTGTTTGTTTGTTTGTTTATTTGTGGTTTTCTTTTTTCTTCCCCCTCCCCCCCTTTTTTTTCTTCCAAGACAGGGTTTCTCTGTTGTAACTCTGGCTGTCCTGGAACTCACTCTGTAGACCAGGATGACTTAAAACTCACAGCAATCCTCCTGCCTCTAACTCGAGTGCTGGATTAAAGGCATGCACCACCACCGCCTAATGCCTTTTTACTTCTGTGGCATCTTGGAGACCCCTTTGGGGAAACCTAGCAGGATTTGAGTCTGAGACCAAGCTCAGTAGCTTTGCTAGCCATGGCATTGTTCATCAGCCCCCATCATCTCTCGGTTCCTAATCTGGGCGAGAAGCCAGAGATACATTCCTCAGGCCCCCACAAGCTTTTGGAGCTGACAGAGAAGTCTGAGGAAAGGGCTGAGCAAAGCAGAAGCCTCCTGTGAGTGTCAAAAGGCAGATAACTAGCAACCAAATCAGGGGCTTATGGAAAACAATGGAGAAACTGAGGCCCAAAGCAAGCGAGTCCCCAAGACCACACATGAAAGGCTTGTTCAGAGATCTAACAAGTAAAGTTCTCCTCAAAACACTTCTGTGATCCACACTGGATCTGGTGGGTCACTACATAATGGCCAAATCTCAGGATTTCAGGGCCCCTGAGTACTAAAAGAACCTGTGGCCCTCAAAAAAGAATCTTAGTTGTCCTTTCCCAATCCCCATTCCTCCCTTTCCCTTAGCCACTCAATGGGTGGCATATCCTGTTCACAACCCAGTGTCCAAGACCACACTATTAGTGAGTGAGAGCCAAGAAATGCAAACCAGACCACTTAGCTCTTTGCCTGCTCTCTTTCCAGCAGCCCAAGCTGGCTCCAGGTAGGCCCTGATTCTATTTTCATGCCCACATCCCATCCCTCAAGGCCAGACTAGAGTCACTTGGGGCCTGGGGGAAGCAGGGAAGAAATTAAAACACCCCTTCACAGTCCTCTGGGCTCTGTGCCCCGGTACTTACCCTCCAGCACCACCTCCTTGCCTGTCTTCTTCAGGGCCTGTACTGCTTCATCATGGGTGGCAGAGGACAAATCTTCACCATTCACAGACAAGATGGCATCCCCAACAAAGAGGGCCTCCGTCTGGTCTGCTGCCAGTCCCTTGAAGATCTTGGAAATGAGAATAGGCATCTTGTTTTCCCGGCCCCCTGCACAAGCACAGAAGGAAGAGGAAACTGAGGCAGGTGCTTCAACACTTGGGAAACTAACCAAAGTGAAATTGCTTCTGACTCGGTATTAGAAAAGGGAGATGGGTAATAATGAGAAATGAAGGGACGAAGCTTAGAAGTCTGACACACACACTCAGGAGGCTTGGGCAGGAATAGATTACCTTAAGTGTAGAGCCACCAGAGCCGCAGCAAGACAGGCTAATAATACATTTTCTAAATCTATAATGTTATAGTTTGGCTCCTGGATCTTTGTTTAAATGTTTTGTGTGTTCAATGCTTTATTTGATTTTTTTAAAAAATGTTTTGGATTTTGGCCAGGTGATGATGGCTCATGCCTTTAATCCCAGCACTTGGGAGGCAGAAGCAGGAGGATCTCTGTGAGTTCAAGTCCAGCCTGATCTACAGAGTGAGTTCCAGGACAGCTAGAGTTTAAAAAAACAAAAAACAAAAAAACCCTGTTGTGAAAAAACTTTTTAAAAAGTTTTGGATTTTAAGCAATTTTCCACAGTACAAGAACTACTGATAACCCCAGTTTTGGAGTTAAGAAAGAAGTAGTAGTTGCTATGGCCTGAAAGGACCTCTTCTACAATCATCAAGTTTTGGAATCCAGAGGTGAGTGTGGTACAGAATGCCTGTTATCCCAGCACTTGAGAAGGAGGCGGGGAGTTCAGATAATCCTCTCAGCTACGCAGGTTTAAAGACAGCCTGGGATATATAAGACCGTCTCAAAAATAAGTTAATGAATTAAATGGGCTTTACTAACCAAGACTCACACTGGAAAGGAAGGGCTTAAATCCTAGAAATTTCAAACACATATCTGAATTTCATCCCTCATACAAGAAAGTAATACATTTTCCTGGACTACTTTATTGTTAAAACTCAAATACCATTTAAAGAATTTTAACATTTATTTATTTATGTTGTGCCTTATGCATGTATACATGTACATATATGCTATATATTTGGAGATCAGAGGACAACTTGCAGGAGTTGGTTCTCTCCTGCCACCATTTGGGATCAAACTGGTCATCAGTTTTGGCAGCAAGTGCCTTTATCCTCTGAGCCATCTCACCAAGCCCTCAAATGTCTTTTGCTTGTTCTGTTTTGTTTGTGGTTTTGTTTGTTTGAGACAGGATCTCACAATACAGCCCTGACTGGCCTGGAACTCACTACATCCAACAGGCTAATCTGGAACTTACAGAGAGCCACCTGCCTCTGCCTCTGGGGGCTAAGATTAAAGACATGTGCCACTATGCTCAGACCAAATTTCTTTTTAAAATAAGAAATAGTCAGCTGGGCTGGGCATGGTGGTACATGCTTGTAATCCCAGCACTGAGGTGTCAAAAGACAAACGATTACTGCAAATTCAAGACCTGTTCCACATAGGAAGATTCAGGACAGTATGGACTACATAGCAAGACACAGTCTCCAAAAAAGAAGAAAAATCAATGCTCAATCAAGTCAGACCCTCAGATATCACATTCCTAGCCCACCCTCAAAGTACCAAAGATGAAAGACTAGTAGCTTGGAGCAAGAAATCATTGTTTCAAGGTTATATAAGTCAAGGACATCTAAGCCTGGAACACCTCTCCCAACCCCACTCAGACCCAACAGTTGCTCATGGCACTGCACAAGGCTTGAGGCCTAGGAGAGGAGGTGTTTCTATTTATATCTAGACACCCCCCCCACAACAGTAGGGACTTTAGTTCCATTTGAAGCTATGACCATTACCAGCTGCCTTAGACTCAGCTGGACCCCAGAAGGGAAGTTACTATGGCAACAGGAGTCCAGCCTTCAATCCAGAGGGTATTGAATAAAATTGCTACTTTCCCTAAAGCCCCATAAAAATATCCTTCCAATCACTTGGAAGTATAGGTTTGGGTAGTGTCTCTGTACCCTGGCAAGAACCTGCTCCTCTGAGAGTCACTCTGTATGTCAGCAAAGTAGAACTTTATGGAAACTCTAAGTTCCTTCCTGCTTTGAGTGTGTTTTCTTTAATTGGTTGTTTCCCTAGCCTATGCTAGAGTTTGAGATTAAAACTGGTGCCCACTCCCTGTTTTCCCATTCCTCCTTTAAACTCTTGGGTTAGCTGCCTGGGAATTTATACTTCTCTGGAAAGAACTGACTCCCTGGGCAGTCTTTAGGGCAATAGTGACTCTGTAATTAAGATTCAAATCCTGGTTCTGCCATTCACTGACTGATTCTGGGGAAATCATTTTGCCCCTCTGAGACTCAGTTTCTTCATCTGCCAAATGGAGATTAAACTCAATGCCTTTCACCACTGATGGTCAGGGTAAAGTAGACCATGAGCTAAGTATAATGGACACAATACCTAGCACACAGTGGCATCCACCACCATGCATACTCCCTAACCTGGGCCAGAGGGTCTAGAGGTATCAATGATACCTCTCCAGCTCCAAGGAGGCCTGGGAAGGTGTGGACACATTCAATTTAAATGGGGGGGGGCTGACACTTTTTCCCAAGGCACTCTGTTGGGGACTGAGATTCTGGTAGATTGGTAGGAATGGTGAATCCAGCAGCTGGGGACATACATGAATTTTAAGCATTTGAGAGTCCCCTGGCCTCTTTTCCTCTCACACACGATGGCAAGCCCTGTGTCCAGAAACATCCTCATCATATAGTTACCAAAACAGATTAAGATAGGAAGTGACTTGTCCAAGTTCACATAGAGATCTAGAATCCTGGCTGCAGCCTAAATGAGCTGGAGACGTAGTCTGTTGGTTAAAATGCTTGCCTAGCATGTATAAAGCTCTAGGTTTGATCCCCAGCACAACATAAACCTATTTTAGCAGCACATATCAGTAATCCCAGCAAGGAGAAATAGGAAGATTAGATGTTCAGTGTTATCCTTTGCTACATTATGAGACCAGCCTGGGATACATGTTGTCAAACAACAACAGTCAGTCTTGGAGACTAAGAACTCTCAGGAAGGAATTTGATTTCACCCTCTCCACCCTGTCCATGCTACAAATGGGCAGATGAGGAAGCTCAAACCCAGCCGTCAGAGCTCCCAGCCTAGGCATACAGCCTTCTGGGGCCCAAGAGGTCTAGGTCCTTCTCTGTGACCATGCCGTCTCTGGTGTCCATATTGTGCTCCCAGACTCCAGAGAACACCTAGGGTGTGCACTTCAACCGTGCACCTAGGTTGTATCTCAGGACTTCCCCTTTCTTGTCCTAGTAGTGTTCCAGGCCTCAATCCCCTTTCGCCCCATCTGCCTTCCTGAGGACCCTTATGCCCTTGATATCCATAGTCACCTTTTCGCTTCAACACAAAACTACACACTCATGTCCTTGGTGCGTCCTCACACTTCCACACTTGCATCTTCTGAGACCCCTGTAAGATCTCCAACTCCCCAAGTTCCTTCCGACCTTGGTGCTCCTTCCTAGCTCCCTTCCTTCCTCCCCTCAGACTGTGCTCCACCCCAGGCTTTGGGTTATCTAGTCTCCAGTGCGCTGCCAGCGACCTCCGTGACCCCTGAGCGCTCGGCAGCAGCACAGACACCACGACCCCGTGCCCTCAGTGCCCCGCACCTACCCTTGATGCTGATGCCCAGCCCACCGGCGTCGGCCTTGCGCACCGTCACGCGGCGCCGCTGGAGAAGCAGAGCCTCTGGCAGCTGCGGGGGCGCCGCGCCGGGCTCAGCGGCACCGTTGAACTGAGCGGGCTCGGGCTCCGGGCCGGGCTCGCCGTCGGCGGGGCTCACGGTCAGCGCGTCCTCCGCCAGAGTGAGCAACACCCGCTGCCACCGCTCGCCGCCCGCCCCGGCGCCCGCCCCGGCGCGCAGTTCCAACAGCCCGGTGCGCGGAGCGCGCCTGCCTGACGCCATCTTCGCCTCGAAGTCCCAGCCAGCTGCGCTCGCCCGGTCCCGCCGTACCCGGCCCGCTCCGACCCAGCTTCCAGGGCAGAGGGCGGAGGGGCGGCTAAGACAGCCGCCACCCTACACCGGGCCTTGGGGGCGGAGCTTCGGAGAAAAGGCTGTCGGGGGCGGTGCTAACGGGGGCGGGGCCCCGGGAGAGACTAGGGAGACGCGGCAGGGTAACCTAAGGATGCGCTGCTGGACCGCTTAGGAGTGGGTCAGAACCGAGTCCCCGCGAGGCCACAAAGTTAGAGGAGGAGGTTGAGGGTATGGGGTGCTCGGTGGGAGCATAAAGGGACATCATCCTGTGAATGAGACGACGCAAAAACCGTGTTCTGTGCGCCGTCGAGGACTGGACCGTAGCTGGCGGAGGCAGGACAATAAAAAGAATCAAGGATGCCCCACGAAACTTTCGGCGTCGGGGCAGGGCTGCGTGTGGCGGGGCGCTAGGCTACGGGGACTTTGCAGACAGAGTTAATTGGTAAACGAGCTAGCTAAGGAAGGAGATGGTTTCCCAAGTTTCGTGCACCATTGGGGGAGGGGTCCCCCCCAGCTGTCTGTGGGCGTGGCTTAGCTTGAGGGAGCTGTCTCTAAAGAGGCAGGCCTGCCCACCAGGAGAATTGCCACTCCTTTGAGGTCTTGGTCCCAGCACTTGGAAGTAAAGGCAGGAGGATCTGCAAATTTGAGACTAGCTTGGGCTACATGAGATCCTGCCTTTAAAAATAATACAAAATTAAAAAACATAAGGAGTTGAGCGGTGGTGGCGCATGCCTTTAATCCCAGCCCTGGGGAGGCAGAGGCAGGTGAATCTCTGTGAGTTCAAGGCTGACCTGATCTACTGAGTGAGTTCCAAGTCGGCCAGGGCTGTTATACAGAGAAAACCTGTCCCGAAAAAAAGCAAAAATAATAATAATATAATGACAAGGTTTATATGCACATTGCATACATGTATGCCATTCTTGCATGACTCATGACTAGATGATTTATACATATTATTTGTGCCTCATGTAAATTCTGCATAACCTATATATTATTACTATTTTGTTGGTGAGGAAACTATATAGCAGTACACCTATGATGTTGCTCACCAATAAAGACAAGGAGACATTTTCATAGCTGCAATCCTTGCTAGACATCAGCAGAGGGAGCCATCTGCTATGGCAAGCATCATCCTGGACAGTGGAACTCCAATCATCAGATCTCCGAGGTTCTTACTGACACTGAAGTTCCTCAGGTGTTCTACTGATACAAAAACTCTGCCCTCTCATCGGATGCCCTGGCTCTGCCAGAGAGCAGTGAGCAGGTGCAGATCATGAGGAATCAAACATCTTTTACCTAAAGCCAACACCTGCAGATAATACAAAATGCCAAGACTGAGACAACCCTCCGCCCAACAATGCACAAAACAACCATTTTAAACATACTAGAAATAAAGTTCTGCAACAAAACTGAAACATACAAGTAATAAGAGCAGATCTCTGTTCTAACCTGGGTCTTTCTGGCTTCCAAGTTCATATCCCTCCTACTCCTTGTGCTGCATGCATAGCAACATAGAATGATTTCACTATTCACTAATTGAGCACTTACTAGACCAAAAAAGATGCTATACACCTGTGATCACAGCACTCTGGAGACTGAGGCAGGAGGATCATGAATTAAGGCTAGCTAGGGATTCATAGCAAGTTCCAGGGTTTTTTTATTTTATTTTTTATGTGGATTGATGTTTTGCCTGTGTGACCATCTGTGCACCACATGCAGTCCTCAGAGGCCAAAAGATGGCATGAGATCCCCATAATTGGAGTTATAGTTTTTAGCTACCATGTGAAAACTGAGAATTGAAGTCCAGACTTTTTGGTTAAATATTGAAGGACAAGCTAGACCTACTGAGGAAGGTCTGTAATCTCAGATACTCAGGAAACTGAAACAAAAGAGTCACCAGTTCAAGGCCAGCCTGGGCAAGTTAGTGAGACTCTGTTTTAAATTTTTTAAATACAAAAAGAACTAGGGATAGAGCTCAGTGGTAGAGCCTATCATGTGTAAGGTCTTAAGTTCAATCTCATTACTGAAAAAAAACACCAGGGTAAGGATTAGAAGTTTCACGCCTGTAATCACAGCACTGGGCAAGTGCTACGATGGAGAAAGAAAATCAAAAGTTCAAAGGCTCGGGCAGGAGCGATACTCAGACGTCAGGAACACTGGCTGCTCTTGCGAAGGACTTGGATTTGATTTTCAGCACCCATGTGGTAGCTCACAACCATCTATAAGTCCAATTCTAAGGCATCTTACACACACTTCTAGCTTCAGTGGGCACCAGGCACACAAATGGTGCGCAGACATACATACAGGCAAAACACTCATATACCTAAAAAATATTTTAAAGTCCAAAGTCTGCATAATGACTCTCAAAAAGAGAGAGGAGAAGAAGGGAAAAGGGGAGAAAGAGGGGGAAGAGAGAACATACAAGAGTACATGAGAGGGGGGCCACACACCCACACACCACCAGTAACTGAGGTCCTTTCCCAAGACCACAGTCCGGAATTAGATCCTTAAAAGTCCCCCCACGTACTGCCCTGCTTAAAGAGGCTTAATGAAGCCCAGACAAACTTTCTGGAAAGGAACCCTGGTAGAGAGCTCCTCCCCTAGCTGACAGAGCTGGGGAAAGGGCAAGTGGACATCTGTATACCAAGCCACTAGCAGAGAAGGAAGAGCCAGAAAACTGGTGTGTGTGTGTGTGTGTCTGTGTGTGTGTGTGTGTGTGTGTGTGTGATCCCACAGCAGTGTCAATTACTGCTTCCCTGCCAACTACCTCATGATCATGTAGCTGAAGGAATGTTCTAACTCCCCCACTTAGTCAGCTGTGGCCAGAAATTTACCACACACACACACACACACACACACACACGCCTGACTACCCACCAAACCCCTGGGCAAAGCTCCCAGAGAAAACTGGTTCACTCCCAAGAGATAGGAGGGAGAGCCAGAAAAAGGAAGAACACAAGGGAGCTGCCCAACCACAGAAGGCCCTACTTGCTCAAGCTATAAGAGCGAGGCTGAAGTTCTGGTCAGACATCTAGTTCCCTTTGCACAGGCTCCAGGACAAGGAGCAGGGGTTCCTGTACTCCCAACACTCATGATGATAACTTCCATAACTGAGTACATCACACAGCAAGCGCTTTCTGTAGATGAACAGGATCCTCAACAGGAAGCTGAGGCGGAAGTTTAAGAATTCTTTCAAAGTAAAGCAGCAGCAGCAGCAGCAAAGCAGTAAGCATGGGTCCCTTCTCTGTGTGACTTGGGTACAGGGAACCATGGAGCAATGGGAATAGCTATTAACTGGAATGTGTTACCTCTTGTTGCTGAGACCTCCAGCTGCTAGAGAGGCAGCTGTCCCAGACACTACTAAGAACTACTTTTGTTGGGTTCGGTGGCACTCGGAAGGTAGAGGCAGGAGAATAATCAGGCATTGGGGATCAGCCTGGATTTCATGAAACTCTATGTCAAAAAATAGAGGGAGAAATAGAGATATGACAGAATTGCTTAGGAGTAAAAGCACATGTCTCCAAGCCTAATGATCCACCAAGGAGAGTATTAACTCTCAAAAGTTGTTCTCTGACCTCCATAAGCGTTTCATGGCCCACACACTTACAGATAGAGAGATAGATAGATAGGAATTAAAAGTAGCATACTTTTTGCCTAAGGTCAGGTGAAATCAACTGAAGCTGGTAAGAAATGAAGAAAGGATCTGCTTCCTAAATGCCAGAATTTAGGATGCTAACATTCCTTTATACTAAATTCTAAAGTCTATGATTCAAATTCTCTAGCATCTGAGATGTCTGAATCCAGTGAATATCTTAGAGTAGCCCAGGAAAAGGGTTAAAGGCTTTGGATTATGCTGAGTTAGCTAGGCTCAGTAGCTTATTTCTATATTCACAGAAGCCAGAAGGCTGAGACAAGAGGATCACTATGAGTTTGAAGTCAACAGAGGTTACATAGTAAGGCTTGTTTTTGTTTTCTGAAATAGGATTTCTCTATTATATTGCTCTCATTGTACTAGAAATCACTATGTAGACCTGGCCTCGAACTTGCAGACATTCACCTGCCCCTCCTCCCAACTGCTCATGCTAAAAGGACATGCACCACTACACCCAGCATGTGAGATCCTGTCTTTAAAACAAACAGAAATTGGGAAGGCAAGATGGCTCACTGGTTGGAGATGCTTATGTATAGGCCTGATGACCTGAGTTCAATCCACCGTATCCCACAAGGTGGCAGAAGAGAACCAACCTCTGAAAATAGTCCGGCACACAAATGCCTGCACACAATTAAAAAAAAAAATTATTTTTCAGTTCTAAAAGAAGATCTGGAGATCTGGAAACACAGTTCTGAGGATAAAGGAACTTACCATATAATCATACAATCATAGCGTCCTGGGTACAATCCACTAGGGCCCACATAAAGGTGAAAAGAGATAACTCACTCCAGAGTTGTCTTCTGACCTCCATATGTGTGCCTGGTACATGTACACATGTACACATGGTACACATACAGACATATCACATATACACACAAATGTATTTTCCTTTAAAGAGGCTGGAGAGATGGCTCAACAGTTAAGAACACTGGTTGCTCTTCCAGACAATGTAGGTTCAATTTCCAGCACTCACATAGTGGCTAACAACTATCTAGTTCCAGGGGAATCCAACACCCTGTTCTGGCTTTTATGGCCATCAGGAATGCATGTGGTGCACAAATATATCATCAAGTGGATAGATAGATAGGTAGATAGATAGATAGATAGATAGATAGATAGATAGATAGATAGATAGAACCATACAAATAAGTGAATAAACCTCAAGAAAAATGTAAGAAAGGATCCCAGCTCTTAGGAGGGAGAGGAAGGCCAGCTTGAGAGTTCCAAGTCAGTCAAGGCTACATTTAAAAAAAAAAAAGGAAACAGTGTTAGGAAGAGAGGAAAAGAAAGGAGAAGATGGGACATA
Organism: Cricetomys ansorgei; assembly: GCA_026225945.1. NCBI lineage: Eukaryota > Metazoa > Chordata > Mammalia > Rodentia > Nesomyidae > Cricetomys > Cricetomys ansorgei. The sequence continues at coordinate 4,669,808 of JAMJFZ010002117.1, forward strand.
GTGGAGAATTCCTAGCAGTCTGGAGGTGGAAGAAGGAAGATCAGGTGTTCAAGGTCATTCTTGTCTACATAGAGAATTGACTGTCAGCCTGGAACAAAAGAGATCCTGTCTCCAAATAGAAAAAGGAAACCAAGTGTTGTTACATGTGCTTTTATTCCCAGAACTCTGTGAGTTGGAGGCCAGCCTAGCCTATAGTGAATTACAGGCTAGCCAAGGACTCACAATGAAACAATCTGAACAACAACAAAAAGCCGGGGGCGGGGAGTGTTAAAGGATAGAAAGGGGTAAAAAAGAAAGAAACCAAAATTTCTGACAGATCCTCCCTGAGTTCTGGAATTCCAGCCTGTACAAGGCAAGTGAGCAGCTGTTGGAAGCACGAAAGCAGGAACGCAGTAGATCACGATAAGGAGATCTTTGGGATGATTTGAAACCTAAAATGACAATGATAGAATCTCAATACAATCGAAAGACTATTCACACAAGCCAATAAAAGAGACTGCATTAAATGCAGACCTGGAATTTTCTACTGAGTGGTCTCTCATTTTTTAAAAAATATCTTTAATAATTTATTTTTACTTTATGTGCACTTGTATCTTGCCTACATGTATATCTTTGTGGGGGTGTCAGATCCCTTGGAATTGGAGTTTCTGACAGTTGTGAGCTGCTATGTGGGTGCTGGGAATTGAACTTCTAGAAGAGCAGGCAGTGCTCTTAGTAAAACAACACCATTACAGTGTGGTGACATCTGTAAGATAGATGAAACACATGCAAATGGGAAGGGTTAGTGACTGGGCCTTTTCTATTTGTTTTTTTTTTTTAATTTGTCTTTATTTTTTGGAGATAGGGTCTCACAAAGCCCAGGGTAGCCTGAACTTACAAAGTAGCTGACACTAGTTTTGAACTACTGATCCTTCTAACCCTAGCTCCGTTTACTAAGATTACAGGTGTGTGATACCATATCCAACTCTTGACTTTTGGCCTCCACAGGCACTACATACATGTTGTGTACAGACATTCAGACAAACACTTATACATATTAAAATAAAAAATTTCAAAAAAAATGTTTTTAAGATGCTTCTGCCTGGTGTGGTGACAGACACTTTTATTCCCAGCAACTACTGGCAGAGGCAGGCAAATCTGTGAGTTTGAGATGAGTGTGTCTACATATTGAGTTCCAGTTCAGCCAGGGCTGCATTTAGTGAGGAAGAAAATGCTTCTAATACGTATGTGGTGTTAGTGAAGCCATCTAAGAAGTTATAGAGGCCTATGAAGTAGAAATAAATGCATGGATGCAACCTATAATCTCAAGGGACATTCATTTGTATAATATAGAATGCATGTAGGGCAGGCCAGTAAGATGGCTTAGCAGGTCAAGGCACCTGCCACCAAATGTGATGAACTGAAGTTGACCCTGAAGACCCATAGGGCAGAAAAAGAGAGCTAACCCCTACAGGTTCCTTTCTGACTTCTACACAGGAACCATCACATAAGTACTAGTGTGCACACACACACACACACACACACAAGTAAATAAAAATATAATAAAAATTGTCTTGGGCAAACAATCAAAGAGTGTCCATGTGAAAGAAGAGACAAGAAGAATGAACGAGGGGGAAGTATGTGACATTAGAACTTTTGGTAGCACAAGAAAAGACAGGTGTCCTTCATGATGATATAGAGTGTTCATGAAAAATTTTTTTGTTGGGCACCAGCCAACAAGCCTTCCAAGAACAAAACACTTGTTAAATATCATCACTGAAAACTCTGGCACTCTTGCCTTCTACTATGGATGGTTGGATTGGCTGAGAGAACGTAAATACTCCTTAGTTCCCAAGAATCTGACTGGGTGTTGTAGATTCATATCTACCACTCTGTGACAGCGAAGGGTCATATATAGCACATGTAACACGCTTCACAACTTGTAAAGAAGTTCTCAAGGGGGACTATTTGGGAGAGGATGGGGATTGGTGGGAGTAAAAATAGGACAAAAGAGATGAATGGAAGTAAAATATGATCAAAATACATTATATATATATGAAAATGTCAATAGTGAAACCCAGAATTATATACAATTAATAGATGCTATTTTAAAATCCATTTAAGACAGGTGTGTTGGCATATGCCTTTACTCTTAGTACTTATGAGGCAGAGGAAGGCCAGACTAATCTACATAGCAAATTCCAGGCCAAGAGAACTACATAGTAAGACCCTGCCTCAGAAATAGGGGAAAGAGATCTGAAGTTCAGCAGTCAAAAGTATTTGCTGTTCTTGTAGAGGACCCAGGTTGTGTTCCTAGCATCTACATGGCAGTTCATAACCATCTGTAACTGCAGTTCCAAGAGACAGATGCTTTATTCTGACCTCCACAGGCACCAGGCATGTACTTGGTGCACATACATTCAGGCAGCCACCACGTTTGGCTAATAGCACGTTTCTGTAATCTCAATACTTGGGAAGTGGAAGCAGGAGAATCAGGAATCCAAGTCTGCATTCAGCCACCCAAGCCTCAAAAAGCAAATAAATAGCTAGGCATGGTGGTTTGTCTTTAATCCCATTATTTGGGAAGTAGAGGCAGGTGGATTTCTGTGAGTTGGAGGAGTCTGGTCTACATAGTAAGTGCCAGGCTGGCCAGGGCTATGTGGAGAAGCCCTGTCTCAAACAAAAAACAAACAAATGAACCGGGAATGGTAGTACATGTCTATAATCCCAGATCTTGGGAGGCAGAAGCAGGAAGATGACCACAAGCTTAAAATTAACATGGTCTACATCCTTTGTTCCAGACTAACCAGGGCCTGACATTTAGACCTTGTCTCAAAAGAAAAATAAAAAGCAAACAAACAATTAATTATGCTGGATTATATATGATATAGTTATATAAATTTAATTGATCAATATTAGCTCAAAGCCACCTCAGCATCTTTATTTTCTAAGCATTGTGGGAAAACATACCTGAATGAATTTTAACATAAAGGACTGTGTAATACATTTATTTGTAGGTTTTTGTTTGTTTGTTTTCCGGGACAGGGTTTCTCTGTTGTAACTCTGGTTGTCCTGGAACTCACTCTGTAGACCAGGCTAGCCTCAGACTCACAGAGATCCACCTGTCTCTGCCTCCCAAGTGCTGGGATTAAAAGCACACACTACCACCACCCAGCTTATCTGTGTTTAAAGGTTTCATCAAAGGCAGCAGTCTGCTGACAGTGGCACAAGCCAGTAATCCTAGTACTGGAAAGTTGTGATGATGTTTAAGCTGTGTTTTAACAATGCTCAGGTATTGATGAACGTAACACTTTTAGAGAATGAAGCAGACAAGGAAGTAGCCAGGGCAAAGAATCTACTTTTTTGATGCAGTCAATAGAAGCTAAAAAGGTGATCATCTTTCAGGTTCTTGGTCTAAGAGTTTTCCGTTAGAGTGTAACACTTTAATCAGCCCTGTTTTTCCAGCCCAGGAGCATTCAGTCACTGGGGAAAAGCTCTGTCTAGGGCTCCAGTCAGACTAATGTTGAATTCAAGCCGCACAGATTCTGCCTCCGGCTCCACATCCCAAACACCAGCTGGACAGGGCAGCTTGAGTTTTTGAAAACCAATGCTGTATGTATCCTTTCCCTCAACACTTTTTCTTTCATATGAAAACTTTCTCTTGGGATGAAAGGGGAAATACCAGCAGAGGGCAGCAGACAGCCAGGGCTGCTGGCCCCAGCATCCTGGCCAGCTCAGCTCTGGCTGAAGACAACAGCACAAGTAACAAAATGGAAAGAAACAGGCTTCTTCCACCTCCTTTTTCTCCTTCACCTCTTCCTTGTCTCCCTCACCCCCTCCTCCTCCTTTATCTTTTGTTTTTTGGTTTGTTTTTTTTTACACAAAGAATATCCCCAGATAGCCCAGGCTAGCCTTAACCTGGGACTCTTCCCTCTTTAGCCTGGCAACTTCAGGAATCACAGGCCAATGACAATGACACCTCACTTTGTGTGTGTGCATGTGTGTATGTGTGTGTGTGTGTGTGTGTGTGTACTGGCATTAAAGTCATGCACCATCACTGCCCAGCCTTTTGGTTAGTTTTTTAACTTTTTTTTTCCTGAGATAGTGTCTGACTGCATTGTTCTGACAGTCCCGGAACTCACAGAAATCCACCTGCCTCTGTCTCTCAAATGTGAAGATTAAAGGTATGTGCCACTATGCCTGGCTTTAATATTGGAGAGGTGAGGTTGGGGTGGAATGTGCATGCTATGTCTGTGCGGTAACCCTCAGAGACCAGAAGAGGGTTTCAGATCTGGAGCTGGAGTTACATACATGTGACCATGAGTTACCTGAATGGATGCTGGGAACCAAACTCACATCTTCTGGGAGAGCAACCTGACTCAGATGTCACTATTTATTTATCTATTTGCTCGTTCATTAATTCACTATTTATTTAGTAGTGCTGAAGGTTGGATCCATAGCCTTGCACATTCTTGGCAAGGGCTACAGAGACAGTTACTATTTTTGTTGTTTGTTTGAGTTTGAGACAGGTTCTCATTCCACAGCCCCAAGCTGGGCCCTGAAATCAACTATGTAGCCCAACCTGGTCTCAAACTCATTGCAATTTCGTGCCTTGACCCTTGAGTGCTGAGATTACAGTTCAGGTCTGCTGAGATTGTTGCTTTTGAAGAGCTTTCTTCTCTTCTCCATTTGAGGATTACACATCCATCTAATTTATCATTATCATTATTTTATTTAATTACTATAGCAACCACATTTTTTTAGCCTATCCTATCCCTATTCTCATTCCAGGGTCATAGACTGGGATAGTAGGGGGGGAAAGAAAACAATATGGAGAGCAAGCTGACCAGGACTATAGCCCTGACTTTCCATTGACATAGTGTGTAACCTCAAACAGAACTCTTGTCCTTAGTCCCACTTTCCACATCTTTAAAATGGAATTAAGAAAATGAAAGCTTAAGGGGGGGGTGGCACACACCTTCAATCTCAGAGCTTGGGAGGCAGAAACAGGTGGATCTCTGTGAGTTTGAGGCCAGCCTGATCTACAGAAGGAGTTCCAAGGACAGCCAGAGTTACAACAGAGATATTCTATCTGGGAAAAAAAAAAAAAAAGAAGAAAAGAAAAGAAACAGAAAAGGAAGGAAATGAAAGGTGGGCCAGACATGATGAAACCTGCCTTTATTCCCAGCATTTGGAAGGCAGAGATAGGTAGATGTCTATGAGTTCAAGGCCAGCCTCATAGACATAGCAAGTTCCAGTCCAGCCAAGGTTACATAACGAGGCCTTGCTCAAAAAGCAGTTGGTTTGGGGAGCAGACTGGAGAAATGGCTCAGAGACTAAGAGTGTGCCTCTGGCCTCCACAGACACCTACACTCATATACACATAAGTATACATAGTTAAAAATAAAAATAAATCTCAAAAAGAAAGAAAGAAAGGAAGGAAGGAAGGAAGGAAGGAAGGAAGGAAGGAAGGAAGGAAGGAAGGAAGGAAGAAAGAAAGAAAGAAAGAAAGAAAGAAAGAAAGAAAGAAAGAAAGAAAGAAAGAAAGAAAGAAAGGAAGGAAGAAAGAGGAAGGGAAGGGAAGGGAAGGGAAGGGAAGGGAAGGGAAGGGAAGGGAAGAGGTGGGGGCTGGAAAGATGGCTCAGAGGTTAAGACCACTGGCTGCTCTTCTAGAGGACCTGGATTCAGGGTTCAATTCCCAGCACCCACATGATATCTCACAACTATCTGTAATGCGTGTTCCAGGGAATTAAATATCCTCAAACAAGACATACATGCAAGCAAAACACCAATGTACATAAAATAAAATATTAAAAAAGAAAAGGTAGGCCAGTGAGATGGCTCAGTGAGTGAAAGCACTTGCCCCCAAAGCTGGAATCCAATTCCCAGAACCCATGGTGGAAAGACAGAACTAGCACCCCAGGGTTGTCCTCTGACCTCCACCTACACACTGTAAAACATAGGCATCTTGACTCATCCATGAACATCATGCATACCATACCATAATAATAAATAAAACTAAGACAAGAAAGAGAGGGGGTTGGGGGAAGAAAGGGCTGGAGGACATCTGGAAGAATTGAGTTGTGTCTGTGTAACTGCGTGACATATGAGGACATATGACATATATGACATATATCCATACATTTTAATTCCTGCCAAGTGTGATGGTTTGCATCTATAATCCCAGCACTTGAGAGGCTGACACAGAAGATTAGCATGAGCAATAGGCTAGCCTGGTCTACATAGTGAATTCCAGGGCTGTCTGGGCTACAGAATGAGAACCTACCTCAAAAAACTGTCATGTAAAATGTGGCCAATGACATCAATTACTCAGTGGGTAAAAACCCTACCACAGTGGTTCTCAACCTTCCTAATGCTGAGACCCTTTACTACATACAGTTCCTCATGTTATGGTGACCCCCCAACAATACAATTATTTTGTTGCTACTTCATAATTTTATTTTGTTTGTTTGTTCATTTTTTCGAGACAGGGTTTCTATGTTGTAATTCTGGCTGTCCTGGAGCTCCCTCTGTAGATCAGGCTGGCCTCAAATTCACAGAGATCCACCTGCCTCTGCCTCCAATTGCTGGATTAAAGGCATGAGCTACCACATGCCTTTATAACTGTAATTTTGCTACTGTTATAAATCATAATGTAAATATCTGATATGCAGATGGTCTTAGGGGACCCCTGTGAAAGGATTGATCAAATCCCCCAAAAGAATATGAACTCACAGGTTGAGAACCACTGCTAGCAACCACCTGCACACTAACTACCCTCAGAACCACCATGGAAGAAGAAAAACAATTCCTGACTTGTCTTCTACATTCACACCCACACAAAAACAATAAACAAATAAATATTAATAACCAGAGATGTAGGTCAGTTGATGGAGTGTTTGTCTAGCATTTATGAAGCCCTGAGTTCAACCTCCAGAACATACAAAAATAATAATAAACTATGAATGGTGGCACATACCTGTAGATTCTTGCACATAGGAGGTAGAGGCAAGAGGATCAGGAGTTCAGGGCCAACTTCAGTAACAAAGTAAGTTAAAGGTGAACCTGGGCTACATGAAACCCTGCTTTAAAAAAAAAATGGGGCTGTGATGTAGCTCAGTTAATAGAGTACTTGCTTAGCAGGAAGCCCTGGGTTTGATCTCAAACTGTACAAACTGGGTGTGGCAACACAGGTCTGTTCCCAGCATTTAGGAAGTAGCGCAGCTGGATCAGAAGTTCAAGGTCATCCTCAGCTACATAGTGAATAGGAAGCTACCCTATACATGAGCCTCTGTCTCAAAAAATGTATATAACAATGTTAATAATTTAAATAATAGTTTATTTAATATTTAAATAATAGTTTAAATTCTGTTCCTGGCTTGAGGATTGTCTTATTGGGACTGATATCAGTATTACTATTTTTTAAGAGCTTGCCATTTTATTCGGTAAGCACTTTTTAACATCTTTTTAAAAATTACTTATTTTTATCTTCTGTGCATTGGTGTCTTGCCTGCATGTATATCTGTGTAGAAATGTCAAATTGCCTGGAACTGCAGTAACAGATAGTTGTGAGCAGCTTTGAGGGTACTGGGAATTGAACCTGGGTCCTTTGGAAGAGAGAGGCCAGTGCTCATAACCACTGAGCCATCTCTCCAGCCTCATCTTTGTTCCAGCACTCAGGAGACAGAGGCAGGTGGATCTCTGTGAGGCCAGTTTAGTCAACTTAGCCAGCTCCAGGCCAGCCAGAGCTATGCAGGGAGACCCTGTCACAGAAACAGGGCAGGGAGGGGAGAGCAAAGGGGTATCTTCTGGCTCCAGAATTTTCCTTTCACCCTAGAATCTACTGCTTTGCACAGCCAAAGTCAGAGGTTTTCTAAGGCCTGAAAAAGCCTGCCCCTGGTTACACATCCAGCCCCCCCTTTCTGTGCTTCTCTGCATACCCATGTGCCTCATTGCTTCAGCCAGAGCAACTCTTTCTTTTCCTCACAGATGTTTTTCACACAGCCTCCCTTTTCTTCAGAAATTCCCTCAAAAGCATTCACTGGTAATTTTTCCAAAATCACAGTAATTACCTCATTACTTTGATATTAATAGACTTTACTTGGCACCAGGGAGCCAATTGAAAGCGCACAGGCCTTGTGTGAAGGGTGGAGAGGGATTTTGAAGAGCAGCCCCTCTGTGAATGCTGGCCCTGGTACAGCCTTTGCTTGCCTCCCTCCCAAGTTGTCCTTCACCTTTGCTCACATGCGTTTCTGATTGAAATCAAGAGGATCCTGGAACCACAGGCTCCTGAGAAATAGTAGATGCCTAAGCAGAAAACTAAGGAAGAAAAACGGTGAAGGCTAACCCATGGACTCTCTAAAGGTCTAGAGTCTCACAGCACCCAGGATTCCTGACCACCCTAGGCACACTTTCCTCTTCTCTTCCCTCAGCTATACCCCATGGAGGTCTGAATTAGAAATCTCTTTGGAGCTCAGCCTGAAGCTCCCCAAGCTGTCTACCAGCTTCCTAACAGCTCTGTAATCCAGTGTGGTCTATACATCTCCTCAATAATTTATTTAATCCTCACTACATTCTTACATTATTATATGTTTAAATAATACGTGGGTCTTGTATTTCAAAATGCTTCTTGAATAAATTGTGGCAACTGCTGTCATTTAACTCACTTTACAGATAAGGAAAATGAGCCATGGCAAGAATACAAGCTTGTCACTGAGGGGTCCTCAGGATTCTGAGCCTAAACCTGCCAGCTACAGATGCCTGGGACTCTTCTCTCTCTGCCTGAGGCTCTCTCATCTCTAGACCTGTAAGTTCTTCCTAGATTTAAGAAAACGGTGGATTCAATCGGCATGTATCAAGTGCTTCCACAAGCTACCTTACATTATGCCACTTCACACTCTGGGCTATGCCACGAGAACTTGGTGTTTGTCCAAGAGTATGCTCTCAGTAGCTGATATGGATTAAATACAGACTCCCAAGCTTATTCTCTTCACCTTAAGACACTTCTACAAGCATCTTCTTCTCAAGGCCATCCAGAACAATCTCTGAGACCACTGATGAAGGCTGAGTGTCAGGTACTGACCAGTTTGCTACAACTCCTACCTTACCCACTTGCACTTCATCCTAGCACTGTATTTGAATCTGTAACTGGTCATGAACATATGGCTGGTCACACTTGTCCACTCTCAGGTTGATAGATATGTTTTCCAAGTCCAAGGCTCTCCAGGAACACTTCCGGGGAAGCTTCCTCTATAATTGGAATGGGAGTGATAGTCTCAACAGAAAGCCAGGACAGAGAGTGATTGGGCAGCCAGAGACTAGACTGGCTGAGCTAGGAGGTGGGAGGGGGGCAGTAATAGAGTATCCTTTGTTAGGCCAGAAGCTACAAAGCTGCCCCATCCCCACCATCTGGCTCCTGCTCCAGCCCAGTGATGCATGATAGGGAATATGGGGGGGGGGGTGCTAGGGCTACCCACCTGCTCGGCCTCCTGGGATAAGCCGATCCAAGACCTCCCAGGACCATCTGGTCACACATCCCCAGGCCCTGACCACCCCTGGGACTCCTTTAGACAGACTGAAATTGGCCGGGAGTGTGGGCAGCCTGTCAGGGTCACAGGTCACCGTTAATCTGCCAGAACAAGGGGAGACAGGCAGGTGGGCAGGCAGGCCATGTGGGCGAGGTCCTGGGAGTCCCTGCTGTCTTCCTAGTGATCACAGAGGGAGGCTTTCCCCTTCTGGGAGTCAGGGAGAAGGTTATGAGACTCCAGGGAAATTGCTCATTCTCACACCTAGCTGTTCTAGTTCCAGATGGGCACCCTGGAAACTCTCCCTGAATATGCTGCAGAGAAATACTGGGAGAAATGTAAGTGCCCATCAACAGGAACTGGGTTAGGTTAATCTAAAGACTGAGACCATCTTCAATGTTACTCAATTTCTCAGGCTGAGAACTGAGGTCCCTGTGTCAATGGATTATTCCAGAAATCTCTTGGCCTAGAAAGACAAGATTATAAACCAACAAATCACTTCACCCTTTACTTTAGGGAGTTCTTACAAACCAATTTCTTTGAGCAAACAGTTGGTTCAACTTGGCTGATACCTCCTTTGTCAGACAACCATTTAATTTCAATATTTTGGGAGCATCTTCTGAGCATCCTGACCTGCCTACACATGGGTTTGCACTCAGGATTCTGCCTGGCCTCAGGCTTGTAACACCCAGCTCCCTCCTTCCCAGTCCAGTCTGCAGACTGAAGCTCCAGCACAAAGCTCTTCTCCTTTTTCAAGTTCTTCATGGACCTGAACATTCATAGGACCAGTAGCTCAACATCAAACTAGGTTACATCTGAGTCACAATCTTTTAAGTGAAAAACAACTTCAGGAACTCAGGGTTACTCTGTACAATTGCAGTGTGTTACCCACACAATGCACCGGTTTTTCTCATTTCTTCCCTAGAAATGGTAGAAGTTTTCTAGATCATTCCTAGGTCCCTTAGGAGATGAAAGACATCTGTCCCCCAACTATAAGCAAAACGTATCTATCTATCTATCTATCTATCTATCTATCTATCTATCTATCTGCTTTTTGTTTTTTGTTTGAGACAGGGTATCTCAACATAGCCCTGGCTGTCCTGGAACTCACTATGTAGACCAGGCTGGCCTTGATCTCACAAAAAGGCCCACCTACCTCCCAAGTACTGTGACTAAAGGTTTGGGACACCACACAAGGCAAAAAACAAAACAAAACAAAACAAAACAAAAAAAGTGGCTCTTTTTTAAAGAGCTACTTCTCAGATGTTTACCAGCTCCAAACTATTATGTCACAAACTTTGACCAATCCCAATTGGTTTTCTGCTTTAAAAAAGACTGGCTGGACAGGTGACTCAGCAGTTATGAGAATCTGCTGCTCTTGTAAAGAACCCAAGTTCTAGAACCAGTACCCAATGCTGGATCAAAACTTCCTGTAACTCTAGTTTCAGGGGATCAGAGACCTTCTCCTGGCTTCCAAGGACATCACATACTGATGCAGAAGTTTATTTTTAGTTATGTTTAAAATGCTTGTTTTGTGCACTATTGGGAAAAGGGCTGCCTAGGCCTTGGCATTTGTATTGTCTCCAGGCATTGGCTTTGTGTAAAGGATGTTTGAATCCTCATGATCTGCACATGGTATCTATCAATAGAACACCTGAGGAGCTTAGGTATCAATTACAACACTTGAGATAAGATACTCAGGTTTCTACTGTCCAGGATGGTGCTGGCCATGATAGTGGTTCCCTCTGCTGAGGTCTGGCAGAGTTTGCACCTATGAAAATAGCTTCTTATCTTCTTTGGTCAGCAACACAGTAGCTTAACTTGTTGTAGAAGTTTATTTTTAGTTATTTGAAATATTGTTTTATGCACTGTTGGGTGAGGGGCTACCCTAGGTTTTAGGCTTTTGTATGTCTGCAGGTATTGGATTTCTGTGGGGGACATTTGATTGCTTATGATCTGCACCTGAGGAGTTCTGAATCAATAAAAACACCTGAGCTTAGACATTTGGGGTTCCACTGTCCAGGATGGCACTGCGTGATAGTGGTTCCCTCTGCTGAGGTCTGGCAGAGTTTGCAGATATGAATATGTCTCCTTGTCTTCTTTGCTGAACTGCCCCAGCAGCAGCCTACAACTAAGCACCAACTGCTACAACACACACATGCGTACATTTAGGCAAATGCTCATAAACAAAAATAGAAGGAAAAAAGCCAGGAATGGTGGTTCATACCTTGAATCCTAGCATTTGAAAAGTAGAGGCAAGAGAATCAGGAGTTTATGACCAACCTCAACAGCAAAGTGAATTCAAGGACAACCTAGATTGCATGGGACTCATCTCATAAAACAAAAAACAAGCCAGGTATAGTGGCTTACATCTGTTATTCTAGCACTGGGAAGTGTCTAAAGCAGAAGGATTGCTGAAACACTAGTTAGGGAGGGTTACATCAAACCTCACTAGATCCTCTTACTCTGATAGTATTCTTTTGAGACACTTCTAAGACTCCCTCAAGAACCAGCACTTAGGTGGGGGCTCAGTAGTATAGGTTTTACTGCTGATCCAACTCAGTGTATACCTGAGCTAGCCATACTACCTCTCATCCTATTTTTAAATTAATTTATTTTTGAGACATGGTCTTATATAGTGTAGGTGTTGATCGTTGTATATAGTCAAGAATGACCTTGAACTTCTGTAAGAGCAAAGTTATGCTTTAAATTTTAATTACTCAGCCTAAGATATTTATGGAACAAGAACATAAATTCCTGGAGTGCTAGGTGGGGCTGTCCAGGTAAGATATTCTTGAATCTCCCTAGCCCAAGGACATAATCTCTTGGAATGTTCAGTAGGGAGTGTCTAGATCTCATTTAGTTGACCCTACAATACCAGATGTGCTCCAAACTCATCTGATGTGCTTGGTCACTTGAAAGTGGGAGATAAACCCAGATAGGAAGTACATCAGGATAGATGCTTGCCACTGATGGGACCTGGTAGGAAGTACATAGCCTTACAGGTTCTGCCTTTTTAAGCACCTGTGCCATATGACTCGATGCCATTCTGTGGGAGCTCTGGCGGTGGCAGTTTCACTCCATGGATACCTCAGAATGGACCTGGTCAGAGTCCATCTTCCTGGCCAGAATTTAATTAATTTAATTTAAAGCTTGCTTGCTTCAAACTTGGCTCAATTGTGGTGGTTTTATTCTCATTCTCGACCGGATTTGGGATTTATACTTCTGATCCTTCTGCCTATATCTTCCAAGTACTAGAGTTTCAAATGTGTACCACCATGCTCAAGCAGACTATTTTGTTCTTTAAAAATTTGTTTGAGCTGGGCAGTGGTGGCACATGCCTTTGATCCCAGCACTTGGGAGGCAGAGGCAGGTGGATCTCTGGGAGTTGAAGGCCAGCCTGGTCTACAGAGTGAGTTCCAGAATAACCAGAGTTACAACAGAGAAATCTTGTCTCACAAAAAAAAAAAAGAAAAGAAAAAAAAATGTGTTTGAGTGTGTGTGTGTATGTGTGTGTGTGTCCACAGAGGCCAAAAGAGAGTGTCAGATTGTCTAGAGCTGGAGTTGTGGGTAGTTGTGAGCTGCCCAATATAGGTACTGAGAACCAAACTGAAAGAAGAGCAACAGCAGAGCCCCTTCTCTGTAGCCTTGAGGTTGCTTTGTTTTGTAAATTGAGACAAGCTCTCCTGTAGTTCAGCTGGCCTTGAACTTGCTGTGTGTAGCAAAGCTGGCCTTGAACGTCTAATCTTCCTGTTTTTCAGGTAAATTTCCTAGTTGATTAGGATTCCAAGACTTCAGCGGTTTATCAGTTAAATTTTCATAGCTAGAGAATGCTCTCCAGGGGGCTGGAGAGATGGGTCAGCAGTTAAGAGAACTAGCTGCTCTTCCAGAGGACCTGGGTTTAATTCCCATCACCCACATGGCAGCTCTCAACTGTCTGTAACTCCAGTTCCAGTGATCCCACATCCTCACATAGACACACATGCAGACATAACCACCAGTGCACATAAAACAAAAATAAATAAATTATTGGAAAAAAAGAGAGAATGCTCTTCATTAAAATTTTATGGCACTGGAATTAGCATTCCACCAGCGCAGAAATTTTATTATGAAGATTTCATGATCTGAGAGCTCTATTGATTTGGATTTCATTACATCTTAATGTTTCAGCAATGCAGGCTTCCCCACCTAGATGACTTGGATCTCTGCTCCACCACCTTTGCTGGAAGGCCTTCCCTAAGCTATTTCTGTCTACCCGTCATCTGCTTTAATTTTCTCCGTTGTGTTGATAAACACTTAAAAATATAACAAATACGTTCCCCTTCTTTCAGGGTTCCTCTACCACAATGTAAAATGCTCCACTAGGGCAGGAACTTATTTTGGAATTTTTGTTTTTTTGAGACTGTGTCTCCTGCTAAAGGTGGTCTTTAACTGATCATCCTGCCGCTCTGTACCTTGAGTTCTACTATGTCCAGTTTACTTGGTCAGGGAAGAAAACCCAGGGCTAACCGGAAGCTTCTCATCTTTCTAGATCTCCAATAACCACCATTACCAGAAAGCTCTCCCTGGTGGCCAGATTCATTTACTTCCATTGTCAAATGTTGTGTAAGCTTCTGTGCTGTTATTCATAAGACTCTGTATTATTTCTATTTAAAATAGTGTGAGACCAAAATAGGAGCCACATTGTTAGTAAGTCTCTATACCTTACAATAATAAGTTTCTGTTTCCTAAACCTAATGTATTCTGCAAACTATGTTTTTCAACTTATGCTGAACTTGTAAACTTATGATATATACCCACTCCTTTGCCTTGCTAAACTCCAGAACCTGTGATATTTGATTATCCTTCAGCATCATGAACATACGTCTTCCCATACCTTGATGACTCCACCTCCACAATGATGTATTCTTCTTATTCTTTTTTTCTTTTTCTTTCTTTCTTTTTTTTTTTTTTGAGACAGGCGTTCTCTGTTGTAACTTTAGCTGTCCTGGAACTCACTCTGTCGCTCTGCAGACCAGGCTAGCCTTGAACTCACAGAAATCACCTGCCTCTGCCTTCCAAGTGCTGGGATCAAAGGTGTATGGTATCACCACCTGGCTTTTTTGTTTGGTTTTGTTCTATTTTGTTTTTGAACACATGATGTATTCTTGCACCTATTTTTATTGCCTCTTTTCTAACAGCCAGTTATCCACCCCACACAGTACTGCTTCACATTTATCTATCTACCCCACAGACAGCTTTGAACCCAGAGTCCTACACTCTTCTGTCCAGGTGCTAACAGCCAGGTGTTATCTCAACAGCTGTATTCTACCAACCCTAACCCTTCCCCATAAATGGGACTTCAAAAGCCAGTGAGTTGCTGCTCCCTGAAATCCAGAGTTTAGGCTAAGGCAGGCTCTGGTCTTGTGCACTTTTAAATAAAGCTGTTTTCTCCTCAGGTCTAACAATAGATGCTAGCTGAAATTGTCTTTGTCTCTCTACCACTTGCTCCCTTTCCATTCCTCCCTATTTCTTTTGTGTCCTGGATAGTCTGGAACTAAATATGTAGACCAAGTTGTTCTCAAACTCACAGAGATCAGCCTGTCTTCTTTGCCAATATCAACCAATATCAACCAGCCCCTGGCTGATTCTTTGACACTTGCAGAGAGCCAATTGATGTTATACCTCCTGCCTAAACCAGTATTTGGCACTGTTGTAGAAGTTTACTTTTAGTTGTGTTTAAAATAATGGAAAAAGGGATATATAGGCCTTGGCGTTTTGTATTGTCTGCAGGTGTTGGATTTATGTGGGGGAAGTTGATTGTTAATTATCTGCATATGGTATCAGTAGAGCACCTAAAGAGTTCTGAATCAATAAAACCCCTGAGCTGAGATGCTCAGGAGTTGGTGGTTCACTCTGCTAAGATCTGGCAGGGTTTGCATGTATGAAAGCGCCTCTTTGTCTTCTTTGCTGAGCCACCCCAGCAGCAATGGCACCCAGTAGCACAATACCATATTACACTCCTGCAGACAGAATGGAAAAAGACCTGCTAGGCCTAAGTGTCATCAAGAATCAGAGAATGCAAGAAAGAGGAAGACCTTAAGAAATCAAGACTTTAGGGGTTCACAGCCCCCTTCTGAAGAAAGCAGCTTCTGAGTTAAAGGTCAAGTTAACAGTTAAGTTACATAAAGGTGAACAAAGTACATTTGTTTTTAAAAATATCTATTTGTCTTTACATATATGAATTTTTGCTGCATGGATGTACGTGTACTATGTGTAAGCCTCTCCAGAAGAGGCACTGGATTCCCTGGAACAGGAATTACAGAGGGTTGAGAACTGCCATGTGGGTGCTGTTAGGTCTGAAATCACTCAAGAAGACACTGAGAGATATGTATGGCCAAACAAAAGCAGTTTATCACCTTGGAATGCAGACCAACATGTCAGGGTCACCACCATGAGAAGATGGTGACCCTGAATTGCAGGTGTGCAGGTCTTTTTAAGCAGAACCGGCAGTCATTAGGGAATTTTTTTTTTTGATTGGTCAGGACCTGGGTGAGGTACATGGGTCCTTACTGGATTGGCTCCTTACATCTGGGATGAGAGGGATGTGAGGGACGTGGTTAAGCAACTATTTCAGGAATTTCCAGCACCATTCTGATTGGCTGGCAGCCGGCCTTGGGGCTCTCGGAGAACTAAGGACAAAGTCAGGTCACCACTCGGAGAAGACAAAATGGAGCCAGAAACAGAATAGAGTCATCCTGGTCCTCTCAGGTGCTAAAAATCAAACCCAAGTCTTCTGCAAGAGCAGCAATGGCTCTAACCCCTTAAAGTTCTATTATTATCATCATCATCATTATTATTTGTTGTTTTGAAACAAGGTCTCACTATGTAGCTCTGGCTGCACTGGAATTCAGTATGTAGACGAGGCTGGCTTCGAACCCACAGAGATCCATGTGCTACTGCCCTGGCTTACTTCACTGTAACATAACAAAGCCTCGTTATGAAGGGCCTCCACACCCAGCCATAAACTTTTCTTTTTCTTTCTTTTTTAAAAAAAATCTCATTTATTTATTTATTTATTTATTTATTTATTTATTTATTTATTTATTTATTTATTTATTTATTTAAGATAGGGTTTCTCTGTTGTAACTCTGGCTGTCCTGGAACTCACAATGTAGACCAGGCTGGCCTCGAACTCACTAAGATCCACCTGCCTCTGCCTCCTGAGTGCTGGGATCAGAGGCCTGCGTTACCACTGCCTGGTTAACTTTTTTTTAAAAACAGAATAACATGTTAAAAAATAAGGTGTGCCAGCCAGATGGTTAGTGGTCCCTCTGTATCGTATGTACACAAGATGAGCCACAGACATTAATTGGTATAACTGGAGATTGTCACAATAAAGTTCTTACATTAAAGTTTGACTTCTACTTAACTCTCCCAGGGGACAGAAAGGTCTTGGGACTTCAGATAAAGAAGGATGGGAGCCTCAGGTGGACAAAGAATACTTTTTCCCTCCAACTTCAGTGATGATGGGAAGTCCCCTAATTGTTCAGAACCTGGGGCTCCTCCTTTGCAAAAGGACTATAATAAAAGACCTTGACTCCCAAAGCGATCATGAGGATTAACTGAGACAAAACTTCAACTGCAGCCAGGGGGGCTCTGCAGGACACACTGGATTGCTATTGTTGATAATGATTATTATTACTATGACCAGGGGGACTTTGGGAGTAGCAAACGGAAGGACATATGCAAATCCTCCAGCGCAATGTCTGTCACACAAGAGACCTTCATAAAGGCTCCTAACCGCCCACTTTACACCCTCAACCCTCCTCCCACGCCCCCCCCCATCCCAGGTCATTTCACATACTCTCCTAGCATCCTTCATGTTTCTCCCACCGTCCCGCCCCCTCCCGGATCCCCCATCCCCATCCCCATCCCATTGCATGATCTTCTCGCACCACAAGCCTCAGCAGAGACCAGAGTAAGTGCCCACGGCAGCTGGCCAGGGTCCGGGAGAGGACCCGGCGCCAAGGGAGGCGGGTTCCGGGCAGACCCCCGCCCATTGTCTCAGCCCGCCAGCCTGCTGGCCCGCCAGCCAGCTGATGTCTTGGGTCGCCGACACCAGCTGGTTAGGCCCCACACCACCTCTAAACGCCCTCCTCCCCGGACCCTCCCAGTCTCTCAATTTGCCCCACAACCGCCCGGTAGTCCAGAGAGAGTCCTAGTGTGATCACAGGGCCTGGGGCTTTTGTTCCTCAAATCAGTGGCTGATTTGCATTCTTTGGCAATTTGCATAGCTCATTCTTTTGTGAAGGGCTAGGCTGATGTAGATCCCGCCCGGTCCTTTCAGTTTGTTTATTCCGGTAATTCTATTTTTGTAGCCCCTGGCTGGTTTGGAACTCACTATGCAACTCCTGCCTCTGCCACCAGCTTGCTGCAATAACACGGAGTGCTCTCCATTACTAGACACATGTGGCTATTTAAATTACAATTAAGTAATTTTAGTATGTTGGCACCTCAGTTATAGGCACCACATAAGGATTTTTAAGGCTTCTTCTCCTTCTTCCTCTTCCTCCTCCTCTTCTTCTTCTTTATTTTAATTTTTTTAAGGCAGGGTCTCAATGTAATCCAGGCTGGCCTTAAGCTTTGTTATGTAGTCATGGTTGACTTTGAACTCTTGATCCTCCTGCCTCTACTACTTGGAGTGGTGGCATTACAGTTTTTATTTTTTTAAGATTTATTTTATGTGCATCAGTGTTTTTGCCTTCATGAATGTCTGTGTGAGGGTGCCAGATTCCCTGGAAATGGGGTTACAGACAGTTGTGAGCTGCCATGTGGGTGCTGGGAATTGAACCGAGGGCCTCTGGAAGAACATCCAGTGCTTGTAACTGCTGAGCCATCTCTCTAGCCCCTGACCATACCCAGTTTTATGCCATGCTGAGGATAACCAGAGCTTCAAGCAAACATTCTACCAATTGGGCTCTATTTCCAGTCTAGCAGCTACATATTAAATGCTCAATAGCTACATGGAGGGCCTGGGAGTATAGCTGAGTGGTGAAGCACTTGCCTAGTATATGCACAGGCCCTGGATTCCTCCTCCTCCTCCTCCTCCTCCTCCTCCTCCTCCTCCTCCTCCTCCTCCTCCTCCTCCTCCTCCTCCTCCTCCTCTACTACCACCAGCACCACCACAAAACTAGATTGTAGGGCACTGTGGTACACACCTGTAATTCAGCATCTGGGAGGCAATGGCAAAAGGTTGTCATATGTCAGAGGCCACAGTGGTTTACACAGTTAGTTCCAGGGTAGTCAGGACTATATAGCAAGACCTATCTAAAAACAAAGAAAGCTCAACCTATTTAGTGATTCTCATACTAAGCAGTATCAGTATAAACCACCACCACAGAAAGTTCTGTTGGATGAGGCTGATTCAAACTCTTTAATTTGACTAATTTCTCTTTCCAGAATAGAGGTCTTCCTTCTACAACCGGTCTCCCTACCCCCATCAAGGCAATGACCTTGGTGAGTAGGTGTTCTTTTGTTCTCTGCAGGCCTGCACCTGGGCAGAGGGCGGAGAACAGGTGTGGCACTGTGCCCTGGAACACCAATGGGCTCAACTGTTATTGTTATAAAGCAAACAATTCCACTCAGCTCTGCGGGAGCCTCCATTGCCTGGAGGTGAATGAGGGAGGGAAGCTTGGGCAACTGAACCCTGTCCCCACCACCACTCACAGGCAGTTTAAGGTCACTCCTCCCCCTGGGATGAGTGGTTTCCAGCACAGCTGACACCTGGGGAAGGTGTGCCAGATGGAATGTGCTTCAAGGAGGGGGTGGGGTGAGGGAAGACTGGCAATCTGCCAATGGCTAAGGCCCAGCTGCAACACAAGCTGTGCAAGGCATGTGTGGGTCATGTCTAGCCTATTCCAGGTTATTTTTTCCCACATCCACTGTGGCCCCATCTCACCTCAGAAGAAAAGCAAGAGTTTAGCAACTACACAGTGATAATATCTTTATAGCCATGTGCCTGTCTCTAGCTGTACTAAAGTGTACATCCATGGCCTACACCTGAGCTCCCGATAAGCCTCTAGCCTGTCCCATCTCCGCAGATGGCTGCTCCAACCTTCCAGATGTTCAGGCTTCAAATATCTTTTATTTTGTTTTGTTTGTTACAGGATCTTGCTATATAACAAGTATAATCCTCCTGCCTCAGGTTCTTGAGTGCTGGAATTATAGGCATGAGCCACCACGCCCAGCCACCTTTTTGATGTCTCACATATAAATTCTTGGAAAACTCTGCTGCTTCCACCTTCAAAATATATCTGGAATCCACTCCCCCTTTTTTCTCTTCTCTCTCCTTCTTTCTTTCCTCCTTCCTTCCTTGCTTCCTTTCTTTAGACATCCACTCTCTTTTCAAATTTCCATTCTCCTTTTCCTGCTTTGAGCATTACCCAAGCAACAGTCTACCTTTGCCTCCTCCAGTCTCCCCCATGGGGATCAAGATCTCAAAACTGTTTAGTTGCTGCAAAATTGACTTAGAATAAAGCCATGTCCTTATTAAGGTATAATAGGTCCCACATAATCTCTAGTCTCCTCCTAAATCTCTGGCTCTTTACCAATTCCCTCTGTGTGCCAGGAAGGCTCCTGCCTTAGGTCCTTCATTTCCTACTACTCTCTCCTTACCTCATTCAAACTTGGCATCTCTGCTACCTTCTTCAGGTTTCAGTAGTATAAATGTCATCACCTTAGAAGAAACTTTCTTTACTATCTTATATAAAACAGTACCTGAACCCACACTCGTGCCTTTCTCCTGCCTGTTTTTCCTCAGAATAGTGTTATTACTCAATGACGTCAGCTCATTGTCTGTCCTCACACTGGTTGGGATGGGCATTTTGTCTAAGACTGCTGTATCTCCAATGCTGAGAACAGTCCCTGGTGCTCAGTGACATGAGTGTGGAACAGTCGTAGAGTGTTTGCCCAGCATGCTCAAGACACTACATAGCCTAGCATAGCAAATCATGGGGGTGCTCTGTGTAAACAAAAATTTTACCATGGCCTTTGGGAGGCTAGATACCTTTGACACAAAAATTTCTCTTACCTTGAATCCAGTTTATAAGGGAGCTGGTGATTAGTATTACATATGAGGAACAAGGCTTGGAGGCTAGGACCATTTCCCCAGAGACAATTGGAATTGATAGCCAGAATGCTGACGAACACTCAGTTAGTTCCCAGTGCCCTGGGAGATTCAGTTGCATAGGGATGAAGTCTGAGTCTTGCATAGGTGAGCCTTTTACACATTCCTAGAGGAGGCTCTACCTTTGCATTTTTCTTCTTTCAGCATGTCTGGTACATTTGTTTAGAAAGATGGGTTTGTGTGTGGGTGTGTATGGGGTACCCCAGACTCCTTGGGGCTGAACTGAAACTTTTTATGTTTTCTTTTGCCTCAGGCTTCAGAATCCATCCTTTGGTCTTCAAGCAGGCATCATAGAAACTTGTCCACTCTGCTTAATATCTCCTTTAACTCTCAGGTTCAAAGAGGCATGACTGAGGAAATGAAAAGCCCTCTGGGAGCTGGGGATGTAGATTGGTTGGTAGAATGCTTGCCTAGCACTAAGCCCTAGAGTCCATCCCCAGCACCCCCAAAACTGAGCTTTGTGGGACATGCCTTTAATCCCAATTACTCTGGAGGATAAGTCAGGAAGATCAAGAGGCCAGCCTCATCAACTTAATGAAAACCTGTTCTTGTCTGCTTGCTTTGAGACTGAGTTCCATGTAGCAAGTACTGGCATCAAACTCAATAGTACCAGAGAATGAACTCTTGATCATCCTGACTCTATCCACATGCACCACCACACCTGGCAAAGGCTTTTTCTTTGTGTAGTTCCAAGGATCAAACACAGGTTCTTTTGCATGCTAAACAAGCTCTCTACCACTAGAATATTTCTGCAGACCCTAATTTGCCTAAGAGTCATGGTTTCTAGTTTTCTTTATTTCTTCTGACCATTGGTAAATATAGCTTTTTTCCAATCTTTATTATTATTATTATTATTATTATTATTATTATTATTATTGACAGGATATCTCTACATATCCCTAGCAATCCACTTGCTTCTGCCTAACAAGTGATGGGATTAAAGGCAGACGAGTACATCTACTACTTGCTCAATCTTAATCATTAATGTTAATTAATTAATTATTTATCTATCTATTTATTTATTTATTTTTTCAAGACAGTGTTTCTCTGTTTAACTCTGGCTGTCCTGGAACTCACTTTGTAGACCAGGCTGGCCTCGAACTCGGAACTCACAGAAATCAGTCTGCCTCTGTCTGCTGAGTGCTAGGATTAAAGGCACCACCATCTGGCTAATGTTAATTTTTAGAGCATATACTACACACAAGGACAAGTACATTACAAAATGGTCAAGAATGGGTTAGAGGCTACAAGGTTCAGAGGTGCCTTACTGAAGACAGGGAGCAAATATAAAGATAGATATAAAGAGAGTTATTGCAGGTACTTAGATTAACATAACAACCCAATGTTGCCACAGTTCCAGCATGGACTGTTGAAGCTCTGGGGTGATTCTAGGTGCTAAAATGAGATGAATGGAAGTGTTTCACATCTGTAATTCCAGCATTTGAGAGGCAGAGGCAAGTGCCTCAAATCCTAGGTCAGCCTGCTGGATTATATACCTGGCCATTATCCGGCTATTACCTGGCTACTCAGGACTATACAGGGAGACTCTGTCTTAAAGAAAAATAATGAGACAGGGTAGTGTCTGTGTGTATGCGTGTGTGTGTGAGTGAGTTATAGGCTTCCTAGGTCCCCAGAAAAGGTAACTTGAGCTGGCTTCATCAAACAGTCCATGTAAGCCTTTCGGCTTGTCCCTTGGGGCCCTAGGGACAGAGTCAGGAACTTATTGTTTGTCGATAGCTTGATGATGGGTGAAGTCTTAGCCAGTGTTAGGAGCGCCTCCTAGTGTATGAACCAAGTGAGGGGGGTTGTATCATTTATTGGTCTAGTGTGTTTGATAAGGTTGTGGGCCTAGTTTCTCTGATATAGCTTCCACCCATTTATGTATATATGTTTCCGATTTAGTTTGATAAAGTCTATCAAATTAAGTGGTTCATCCTGGTGTCTATTCCACATGTGGTATTATACAGCTTTACAACACCAGCACTCAAGAGGCTGAGGCAGGAGGATTAATAGTTTAAGCCTAGACTGAACTACAAAATGAGTCTGAAGCAAAACTGTCTCAAGACCAAACAAACAAACAAAACAACAACAAAAACAACCAAAAACTAAAGGTTATTTTCTTCCTAATTTTCTTGAGTTTTTGTTTTAATTTGGTTATTATTTTACTTATTTATTTATTTTGAAACAGGAACTCATTATGTTCCTTCCTCATTCCTCATACTGGCTCAGAATTCCTGACCACTGGCTTTTATCTCCTAGGTAACTGGCCTTATAGGCATTTACCACCTTACCCAACATAATGTTCTTGTATAATACATAAATTTTTGTCATAAGCATGCTCATTCCTATAAAAATCATAAACAACAATCAATTCTAACAATATAACTAGTGTCCAAGAACCTCCACTATTCATATCTTCCACTGGACCTTCTTAGGCTCCTTCTCTTTATCTGGAAAACCACACTCATGATGAATATTTCTCTGTTAGACTTTGTCAAGTGTGAGGGAGCTGAGTGCAGTGGAACACATCTGTAATACTTCAGGAGACTGAAACAGGATTGCTGTGAATACCAGACGGGGTGGGGGGGGGCACATAGCAAGTAGTAAGGCAGCCAGAGTTATATAGGGAAACCCTGATTCAAACATAATAATGATAATAAAAAAATTGGGTCTTGATAGTATGTCTATAATCCCAGCACTTGGGAGTAGCGCCAAGAGGGTCAGGAGATCAGGTCATTCTCTTCCTAGGTGACATAGTGAGTGAGCTCTAGGCCAGCGTAGGGTATAGGAGATCCTATTTCAAGGCTAATCACGAAGCCAACCAACCACCACCACCACCATCATCACTATCATAAATAAGGACATAAGTAAATAAAGTACCATCAGTGTTTCAACAAGAAACATTACTTACAAGAAGTTACTCAACAAGTCTTTAAGTGGCTTCTCTCACTGGCAGCCTGTCTGGCCTTGAGTTTATCATTCATTAGTGGAAGGAAGTGGCATAGCCTGGGCAGATGGCAGGCAGCATGCACTTCTCTAAAGACAAACATTGAGGGGGGGTGGGGGAAAAAGAAGAAAAACATTCAGCTTGGCAAGATCAGATCTGGAGTCTCAACATTTGGGAGGCTGAGGAAAGGGGTTTGTTAAGAGTTCTAGCCCAGTCTGTGATACAGAGTGAGATTCTTTAAAAAAAAAAAAAATCAAACAAACAAAAATCCCAGTGATCCAAGCAAGTTCCCTTTCATTAGGTCTATCTAAACCTATAGCTTTTTGTTGATTTGTTACAGAGCTAGAGATCGAACCAAGAGCCTAGATCCATGTTAAGGAGTTATTTATTTATTTATTTATTTATTTATTTATTTATTTATTTATTTATTTTAAAATCTAACTGTAGCTCAGGCTGGCCCCATAGTAGCCATCTTTCTGCCTTAGTTTCCTGATACACTTGATATGTAGCTGCATTCTTGATCCTACTCCAAGTGCTAGGATTACAGGTATGTGCCATCTTACCTGGCAAATGCCACTCCAGTACACACAGGTTGGCCTCTAACTCATGTAGATGAGGATAACCTTGAACTTGTTCTCCTGCTTTTATTTCTTAAGTGCTGGGAATAGACTGTGGGCCACCATGCCTAGCCTTGTTTTATTGAAATAGGGTCTCACTATTCGGCCCAGTTGGTCTTGAATTGGTAGAGGTTCTTTTGTTTCAGTTTCCCAAGGGTTGGAATAAAGGTGTGTGTCACCTTACCAGGCTGGCTTCATTTTAGTTATAATTCCTGTTTTTAAATCTTTGAGAGACAGAGTAGCTCAGTGTACTCATACTCACCCTACAGTCAGAAGTTCTTTCTTTGGTTGCTATGAGATTTATGTTTTCAGTTTGCTAACAGCAATAGGTGGACAAACCAGTGGGAAAGACTCTTCCTAATGTGTAGAAAGGGGGAAATGATATGTTTGGTACTGCAAATTGTATAAGGTGTATATAAATAGACATTGGAGACAAGCTAGTAGCTCATGCTTAAAATCCCAATACTTGGGAGTCCAAGGAAGGAAGATGGGAAAGAATTCCAGATCATCATGGGCTACACTGTGTGTTCCAGGCCAACTAGGGATACAAGATGGACTTTTCTTCAGAAACAAAACAATCTGTGAGGCCTGCTGGTATTGTAAACAGAGCATTTGCGGGGCAGAAGCAGAAGTATGGCTTCAGGTTCAAGGCTAACCTTTTCTAGATGAGTAGATTCAGGCCAGCCATTGTACAATAAGACTTTGTTTCAACAAAACAAAATCTGTACGTACACGCGCGCCCCCAAGAACCCCCTCCCACAAAATCCATGATCTAATACAGAAATCAATAATGACAGCTACTAGTTATTTTACACATTTAGATTCCTACAGCCAAAAAAGGGGAAGGAACTTGCGAGATAGCTCAGCTGGTAAAGATGCTTGCAGTCAAATCTGATGCCAAAGTTTGATCTGCTTGGAAGATCTGCTTGGAAGCAGGTGGAAGGAGAGCATGCCCCCATAACTTGTCCTCTGACATTCACACGCAGGCCTTGGAATGCACGCGCCCAAGCACATACACACACATATGCAATAAATCAATGTAAAGACTAACAAGTACATAAAAGAGGGGAGAACAATTTGTCACCCAAGACAACCGTAAACGTTCAGAGGCCTTTGCTTGAGGCTTCTCTCCCCCAAAACCCCGCCCCAGGACTCCTCCCCTTAGCCTAGGTCGCCGCCCAGGCCACATCCGGAATTCTGACGCTCCGCGATGGGCAGTTCCGTGACGGCCGTGCGTCGCGCATGGGAGGCGGGTGTGAGGAGCAGACCGCTCCAGGATTGGACGCAGTCTGACGCGGAAGAGGCGGGTCAGGTCAGGGGGCGGTGCTTCACGTGAGCGCCCTCGGGCCCGGCTTCCGCGTGCGTTGGTCGGCGAGCGGGAGCGCGCGGCGGGGGCGTGCCGGGGCCGTCCGGGGGCGGGGCGGCGCGCGGCCTAACGGTGGCGACGGCGGCTGTGGTGCGGGCCAGTTCGGCGGGTGCAGGTCCCGGCCTGCGCCTGCGGAGGCCTCGAGTGGCGGGTCGAAGCGGGCGGTGCCCGCGGCAGGCAGCGCTCCGCGATGGTGGGTGTCCCAGGAGCGGCCGCCTTCCAGCGTAAGTGGGGCGGGAAGGCGGGCGGCTGAGGGGTGTGTGTTGAGGGGCCTGCTGCTCCACAGGCGCGAGGCTCCACAGAGGCCCCCGGCAGGAGGCCCGGCCGGGGAAACTGAGTCTGGTAGTGTGGCGCTGGATCCAAGGTCATGCGGCTCCCCGGGCCTTCGCGGGCCCTCGGGGCTAACCCGGGCTCTTCCTGCGGTGCTGCGGGGCTTGGGGTTCCGGGTGCTAGCCGGACTGTGCAGAGCGGCCTTGGAGCCCAGGCCTGGCTGGCGCTCTATGGACTGGCCGCCAGAGAAGTATTGTTTTGTTTTCGCGGCATCGGGGTTGGAAGTCGGGTGCCGGGAAATCATAGGTTCGCCGGATTTGGAGAGACATGTGGTAGTTGTTGGAGAACTCGGGGCTGGCGTTCCGGAGGGTCCTGTGGAGTGCAGGTTCTGGGGGTCGGACTGCTTGGGTTCAAGTCCCAGCTCCCCTGCGTACAGGCTGTGTGTGACCTTGGCGCTCCGGGAGTCTCAGTTGCTCTGTCTGAAAAATGGGCTGTGAGGAATGGTCCCTGCTTTACCGTGTAGTTGATTTTAGTGAGTCCAGTAGAACGCGCTGCACACACAGTTGCGCCTTTCACAAGTGTGAAAACTCACTATTGTAATCGTGGCTTATTAACCATTATGAGCTTACCTCGGAACAGTCCGAAATTGGGATCTGGTAATATATACATATACAGGTATCTTGTCTTTGTCCAGTTCCACTGTGTCCGAGTTGTGTTTTTATTCTTACCCTGATTTCGCCGTTTCAATTATACGATGTTCTTCCTAGAATTGTAAGATCCTTGGGGGAGGGATGGCATCATTTAATAAGAACAATACAAATTTAATTGTCATTAAAATAGCAGTAATAGCCAGCATCACTTGAGCACCAGGGATTTTTGAATTCGATTCATTTAATATTTATTAAATTATCTCTTAAGTACAAAGTATCGCTTTAGGCCCAGAGAATGAGGCAACAAACTAGAAAACTAGATTCTGGTGTTGAGTTTGAGAAGAGGCTCTTTTGAGGCAGGTGGATCTCTGAGTTTGAGGACAGTCTGATGTACACAGTCAGTTCTAGGCCAGCCAGAGCTACAAAAAACCAAAAACAAAACAAATAAAAACTAAAACCAGGTATGTCTATTGTGCAGAAAATAAAATGAGGAATATTAAAACTCTGTTCTCTACCCACATAGGGTTGTTCTTCAGCATTTAAAGGGAGGATTTATACAACCTTTTTCTTGGGCATGCATTCCACATTGGATTGAAGAAATATGAAATAGATTTACCCATTAATGCCCTCTATAGAAGTGTGCTGTTGCTGCTCTTTATGGTTGCTGCTCTTGTGAAAGCTGAGGCAGGAAGATGTGAGTTTGAGGTCAGCCTAAGTGAGACTATATGGAAAAACAACAAAAGCCAAGAAGAGGACAGACTTTGTGGTTTTGTTATGTAACTAAGTTTCTTTGTTTGCATAAGGCAGTCTATAGTGT
This sequence comes from Cricetomys ansorgei, assembly GCA_026225945.1. Taxonomy (NCBI): domain Eukaryota; kingdom Metazoa; phylum Chordata; class Mammalia; order Rodentia; family Nesomyidae; genus Cricetomys; species Cricetomys ansorgei. The sequence continues at coordinate 4,697,145 of JAMJFZ010002117.1, forward strand.
TTTGTGTGCTCACTTATGTTTGTTTGTTTTGTTTTGTTTTTGATACTGTTTCTCTTGTGGAGCCACCAAGCTGGCCTTGAACTCACAGAGATCCATCCACCTTCCCTCTGCCTCCCAATTGCTGGGATCAAAGGTGTGTGCCAGCACTACCACTTGTTTATTGTTTGTTAATTAATTTATTGGGGTTGAGGATTGAACTGAGGGACTATGTATTAGGTAGGTGCTTATAACTCTGATCTATAACATTCTCCTTTTTAAAAAAAAATTGAGCAAAGTCTGGTCCTTTAACTCTTCTTCCATTCTCCTCCCTCCCTTCCTTTTTCTTATTTCTCTCTCTCTCTTTCTTTCTTTGTTGCTTTCTATCATCATCATCATCATCATCATTATTATATTTTGGTTTTTTGGAGACAAGGTCTCACTATGTAGCCCTTGCTGTCCTGGAACTCACTCTGTAGACCAGGCTGGCCTAGGCCTCTGACTCCCAAGTGGTGGGATCAAAGGCCTGAGACACCATACCTAACTTGGCCTCCAACTCTTCATCCTGCCACAGGTGTCTGAATACTAGGATTACAGGCATGCACTACCATACCCAACTCTATTTTTTCTTTTAATTTGGAAGAATCTAATTACACTGAAATGCAGTGGTTTGAGTACTTTTTCTTTCATTCAGATAAGATCTTACTATGTTCATAGCCCAGGCCAGTACTACTCCTGTCTCAATTTCCTCAGAGCTGGAGCATTTCAGGCATGGGTTCTTTTCAGTGGTTTGGTGTTGACCATATGCTGCTCCAGAAGCTTACTATATTTTCTTCTTTTTTTTCAGTGCTTAAGGAACACAGGCCCTGGTGTATGTTAGGCAAGTGTTCTAACTGGCTAATGTTTTTAACTAGTCCTGGGGAAAGAAACGTATGAAAGAACTCAGTCCTAAGTCTGCTTTACTGACTGTAGCACCTCTGGTGTTCATTCCATTGGGATATATGGCTAAATTTGCACAGAATACATGAATATTTGTTTTATACTTTTTCCCCCCTGGTCATGCTGGTTAAACAACAACAACTAGGGCCTCCCATTCCCTAGGCAAGTGTTCTACCCAGGAGCTTCATCCCAGCCCTGAATATTTTGTTTGTTTTATTGACGTAGGGTCTTAACTCTGTAGCTTGCCTCAACTCACTATGTAGACCCTCAAACCTGTAGCACACTTTCTGCCTCTGCCTTTTAAATGAAGGGATTATAGATGTGAGCCTGGCTGAATATTGTTTTAAACTACAGTTTTAGGCTTGGGATGCAGCTCAGTGTTAGAATACTCACCTACTATGGTCAATGTCCTGGGCTTGATCCTTTGCATATAAATACATAGCAGTTGTAGTGTCACTATAGTTGATGCTATAACATTTTATAATGTTTACACCATTTTACAGGGTGATGAGCTAAAATGTAAGTGGGTGTCTCTCCATACCCTGGGTGTAATAGTCACTACCCTCGGATGGCGAACGTCATCTTATAGTGGGTCTTACCCCTTGACTCTTTAGGTATGCTACTCTTGAAAAAAAAAAAAGTACCTTTATTCAGTAAAGTAGAATGAGATGGTACAGGATGAACTTCTAAAACTTCTCTTTCTCCTTCCTTCCAACCCTGCCTTCCTTCCTTCCTTCCTTCCTCTTTTTGAGGCAGTATCTGGAACTTGTTATGTAGACCAGACTGGCCTGGAACTTGTAGCAATCCTGTCTCTGCGCCCCCATCCCTCTATCCTAGCATTACAGGCATGCATAACTAAGCCCAGTCTCCTCTGTAAAAATTGAGAAAAATATAGTTCCTACCTCATTTCAATTTAACTGAGAAGATTAGAATATGAGACTATGACATATAAAATGTTTTAACAGTGCTTGACACACTATGTAGGTGCTATTATTAGTGGCTGAAGGTACAAAAGTGACTCAGGATTTCATACTTCATGGGGGTCCTGTGCAGGTAAATGGGTAGTGGTAGATAAACTGCTTAAATATTTTTTCAGAATGGCAGTGAATTTCAGTTGAGGTTGTGCCTGGGGAGTGCCTGCCACATGGCAAGAAAGCCTGTTCTAGAATTCTTCACACCTTTCTTCTCAGGTGTTTATTCCCTCATTCTGTCCAGTTACCTGAGACCACAAACTTGTAGACTAAGCTCCTTGAGGGTTGTGAAAATATCTTCATTTTGTAATTTTTATTTTGTCTAGCAAAATAAGTGTAATATTCATAATGTGGAGAAAGGTACATAGATCAGTGATCCTTGAAAGAAGCCTAAATACAGATGGACTGGTATATAAGTATGTTTGGTAGTTACAGATATTTTACAGTAGTTAGGTCCTGTGCATTCATTACTATAAAAGATGTAAGAAGTGTTCTCATGAGGAACCTTTTCCTCGAGTGGCACAAAGCTGTTAGGATGATAAAAGAAAGATGAAAATGCACCAGAGAGATCCTGCTGAGACTGAATACCTAAGTACCTTCTATTTACTCCTTTAGGTCCACTACTGTTTCTCATCTTATTCTCTGGTTGACTTAGTTACATGTACTGTATCCGTGGGCTTCCTTCTTCTCTGAGGTGATCAAAATGTTTCCTTGCTCTTTCTTATTGAGTATTGATCCTAGCTGTCTAGATTAAGCTCCTCCTCCCAAAGTAGCTCTTGCTAATTTCAAACTCTGATCCTCCTATTTCCCACCTTTCAAGTGCTGAAATTACAAGCATGAGCCAACGTGCATGGACAGGATTGCCATAAATTACTCTAGAGATGAAGTAGGAAAGAAAAGGCAATGTTGGTTTAATAATACGACTATAATCCCAGCATTTGGGAGGTTGAGGCAGGAGGATTCTTAAAAGTGCCAGGCTAGCCTGGGTTATGCCTCAAAAAACAAACAACAAAAGGGGGTAGGTATTAAACAGTAATTCTTAGCTGGGCCTGGTGGCACGTGCACTCAGGAGGCAGAGGCAGATGGATCTCTGTGTTCAAGGTCAGCCTGGTCTACAGAGTGAGTTCCAGGACAGCCTGGAACACAGGGAAATCCTGTCTCCAAAAAACAAAACAACAACAAAAAGATTTGACTCTTGTTAGGCATTGTGATAGAGTCTGTAATCCCAGTTTTGGAAGGCTGAGGTAAGGAAAATGGTGATTTTGAGGCCTGTCTGGGCTGTATACTGAGACTTTGTCTTAAGATGGGGGAACCAGGAGCTGGAGAAAAGGCTCAGGATTAAGAGCACTGGCTGCTCTTTCAGAGTACCCAGGTTCTTCAGTTCCAGGAGATTCCACACCTTCACACAGATACACATGCAGGAAAACACCAATGCACATAAAATAAAAATAAATTAACAAAAAAGATGGGAGAATCAAACATAACCAAAAGAATTTGTTTCTCCCTTCTGTTTTGTATTGCTATAATTAAGTGCAGAAATCAAAGTAAAATTCAGAGTGACCAGTGTAAAATTCTGAATTTATAGCTCTGGAGCTGGCAGGATTTAAATTGAATTAGGTGATGGCAACACATATGTAATATAACCTCTCCAGCAGCTCAAGTGAAATGTCATTATCAAGCATCTCACACACCCCTTCCCTTGACACACACATTACTTTGACTTTTTCCTCTTTTACAAATGTTTGCCTCATTCCTTTGTTAATTCTGATCATCATGTAAAGGTTCTGCCTGCTTTTAATTTTTTCAAAACCACATGAGAACATTCACATAACACAGATTTATTCATTTAGGCCTCATATCCCTAGAGCAACAATAAACATACCCGCATTTTCCTGGAATTCACAATGTTCCTGACCACTACCACCCCCTATCCCATAAAAGCTAAAATGCCAGTGGTATTTTTCTACACTATAAAAATGTGACAAGTTTTTCTTGTCTTCAGTACTTTTTGTTTCCCTTAGATAAGTAATGTTGGCCTTGAGGAGAAGTGATAGAAATAAGTCATCTTTTCTTCTCTTTCTCTTCCTCCTTCCTCATCTTCAGTTTTACTTTTATTCAGGCTGGCCTAGAACTCAGAATTTTCCTGCCTCATTTAGCTTGTCCTATCTATCTGTCCATCCATCTATCTATCTATCTATCTATCTATCTACCTACCTACCTACCTACCTACCTACCTATCGTTTTTTTGAGACAGGATTTCTCTGTGTAGCCCAGCTGTCCTGGATCTCGCTCTGTAGGCCAGGCTGGACTTGAACTCACAGAGATCCTCCTGCCTCTGCCTCCAAGTGCTGGGATTAAAGGTGTGTGTCACCACTGCCCAGCTTATTTTGTTTTTTTTAGACAAGCTCTCACTCTGTGATCTGGGCTGGTCTCCTATTTGTAGACTCAAGTGGTTTTTCTCAGCCTCCCAAATATTGGCATTGTAGGTACACACTACTGTGCATAGCTCCTGATTGTATTTGTATTACTGTTTTTATTTTTTGTTTTATTTTTTTGAGTCAGTCTATGTAGCCCAGGCTAGTTTGTAGCACAGAACTGGAACTGAAGGATAGTTCTACTGGATCAGCCTCCTTAGTGTGGGATCAAAGGTATATGTTCCTGATTCTACTTTATTATTATTGTTGTTGTTGTTGTTGTTGTTGTTGTTGTTGTTATTATTATTATTATTATTATTTTGGTCTTTTTGAGACAAGGTTTCTTTTCTCTGATGTAACTCTGCCTGTACTGGAACTCACTCAGGTGCTGGGATTTAAAAGGCAGTTGCCACCACCGCTCGGCTTTATTTTACTTTTTAAATAAAATTTATTGGGCTTTGGTTGGGGATATAACTCAGTGATAGAACACATTCTTGATTTGATCTGTTGAAAACACATGATGCCTCCAGGTATGTATGTGCGTGTGTATATATTTATATACATATATATATACATATATGTATGTATACATAGATATATATATACAAATGTGTATATATATGTATTTATAATACGAAACATATATTTTAAAAAATGAAGTTATATTACTTTTCAGTCTGTAACCTCAGAAGGGAAGTCTACAAGACTATAAAACATTCACTACTGTTTTCCTCAATGTTAGTTGTGAGACATCTTTAGTGTCACAGCTTTCATCTCAGAGAAAGCTGCAAATGCTCTGTAATAAAAGCAGGTAGTTATATGGTTGACTGCTTCATGAGTTTGCCAAGCAACATTTCTGTCCATCTTTCTCAGAAAGTGCAAAGTTGTCCGTTTTGGAGTTATTTGCATCTGGTTGAATTATCTGTTATCTATGGTTTTCATCAACAATAGAAAAAGCAAATAATGAACCTGTGAAGTTCTTTACTTAGATACAACTGTTCTGGAAATGTAAACAAGTCATTTTCAGCTGTTTAACACAGGAAATGTCTGGTAGGGAAGTCTTCCCAGGGTCTGGAAAGATGTCTCAGCAGTTAAGCACTTGCTCAGAGGACCTGAGTTTAGTTCCCACCACCAATGTCTGAGGTTAATAACTACCTTTAACTGTAGCTCTAGTGTTTTGCTCTGGCCTCCCAAGGGCACCTGCACATACATACCATATATTTCTCACACAAAAACAAATAAAAATGAAAAAAAATTAGAAAGCCTTGCCAGTTTTTGTGTATCATTGATTAACACCAATGAATTTAACTTTGGATGAATATTTGATACTGTAGGGTATATAACATTTTTAATGTCTTTCTGACTTGATCAGTAATTTGATTTTGTAATTGTCAATGCTGAGAATGATTCTTCGAATAATATGTAGGGCCATTACAGAAATTGTTATAATTTTTGTCCTAGGGCCAGGCATGGTGTCATAGGCCATAGGCAGGCAAATCTCTTGAGTTCAAGGCCAACCGGGTCTACAAAGCTAGTTCCTGGACAACCAGGGCTACACAGAGAAATTCTGTCTCACCTCCCCCCTCTAAAAAAGAAAAGAAAACTATGCCTTAATCAGAAGCCAAATTCATTTAACAGTTCTTTTCTTTAAAAAGACTTATTTTCATTTGTGTGTGTGTGTGTATGTGTGTGTGTGTGTGTGTGTGTATGTGTGTATGTGTGTGTCTGCCTGCCTGCCTGCCTGCAATGTGGCCAGTGAAGGCTAGAAGAAAGCACTGGATGTTCTGGAACTGGAATTAATTAGTTGTGAGTCTCCCAAAGTGGGTGCTAGGACCTGAACTCTGGACCTCTGGAAGAGAAGCAGTAAGTGTTCTTTTATTTTTTATTTATTTTTATTCTTTAAGAAAATACTTTCTCTGCAGCAGAAATAGGAAAGTGGAGTAAGCATATGTCTGTGAAGTGGATCTCAGATCACATCCTTTCTAATGCAGGCTTATTGGAATGTTACTCTTAGGTTTTCAAAATCTAGCCAGCACAAATACTTCTGTTTCCGCCTTCATAGCTGCCTCCTCTCTCAGACAGGCTTTCCTTTCTAGGTTCAAGGTTATTTTTTTTTAGATAGGTCTTTTCATGGCCTTCTTACCCTCCATAACAATACAGATGCATTCTGCCACTGTCACACCAATCATTAAATAGCTGATCCTCACCTAGATCTTGTTCTTTGTGGCATCAAGCACCTCAAACAAGATGTCCCCAGGAGTTTTTCTTCCTTTTTGAAGCACTTTGACTATATGAGTTTCTTCTCGAAGTCTATGGGTTTGTGTAATGGCACTCACTGGTCATTAAGTGTGGGTTGGAGCTTTGGGACTTTCCTGTGGCTTGGTGTAAAATTCATTGATTGATCTTCAAATCAGTGCTTCTGGTAAACCTTAGAGACAAGGAAGCATTTCTTTCATATGACTTAAAACAATCTCCCCACCACTAGGCACAGACCTTGGGGGGCTCTGCATGGCTACCTGCTCCACTGAGCTTACTTTCCATGATTCATCCCTATTTGATTTTGAATTTTGGGGTGTTGCATGTTCAGAAATCTACATTGATACCTCATGTTTAGTTTTGGGACTTCATATGGGATTGTGGCAGTTTATGCTGGTGACTGAGGCATGAAATCATCTGTCATCTCATGACTTTTAAATTTGCAGGAGAAATAAATCACTGGCTGGGTGTGGTGGTGCACAACTTTAATCATAGCACTCAATCTCAGCATTTGGGAGGCAGAGGCAGGCAGGTTTCTGTGAATTGAAAGGGAGCTTGGTCTACATGAGTTCCAGGAAGCCAAGATTACATAGTGAGACTCTGTCCTAAAAATAAATAAATAGGGGGCTGGAGAGATGGCTCAGTTAAGGGCACTGACTGCTCTTCCAGAGGTCCTGAGTTCAATTCCCAGCAACCACATGGTGGCTCATAACCATCTATAATGGGATCAGATGCCCTCTTCTGGTATGTAGGTATATATGTAGACAGAAAACATACATATAAATAAATCTTTAAAAACAAACTAATAAAAACCACTAATTTAAAATTGGGTGATTTACATACTTGTAAAGATTTGTTTTATTTTTAGTTTTGTGTATGTGTGTTATCTGTTGATATGTGCATGTGAATGAGCTGCCCCACATGGGTGCTGAGAATTGAACTCTATTCCTCTGGGAGAGCAGTACTAGCTGTTAATTGTTAAGCCATCTCTCTAGACTCTTAAATTTGCCAATATTGATGAGCCTTTGAAACCTTTTTTAATATTTATTAATTTAGGTGGATGTGTGTGCCCCATGTGGAGGAGGGTCCGAGCTCTTTTGAGTCAGTTTTCCTGCCATATGGGTTCAGAAGATTGAATTTAGATCATCAGTCTTGATAAGCACCTTTCCTTGCTGGCTCAGCGCCTGTACATTTTTTTTTGTTTGTTTGGTTTGTCTTGTTTTTCAAGATAGAGTTTCTCTGTGTAGCCTTGGCTGTCCTGGAACTCTCTCTGTAGAACAGGCTGGCCTTGAACTCTTACCTATAGAGATCCACCTGCCTCAGCTTCCTGATTGCTGATATCAAAGACATGAACCACCACCACGCAGCCTGTGCCTGGCGTTTTAAAATGATTTTGCCTTATCTATCTATCGATCGATCTATCTATCTATCTATCTATCTATCTATCTATCTATCTATCTATCTATAACAAGGTCTGGCTATATTATTATGACTGAATCAGATGTTTGCTGTGTAGACCAGGCTGGCCACCAAAAGTTAAAATAGGTAAATAAATAAAACTCTAGGTGATCTGTGTGCCTAGCACTTATCAATTTGGATATTATTGCTACACTTTGAGATTATAGTATTTGTTGTTTGGGAGGTGAAAAGCTTATTTTAGTGATGATTTTGGTTTTTGTGTAGACAATACAATGAAAATACTGATTAGGGCTTGGTGTCTTTGCAGCTAGCATTGTTCTGACTGCATGGAATGGATGTACTGAACCAGGTGTTTTACTTCAGCTGTACCATCTGTGGGAGCAGGTGGGCAGATCCTTTATCATCAGGAAAACACAGCTGGTGAGACTTAGAAGAGCTAATTGGTTTCTTTCCCAGCTCTTTTTAGTCATATATACCTGCGTACAGTTTATCTCGGTGTTACCTCAGCAAATGTGTTGATTCTGGTTAGGACATTAACTACAAAAATGAACAAAAAAGTAAAAAGATATATGTATGTGTTGAGACATTGTCTGCTATGTGTCCCAAACTGGTTTGGAGCTAGTATTGTCCTGCCTCATCCTTCCAAATTCTTGGATTGTAGGGGGTGTGTTACCATACTCTGTTCTGTGTTTTGGATTAATACTGAGAAAGATAGTTTAAGGGTTAATGTATTTTTTTTATATTTAACTTTGTGTATGTGTGTGTGTTCATATATGCGCTTATGCCTTTGGAGACCAGAGGTTAACCTTAGATGTCCTTCTTCAGGATCCATTTACTTTGCTTTTTGAGTCTCCTTGCCTTAGGCTCACTGATAGACTAGGCTGACTGGTCATCAAGTCCCAGGGATCGACTGTCTCCATTTTCTCAGCTCACTTACCACACCAGCCCTTTATGTTGGTGTTAAAGGTCAAACTTGGCCTTATTCTTGTGTGACAAATGCTTTAACATCTGAGCAATCTCTCCAGAATCTTATTTATCTTCTTAAAAAAGGTGGGTGGGAGGAAGAGGAGTAAAAGAAGAAGAAGGTCGTGGTGGTGGTGGGGGGTGCTGGGTGTACATGGGGGTTCAGAGATTGGAAAGAATATCAGATATCCTGTTGTGTCATTCTTTGTCTTAATCCCTTGAGACTTGCTTTCTCACTGAACCCAGAGTTAGGCTGGTGACTAGCAGGCCTCAGTGATCCTTTCTTTGTCCCCAACAGCACAGCCATACCCTGTCTTTTTGTTTTGTTTGTCTGTTTTGAGTCAGGGTCTCATTGTGTGACCCTGACAGTCCTAGAACTGATATGTAGACCAGGCTGGCCTTTGAACTCCAGAGATCCACTTGCTTCTACCTTCTAAGAGCTAGGGTTTAAGACATATACCATCATGCCCTGCTTTTTCCCTCATTTTCATACCCTCTGAATCTTAATGTCTCCCCTTCCCCAAGATTAATGAAGCCTACTTTACTAATTTCTCTCTATTCTTGACAGACTAGAGACTACATCTTTTAATTTTTTGTATTCTTCAAAATAGCCTACAAATGTCTCATAGGTGCTTAAAATAAATAGCTATGGTTGTGTCATTAACTTGGTGTCAGTGTAGTAATATATAAAGTGACAGCGGAGTAAAGTTTTGGGGTGTTTTTTCAGTTCTGGGGATCAAATCTAGGGGTCTGTACATGGTAAAGACTGTTCTACAACAGAGTTACATCCATAGTCCTTGGTTTGTTGAGGTAGGGTCTTAATGTGTAGCTCTACCTGGCCTGGCATTAGCTATGTTGTTCAGACTGGCTGGCTTATTTTTGGGAGGTGAGTTTTTTTATGTGCATGAGTGTTTTGCTTGCATGTATGTGTGTGCATTCTATGCCTGCTTGGAGCCCTCAAATTTCAGAAAAGGGAGTCAGATCCTTTGGAACTGGAGTTATAGGTAGTTGTGAGCCAATATGTGGGTGCTAAGAACAGGACCTGGGTCCTCTGCAAGAGCAGCAAATGTTTTTAACTGCTAAGACATTACTCCAGTCCCCTTCTTCTGCTCTTTTCTTATGTGGATTCTTACCATTTAAACCTTCTTTCTAGCCTATTTATTTATTAAAACCTTTTTAGATAGTTTTTATTATATTGCCTAGGCAGGCCCTGCCCAAGCTATCTTTTCTGCTTTATGCTCTGGAGTTCAGAATGTAGGTCTGACCCACCATGACTATTGTTTTGTTTTTAAAGGTGCCTGAGCACCACATGCATGCAATATCCCTAGGGGCCAAAAGAGGGCATTGGATCACTTGGACTGGAGATGCAGACAGTTAGAATCAGCTGTGTGGGTGCTGGGGATTGAACCTGAATCTTCTGGAAGAGTAACCAGTACTCTTAACTGCTGAGTTATCTGTCCAGATTCTGTAAACTCTTTTGTTTGTTTCAGGGAGGATCTTGAATTCCCTACCTTCTAACCAGAGTCTCCTGAGTGCTGGGGTTACAGGTGTGCAATACCCTGTCTGGCTTCATTATTCATTATTGTATTTTTCCTTCACCTTCCTCTCTTTCCCTCTCCCTACTCTTTCTTCTTTTGCCTCAGATTTATGGCAGTCCTTCTGTTGTAGTCTTCCCTATACTGGGATTACAGAGGTGTACCACTATTGGAAACTACCCCATTGGAAACAGGTTGCTTACATAGTATGTAGAAAATGATTAGTCAAGGACAAGGTCAAGGACAAACAGAATCACTGTGTGTGTGTATTAAGACTTATTTATTTATATGAGTGGTCTATCTGCATGTATGTACACCTGCATGCTAGAAGAGGGCACCTAATCCCATTGTAGATGATTGTGAGCTACAATGTGGTTTCTGGGAATTGAGCTCAGAATCTCTGGAATAGCAGTCAGTGCTCTTAACCACTGAGCTATCTCTCCAACCCCCAAGGTTTTTTTGTATGTTTGTTTGTTTTTAACATGGAATAACAGGGATGAATTAAAGGTCATAGAGCACTTGACTAGCATGGGTGCTGATGCCCTTGGCTCAATTCTTAGAACTGCTTCATAAAAGATGAATAGAGAACAGGTTTAGGGACTGTCAGGGTACAATGTTTTATAAACATTTGTCTTGAAGGAAGGGTATATGATTTGACCGTCGAAGATAGGGGTGATGGAAAATGTGTGAAGGCTGATTGAGGCCACAGTTCCAGGTATAGGAGAGTATTTTTAACAAAGGCTGGAGGTGGGAAAGAACGAGAGATTCCTGGCAAGTGTTGTCATTTAAACCAGAATGCATCTGAGACTGTTACAATAGATCCTTTCAAAAAACCTTGTATTTGAGGATTTTGAAAGGTATTTTTCTTCAACTATTGTCACATTATAAAAAGAGATTCTGTTGCAGGTTCACATTTGAAACTGCTTCATTTTGTGTTCCTTCTGGACCTTCCTAATAATGTCTGGAGTTACATTGGACTTCATGTGTCCCTGTTTGGAACAAAAGCACATGATCACTGAAGCCTGTAGCATAAATGAGAGGCTTGTGCGGGTGGTGTGAAAGGAGCTCTCCCAGCCTCACATGCCTGGGTGGGCGAGCTACACTAATAGCTCCCAGCAGTTCTGAATCAGACATCGTGGAGCCAGGAGTCTAGCATTTGGAATTCCACTGCCTGTGCTAAGGGTCTGTCTTTTATCCTCAAAACCACCATTTGTTAAATGGCAGTGGACCTGTTGACAAGAGGGGGGAGACTGGCAAAGATCAAGTTAAAAGGGGAAAAAGTTCAAAGGTAGGAAAATAAGATGAAGGGTTTAGTCATGTCTTCACCTCTTTTTTTTTTTTTTTCTCAGACAGGATCTCACTATGTATCCCTGGCTGGCCTGGAACTGGCTATGTAGATCAGGTTGGCCTGGAACTCAGAGACAGCCTGTCTGCCTCTGCCTTGGAGAGATCAATGGTATGGATTACCACATTGGCTTTTTAATTTTAGTAACTTGTTACATAGAAATTTTATTCCTGCAGCTGGACTTGGTAGTGCATGGGAGCACTTGGGAGGCAGAGGCAGGTGGATCTCTCTGAGTTCAAGGCTGGCTTGCTCTACCAACCTAGTAAGTTCCAGAATGACAGAGCTATATACAGAGACTCTGTCTCAAAAACAACAAAAAATTTTTGGGTGGAAGGATGCTGTGAATCAAACCCATGGGCATGCTTTGGAAATTTTTGAAAATAAAAACTAGAACAGTGTACTGAATGCCCATGAACCTGCCGTCCAGCTGCAGTGAGTAGCAGTTATCACTTAATAAAAAGAAACCAGAATGCTGAGCTTTTTGTTTGGCCTGTTTCTCCAGGTCTTGTCATCAGACACCCCTTTCTCTGTTTAGCATTTATTGTACAGAGTAGAGTACCATGTTTAGGTCCTGTGGTAAGTGGCATGTTACTTAAACTCTTAATAGTTTGAGAAAAGTTATTCAGGTATAGTTTTGGGACCAGAAAAAAGTAATTCTATCAAGAAGGTACCCATTCTATAGATGGTAAACCATCTATTAGCCTTTTCACTAGATTATTGCATGTTGTGCTGTTTATATTTAAAAAATGTTGAACCATCTTTGATTATCTGATCAGTACCCGTGGGAGGATAGAGGCTGTGTCTATATCTTGTATTTTGGTTGTATTTTACAGTGAAATGAGCCAGGAGAACAGTCTTCATTTTAGCCTTTATAAAAGCTGAAAGGCAAGGTGGAGATAGTGGGTGGGTACTGTTAAGTATTGTGGTGGTATAAGTTAATAAGATAGTGAACTGTCTGATACCTCCCTCTGACTTGTGCTGGCTCCTCTTTTTTGAGAAGTGCTTCCTTTTGGTTTCAGACCCATCGTTCTCACTGCCAACAGATGATCTTCATTTGGCTTGTTTCCCTGTCTTTTCAGATCCAGCTGTTTCAAATTGCATGGAATCCTCAGGGATGGACACGCCTCCCGAGCAAGCAGTGCTTTTTACTGGTGCTTTCTTTTGAAGCATTTTCTTTTGCTTTTTGTTGTTGTTTTTTGAGACAGGGTTTCTCTGTTATAACTCTGGTTGTCCTGGAACTCACTCTGTAGTCCAGGCTTGCCTCAAACTCACAGAGATCCATCTGCCTTTGCCTCCCGAGTGCTGGGATTAAAGGCATGCACCACTACCTCTTGGATCAATTTTTTAAAAAATAATTTATATATTTTTATTTTACATGCATTACTGTTGTGCTTGCATGTACATCTGTCTATATGAGGGTGTTGGATCCTCTGGAACTGTAGTTAATACAGTTGTGACCTGTCATGTGGTTGCTGGGAATCGAACCCTAGTCCTGTGGAAGAGCAAGCAGACAGTGAGTATCTTAACTGCTGCGCTGTCTCTCCAGCCCCTGGCTTTAAAATTTTATTTATTTAATTTAAAAGTTTATTTTAGGCCTGGCGTTGTGGCGCATTCCTTTAATCCCAGAACTTGGGAAGCAGAATCAGGAGATCTTTGTGAGTTTGAGGCCAGCCTAATCTACATAGTGAGTTCCAGGGCATCCAGGGCTTTGTAGAGAAACCCTGTTTTAAAAATAACCAAAATAAATAATTTTATTGTTTCCCGTATATAATTGTTATGTCTGTGTACTGTGTGCATGACTGGTGCTGAAGGAAGCCAGGATAGAGAGTTGGATCCCTTGAGACTGGTTTTAGATAGCTGTTAGCCACCAAGTGGGTGCTGGAGATTGAAACTGGGTCCTTTGGAATAGCAGCCAGTGCTCTTAACTGCTGAGACATCTCTCCAATCCCTAAATTTTTACTTTTAATTATCTGTATATGTATGTGTCTGTGAGTGTGAGTGTGGGTTTATGCGTAGATGTGCAATACACATAGAGGTCAGAAGAGGATACTGGATCCTCTGAGGCTAGAGATGCAAGCAGTTTTGAGCTGCCTGAGTGGATACTGGAAACCAAATTCTGCAAGAGCAGCAAGTACTCTTAACCTCTAAGCCATCTCTCATTTCTGTTTGTGTTTTGAGACTTCTCAAGATTGCCTTTGAACTCACTATTTAGCTGAAGATGACCTCGATTTACTTATTTAGAACAGTGAGTAAGTGAAGGGGGAAGGCTCCACCCCTTGAGTTCTGGGGTATAAGTCACTCCCAGCATCTCATCCCAATTACTTTTTTTTCATTTAGCTTTTTGAGTCAAAGTTTCACTAAGCTGCTCACACTGGCCTTGAACTGTGTATCTGTAGTCCAGGATGGCTTTGAGCTTGGGATCTTCCTGCCTCTACTTTCCAAGTAGCTTAGACTGCCACCAGCCCAGGACTCTTAATTTTAAATCTTTTGGACACAGCTTTTAGAAAACTTGGATACAAAACTATTTGCTTTCTGATATGTGGAGTTTGAACATTTCATCTCCCTCTGAGGGGAGGGTGTTGTTCTCTAAGTAAGTTGCTTGCTTTTATTGGGAAAGAGTATTTAGACTCCATAATCTTTGTGATAGAACTTGCTGGGTAAAGCAGGCTGGACTTAAACTTGCAGTGGTCCTCCTACTTCAGCCTCTTAATTGTTACTGGGATTATAGGCACAGCTTAAGAAAATCCGTATCTTTCCTTTGTAAAAAACAATAAACATATATTATCTACTTTCCATGGGTTTTAATTCCAAGCTGTCTTAGCTGGTGCTACTAGCTTGATGCCTGTTATTGAGGTTGCTTACTAGGGGCTGAGAGATGGCTCAGTGGTTAAGAGTACTTGTTGTTCTTTCAGAGGACCCAGGTTAAATCCCCAGCCTACAAGTTTGTGGCCCACAACTATTTGTAAACTCCAGTTCCAGAGGATCTGACACCCTCTTCTGACCTCCACAGGCCTGAGGCATGAATGTGGTGCATAGACATACATGCTGGAAAAACATTCATAAACATAAACTAAATTTTAAAAAAAGATCACTTACATACTGAACAAGCTGATACTGCCTGTTGGCAAGAAGTCTCAATTTCATACTAGGTGATCTTCCTATTAGAGGTGGTTGAATGTTTTATAACTTGATAGTTAGCTTCCTCCAGAGTGAGTAATTTGGGATAGTCTTGTGCTTATTTCTTCCTCTCTTCCTTTCTTCCCTCCCTCATTTCTTTACTTTACTAGGATCAGTAAATACTAGGCAACATGGCATCACTGCGTTGTTCAGGGTGAGTTTGAATTCCTGGGTTTACACAGTGTTCCTGTTTCAGTCTCCCAAGCCGCTGTGACTATAGGTGTGTGCTCCTGGATCCTGCTTCAGTAGTGTCTTGATTAATTTTTTTACTTGATAATAGTGTATAGTACTCTGAGGATGAATCCAGACATGCTGCTGACACTAGTCATATGATGCTAGTATCTGTGTCTTAACTTTCCTTAGCTATAGCACTGAAATAATGTCTACCAATAGGCTCTGTCCTATAGACCTTTTGACAATTAAGGAAATAAGGGCAGTCCTTGATTTTCAGTACTTATAATAAAAATTCTTCCTACTGCAGCAATTAATATTGCTGCCAACTGACTCTGGGGATTGAGTCTTCTTTTTTTGTAAAACATTGCGGGGCAGAAAATGCCACGTTTATAGGTTTCATCTAGCCGGAGTATGGTAGAGGCTAAAGGAAGGTATATCTGTTTGATTATGTATGTGGAAGATCCTCATTTTTAAAGTTTATTCATGTAAATGTTAGTGAAAGATATATATTTGTTTAATATGACCTGGGTAGAAGACAAGCTCCTCCTCCATGTTATTTTTTTATTCTAAAAGAAAGATTTATAGGAAATTGAAAAAATGCACAGAGAAGCTCAGTTTACCCAGTGGTAGACTATTATATAATAATTGATACAGTGTCAGTTTTCAGATGCTAATTTTCATGCAGCTTAAATTAAGTATTATTTTGTATTAGCTTTTGGGAAGTGTCAAGGATTAAACTCTGACATTATAGAAGTTATCTTCTCTCTGGATTCTCAAAATAATTATCTCAAATTTTACTGTATTTATTGTTAAAGCTTAGACTAACAGTTCTAAATGTTAGTCATGGGAAACCTCACATTTGTATTTGCTTGATTTTAAAGTGATTTTTTTCATTGTGTCCTCATCTTTGATTTACAGTCTTGAGAGCACCAGAACTGTGTTGCCTGCATTGTCTTAATTTAATCACGTCCCAGTTTTGTAGAGTACCAAGTCTGGATCTGGGAGGCAGCTTGTGTGAATCATTTACATATATTTCTGCTTATATTCCCCAAACTAATTTGCAACTTTATTTTTGATCCAATTAAACATTCAAAATATGTTTATAATTTAAGGTGTTTGTCTCATAAAAGGTTTAAAAACTAGCCAAAAGAGCTATTAAACAGTAGCAAAAACTACATAATATGTAAGACTTTAAATGGTGATTGTTAAACATTTGAATGCTCACCAAAATATGAGTCTGTGTGTTCATGTATGACTGGCTGTACATTTATTTCTACTAGTGACTCAAATAGATTTTGTACAATATCCATGCTGTTATTGTCAGCCATAAACAAATTACATGCATTTAACAAGTTAATGTCAGATTGGCCAGGAGCCACTAGGAGGTGTGTACTTAGTGACATCAGCTGGCAAAGCGCCCTGGAAACAGGGAGGGTAGAAGGGTAGTGAGAGAGAGGAAGCAAGAGGGAGGGAGAAGCAGAGACTGACTGTATCTGGGGATTCTGGCAAGGTGAAGAGCTGGTCTGTTTGGCAGGACCTTCCCATCTGGGATCCATCTGTGTTTCCCTGGAATGGGACAGGCAGCTCTAGTCAGTGAGAAATCGCAGATGTGAGAGAGCTGACACATGTCCAGCTAATGAAAGGAGGAGGAAGGCTGGTCTCCGATTGGACTTTGAGGATTAGGGGAGAAAAGAGAGCTTTTTACTACCTATTTCAAGTAGATTTGGTATATTCCAGGTCTGGATCTTATAATTTGAACATTCAGGGTGAGTGTACATTTTAATTTTTTGGGGGGGGATAAAATGGACAATTTTCTGCCTTTCCAGAGCATTTTGCTTATTTAATTACATGTTTATGATTCTCTGTGAGAGTTTAGTCTTGGTTTCATTTTGATGCTTTATTTGGTTTTATGTTTCTATTTCATTTTTCAGTTGCCACCTTTATGTGCAATTTTTATAGAAAGTTTAGTTAAAATAAGATGTAGTTCATAAATTCTATGGTTAGAAAAGTAGTCCCACAGTACTTCTGTAGGTTATTGTGTATTGGATACTTCTGGCATATTCTGAGGGACTTTAAGTATGTATAATACTGTTAAAGAGATGACTGCTGCAGTGCTCTGTCCCATTGTCAGATCTTGCTTCAAAGTAATCAAATTACAATGAAGAGAGATTGCGGCAAAGCTAGTGTTATCTCTACATTTTAGATTTTGTTATGTTTTGCTCCTGTACTATTTTCTGTGTCTGAAATAACATCAAGTCTGACTTGAATTGTGAGTTGGAGCGTAGGTACATGCACACAGACACACACACACACCTACCTACCATGTTCTGGAGTCTTTTGTGATGCCTATTGGCTATTTCTATAGTATTATTACTGTTTTTGAGAGACTTC
The DNA here is from genome assembly GCA_026225945.1 of Cricetomys ansorgei. Taxonomy (NCBI): domain Eukaryota; kingdom Metazoa; phylum Chordata; class Mammalia; order Rodentia; family Nesomyidae; genus Cricetomys; species Cricetomys ansorgei. The sequence goes on from JAMJFZ010002117.1 coordinate 4,714,705, forward strand.
TAAATCAGCCACCTATAGGAAGAACCCAAGTTTAATACATACTATGTAGACATTATTTTCTAGTTCTCTCATCTTGAACAATCTGCTGCTCTGAATCCCATTTGGTTTGTTTTTACCTCCCCCATCCAAACCCTTTCTTGACTGGATCTTACTATGTATTTATGTACACCAGGCTGGCCTCCAACTCGGAGATCCACCTGCCTCTGTCTGCCTACAGGCAGGCAGCCAGTTGATTCATTTGTGTTGATACTGGGGAAATCTGTCCAGTCTTTCCAGTACATAGAAGGCAGACTGATCAGTTTCAAAAGTTTTTGGATATTTATTTTTCCGTTGTGATATGTTCCTAAACCCTTTTAACTTTTAACTTATATCTTGAACTACAAGTGTACCTGGTCTAATTCACATTTTCAGGATACTAATGCTGCACTCATTTTTTATTTTCATTTAAATTTTTATTTTATGCATATGGGTGTTTTGCCTGCATCTGTATCTGTACCACATGACTGCTTGTGCCTATAGAGTCAGAAAAGATCCCCTAGAACTGGAGTTATAGGTAGTTGTCAGCTGCTTTGTAGGTGTTGGAAATTTAACCCAGGTCATTTGAAAGACCAGCCACCACCATCTCTACAGACCCCTGCCTCTACCTTTTAGGTCTTCTGTGTCTGTTGTACTTATGTCATCTTTGCTAAGCCTCTCCATGACTATAGAGTTTGGAGAACATTCTGAGTATAAAACGTAAATGCATGATTCCCGTTGACTGTACCAGAAGAGCTTTGAAAAGTCATCTTGCAGAAGTGTATTATAGGAGTGGTTGTATTATTTTGTAATAGCATCATTTATTTTATTTATATATGGTTTCTCTGTGCAGCCCTGGCTATCCTGGATTCGCTCTGTAGACAGGCTGGCCTGGAACTCAGAAGTCCACCTGCCTCTGCCTTTCAAGTGCTGGGATCACAGGTGTGCACCACCACCGCCTGTCTTGTTTGTTTGTTTGTTTATTAAAGTTTTGGTCTCTTTGAGTATCCCCAGCTGGCTGGAATTTATTATGTAGACCAGTCTTGGTCTCAAACTTGCAGCAATACCCTGTTGCCTCCTGGGTTCTGGGGTAATAGGCATGCACCTGGCTACAATGCAGTATACTGTTCAAATTCTTTCAGTTTTACCCTAATTTCCCTTAGCAAGTGGGAACTTTTTATGTGGATCTTTTTAGAAGTTTCTTTTATGTTAAATTGAATGTCATAGAACAAATTTGCTAGTTTTGATAGGTGCAATGGACAACACCTGGGACTTATCTGAATATTTGTTACATTGAATTCACATAGTTATCCTTCAGTGAGCAATATTGCACCCTTAAGACCTATGTTCCTGGGGATGAGTAGGAGAAAAGGATTTAATGCTGAAAGTGTAGTATAGGCTGTGTCTGATGTGGGAGAGCCTAAACAGGGTTTTTATTACTGTTGTATATCCATTCTAGCAATACTGTTTTTATATTTTGGGGCTCAGGATTGTGTTCAAGACCTTGTGTGTGCTAAAAAAATAATGCATGTGTCTATCAATGGCTAAGTCCCTAGCTCTCAGGAATACTGTGGTCCAGCTTTGGCATAGAACTATCTATGTATATAGCCCAGGCTGGTCTTGAACTAATAGCAGTTTTCCAGTATTAGCTTCCCAAGTGCTGGGATAACAGGTATATGTTACCACACCTGGTTCATGTGATAATCTATTGACTGTAAATAAAAGTGGTTAATTAACAGTCCTGGTGACTTGAGATAAGGCCCTGAATTCAGTCTTCAGTTGTTGGTGGTGGTGGAGTACAGCTGAAGCCCAGCAGTTAAAACAAAAACAAACAAACAAACAAAAAAACCAGGTGTGGTGTCACATGCCTTTAATCCCAGCACTCCAGAAGCAGAGACAGGAGGATCTGTGAGTTTGAGGCCAGCATGGTCTATAGTTTCAGGACTACAGTCCCTGTTTTAAAACAATAGCAAAAAACCTCAACAAGATTAAACAAGAATTTTTGTAAAAAAAAACTATTTGTTTTATACGTGTGTGGGTGAGTGTTTCAGGTATGCACTTGCACAGGCTCCATGGAGGTGCTCGTGTGTGTGTGTGTGTGTGTGTGTGTAAGTAATATCCTTTGGAGAAGGAGTTAGAGGTGTTTGTGAGCTGGCTAATGGGGTACAGGGTTGTTTGATAGAGCAGTAAGCACTCTTAACTACTGAGCCTCTCTCCAGCCTACAACCAAAAAAATCTTTTGAGTTATAGTGCTGAGAAAGCCATTCATGTGGAAGTCAGAGGACAGCTTGCAGGAGTTCAGTTTCTCTTTCCACCATGTGGGTTCCAGGGATTGAACTCAGATTGCTAGGCTGTTTACCAGTTGAGTCATGTTGCAGGGCTCAGAGAAGGTTTTTTATATATCAGTAAATGCATTATTATATCATAAATTAATGGAATGGGTCAGCATTTAGAGCTAGTTGCTTAGTCATGTACTAGTTTCAATTCCAAGCAAGGTGCTTATATTGGGGAGGGGGACAGTTTCCTCCCTGGCCCAGGTTTTTAATACCCATTGGCTAAGATTGGAATGGTATTCTGAATTTCCAGAATAATTCATTTTTCACAGGCCTCAGTGCCTCAGGTTAAATTTTGTCAACTGCATGGTTACACTGAGTTAATTTCTGCCATATTTTTGTTGTGTGAGATGGGGTCTCATATGACCTAGACTGGTTTGGAACTCACTGTTTTATTTTTTTATTTATTTATAGTTTTATTTTTTAAATTATGTGTATATATATATCTTAGGGTTTCTATTGCTGCAACAAAACACCATGACTGAAAAGCAAGTTGGGGAGGAAAGGGTTTATTTTATTTGGTTTATATTTCCACATTACTATTATCACTAAAGGAAGTCAGGACAGAAACTCAAGCAGAACAGGAACCTGAAGGCAGGAGCTGATGCAGAGGTCATGGAGAAGTACTGCTTACTGGTGTGCTTCCCATGGCTTGCTTAACCTGCTGTTTTAGAGAACCCAGAACCACCAGCCCTGGGATGGAACCACCCAGGATGGGCTGCACCCTCCCTCATTGATCACTAATTAAGAAATGCCTTACAACAGGATCCAATGGAGGCACTTTCTCAGTTGAACTCCCCTCCTTTCAGATAACTCTAGTAACTCTTAAGTTTGTATGCCAAGTTGACACATAAGTAGCCAGCACAATATCTGTATGGGAATATCAGCATGTGAGTGCAGGTGCCCAAGAAGGCCATAGGTGTTAGATCCCCTGAAGCTGGAGTTAGAGGTGGTTGTGAGCCAACAGATGTCTACAAAAGAACTGAACTTGGTCCTCTGGAAAACTTCTCTTAACTGTTGAACTTCTCCAGCACCTTTGCTGTGTATGAAATATGCTTTTCTATTACTATCTTTCGGATCCAAGCACAATTGTTTGTTTGTGAGGCATTTACCAATATACATACATATTTTTCCCCTTGAAATTTTTATTTAAGTCAGGGTTTCTCTATTGTAACTCTGAGTGTCCTGGAACTTACTCTGTAGATCAGGCTGGCCTTGAAACTCAACAGAGATCCGCTTGCCTCTGTCTGCAGAGCGCTGAAATTAAAGACGTGCACCACCACCACCTGGCTGAATTTGTGGTTTATATCCCAGCAAGTTACAATTTAAAAGGTTCTGCTATGTTGAAAATAGGTGTATTAATTCCCCCTCCTGGTCCAAATCAGTAAATAAAGAAATTAATAGTGATTGTGCCTTATAGAAAAACAGCCTGTTAAATGGGTTGTTAAGTCTTAGTGGCTGATGGACTTCCCAGACAGTGTTTACCTTTAAAGAACTATGGTAGTGCAGGCCTGTAATACTGACTTCTCAGGAGAATCAAAAGTTCAAGGCCTGCCAGAACTAGAGTGGGTTCAAGCTCAGCCTGGGCAATTAGTGAGACTTTCTCAAAATAAATAAAAGAGGAGTCTATGGACACTGAGTAGAAGTGCATGCATTAGGTTCTAGATTCAAGCCATAGCACCACCAGAAAAAAAGAGTTAAAATCCCAAGTGTGTAAAGGCCCTAGTTCAGTACTCCGCAATCATATCTCACACACACACACACACACACACACACACACACACACACACACACACACAATGTAGTGACAGATTCATGCTGGAAAATTGAAAATACATGGGGTTTACTTTCTAAAGCAAGCACTCCCCCACCTCCAGGAATGTTTTGTCCTTGGTTAAAAGCAACCACTACTAGAAATCCTGTTATCTTTCAATCCTGAGCAGCTTGTTAGAGATACCTGGCAAGATGGTGAACAGTTTTGTGTAGAACATGTTTTCATGCTACTTACAGTGACTTCTCACAGTTGGAACTAAAATGTAAGTGGAGTATGTGTTTTCTTTTTTGCTTTGTTCATTGGAAACAGGTTCTTATGTAGGTAGCCCAGGCTGGCCTTGAACTCTAGCTGAGAATAGATAACTTCGGTCTTCTGGTCCTCCTGCTTCTACCTCCCAAGTGCTGGGATTGCAAATATGTAGCACACTGCTTAGCCTTAGAACATGTATTTTCATTTGATTGTGTTAAGAAAGGTGCAAGAAAGAAAATAAGCTTAGGTAAGTCTTACCATGTACATTGATTTATCCTGTAAGCCTGTTTTTTCAACTGTAAAATTGGAGTAAAATGAGTTTCAAGCATTAAATTAATACTTGCTACATGAATACTTAATAAAGTTTATCTTTCCAAGTAATTTTTCTTTGTCATCCCAACATTGCTAAGTCACAGTAATGAAAAAATTAATTAAAATATTCATGTTTTTTAATGTCTCTTTTCAGGCTAATGGAACCAGCCCTGCTTTCTTAACTAATCTTAGTCACAAGAGAGGAGTTCAAGTAGAGAATGTAGTAGCCTTAAAAACTCAGACCTGTTGCTGTGTGGCAAGCTGTTTAGGGACCTGCCTTACTTTGCTAGAAGAGCTGGGGGATGGGCCACTTTGAGGGTGACAGATGTGTCCTCTGCTCCCAGCACCAGGTGCAGCCATTGTTCTGGCCTGTCTCTTCATCCCTCCTGTCTGTTACTTTGCTCTTTGTAGCTCATTGTTTCTGTAGGAAATTAGCATTAAATCCATCTGAAACCCCCATGTCCCTCAACTGCAGGTGACTGTTACTGGCCCCAGCTGCCACCCTTGCGCTTGATTACTTCCATATGGGGCTGTGCAAAGAAGTCGTAGTCATTTATTGATTCCCACCACAAGCCCCCACCTCAAACCATAACAACCCGAAATCTATTAGGCCTCCAATAGGCTGTAGCTCAATTGGCACTACAACTGTGATGAACGTTTTACAAGCAAAACTAATTATGTCCTTTTTCTTTCTTCTTAGCTACCTCCTTCCTAAATAGCAAATGGAGAAAAACCTGAGTGGGGTAGTAATTTGAATGTCTGGAACTGACTGCTTCTGAGTAGTGAAGTTTTAAGAGTTTGGATGGACATGTCTGGAAAATTTTAGTCTCTATTTTAAGTATTTCATATCACACCCACAGTGTTGAAGCAAATCATAGCCTAATAAGTCCTTAGAGTAGAGATAGGAAGGGGCACAATTTTTTATCACCCACTTTAATAAACTGTTTGGAGTTTGCCTTAAAAGATTGGGGGAAACTATATACAATCAATATTAGTTAAATCCTTGGATTTTGCATTATTTCCTTGTTTGCACTCTGGTCTAATGTACCTCACATACTACCATAAGATGGTTAGTTTTATTTCTTTATTGTTCAATTGGTGTGTTTCATTTTGGGCCTTGTTACAAATTGATAATAGTGGGGATGTGGTGACACATGCCCAAGATTCCAGTTTTTAGAAGACAGGAGAATCTCAACTTTGAGGCCAGTAAGTTCAAGGCTAGCCTACCTGTCAAAACCAGATCTAAATGTGTGTGTGTGTGTGTGTGTGTGTGTGTGTGTGTGTGTGTGTGTAAAAGTGAATTGGATTTAAAACCTTAAATCCAATTTTAAGGACAGTTTACAGTTGCTTTTTGCTTCTGATGATTGTGTTGTCTTTGACAAAGTTAATATCACACCAGTGAAGAGTGTCCTAATGGCCTGTACAGTTTCACAGCTCTGGAAGCCAAGGAGTTAGTTTTACAGCTCTCATTTCATCATAAAATCTTTAGTTTATAATATAAATCAGATTAACATTAAAAGTGGCAGTTATTATTTTAAGGTTAGCATGTGGAAATATAGAATATAGGATCATTTCTGTTGAGGATATATCTTTTTACCTTTCTGTTTTGTTTCTTTCGGAGTTTAAAGATGTTTAGCATTTGAGAAATTCTTGGCAACCAGCACTTTACCTGGAAATTTCTCTGGAGGTGAGCCTCCAGATAAAGTGAGATATAATTATAGTTAGAATGGGTTAGTTTTTGAATTAGAGTTTTTTGAGAGCATTCAAATCTGCTTCATCAATTTTAGGTTTTGTTTTGTTTTTTTGAGTCAGGCTCTTACTATGTAGTCCTGGCTGTCCTGGAACTCACTCTGTAGACCAGGTTGGCCTCAAACTCACAGAGATCCTCCCTGCCTCTACCTCCCAAGTGCTGGATTTAAAGGCATAAGTTTCTGCTTCATCATTGTAAGCAGAAGAAAGATGGAAAGACTGAAAGCAACAGTTTTCAACGTGTGAGTTTTTACCCCTTTGGGGGTCAAATGACCCTTTCACAGAGGTTGTCTTAAGATTATCCACATATCAGATATGTATATTATGATTCATAACAGTAGTAAAAATTACAGTTATAAAGTAGCAAATAATTTTATGCTTGGGGTCACCATAACATGAGGAACTGTATTAAAGGGTCACAGCATTAGGAAGGTAGAGAACCACTGATTAGTGTTCTGTTGCTGTAAAGAGACACCATGACCAAGGCAACTCTTACAAAAGAAAGCTTGCTTAACAGTTTCAGAGGGTTATTCCATTGTCACCATGTCATGGAGAGCTGGGTATGGTGTGGGCTTTTAAAATTCCCAGACCACACCTACCCCAACAAGATGACACTTCCTAATCCTTTTCTAGTAGTGCCACTACCTGATGACTAATCATTCAAATATATGAGCCAATGAGGGCCATTCTTACTTAAACCACAACAAGGAAAAGGAAGAGTGGAATTTGAAACTGGGTGGATGGCTCGTAGATTTGGGGTTCATTTGCAGTTTGGAAGTAGAACAAGTTGAGACAGTTGTGAGTACCAGTGTAGTTATTACTACTTTTAGGCTTGTTGTGTGCATTTTAATTTAAAAAAACTTTAATAATAGTTAAAAGGTTTTTGTTTTTAAAATTGCATAGAAATATTTTCCCTGCATGTATGCCTATACACCATTTGCATGCCTGGTTCCCTTAACTCTGACACCCAGAAGAGAGTGTCAGATCACCTGGAACATGAGTTACAGATGGTTGTTAGCTCTCATGAGGGAATTGAACCCAGGCCTTCTTGAAGATCAGCCAGTGCTCTTAAACCCTTGAGCCATCTCTCTAGCCTCTCGTCGCTTTCCCTTTTCAACCTTTCTATCTAAAACAACTAAGTGTAACAATACTTGTAAAATTTCAGTATGTAGTTATTAAGAGCTATGAAATTTGCTTATATATGACCACAATTATCAAAATGGTTGATACTGTACCATCAAACTGAAAGATCTTATTCTAAAATTTACACAGAAAAGCAAAACTGGGAATTCTTCTAAGATTGGGACAAAACAAGACAGCTGGTGACCCAACTAAAAATGGTATATTACATTCGATGAGAGAAGACTCAGTCAAACAGACAGAAAACATGAATTATTGGAACCTGTAGCCCCAATACGTGGGAGACAGGCAGGTCTAGTTTACAATGAGTGAGAGCTACATGGTGAGACCCTATCTCCAGAGAAGAGGGATGGGGGGGACTGATGAACCAAACACCTATCAATCACAAATGTATTATGCTGCTCTTGCAGAGGAGCTGGGTTCAATTCTAAGCATCTACATGGTGGCTCACAACTTTTTGTAATTCCAGTTCCAGGAAATCTAATATCCTTTTCTGGTCTCCATGGGCCTCACACATGCACGTGGTGCATATACATACAGGCTAATACATACATACAAAAAAATAGGTAGATATTTACAAAAGAGAATATTCTTTGAACTATTCTTGGAACTTCAAGGCCATTTCAAAGTAATTTAAAAAAACACTTCATTTTTATTTTACGTACATTGGTAGTTGTCTGTATGCATGTCTGTGTGAGGGTGTCAGATCCTCTGGGATAGGAGTTTACAGACAGTTGTGAGCTGCCATGTGGGTGCTGGGAATTGAATCTGGGTTCTCTGGGAGAACAGTCAGTGCTCTTATCCATTGAGCCATATCTCTAGCCCAGTAAAAATGTTTTAAATTCAGGAGCAATTGTATACCCCAGTAACACCAGAACTTGGGTGACAGGTGTATGAGTTTGATGATAGCCTAGGATACGGGGCGAGATTTTGTCTCAACAGCCCAGAAAATTTTTTCAAATTGGAGTATAAACCAGATGTGATGCATGGCCTTTAATTCCAGCACTGGGGAGGCAGAGGTAAGCGGATCTGAGTTTGAGGCTAGCCTGGTCTATATAAAGAGTTCCAGGAGAGCCAGAGTTATGTAGAGAAACCTGCCTCCAATAAATAAACAAATTAATAAATAGACAAACATACAAGAAATAAAGAATTTGGGGCTGATGTGTTGTGCAGTTGTTAACATGAACAAAGCCCAAGGTTCAATTTCCCATCAGCTTATAAACTGGTATTATTACAGGAACATGCCTGTAATTTTAGCTCTTGGGAGGTGAAGGAAGGAGGAGGATCAGTTCAAGATTTTCCTTGGCTAGCTGCATAGAAAGAGGGAAACCAGCCTGGAATACCATGAGGTGCCCTGCCTTTATAAAAACAAAAACCCAAGTATAGATCAGTAGATGGCCATCAGCAAAAATAGAGTGTGATACTAAGTGGTCAGTTTCTAGTTGTCTGAAGAAATAAACTGTGCTATTCTAAATTACACTGAAAAAATAGTCGTAAGTTATCAGAAGGAAGATATTCCAGAGCAGAGACTATACAGTGGGAATAAGGCTTGGTATGTTCATAGAAAAAAAAAAAGGCTAGTATAATTAGTATTGTAGTGAAGAAATGGGAATCATAATGAATTTTGATGTACAGGGAAGGTAGCTCTTAAGGAGCTTTGTCTCTTCATTTCTTTGTTTATGTTATTATTGGAATTATGTTATTATTATTTTTGGAATAGGTCCTGACTGAACCCAGGCTGGCTGTCCTGAAGTTATTGTAGTAAAGGCCGGCTTTTATTTAGCTCACGGAGTCTACCTAACTCTCCTGTAAAGCTCTGTAAACCGGAATGAGGAATCTGGAATTTTTTCCAAGTGCTGGTTAACCATAAAAGGATGATCTGTTTGGGAGTAATACAATCTGGTTTATGTTTGTGAAGCTCACTGCCCTTGTGGTTTGGGGAAATAATTGTAGAAAAGCTTGACTAGAAGCAAGGCTATAAATGAAAAAGGGTGAACTTGGATTGAATTCATATCAGTGAAAGATAGGGAGAATGGATTTGATAGATTTGAGCATTCTAGAATGGCTAGGTCTGTCCTTGGTATTCATTTAAATATCTTAAGATTTTATCTTAAGATAAAAATATCTTAAGAATTGTGCCAGGCACTAGGTATTGGACTAAATTAGTGGATGAAACAAAGCCTCTGCCTTGTGGGAGTTAAATCATAGTGGGCAAGACAGACAATAAAGTTAAGTAATATACATGTTTTTAAAAATGCCTTTAAGATGGTTTTCATTTATAAAGTTACAAAAATGTACTAAGGAGAAGGAGGTTAGGAAAATATTTAGAGGGCTGTTAAGAAGGTTCTTCACTGAAAAGTATTGATTCTGAAATCACAGAATGGTGGGTAGAATGTGGCATGTTGCGTTCCTTGCTTTTTGAGAGTATTGTGATGAAGACTGAGGATGATGGTGTCATATGGGGAGCAGTCCTGTGGTGCTAGAATTCATCTTTTAAAGCCAGGCAGTCACAAATGAATGGCAACAGAATTTGGACTAAGGTTTAAAAAAGCACAACCAGATCTTGATAAGTTGGTGGAAAGAATCCTGTAAAACATTTATACATAGCCTGGTACTAAATTGAGGGAGTGTGTATCTCACTAGATGGTTCAGTCTGGCCTCAAACTCAGCCTCAGTGTTTCATGTACTGAGATTACAAGTGGGTGACACCACACCTCCTTAGTAGGGGGACTAATTAACAAAACTGGTACTTCATAGAAACAATCTCTAAAGTCTTTCTGCTTCTGATGTTTACCTGTATTCCATAGCTTTGAGGAACAGAAAATAAAAGGCAGCTTAAAAAAAAAGACATCTCTCAGCCACATGTTGGTGGCACATGCCTTTAATCCCAGCACTCAGGAGGCAGAGGCAGGTGGATCTCTGTAAATTAGAGGCCAGACTGGTCTATAAAGTGAGTTCAAGAACAGCCAGAGCTACACAAGAAATCTTATCTTGAAAATAACTAACACGCATGCACACACACATGCACACACACCTGGAGCGGGGTTAAGGAAGGAAAGATTTCTTGTTTTTAAAAGTTTTTCCCTTTGTTAATGAGATATTAACAGTTGTTTTGTATGTATTTTGTCTGTGTGGGGGTACATACATGTCATTACCTACATTTAGAGATCAGAGGACAATTCTTGGGAATTGGTTCTTTCTTTGCACCATGTAGTTCCCAGGGATTGAACTGAGGTCAGGTATGACAAGTGCCCTTACTCACTGAGCCATACACTGGCCCAAAAAGGCAACCTTAAAAATGGTCAGAAGCCAGGCACAGTGGTACATGCCTTTAATTCCAGAACTCTGGAGGCAGAAGTATCCTGGTCTACATAATGAGTTCCTGGTCTATTGAGTTTCAGGTCAGCCAATGCTACATAGAGAAACTCTTTCTCAAAACAAAACAAATTGCTACCACCATCACTACCACCAAAAACTTGTCAGAAGATCAAGAGCCAAGGAATTTGAGGGGTAGAAAGAAACTTTGACTATTCAACAATAAACTATTTTATTTTTATTTTTATTTTTATTTTTTAAGCTTAAAATTCATTCTTTTCATCTAGCTAGAAGACAGTCCTAGGAGCATTATCTTACAGTGAATGGGGAAAGGTGTCCCCTAAAACAATGATACGGAGAGCTGTTTCCCCTACCCACCAAGACAGGGTTTCTCTATTGTGTCCCTGACTGTCCTGGAGTCCTGGAACCCACTCTGTAGACTAGGCTGGCCTCAGACTCAGAGATCTGCCTGCCTCTGCCTCCCAAGTGCTTGGATTAAGGCATGTACCACTGCCATCCATCGCCAGGCAAAGAATTTTTTCTTTTTAATTTAACAATCTTTTATTTACTTTTTTTTGCCCCCTTGAGACCAGGTTTCTCTTTGTAACTCTGGCTGTCCTGAAACTCACGCTGTAGATTAGGCTGGCCTTGAACTCACAGAGATCCACCTGCCTCTGCCTCCCGAGTGCTGGGATTAAAAGTGTGTGCCATCACCATGTTTCATGAAACAGCCTGGAGAGGATTGTTAGTAAAGTCCTATTAAAATATATGCAGTAAAGAGTGGAGGATGAGACTGGAGGAGTAACTAGTGTTGAGTTATAGATAGAATACCTTGTATACTATCTTCATGACTAGAGACTGATGTAGATGATGGGATCAAAATTTTAGTCTTGAACTGGCCTGGAGGATTCTGGAGGATTCCTATAATCCTAGCATTTGAGACATGGAAGATCAGGGTCAAGGATAAGTAGTGAATTTGAGGCTGTCCTGAGCTATAAGAGTCCTGTCTAAAACCTAAAAACAAACAAAACTCATAAAAATGAAAACAAAAAACCTTACAGGGGTCTTCTTTGAAAGCAGGCAAGTATTTCATAGACATACTTGGAGACTACTGGATAAAATGTGGGTTTGATGGGGCAATCTGAGATGTGTGGAGACCATTTGAGGTTATTATGGTAGTAAGAGACAAGTCTTGAGTTCTGTTTGTTGTAGCATGGAAAGGGGCAGAGATATGCTGTGTTGGAGGTCAGAGAAATACCTTCAGGAGTTGGTTTTCTTTTCCACCTTGTGGCCTCTGGGGGTTGAACCCAGGTTGTTAGGTGTGGCAGCAAGCACGTTCTGATCACCAGTTCTGATCAATTTTTAATTTGATTTCACTTTTTGAGGTCTTATTGTATAGTCTTGGTTGGACTTCTCAGAGAGATCTGCTGCCTCTGCCTCCTGAAAGCTGGGGTTAAATTAAAAACACCATGCCTTGCCTGTGATTTAAAGTCTGATAAGTAAATCATTTTGAGCTTTCAAAGTAAAGTTAGACAAATAGACTTGGATACTGTACATATTTTATTAGACACTTGAGGTGGCAAAATTACTTCTGAAATATATTTCTGGCACCCTCATTTTCATTTTTATCTGGAGGACAAAAAAAAGTAAACTTTTTTTTTCCCAGGAGACCATATAGTATTTGCCTAGACTGCTTATGTGAGGTAGTTTTTGTTGTTTTCTTTCAGAATAAAAAATGCTTTACCTGATGCCAATGTTCTGAAACATTTATTTTCTAGTTATCAGAATGTGTAGCAGTTATTCTAATCATTCTATTTTCTTTTACTTTGCTTCCCCCACACCTTCTTAGGGTGTCATGTGTATCTAGGCTAGCCTGAAACTTTCTCAAGTTTAGGATGGCTTTGAACTTTTGAGCACTGGGATTGCCCCTCTTACCCTGAAAGTTCTTAACTGCTTTTGTTTTTGAGACAGTCTTACTATGTGTCCCTGACTGTCTCACTGTGTGGACTAGGCAAACTTGAACTCCTAGAGATTCAACTTCCTAACCCTGCTGAATGCTGTGATTACAGGCATGGCATGCCACATCACTGTTAGTCTGTATTTTTCCCCCCTTTCTGGGACATTAATGTGCCAGTTTGTGTGGTACTTAACCCTAATTTTATATTATTTTTTTTCCCTTATTTATTAAATCTTATTTATTTAGAGATGGGATCTCTAGCCCAGGTAAGCCTCAAATTTGAGGCAGCCTTACTACCTCAGTTTCTCAAGTGCTGGATTATAGGTATAAGACATGTATAGCTGCGTAGTATTTAAAAAATTGATTTCAAGGTTGAGGAGATAGCTCAGTCAAGTGCCTGATGAATAAGTATAAGGATGAGATTCACATCCCAGCACCCTTGTAAAAGTTAGCATGGTGGCATATACCTGTAACTACAGCTATTGGGGTGTTGGGGGAGATGGGTATATCCTTGGAGCTCAATGGACAGGTCATCCTAGCCAAACTGATGAACTGCAGGTTCAGCAAGAGAGCACATAAGGAAGATAATGGATGTCATCTTCTGTATTGCCTCTACACACACACACACACACACACACACACACACACACACACACACACACACATATTCCTAAAAGATATATATATACCACACAGAAAAAGAAATTGAAATTTCTCACTTATGATGTTTTTTCACATCATCGTCATAGCATACATCAGAAATAAGTTCTGATTTACTGTCTGAGGCTGAATAAATATCATCTGAGTAAGTTCAGCCATTCATATATTTCCCTTTGTGGCTTGTCATCTGCTTGGAGAATTCTGCCTCAATAGAAATAGCATAGAAACTTTACTATATTGTTGTTGGTTAGCTAGAATTAGGAAAGAGTTTTAGAGTTAATACTGTATGCTAGATACTATACTAGGAGCTGTAGTCACTGAGATATAAAGTAAAAAAAACTTAGAGGAGCAGGCAGAGAATTGTAACCTGTGGGAACATTAAACTCAAGACATTGCAGAGGTTCTTAATAGGTGCTTGAAGAGAGCAGGTATGGACAGATTTAATTCATCAAGGTGCAATTGGAACATGCAGGATTAATGAAAGAGGGGCTGTTTTGATTCTACCTTAAGTCAGGGATTCCTGAAGTGCCGAGACAGGGAAGGCAAAGCATAGAAAGCACAGCCTTTTTATTTGTTTATTTTTTAAAATATGGCAAAGCTCCTTTGTTTTGTTTTGTTTCTTTGTTCTTTTTATGTGGATGGGTGTTTTGCCTGCTTTTATGTTGTCAGCATGTGCATACCTGGTGCCCACAGAAGCCAGAAGTTGGATCCCCTAAAACTGGAGTTAGACAATTGAGCCGCCATGTGGGTGCTAGGAATAAAACCTGGATCCTCTGCAAAAGCAGCAAGTGTTCTTAATCAGTGAACCATCTCTCAAGCTCCCAAAGATCTCCTTTTAATATAATAGTAAGTATTGGTACTTACATGTTTACTCTGATGGCATAGGTGGCTATTTGCTCTGCCAAAGTGCCTATCTACCTTCCATTTATGTTGTTTGGATTCAGTCCCTACTATATTATAACCTCATATTTGCATTGTGCTTTTAATCTTGAAAAGCTTTTTATCCTCATAATGGTCCCTCAGGGGTAGGAAGTAAAAGCCAGGTAGTAATATTTTTATAGAGGAGAAAACTGAGACATCATCATTGTATCTCATTTTAGTTCTTAGATAAGGTCTTTTCCTACAGCTTCACTACAATAGGAAGAACTTCCATCAGTTATTTGGATAGCCCCGAGTGCTGCCTTAGGCATCCTTACCAGGAGTTGGCCTGATAGGGAAATCAGCATGGTTGCTGATTATGGAACTAACAGCCTGACACCTGCAAAGCTGCATCTGTACCCTCTTGCTACAATCTAATTTCTGCTTGTATTTGTAAGAATCACAGAATCTGGAAGAATCTAAGTTAACCATTCCAAACTTGAAAATTTACTGTGTGTGTGGGAGTATTCTGTACTGAAGAGAGCTGTCCATGAAATCTCATAGTTGATACTGTTCTCTCAGTTCATTTATTGCCATCTTTAATTCATCATTCCTATGCCAGTTTTAGTTTAATGCCAAAATAAAATTGAGTTATCATGATAGAGGAATTGAGTGGGTGCTAATTGTGTCATTGAACTGTCTGCCAAAGACAGTTTTCTCTATCTGATTTTGTTCTTCTATTCTTTAGCTTGTTTTGGTAAACATATAATACCTGGTCGCATTCGTGGTATCACTGAGGAGGGTTGTTTATTGGGACTCAACCCCCACCCCCACACACTCAGGCTCTCAATAACTAACCCATCCTGGGTCCTGGCCTTCTACTCATGGTGACATTCTTCCTGCCTCATTCTCCCAAGTGTCATGATTAAAGGTGAAAACCATCATTCCAGGCCTTGTGGTTTGTTTATTTGTGCTGTAGAGAAAAGATTGGGTCTTGTATATCTGGTCGTTTGGTGACCACTATGAAGTTAAACTGGCCTTGAACTCTAGGCAGGCCTCCTATTTCTGATTGCTAGGATTATAGTCATGTGCCACTATGCTGGGTTTATATAGCCTTGGAGATTAAACCCAGGACTTTGTACATACTAAGCATACTAAGCAATGGAGCCATATTCCATGTCTCCTGTGTAATTTTGTTACTATACTTTAAAGAACATCTGTTGCTAATTGTTAAGCCAACCCACTAATTTGCTAAAGTGAGAAGCCTTTTTGATTAATCAGCCAGTGAGGACATAACTGGGCTCCTTTATCATATATTCTACTTTACCCTTCTAGCTTTCTAGGGTCTGCATCAGCTATAGACTGTCATGTTTGTCCCTTTAAACTGTGATCAGTGTCATTTCTCTTAAAATTCTTAGTCAAAATGTACAAACTTCATTGAGTCTTTTAATAATTTCCTGTTTTTGTTGTTGTTGTTTTGTTTTTGAAACAGATTCTCACTGTGTAGTCCTGGCTGTCCTGGAACTTGATGTGTAGATCAGGCTGGCCTAGAACTCAAGAGATAACTAACACCTGCATCAGCCTCCTAAATGCTGGGATTAAAAGCATACACCTTTTAGATTTTTGTTTAGATTTTAGATTTTGTTGTTGTTACAGTTCTAGGCTCTAAGTACAGCAAAACCGTCTCTCTTAGCTATATAACCTTGAGTATAACCTAACATTCCTGTGCCTTAGTTTTTGGTTGAGTAAAGCGGTAAAGAATTGGATATAGTGCCACACACCTGTTATCCCCACACTTAGGAGGCAGAGGCAGTATACTTACTGGTCGGGTTCAAGGATAGTCTCAGGTATATAGGCTAGTACTAGGTAACATGAGAATCAAGAAATAAATTAAAAAGGAAAAGAAAAACATCATGTTTGTTTGGTTATTTTGAGACAAGGTTTCTCTGTGTAGCCCTGGCTATCTTCGAACTCTGTAGACCAGGCTGGCCTTGAACTCAGATCCACCTGCCGCTTGCCTCCGAAGTGCTGGGATTAAAGGTGTGCACCACCACCATCCTGCTGTAACAAAACGATTTTTAAAAATACTTTCTTGGGCAATTTATGTATGATTAAGCCATTTTTTTTCATTGAATAATGAGTCAGTGCTTGTTTGTTTTTGTAGTAGTTCTTTAAAATAGGGTACCCTACCCCCACCCACCCGTGGTAACAAATTGAAGTCAGATCTGTGAAAAAGACAGTATGGGCCTAAAGTTTAATGTGGAAATGAGATAAACTATTTCCATGTATTTGTTGAAAGGACCATTGCTACCAGTGAGAATTTCTTACAGAATTCATGTACTTATTGCTACCCTGCCCCCCAAGCATGATAGCTTACGTATTGCAAGCTTTTAAAGTTGCTGTAGTGTGCAGTACTGCACAGGCTGGTGTAACAGCTCCTGGCTTATAGTGCCTAGAGCTGTCACCCAAGGAGGCCAAACACATGGCACTACAGTGCATTTCCAGATGTCATTCCCTATGTTTGGATGACTTGGAGCTGAAGAAGGGTGTGTGCTCTTGAATAGGAGAAAAAACAAAATGTTACTTTGGCATATGGCCCACCCTGGCACCGTTCCCACATCTGCTATTGATTAGAAATAAATGTTGGTCAGTAAGGATGTCAGAGTGCTGGTCTGATTATCAGGCCCAGCCTTCTCGATGAAATAGGGCAGGAAGTAATGGGTTACTTAACTAGCTCTGCAGAGATTCTGAAGGAGGTCTTTTGGTACAGACACCCTGAGTGCTTTCCATGTATTAATCACAAGGTCTACATGAGGAAACTGCCCTTAGAAAGGAAGGCAGTGAAATATGTGGTAGAAACCTTTTGTAGCGCTTATTAGAAATGTATCATTAAAATGCACAGACATCATATGTCCAGTTACAGGTGTTTATTTCATATATATTTTTTTAAGATTTATTTTTAAGATTTTATAAGATTTATTTTATGTTTATGGGTGTTTTGCCTACATATACGTTAGTGCACCATGTGTGTAGTACTAGTAGATGCCAGAAGAGGGTACTGGATGCCCTGGAACTGGAGTTAAAGACTATTATGGCTACCAGGAACCATACTCAGGTGAGCCATCCCTTCGGCACTGCTTGTTTGCTTGTGCCTTTTCTTCATGGTATCTTTTGAAGTGGAAAACATTACTTTAGCCAGGCACGAAGGCACATACTTGTAGTCCCAGTGGAGGAAAGAAGATTGAGTTTAGGGCCAGCTTGTGTTCATTCCATAGTGTGTTACAAGCCTGTTTCAGTTCTTCCCTATAACCCACAAAAAAGAAAGAAAACTTTAATTTTCATAGTTTAGTTTGGCCATTTAAAATGTTTTATTGTTTGTTTAAAAATTATTATTTTAAACATTTATTTGTATATATGAGTGTTTTGCCTGTGTGTATGTATGCACACCACTTACATGCCTGGTGCCCACAGAGGTCAGAAGAGTGTGTTGGATCTCCTAGAACTGAAGCTACTAATGGTTGTGAATCACCATGTGGGTGCTGGGAATCAAACCTGTCTCCTGCAAGGGCAGTAAGTGCTCCAAACAAACCACTGAGCCATCTCTCCAGCCCCTAAAAATTATTATAAATACTATTATTACATGTTTTTCATGAGTTGAGTGTGAGTATGGATGCATGTGTGGACATGAAATGATAACATTCTGGGAATCATACTCAAGGTTATTAAGCTTGCACAGCAAACACTTTGACCTTTGTGCCATCTAAGTGCTCCTGGTTTGGACTTTATATGTGACCTGAATATTTCCCTTCTTATGAAGATAATGTCCTAGGCTTTTCCATAGACGACGACGACAACTGCTACTACTAGTACCACTGCGAGTTGTTGTTGTTATTGTTGTTTTTAAGGCCGGACCCTAGCCCAAGGCTGTCCTTGAACTTGTGATTCTCCTGCCTGAGCTTCCTTAATACAAGAACTAGCATGCCCAGCTTTTCTGTTTAATTTTTTAAAAACTTTAGTGGTTCTGGACGTGAGCCAGTGATTGATCATGAGTTATCTTTTGTGTGTGTTTATAGAGTGAGTACTCTTCACATTAGTATAAATATCTTGGTCTCTATCATCCCCTCCCTAAAATATAGAGATTCTTGAATTTTAATTTTTTTCTTTTTACAAAACTGGGGTTATATATTTTAGGTAGGTATAGTGAAAAAGTATTAAATTTTGTTGTTTGTTTAGTAGTGTGTGTAAGAGGCCATTTATGGTGGCACAATCCTGTAATTTCAGCATTCCAGTGTCTTAGGATTGTGGTGAGCCTAGGCCAGCCTGGGCTACTTGAAACCCTGACTCCAAAAACATTAAAATAAAATAAATAGAAGAGCATAGGATAAAGATCTGCTACTTAGGGGCTGGAGAGATCACTCAGGGGTTAACGTTGACTGCTCTTCCAGGGGACCCAGGTTCAATTCTCAGTACCCACGTGGCAACTCACAACTGTCTGTAACTCCAGTTCTAGGGGACCTGACACATACGATTAAAAAAAATAAATAAAAAAGAAGAAAGATCACAGAGAAGTAGTTCATTAAAAAAAAATCTGCTAAGTTACCCAAGCCCAGTGTTAGAGCAGTCATCTAGTAAGTCCTAGAGTCACTGAGAGAGAGAGACAGAGATAGGCAGGCACAATGAAATACCTGAGAGATGATTTTGCATGGAAATAAAAAAGCAAATATGTTCTGGCCACTGTACTTGACACTGAGAATACTATAGTGATGAGCAACCTAGCTCTCAGGCACTTACATATAACGTGAGAAACAGAGGCTAGCCTTTCAGAAACAATAATGTGCAGTGGTGGATTTAGGAACCTGTGATGTGAAGTCTTCAGTATTCTTCATTATGCAGTTGTTGATGGGAATCCTCGAAATTTGGTAGGGCTCTCTGTTTGATTAGGACGGACTTATCTATAGGATTCTTTTTTTTTTTTTTTTGGTTGTTGGTGTTATAGTTATTTGAAAATATTTGCTGAAGCCACGGGTGTATAGCATGATATTGAAACGACTATGAATGTGTATGTTTATTTGTTCATGGCTTTCTTCATTGGCTACCTATTTTTTTTCTTTTTTAAAATTTATCTGTTTTTGAGACAGGGTCTCACTATGTAGTCTTGGATGTCTCAGAGCTTGCTTTTTGTAGTCCAATCTGGCATTGAACTCAGATTTGCCTACCTTTGCCTCCAGTGAGCTAGGATTAAAGGTGTATACCACTAAGCCCAGTCTTATCTATCTTCTAAGGATTGTCCACTTAATTTTTTTTTTTTTCTTTGCAGGGCCAGGCATGATTGTGAAAGACTTTAATCCTACCACTCAGGAAGCAGAGGTATAGAGACCTCTACTAATTCGAGGTCAATCAGGGTTATATAGTAAGGATCCCCTCGTACACCTCCCCTCCAAATTCTTTGTGACTAGGCAGTAGCCAGTAATACTAGGTATTAGGAAATTGAGGCAGGAGGATTTTAATTCCTAGGTCAGTCCAGACAATCTAGCAAAACCTGGTATCAAAATAAATTAAAATGGGCTAAGGATGTTAGCTTTATGGTAATGCCTGCTTAACAGGAAGAAGGTCCTATATTCAATCCTTAGCATCACAAAATCAATTTAAAATAAGTCTCTGCAGTGATATTTTATACTTGTTATTGGTATTGTAAAACATGGTAGATAGATTCTTGATATTTTTGGTTTTGTTTTGCTTTAATCTGAAGGAACCAGAGGTGTTAACCTATGTTTTAAAACTCACATTTGGTAGTGGTACAAACAGCAGTCACACTGCATAATTGTCTCACCATTATGAGAGTTACCGTTGCGGTAGGTCTGGATTTTAACTACATGTGATCAGGAAAAATTTGTTCCTGTAAGAGTTTATGCTTGGTAGGCCACCTGTTCTTTATTCCCAAATCCAAAATGAAGTTAGCCATAGAATTTGCAAGTCCATTAATTAAGATTTGTATAGGAAAGTGGGCTGAGTGAAGTCTTAGAGAACTTGAGTCTGTACGTAGGAATATGTAGGGACCATGTGGAAATATAAAATATATAGATACTCTCTTCATTTCATGGAAAGGAATCTTAGTTTTTCAAGGGTAGTTATAATCTAAAACAGTATTGGTATGATAAAACACACATCTTTGGCCAGATCTGGTGAGTTTGAAACCAGCCTCAACTATGGAGTAAGACCCTCTCTCAAACAAATGGGCTAGAATCTGTGCTTTGATTGCACTTAGATTCAGCTGAGTTGAATCTTCCCTGTTTTGTTGTACCTACACTCAGTCTGCTTCAGTATTATTCATGGAGGGAGGACCAGAAGTCGAGATAAGATTTCTTTGTGTGGCCTGGGCTGACTTTGAACTCCTGGAGCTGTCTTGTGTCAGCTTTCTGAGTGTTGAGATCACATGCATGAGCCATCATGTCCAGCTCATCAGTTCATTTAACATTTATCACCTAGCTATATCATAGACTCCTAGATGTTGGAATTGTATCTTCATGTTTATATTCTTAGTACTTAGTGCAGTGCTCAGGTTCTGCAAGCATTTCAGTGATCTCTATACTAGTAGTGACAACTAGTGGCCCCCCAAGTTTCTGTATGTAACAGTCCTGGCTGTCCTGGAACTCACTTTGAAGACCAGGCTTTGTTGTTTGGTTTAAGTAACCCTTCTCTTTTTCCTCCCCCCCCAACCCCCCTTTAAAAAACAAAAAAACTAAGAACTTGTATATCCTAAGCTGGTCTCAAACTCACAATGTAGATAGGGATGACTTTGAATTTCTGAGCCCCTGCCTTCCTAGTACTCAGATTATAAGCATGTTTGTTCCACAATGCCTGGTTTATGTAGTGTTAGAAATTGAACACAGAGCTTGCATAATAGGCATGATCTCTACCGATTAAGCAATATCTCTAGTCACTTAAGTAACATTTTAAGATTAGAAGATCTCCCCCCTGCCTTATCAGGTAAACTCTTCAGTTGAGTGCATAGTAGGGTACTAGAGATTATGCCTGGATGATGGTGATGATGATGATTTGTAAAATGATTTGCTCTTTAGAATAGGATTATTAACTTCACTTTCTGATAATTAAATAGATTAGATTGAGGGATTGATTTCTTTTTTGGTTTTTCAAGACAGGGTTTCTCTGTTGTAACTGTGGCTGTTCTGGAACTCATTATATAGATCAGGGTGACCTTGAACTCACAGAGATCCACCTGCCTCTGTCTCCTAAATGCTGGGATTAAAGGCATGTGCCACCCCTGCCTGCCTAGGGATATCTTAATTGAGCATTTTATGGAGGTATTGAGCTACTGTTTTTGTTGTATTTGTTTAACATTTGGCCAAAAAATTATATCCTCTAAATTCAAAATGAGATTTTGGTAGGTTAAATGTGATGCCTTTGGTCATACAAATAAGTTGGTAAGATATCCTGTTTGACCTAAACATAGAGTATTTACTTTGGCTGCTTAGTTGAGGACCTATGTTGGTTAGTTGTAAATGTCAACATGTAACAATCTAGAATCATCTGGGAATAGATTCTCAGAGAGGGATTGGCAAAATTAGTTGGCCTGTGGGCATATCTGTGGGGGACTGTCTTGATTATGTTAGTTGATGTGGGAAGACCCAGTGCTCTGTGAGCAATACCATTCCCTAGGCAAAGGGAGCTAAGCATTAAGCATGGGAACAGTAATTCTCTTTGTTCTTGGCTGTGGCTATGACCAACAACTTCATATAGGATCCTGTAACCTGGAATTGTGGGTCAGATAAACCCTTTCTCCTTTAAAGTTGTCTTTGTCGGAATGTTTTATCACAGCAACAAGAAGGAGACAAAGAAGCCCAAGTTTAATCTTTTTGTTAAAGAAGCTACAGGTCAAGACTGAGGTCTCATGCTTATGACTTTAAACCTTGATTTGCTTTGATTTTTCTGTTCTGATGCTCTTTTCAAGCCTAATTACTTGTTGAAATTTTAGATTTGTCCACTCAGGTGGTCCTGGTTTAGCCCAAAACAAAATACGAAAGTGGGATGAGGGGAACTGGAAAGATGACTTGACAGTTAATACTTGTTCTTGCAGAGGAGCTGGGTTCAATTTCCAGCACTCTCAGGACAGCTCACAACTGTATATAATAATCCAGTTACAGAGGGATGTGATACCTTGAATTTCTGACCTCTGAGTGCGCCAGGCACTCAAATGGTACACAGACATACACACGAATTGAAACACTCATACATATAAAAATAAGTCTAAAAAGAAAAAAAAAGTAGTTAAAAAAAGTAAAGTAGGATAAGGACTTGGTTGGAGGAAATGGGTTGAAGGGATAGGAGGAAGGTATGAGAGTGACCAGAGAGTATTATATACATATATGAAATTATCAAAAGACTAAAGTGTTTTAGATTTAAAAATGGAAGTCAGTGTAACTAGAGTAATACTACTCATGTGTGAAGAAATGCCTGTTAGCCCAATGGATGTCTAATTGTTCTGTAGGAAATAGAGTTTAATAAAAATGTAAATGAAAAAATTTTATAAGCAGTGATCCAAAAGAATTCAAGGAAGTGAGTATTGTTTCTTCCATGTCATTAGTTCATCTTCATTATCTTTCTCATGCTGTGACAACGTATGTATTTTTATAAATACATATTTTTGTAGGGAATGTCCTTCCACCTGGGCCTGTATTTTATTCATTCTCCATTTGTTGCTATTCTTCGTATTATAATTTTTAATACCTTCCCAGTTCTCATTGACATGCTGTTCTATTAATTAACCATTCCTCTGTGGAATAAATTGCATTTTCCATTTAGTTATTTTCTTAAGGACCAATTTTCAAGGAGTGAGGTCACACAGAGAATGAATATTTGCTGGCAAAGGATTTTTTTTTAAATTCCATTTATTTAATGTTGGTACTTTGAAATAATATATTTATTTTTGGTTTTTCTTCTTACTACATTAGTAATTATATTGACACTAATGGAATGAAATGAGAGTATAGATAATCTATAAGAAGCCTTAACAGCAAAAAATGGAAATGATTGACTATTTTCTTCAAAAAGTCACCGTCCCATTTTACTGTGTTTTGGCAGTACTATGGCAGAGGAAAAGGGAGGGAATTGGTGTTAAAACTTTGGCTATGATAAATAAAAAGTTTATTTTAGAAAAAAAGATTAGCTGAAGAAGAAAAGCATAGTGTTTATGATTTGACTGGTGCATTACAGGTTTAATATTTTTTGTTTTTTTGAGACAGTTTCTTTGTATAGTCTTGACTGTTATGGAACTAACTCTGTAGACTGGGCTGGCCTCAAGCTCAGAGATCTGCCTGCCTCTGTCTCCCAAGTGGTGGAACTAAAGGTGTGTGCTGCCACGCTTGGCTTAATATTTTCTTTTTAAAAATTTTTGTTTTTTACATTGTATTTGTTTGTAGTCAAAGGACAGCTTGCAGGAGTCAGTTGTCTCCTTCTACCATGTTGGTCCCAGAAATCATACTCAGGTTGTTGGGCTTGGTGACAATCTGTGTTACTTGCTCAGTCTCGCCAGCCTAAGTTTAATTCTTTTCTCCTTGTGTCTCTAAGATGCTAGCTAATTAGTAAATATGGTAGTTGACAAGGTATAGAAGAACCATCTGTGAGTATGTGTACACGAATGGGCATGTGTGCCTGCCTGCCTGCCTGCCTACCTGCCTTCAGTCTTGTCAACCTTTGTTGTCTCTTACTGAAATGAGGAAAAAACTGAGGTTCTTGTTGATAAGTAATGTATCTCCCACCCCTGCCCCCAACAGAATCTGATCTATTCTCTTCCTATCTATCTCTTGACATTTCCCTCCCATTCCTACAAAATTGGAGACTATATCCTGGACTTGATTCATCTGGTCAAACATAGCATACACCAGTAGACTCACCCCAGTTTTTTTTTAAAGTTTTTTTGAGACTAGATCTTGCTAAGTCAGAGAACACCTTTGGGATCAAACTAAGGTGGTCAAGGCTGTGTGCCAAGTACCTGTATCCTCTAAGCTATCTCAAGGGCCTCAAAGTTGAGTTTCTAGGCTTGGGATCTGTGTTGGGTGGTAGAGAGCATTTGCTTAGTATTCTCAAGACTTTAGGTTTGATCCCCTACACCACACTTTCAGATACAGGTACTTTATAACTGAAATGTAAAGGGATCAGAGAGAGGAAATGTTGATACAAAACAGCTCCAAAGGGGGAAACCCCTGCAGTAACACCCTAATAAGACACTTGGGTCGCAGCTTGTTGATAAAGTTTTGCCTAGCTTGCAAAAAGGCTTGGGCTCTATCCCCTTTATCAAAGAAAACTGGGACTGGCTGTGCACTGGGAGGTAGAGGAAAGATGACCAGAAGAAGTTCAAGAACCTTTCCAGCTACATAGTAAGTTTGAGGCCAGACAGGCTATATGAGATCTTCTAACTACTCTGGAGGCTTAAGTGTGAGGATTTCTTAAGCCTACGAGTTGAAGGCCCCATCTCATAAAAGGTATTGTCTCTCCTCAAATTTATGCCTTCCAACCTAAATGTGATATATTCCCTGCTTTTGTTGCTTGAAATCAGCTTTCATTATATTTTCATAAATGGATCTGTTGTGGAAAATATCTTGGATATTTCCAAAACAAAATTTAAATCACTTCATATGTGTTTCATTTGAACTCTGTGTATGAGCTGTTTTGGAATTTAAAGCCGTTAATCCTAACACAGGATTTCTGTCCTCAAGCAAATGAGAGTTAGATTTCATGTCTGAATCTTTTGTCACAGACATTGTTTCATTCAAATAGTTTAAATTTTTTGGGAGGTTACACTCCCACAAGTTGTCCTCTGACCTCCACATGTGGACCGTGTGCTGAGATTATAAGTGTGTAATCTCATACTAGTTTGTTATTAACTATTCTTAGAAGTCAGATTAAGTCACATACATAAAGCTATAAAGCTGCTGATGCTGCTTCTCCCCCTCCTCCCGGCTTGCTAGAGCTGGCAACGAGGTAACAAATAAGTGGGACAATGAGGGTTCCATGGTTTGTACCACCACCTGTCTTTTGATTTGATTATGGTAGTGATTACCTAGGCCCATTTCCCCATTAACTGGCAGTGCTTCTTTTCATTATTGCGGAATCCCATGTGCAAAAGTTCCTTAACAAAAGCTGTTAGGCAGTTAGGGATATTGTCCAGGAGCTTCTTATCTTGGAAAGCTTGACCTTCGGTGTCCACCACTTCTCAACCTGCTTTGGTTTTTGTTATTCGTTTGTTTTTCTGTACCCCAAAACAGAAGTGTGTTCTTAGGGGCACAGGATCTCAATTTTTAAATACTAAGGGACATATAACCAAGTGGAACCCTAGCATTGGCAAGGTCTTTCAGGGTTTGACACATACATATATACAAAAAGATTATTTATATTGTATAAGCTGACAAATATCGCCATGTGAGTTAAAACTTTTTCCTGGAGACAAAGATGTTGCTCAGAGTGCCAAGATGTGCACAGTCCATTTTCCAATACTAATTAAACCAAGCCAAACTAAAAAGCAATCATGCGATCTCATGGACTAGAGTTTTGGGACCAGATGTGTGTCACAAGCCATGTAGTTTATTTATAGTGTCTTCTCTTCCCCTTTTCCTTCCCGTTCGTCCTCCTTGTTAGTGTTTTTATTCAACTCAGACAGAGATGGAAACGTACCCTGGCAGCCGGGAGCCAAGGTGGGGAAGGTGTCTCCAATGAAAGATATCCTGGCATTCAGGAACCCAGGGACCAGAAGGTACACACCCACTAGGGAGGAGAGAGTGGATGGGAGCCTACATTCATCCCCCTCCTTTTCCCTCCCTTCCTCTTTCTGCCTCTCCACTCTCTCTCTGTTTACTCTCTGTACCTCTGCACATTCCAGGAGACCAAAAAGAGGTATAGGATCTCTTGAAACTGAAGTTACGGCATTTGTGAGCTGCCCACTGTGGGTGTTAGGAACTGAATTCAGCTCCTCTACCATAGGTAAGAGTGTTCTTAACCATTGAGCCATTTCAGGGTCTCATATAGCCAGGCTGGCCTTGAAATTCTATTTCTCACCAGGCATGGTGGCACAGGCCTTTAATCCCAGCACTCTGGAGGCAGAAGCAAGTGAGTTTTAGGACAACTGAGACTATAGACAGATACCCTGTATTTTTTTTGTTTTAAGTTTGGCTTCCCCCAACCCCCACAGTTATTATGGTAGCTACCTTACTAATCGAAAGATAGTACTAAGAATATATGCCTTTATGTGTTTATTTATTTAAAAGACAGAACTCAACAGTGTTCCTCTGACTTGCCTGGAACTATGTAGAAGAAGCTGGCTTTGAATTTTGAGATCTATCTCCCTCTTCCTCTGGAGTGCTGGCATTGATTAAAGACACTACCATGCCTGACAGAATATATACCTTATTTTCACTTAATAGAAACCTGAATTTAATAGCTTGATCTGTAATCACAGCACTGAGGAGGTTGACACTAGCCTGCCATGAGTTCGAGGTTAGCCTGAGCTACATAGCGAGTTACAGGCTAGTATGGGCTGCAGGATGAAACTGTATTTAAAAGAAAAAATATAAATCTATAAACGTGGGATAGAAAGATGGCTCAGTTGTTAAGAGGACTTGCTACTCTGATAGAGGACCTGAGTTCAATTCCTACCACCCACATAAAAGCCAGGCATGTGTCTGTCACCCTATTGTGGAAACAGGTGGATACCTGGAGCTCATTGGTACCCCAGCTTAGCCAAATTGACAAACTCCAGATTCAGTGAAAGACCTTGTCACCAAAACTATGATGGAGAGTGATGGAGGAAAACACCTGGTGTGAACCTCGGGCCTCCAAATAGATGTGTGTGCACATCCTCACACAGAAACTTACATACACATATACACAATCCTCCCCACATACACAAATAATATAATTGAGATGGAGGAGAATGTAGAGACAGTGAGATAGCCCTGTGGTTTCAGGTGTTTGCCCCCAAGCCTGATGGCCTTAATTAAATCCCTCATCCGTAGTATCACTTGGTGGAAGGAGAGAACTAACTTTTACATATGCCTATCTGCATATTCATGCATATGTGAACACACACACTAAAATAAGTGTTACTTTAAGTAATTCTAGGGACTGGAAAGATGGCTTAGCAGTTGATAGCATTTGTCCTTTTCACAGAGTACTTGGATTCAATTTCCAGCACCCACATAACAGCTTACAACTTCCTTTAACTCCAGTTCCAAGGAATCCACCACCCTCTTCTGGCCTCCACAGGCACCAGGCACACATGTGGCAGTACACATACATGCATATAGGCAAAACATTCATACATATAAGGTAATAATAATTTTTAAAAATTGCTTCCAGGAGCAGGGGGTAGGTGCTGGCAGATCCCCATGAGTTCAAGGTCAACCTGGTTTTATGTAGCAAGTTCCAGGCCAGCCAAAGCAACATGGTGAGAATCTAGAGATTCTAGAGAGATGGGTCAGTGATTAACAGCACATACTGCTTTTTCAGACAGAGTACCTGAGTTTTGATACCCCCCTCCCTCCTTTCCTGTGGATCAGTCCCAGGTTCTTGCATATGCTGCATAATAAGCGTTCTATCACTGAAATACCTTTCCCTAACCGTCTTCGAGACAAGGTGTTGCTGTGTGCTGCCCATGCTGGCCTAGAACTCTAGATCTTCTGCCACAGCCCTTAAGTGCTAGATTACAGAGGATTGCCACTTTACCCACTATATCCTAATCATTTTTAAGTGTACCATTCAGTGGCATTAAGTTTATTCATATAGTTGTATAGTCATCATCACCATCCATCTCCAGAATTCATTCCATCCTTTAAAACTGAAACTCTATATCCATTAAGTGATAATTCTCCATTCATTTCTATCCCTATTCCTGGCAGCTACCATTCTATCTTGACTACTCTAGAAACCTTATGAATAGAGTCATAGCATTTGCCTTTTTTATGTCTGGCTTATTTCACATAGTATATTGTAACGGGACACTTGGAAAACAAGTTTTTGTTATTTTGCTTTCTTTAAAAATGCAAAATGGTGTTTGGACTAGGTTTATGTCCCTGTTCCAGATATGATGGATGATATGAGTTTGATTTGGAATGTTTGATGCTGGCGGCTGTAATTTGGTTACGTGCAACTGTTTTGCCAGTGTAACTTGTTCTTGGGATTGCGTGCTGCTTCGGTTTATATGCCTAGCATATATAAGGGTTGAAGCCCCAAGAGCCAGAGTGGGTGTTGTTTGGTGGTTTGTTGGTTGATTCTCTTGCTGTTGATGTGTTGATTATTGCATTTCAACATCGGTTTGAGAAATTGGGTTTGCAGATAGTGAGCTGAGACCCTAGTGTGACTCGCTGTCAGCTAGTCCTCTCCAAGCTTAGGACAGCCTTAAAAAACTGCAAAGATTTCTACCTTTTCTCTTTCTTTATCAAGGCTGCCTGCAAAACTGGGGAAAATTTCTTTATATCCTTCCTTTCTCTTTCCTAAATTGAGGGTAAATGATTGTAGTTTACTGCTACAGTATATCATTACACTTTTCTAACGTGTCATATTTTTCTTCAAGGCTGAATATTACTGCATTGTGTGTATATTCCACATTAACCCGAGGAGATATGTTTGCTAGTTTGACTGGAGTTTTTGAGACAAGGTGTTATATAGTCCAGGCTGGCCTTGAAACATGGTATGTAACTGAGGCTGGTCCTTGAACTCTTGGTTCAAGAGCCTGTCTTTCAGTCAGGTGACAAATAATTTTAAAAGTGAGAAAATAAAACAAAATAGTTGCTTGTCCCAAGTGTCACATAGCTGGTTAATAATAGAAAAACAAGCTGTAGTTGGACATGGTGATAATAACAGGACTCAGGAGGTGGGACAAGAGAATCAATAATAGTTCAGGGATCAGCTTAGTACATATGAGTAAGAAAATAAATAAGACAATTTGAGTCCCTAATATGATTTTGAAAATCCGTTTCTCTTCTCCTCACTTGCCCATCCTCTGCCTCAAAGGGTCTTCAGGATGCTCAGCAATTGCAGACCAAACTTTGAGAACTGTATAAAAGACCACAGATAGTACTCTAATCCCAGCAGACTGACAAGGAAGATTGCTGCAAGCTCCAGGTCAGCCTGGGCTACATAGTAAGTTCAAGATATAGTGAAACCTTGTCCTTTTTCCCCTCAATAAGCCAAGATAAAGAGTTGGTGTTTTACTGTAAGGACAGGAAGAAGCCATAGAAGAATTTAAATTTATTTCTGAAAGGACCCATTTTAGGGTTTAAATCAGCACTTTGGTATATGAAGAATAGGTTGGAAGGGTCAGATTGGAAGCAGGAAAAATAGCTAGGGACTAGTTGTCACCATCCATGGCAATGGCTAGACAATAGCTATGGTATCACCGGTGGACGTGGTATATGTCAGGGATTCTCAACCTTCCTAATGCTGTGACCCTTTCAGGAAGTTTCTCAGGTTGTGGTGACCCCCAGCTGTAGCAGGAAGCTTTGCCATGAGGTTTTTTGTCCTGTGCAGCCTTCCTTCTGGTTACATGCTGCTTGGCTTCTGGTAACGGCTTAGGATATAAAGGAGGCAATTGGCAGTTGGCAGTGACAGTTGGTGGGATGGTTTGTGAGACTCTAACAGCTCCTGTTTCCTAAGCTAAGGATAGCCAAAAAGAGCTGTGAAGTTTTCTTCCTTTTTTTCTCCCTCCCTCCCTTCCTCCCTTCTTCCCTTCCTTCCTTCTTTCCCACTTACAAAAGTGGTGAAAATTTCTCTTTCCTGTCTCTTTAGAGCTAGAGAGTAAAAGCCACAGTGGGAATCTGCTACAGTTAAGAATCTTTCACAGTGGCAGTTGGGGCAAGAGAATAGACTTCAGAATTTAGTTAAGAGCAGCACTCCAATGTGCGGTAAGAGAACAGAAGCTTTCAGTTATACCCAACCATAATTTTTTTCTTTTGTTGCCACTTCATAACTGTAATTTTGCTACTGTTATGTAAGTACCTAATATGCAGATGGTCTTAGGTGACCCTGTGGAAGGGTCATTTGACCCCTATAGCTGATAGTTACTATGTGAGTTCAGCAAGAAGGACAAGGAGACATTTTCTTAGATATAAACCTGCCAGACCTTAACAGCTTGTCATGGTAAGCGCCATCCTGGACAGCTGAACCCCAATCATCTGATCTCAGGTTTTTTGATACAAAAGCTCCACCCCTTCATCCATATTTATGTGATGAAGAAAACTTGTAGCTTAATCTCATCCTACAACCTTTTAGCAGCTGAGCTATGTCACTTTTTATGGTGGGGGAGCTCAAGGTCCAAGGGGAGTGTTCTCTCCTTGTTGCCTGAGACTGTGAGAAAGGGAGGGACTACAAGAATTTCTTCCAGAGAGCCATGAGCAGGTTCAGGTCATGAGGAAGCAAACATCTGAATCACAGATTTACACCTGCAAATGAAAACAGAAACTAAGGCTGAGGCAGCCCTTCCCCCAACAGTGTACAAAATAATTGTTTTAAAGTTACATGAACATAACTAGATATAAATTTCCCCAACAAACCCCCAAAAGGTTCGTGACCCACAGGTTGAGAACTGCTGGTATAAATGATCTTTCTAATACATCTTGGAGTTGGATGGTCAGCATTTACTCTGATGTAATTTGTTTCAGAAGATTATGTGTTTGTTCCAGAGATACCATAGCACAGTTGTGTCAGTGGCTGGAGCTAGAGAGACTTGGGTTTCTATCTTAAGAGAGCCATTAATTAGTGGTATGAAAAGTTGACTGTGCTGTTTCAGACAGACACATAAATAAGCAAATTAAGTGAGGAGGATTATATTTGACTAAGAAAACTAGAGTTAACTTATTTCCTGACAGTCTCAGGCTTCTCTGGATTTTTGACTGTGATAATAAATATTTGACCAGGACATTAATGCTACATAATGCCAAAAGCTTGAAATCAATAAATTTAGACTGTAGCAGAGGTAGCCTCTCTGAGAAGGAAGGGTATTTGTCATTTCTCTTCATGTGAAAAATATTACCTTGATGGAGACTTGAAACAGATGGTGTGCAGTTGGAGTAGACTGTTATTCCAAATAAACATTTGCTGCAACTGGGGTACACCAATCCATATTTCATTTTCCCTGTTTACATTAGCAGGTCAGCTGTGTTGCTGCTGCTTTTACTTGCATTACTGTTATCAATAGGCTTTGATGTTGGCAGGCTGATTACAACATATCTTTAAATATTAAAATGATTAGCACTGAAAGAAACTCTTTAGTTACCTACCCTTCACACTCAGTGGCATAATGACTGTTAATGCATTTTTACCTGGAGCTATCTAACAGAACCTGTGTGTGGATAGACTAACAGCACTTTGATTTTAACACCACCTCACTGGAATGGCTTGTCTGTTGTAGCTAATCAGTTAGCATTAGACTCAGGCTTCAGGCACACCTTCCAGATTCAAGATCTGTGTTGTCTTCTGCAGGAGCCTTGCCTTCTGTAGAAGAATGGCCTCAAACTTGGTGTCCTCAGCCTTGTAATAGGATTATAAGTATGCCCCACCATGCCCAGACAACACTGTCCCTTTCATCTTAGCTGCAGACAAACCTTTTTACTGATATTATTACTCTGTTTTGCTGCGAGATTGTAGGATTTCCTCGTGGTGGAAGGCCCATGAAGGCCATGGCCAGCTGGGCAGCTCTGGGAGCATGGGTCCCTTCCACTCAGTCCTCATTCGGAGGCACACAGCAGAAGGTGTGACTCTGTTTATTGTCAAATTTATAGTGAGAGGAAGGGTCTCTGGTATCCAGGGATATCACGGGAAGCTCATTGGTTAGGATAGCACAGGTTTGACAGCCCCATTTGCATGTTGGGGCTCATAACCTGGACCAACGGGGACCAGAGGGAGAGACCTTATATGGTCATATAGGGAGAAATAAGTCCCAGCTTCACCAGGTTCCATACCTTTGAGGGGGGGTGGTACCTTGCTGTGAAAGCAGGCAGCATAGCTTGTGGTTTGTCAGAGCAGGAGGCAGTGGAGGAATGGCTACCTGCTTTCCACTCTCAGAATGAGAGTTCTGGGTCTCCAAACACACTTCTACTTCACCTCAGCTCCAGGACAACCCCACAAGAGATACTTTTAAATTGAGGAAGAAAGGAAAATGTTACGGTTTTGTTCTCCTGTATTCTGGATTATTAGCTCAGACACTTATTATAGTTGAGGACCTTGAACTTCTGATTATCTTGCCTCCTCCTAAGTCCTGGGGGGTTAGGTAATATGTGTGAACCTTCATTCATGTTAAAAGTTTCTACTAACTGAGCTAATCCCACGTCTTGTCTTCCTCCCTTCCTTCCTTCCTTCCTTCCTTCCTTCCTTCCTTCCTTCCTTCCATCCATCCATCCATCCATCCATCCATCCATCCATCCATCCATCCATCTATCTATCTATATCTTTGAGACAGGGTTTCTCTGTGTAACCCTGACTGTGCTTGAACTCACTCTGTAGATCAAGCTGGCCTCGACCTCAGAGAGATCCACCTGCCTCTGCCTCCCTGAGTCCTAAGGATTAAACATATGTGCCACCACCACCAGGCTATATCCCAAGACTTAAATGAATTCTTTTATCTAGCCTAAAAGTGCTATAGCTGTTGTGCTTGTCCATGTCAAGTTTTAGAATAAGATTTGTGTGCAGTCTTTCGTGTTTTTAATATTTTGTGAAAGAGTGTGTGTGTGTGTGTGTGTGTGTGTGTATCCATCCTTTCCTTGTTCCTTTGCTTTTTTTTTTTTTTAATGCCTTGGCAAAATGACACCCACTCCACCAACCCCCAATTCCCATTTAGTACCTATGGGGTAGAGTTTGAGACAAGGTCTCATTGTAGACCATGATGACCTTGAACTCTTAACACAGCTAAATTAGGTGATCTTGAATTCATTCCTGTTCCTCCTGTCTACCTAACAAATGCTGGGCATATATGCCTTCATCACTACACCTGAAGAGAGATCTCCATGTGTTAAAAGTGTTGTTGCTCAAGTATGAGAACTTGAGTTGGGATTTCAGCACCAGTGAGAAAAACTGGGTGTGGCCACACTCACCTGTAATTCTTTCAGAGTATGAGTACTGGGAATTGAACTCAGGACCTCTGAAAGAGCAACAGATGAGTGTGTAACAGCTAGGGGTATGGGAGAATAGAGACAGGAGGATTACTGTGGTTGCTGGCCCCTAGCCTGGTTCCAGGTTCACTGAGACAACCAGACCCAAAGGAATAAAATAAAGGATTTTGGATGCCCTCCCTTGCCTCCCCATGGGAAGGAACACACATGCACAATAAACAAAATTTAAAATAAGTAAGTTTTAAAAGATGACTCAGTAGGTAAAAGCTGCTGTGTCCAAGCCTCATGGTCTGAGTTCAGTTCCTAGGATTCCTTCCTCTAAGTTGTCCTCTTACTTCCACACTCACACAAAATGAGGGGTATTTGTATATTTTGAAGCAGTTACTATATATCCCTGACTTGCCTGGTCCTCACAGTGATCTGCCTGCCTCTAAAGTAAGATTTTTAAAAAAAGAAAAAGATTTGCTTATGGTTGCAGGTATTTTATCTGCATGTTTATCTGCACACCAGAAAGGACTTTGGATCTCATTATGGACTGTTGTGAGCAGTCATGTGAGTTTTGGGAGTTGAACCCAGGAACTCTGGAAGAGTAACAGGTGCTTTTAACAGCTGATCCTCCTTTCTAGCCCCCTAAGTAAGAAATTTTAAGAAGTTATTTTATTACTAATGTGTCTGATCCTTATAAATAATGTAAACAGCCAGCATACATTGTACTGATGCTTTTGTGTAGTTACATTTGCAGTGCTTAGAGGCCAGCATATGATACTGTTTACTTGTTTTCAGTGTGCTCCTTACCCTCCCCCCTATTTCCTTGGCTGCTTTTTTTCATGTTCTTCTTTTAGTTTCTTTGTTGTCTTAAATTTAGAATCCTGGTGCTCAGTCCTTGGACCTCTCTATTATTTTTTCACATTATCCAAGAAAACCTGCTCTTAGGCTTTAAAAGTGATCTATGGGGCTGGGGAGATTGCTCAGCAGTTAGGAACACTGGCTGCTCTTCAAGAGGACATGAGTTCAGTTCCCAGCACCCACATGGTAGTTCACACCAGCCTGTAATTCCAGTTTCAGGGGATCTGATACTTTCACACAGACACATATGCAGGCAAAACACCAATGCACATAAAATAAAAATAAATCAACATTGAAAAAAATATTTAAAAAGTGATCTATGTACCATCAGTTGACACTTCATCCAAAGCTCACACTTCCTATCCCAGGCTAGTCAGACTACTCTACAAATGGAAATTCATATATTTAGGTATCTAGGGAATGTTGTGGATGTTTATTTTTAGCTATTTATAAAATAATTGTGTACTGTTGGGAAAAGGGCTACCTAGGCCTTGGTGTTTTGTATTGTTTGCAGGTGTTGGATTTATGTGGGGGTTGTTTGGTTGCTTATGATCTGCACCTTAGGAGTTCTGAATCAACAAAAACCTCTGTGCTTAGATGCTTGGGGTTCCACTGTCCAGTATAGCACTGCCATGATGTTGGGTCCCTCTGCTGAGGTCTGGCAGGTTTGAGTCTGTGAAAACACCTCCGTGTCTTCCTTGCTGAGCCACCACAGCAGCTAACTACTACAAGGGAAACCATATAAGGGTACAGGGAAAACACTGGGTGTTTGTAATCCAGGAAAAGGTCCTAAAAGACACCATCCCCTGCTTCCACTTGACCTCAAACTTCCAGCCTCCAGAAATATGAGAAAAAGTTTCTGTTGTTTAAAGACACCAGTTATATAGCCCTTGGTTATGAACAAGCTAATCTAGCAGTGAGAGCAATCCCGTAAAACTAGTTACATTTTTTTTTTCCAGTCTAAGAAAGTGACATCTTACTATATTCCTTCCTTCCCTCCTTCTCTCTCATTGTTGTTGTTCTTTAGAGACAGGATTTCTCTATGTAGACCAGGCTGTCCTGAAACTCAGGCTCTGTCTCCCAAGTGCTGGGATTAAAAGCATGCACTATTACACCTGGTTTTCCTTTTTTTTTTTTTTTTTTTAAATTTATTTATTGTCAGGCTGTGGTGGCCCATACCTTTAATCCCAGCACTTGGCATGCAGAGGCAGGTGGATCTCTGTGAGTTCTAGAGCCCTGTCTACAGAATGAGTTCCAGGACAGCCCGAGTTACAACAGAGAAACCTGTCTCAAAAAAAGAAAAAAGATTTATTTATTTATGTATTCTGTTTATGCATGTACATTTGTATGCCAGAAGAGGGCATCAGACCATGTGGTTGCTGAAAATTGAACTCAGGACCCCTAGAAGAGCAGGCAGTGTTCTTAACCTCCGAGCCATCTCTCTAGACCCTCCTTATAAGAAAATATTTATTTTTATTTTTTATGTATGAAAGTTTTGCCTACATGTCTGTGTGTGCACGTGTGCCTGGTGCCAGAGGAGGCTAAAAGAGGGTATCAAATCCCCTGCAACTGGAGTTAAAGAGAATTGTGAGCCGCCATGTGAGTGATAGGAATCAAACTTGAGACCTCTAAAAGAACAGTAAGCACTCTTAACTGCTAAGCAATCTCCTCCTCACTTTCCGTCTTATTTTTCTTGTGAATTGGTTGTCTTAAAGGGGCTTCGGTTTAGAATGAAGACATGGCTTGGTGTAGTTAAACATAACTTTCCAAATAGTAGCTGGAAATGACAACAAAGAAATGAAAAGCTGAGTTTTCCCATAGGATAGTTATGGACAGATTGCAGAGCGTGAAAAATGATGTTCTGGGCATTTGTGAACATGTTAACTTTCATCTTTGGTTTTGTGACTGATCCAGAGGAACAGGTTAGTAGCTTGAAAAAGATGATTTGAGTAAATAGTTAAAGCTCACTGAAGGGAAAGGATACTTAGTATTATCAGCAAGTTTTCAATACTGAGCATAAAATAAAAGTCAGCAGGAAAAATCCAAACAAACAGAAGAAGATGGGTGTAATGGTACACACCTTGTCATACCAGCACTCAGGCCAGCCTAGTCCATTAAAAAGAAAAAGAAAAAACAAAAACAAACAAACAGACATGAAACTATAACTCAGCAAGAGGAGTAGAAGTTGAAGGCTTGCTCTGTTACATATGTTCCAGGCCAGCCCAAGACTCACAAGATGCTCTCTGAAAAAATAAAATAAAATTTACTTGGGCGTGGAGACATGGCTCAGTGCTTAAGAGTA
The DNA here is from genome assembly GCA_026225945.1 of Cricetomys ansorgei. Classification (NCBI taxonomy): domain Eukaryota; kingdom Metazoa; phylum Chordata; class Mammalia; order Rodentia; family Nesomyidae; genus Cricetomys; species Cricetomys ansorgei. Next base: position 4,751,327 of record JAMJFZ010002117.1, read on the forward strand.
CATACTGCTCTTGTAGAGGACCACATTTCAGCTCCCAGCACTCACATCAGCACCAGACAGCTCACAGTTGCCTTTAATTCCAGGTTTCAGGGCCTTTGATGCCTATGGCCTCTACTGGCAGAGGAGCACATACGCACACACACATAAATTTAAAAATAAAAAATTAAGGTATTTTTTAAAATTACTATTTGTTATGTTCTTTTATAGCTCCGGTTTCCTCATTTTTATGCTGGTAGCTTCCAGTTCTATGCTGAAATACTCTTTTATTTTCAAACTTCTGAATTGAACTGCCTACTGGGAATACATATTTGCTTTAGAGTCAGCATAAAAACTTTATGTCCCACACTGAATATATCATTTCTCTCCTCAAATATACTCTTGTGCTAGTTAGTGTTCTCTAATTTCAGGTGTCAATAATTCCACCTTAGTGTGCATTTTCCTCCTATTACCTCATCAAGTGACCAAATCCTTTGTATTCTAATTTTAGATATCTTTGAAATCCACCCTGAATTCCATTCCTATTGTTGGCTGCTCTCTCAGGTATTACAGTATGTCACAACATGAAAACTCATCCCTAGCCATCTTGCATCAGTCTCATCATTTCACCATGAGAAATGGTGATCTCTTCTTTCCCTCTTTTCCTTCTCTTCCCTCTTGAGACAAGGTTTCCCCTTCTATTTTATTTTGTTTTTTAGAGTAATTATTTTATGTGTAGGAGTGTTGTTGCCTGTATGTATGTATGTGAATCCCATGTCTGCTTCCCATAGAGTTCAGAAGAGAGTGTCAGATTCCCTGGTGAGTGAGTGCTGGAACCAAACCTGGGTCCTCTGTAACAGCATCAGGTGCTGTGCTCTTAACTGCTGAGCCAACTTTACAGCCTCGTGTTTATTTATTCTTATGTGTATAGGTGTTTTGCCTGTATGTGTGTCTGTATACCACACATGTGCCTGGTGTCTGTAGAAGCCAGAAGAGTGCATTGGATCCCTAGAACTGGAGTTGCAGACAGTTATAAGTTACCATGTGAGTGCCAGAATTCAAACCCAGATCCTCTGGAAGAGCAGGTGTATTCCTAACCTTTGAGCCAGCTCTCTGGCCTGTCTATGATTTTCATAGCTTGCCTTCCAGATGGTTTTTATTGTCTCTCATTTACTTGTGTTGGACAATGAAGCCTAGAAAGGTGAAATGATATGCTAAATTTTATGTGGGTCATGAGTAACAGAAGGAATCAAACCAAATTACTATTTGAAACTAGAATAACAGTAGTGATGTTGGTTTATGGGTAGTGAGGTAAACAAGAAGTGGGTAATGTGGCCTGTAAACTGTGTTCTTGAGGCTGGATTTTATCCTCTAGATAATTTTTCAGGAGTTGAAGCATGCAGCTCAGTGTTCTGGAGTTGGGCTAACCTACGTTTGTTATCCTGCCAAGTAGTGAATGTTACTGAGCCCTCCTCAGGCCTTGGCACCCTTACTGTAAAGACAGGTGGTCTGAGAAAGACACCCTCCAGGTTGATGCACACTGTACATAACATAACAGTGTGAGACAACTGTCGGCTCCTTCCTTCTCTTCTCCCCCAACCCCTCCAGAAAGCTGGGCCCCAGATGGAAGAGCTGGAAACATGTCAACGGTTCTCTGAAGGGCATTGAGAAAGCACTGGCAGGAAGAAAAAGGCAAGCATAACAGCTCATGAGTCCACTAATCAGATAGCACAACTATCAATTTTACAAAGAAGCATCTTGAACAGGGACAGCAAGGGTGGGAAATTTTAGCCTCATGGTTCTCAGAATACTGAAGGTTTTAGGGGGGTTGTAACATGGGAGCTTGGCTTCCTTGATACTTTTCATATATTCCTTTCCAAAATATAGCCACTGCAAATGGGAGAATAAAATAGTATTTAGGGACATCCTTCCTGTTAGAAAGTGTGGAGAATATGCTAAGTTGTGCCTTTTGGTTTGTATGAACATCCTTATAACTATGATTACACAAGAAAGTTTTGATTTTACTTTCTCATTTAAGCCTTTTCTGTGGTCTTTTGCACTTGAAATTGAAGTCAGCAGCTACTGTAGTACTTAAGTTAAAAAAAAATTAAGAAATCAGTGAGAGGCGTATTTAAAGGTGAGTTTTTTTAACAGGCATTAATAGGTTCTTTTGGATGAGAAATAACTTATTTTAAATGTTTTTTTGAGTCAGAGTTTTGCCTTATTTAGCCCAAAATGTTTTAAGCTAGAACCTAGCTTAAAGCTCCTGATCCTCCTGTTTCCACCTCCTGGGCGTTGGGATTACAAGCAGTGTGCTACCATGCCAGGTTTTATTTATAATTTTTTAGATTTTTTTTTCTTATGTGTTTATGTGTTTTGCCTCCATGTATGAGAGTCCAGACATGAGATTGCCTGGACCTGGAGTTATATATATATGATTTTGACCTAGGAATCAAACCTCTGTCCTCTGTAAGAGCCACCAATGTTCTTAATCACTGAGCCATATCTCCAGACCCCCCTTACATATATTTTCATTTTTTATTATTATTATTATTATTATTGTTATTTTGTTTTTTTCAAGATAGTTTTTCTCTGTTGTAACTCTGGCTGGCCTGGAACTCACTCTGTAGACCAGGCTGGCCTCGAACTCACAGAGATCCGCCTGCCTCTGCCTCCTCTGCCTCTGCCTCTCTGCCTCCTCTGCCTCCTGAGTGCTGGGATTAAAGACATGAAACCACCACTACATAGCCATTTATTTATTTTTATTTCATGTGCATTGTTGTTTTGCCTGCATTTATGTCTGTGGGATTGTGGATCCCCTGGAACTGGAGTTACAGATAGTTGTGAGTTGCCACATGAGAATTGAACCCAGGCCCCCTGGAAGACCAACCAGTGCTCTTAACCACTGAGCCATCTCTCCAGCCCGAGCACACCTATCCCCCACCCCTACCCCCATTAAAAGATCCTTTCCCATGCACGCAAGATGGCTTAGTTAGTAAGGTGCTTTCTGCCAAGCCTGACAACCTGAATTTGACCCCCTGGAACATGGTAGAAGGAGAGAACTCACTCTGGTAAGTTGCCCTCTGACCTCCACACCCATTGTGACACACCATACACACACAAAATAAACAAAAAGGTAATTAGATTTTTAAAAGGTCCTTTCCCCAAGTAGGTGGCATTCACAGAGCTAGATGTTAGGATGTGGACACATCTCCAGGGAGTTAGTGTTTCACCCTTTGTAATAAACATCATCTTAACTTCTGAGTCTTCTAGGGAAATAGGTTCATTTCTAGTTGTTGTTGGTATTTATTATTCTTTTATAGAGAACTTTGACTTCCCTTTCTTTTATTCTTTGCAGTTGGTTGTGAGAAAAGGGTGCCAGCAATGCCTGGATCGCCTGTGGAAGTGAAGATACAGTCAAGATCCTCACCTCCCATCATGCCACCCCTCCCACCAATAAATCCTGGAGGACCGAGGCCAGTGTCCTTTACTCCTACAGCATGTGAGATCTCTTAATTAAGTTGAATTTATGATTCAGAGTCATAATTTAGATCTAAGTGACTGGGACTTACATTAAACCTTCAATATACACCATTCAATATGACTAAAATATAAATAAGGGCTGGGTATAACGATGAATTCAGCCTGTAATCCCAGTATTCAGAGGATCAAGAATTCTAGGCCAGCCTCTTGGCGTAGCACATGCCTTTAATACTGGCACGTGGGAGGCAGAAACAAGTGGTTCTCAGTGAATTTGAGACCAGTTTGTTCTAAATAATGAGTTCCAGGCCAGTTGAGCTACTTATTTAGTAAGACCCTATCTCCAAAAAAGGGGTTAGGGGCTATTTCAATGTGACCTCCAAAAACATAGATTGACGTATTTTTGTTTATTTGTGACAGTCTCACTATGTAGCTGGATATATTATAATCTGAAAAATGTGAAAATGTGATCATACAGTTTCATTTAAAGAGCCGTGAAAGGCTTATCTATATTGTCAGGGTGGCTAAAAGCACATGTGCTGTTTTGTGGGGTGCTTCAAAGAGGGCAGCTCTGATCAAGATGGATCTTTCTGTGAAAACAAAAAAATAAAAGATTATTGCAGCTAATTTTCTAGTTTAGTGAGGTCAAGTGTGGAACTCTCCTTTCTAGTAGTTTTAGTAATCTCTTTGAATGGAAAATAGAAGAGAATTACCCTCCCTGTTTTCTTCAGCCCATTACCTTTTTTATGAATTCAGCACCATTTTCCCGAAAACATACCCTTTTCTAGGGAAGAAACAAAGCAAAATGAACGTACAGCAGATAGCTCAGCAGGTGACAGTGCCTGATGACAGGACTGGCAACCAGACTTTTATCACCAGGACCCATGTTGTAGAAGGAGAGAACCAACTCCTGCAAATTGTCTTAGATTACGCACGCACACTAAATAAATGTTTTATTTATTTATATAATAGTAATAATTTATTTAATAAATTAATTTTACAAAAGCCTAATAGTGTATTTGTATTTGTATATGGTAAGGTGTATCATCAAGCAGTCTAGCCTGGTGTGGTGACATATGCATGTAGTGCTTGATGGAGAAGGGAAGTAGGAGGCTGAGGCAGAAAAGGACTCTAGTTCAAGGGCTGTCTCAGAAAACAAAACCAAACAAAAGGAAGACCTGTATATTAAGATCTTGAAAATACACAAAGAAAAGAAATATATTTGGGGAGGTAAGATAGTGATCACGTGTGTGCAGATTTCTGGAACTCACCATGTAGACTAGGCTGGCCTCAAACTCACTGAGATTCACCTGCCTCTGCCTCCCAAGTGCTAGGATTAAAGGCACTACTACCAGCTCAAATTGAAAAATCTATTATTTACCTTGAAGTAAAGCAGCACTATCCTATACCAAAGAAAAGTTCTTAGGATAAGTGATAGCCAAGCTATATAAGATACAGAAGAATTTGCTATTCAGATTTGAATACTGGTCTGCCCAGGAAGAAGAAGCAGAGATGGAGGAGTGACTGTGCCTAACTTAAGAAAAGGAAGTATGACTGAGTTTTTCCTGGTTTTCAAACTTACACATGGTAGTGTTATTAGCTAAGTAAAGGTCAAAGGATTGGGCCCCACAGCTGAAGTCTTAAATTATTTTCTGTGTTTTGTTTATTGCTTACTTTCTTGTTATTTGTTTATTAGTTTTGGCATGTGGTCTCATGTAGCTCAGACTGATCTTGAACTCTATATAGTCCAGCATGATTTTGAACCCTTGATGTTTTTGCCTCCACCTTCCAAGTACTGGAATCACAGGAATGTGCCTACATGTCCAGCTTTTGTTATGTTGTTTTTCTAAGATAGGGTCTCACTCTGTGCTGTAACTGGCTTCTAAGCTAGAATCCTCATAAGTCTATCTTCTGAATGCAGGTGGCATCACCAATGTGAGCTACCATACCTGCCCTTTTTTTTTTTTTTTTTTTTTTTAAATAAATAACAATTTATCCTTGTTAGGTTTCTTTCTTACTCCTCTCCCCCCTCTCTCTCTTCCTCCCTCTACCTGCCTTTCTTGAGACAGGCTCTTACTTTGTAGCCCTGACTATCATTGAACTTACTGTGTAGACTAGTCTGGCCTCTTAACTCACAGATGTGTGCCACCATGCCAGGCCCTAAGCTTGTTAGATTTTTAAACATGAATGTGATTAGGCCAAATCTAATTAAAAAGAACTAATATGCTAGGTAATCTCATTTTACTATTCAGTTACAACAGAGTTTTGTTTTGGTTTTTTTAAAAACATTTTCATGTGTATGAATGTTTTGCCTACTTGAATGCCACCATGTGAATGCTGGTAACCAAACTTGGGTCCTCTGAAAGATCAGCCAGTGCTCTTAGCCCCTGAGCTGTCTTTCCAGCTCCCAAAGGAGAATTTTTTACTTAAAGAAGTAAGAATGTGGCTTTAGAAATTAAAATTAGAATTACTTAGAATTACTAAGAATGTGGCTTTTGAAATTTAAAAAAAAAAATGAATTAAGTCCTGAGCTTTTCATAAGTAAAACTACTGATAATAACAGGAAAACAGAAATACTGATTAATCATGTATATCATAATTAGATCAAAAATAAATAATGGGAGATCCTTTATGGAGTTTAAATAGTACCTTGTTTTTGTTTTTGCTTTTCTTTTCTTCTTTTTTGAGTATGTGGAGTCTTGCTATACTGGCCTCAACTTCTCAGACCCAAATGATTTCTTCTACCTCAACCTCTAGAGGAGCTAAGATACTAATAACTTTAGAAGGTATTTTTCCAAATGACCAGAATTTTGCATAATTTCTCAATCTGTGTCAAAACAAAGGGAAAGCTACTTTAAAGAACATTAGTATTTTGAATGGTCAAAGAGATACACATTTTGATGCGGAATTAGGTCATGAAGAAAGAACCTGAAAATATTTTTGACATTATTGTAATTCTGTTTCTCTGATGGTATTTCTCATGTGCTAACTTGTAACTGATTGCTGGACTTCTTTGAGATTCTCAAAATGGGAAGGGAATTTGTAAAATGAACAGGAAGCTGGATGTGGCAGGTCACACTTATAATCAATGGTATTTTGGAGGCTAACTCAGGAATATCCTAGCAAGTTCAAGGAGGTGGGGGTAACAAAAGAGAAAAAGGGAGCCTCTGGGACTTAGGAATTTAGAGCACTTTTATTGCAGAGGACAAAGTGTTTGTTTCCTAGCACCCACATGGCAGTTTACAACTGTCTTTTAACTCCAGTTCCAAGAGATCCAACCCTGTCTTCTGACCTCCATGGGCATCAAGCATACATATGGTACACAGACATACATGTAGGCAAGATATCCATACACATAAAATAAATAGATCTTGAGAAAAGTAAAAATATAAGTTTCTAGTTAGTCTGCAACTTACCTCAAGCACTTTGATTATTGAGACACTGTGTCATATAGCTCAAGCTACTTTGAACTCTGGATGTTTCTGCCTCCAAGACTTCTTAAGTGTTGGGATTACAGTTGTGCTCCACCATACACAGCTGAGGTCTGTGAAAACAGCCCAACACTAGTGGCCTCTGGTGCCTATAATTAAATGTTCCATCTGTGCCTATTATTTTTTTGCAACAGGAGCTCACTGTAGCCAGGTATCCTTGACCCCAATATCCTCCCTCACCCAAGTGCTGGGATTACATTTGGGTATTACTGTAGCTGGCTCTTCCCTGTTCTTAGCAGTACTCTACAATGGTTTTATATGTGTGTCGTGTCTGCTTGTTTGTTTTGTAAATAATGTTTTTATTTATTCTTTGAGAATTTCCTATATTTTGTTAGTATTCATCCCCCTCCCTCAACTCCTTTCAGATCTTTCCCCCCATTCAACTTTATCTTCTCTCTTGTTTGCTTTCTATCTCTCTCTCTCTGTCAGTCTTTCTGCCTCTCTCTTGTTTTCATCCTGTCCTCCCTCTCCCCCCTCCAGTCTAGTTTGTATTGGCTGACTACTTCTGAGTGTGGAACCTTCCCTGGAACACTCCAGTCTGATTTACCAGATATCACTACATTGAGGAAAACCTCTCCTGACAATAATTAAATGCCAATAGCTACTCATTTGGAGTGGGGACAGGATGCGGGGGAGGGGGAGATAACAACACAAGGACAGGTGTACTTAGTGCCCACTTTTTCTATGCTGAAATTTTGTCTAGCTTGAGCTTGGGTATTTATTCACAATCAATCTCTATAAATTAATACGTGCATCTGTCTTTTGTATATGAAAAACATCCACCATCTCTGGATCTTAGTCTTTCTCATAGATCCTTAAGCCATGAAGGGAGGAATCTAATATAGATGTCCTGTTTAGGGTTCAACATTCTGAAGTCTCTTATTCTTTGCATGTTGACCACTTACAGGTTTTTGTGTTAGTTGCAATCTGCTGCAAGAAGATGCTTCTACAATGTGAGTTGAGTGATGCATTAATCTAAACATATAGTAATAAGTCATTTTCATGCTAATTATATTGCGGTGTCAATTTAACAAATAACAGTAGTAGGTTTTCCCTTAGGGTTCATGACCTATCTACCCATAGATTCTTGGCCTCATTGACAATATCAGATATAGGTTCCGTCTCTTGGAGCAGACCTTAAGACTATTCAAAAAGTGACTGGTTACTCCTATATCAGTGTCCTATAAGGACTACTAATTCCCATAACAGTGAGCATGTCTTGCCAAGCAGATCTTTATGAGTTCATAGCCGGGCTCAGTACTGATGATTTATTTTCTCTTCCAGTAGCATAAGTAGCATCTTTTGAGTACTATGAACCCTTTTAGCCAATAAGAATTAAGCTTCCAGTTGAGTACTAGATTTTTTCCATATTCAGTGACTCCTGTATTGGTATCTTAAGCAATAGGATCTTACAAGTTCTTGAAGGTAACGAATAACATTGGTAATACTAGCCTTTAGTGTTTGTAATGGGCTGATCTCTGGGACCCCATTGTCCAACAGTAACTAAAAAGTAACTCCGGCCAGGTGGTGGTGGCACACGCCTTTAATCCCAGCACTTGGGAGGCACAGGCAGGTGGATCTCTGGGAGTTCCAGGATAGTCAGAGTTACAACAGAGAAACCCTGTCTCAGAAAAAGAAAAAGAAAAAAAAAAGTAACTCAGGAATTTTCTTTGGTAATGTCAACTGTGTAGGTGTAGTATTGTTCCCCCAATATAGGGTATCTCCATTTGAACTCTTACCATATGTATTTTAGGAAGCTTCTACAACAGTAAGTTTCTATATGACTTTTTCAAAAGGCCTTCAATGTTAGTTATCTTCCACATTTGTTCTCTACCCTGCCCTTCCATCTCCTGCCCCATTCATTCATTCATTCATTCATTATTGTATCTTGTTTGTTTGTGTTTTTTGTTTCTTAGACAGGGTTTCTCTGTTGTAACTCTAGCTATCCTGGAACTCACTCTGTAGACCAGGCTGGCCTCGAACTCACAGAGATCCTCTTGCCTCTGCTTCCTGAATGCTGGGATTAAAGGTGTGTACCATTACCACCTGGCAACGTTTTTATACTTGCACAGTGTTCTGTTGTCATTTTTTTGTCTTGTGCACAACAATCTCATCGAAGGTGGCAATGAGTTTTTTACACTGAAATGCTTTACAGAATTCAAATGAGAAAGAGAACATAAAGGTGAAGGACTCAGCAAAGGCTCTTACATTCTCAACTTCAACTGAGTCTTCTCATTCTGACTTTCTTTTAGTAAGCAATGGCATCAACCATTCTCCTCCTACCCTGAATGGCGCCCCATCACCACCACAGAGATTCAGCAATGGTCCTGCCTCTTCCACATCCTCTGCACTAACAAATCAACAGTTGCCAGCTACTTGTGGTGCTCGGCAACTCAGCAAATTAAAGCGCTTTCTCACAACTCTGCAACAGTTTGGCAATGACATCTCACCTGAGATTGGTGAGAAGGTTCGGACTCTTGTTCTAGCGTTGGTGGTGAGTACAGCTTCATCTTCATCTAAGAAGTTGGGATATTTCTGCTCATTCCAAACCATGTAGATACTATGGACTAGATTAGTTGTTTTATAATTTTGTAAAACTGTTCAATTATAGATTTCATAGCAGTATTTATTTGTCCAAAAAAATATAATGTGTATTATTATCTAAGATGCTGATTTAATTCCAGAAAGCAGCTTTAAATTTGTCTTAAACAGCTTTCAGCAGGCCTGCTGAGATCCAACCAAGTTAATAGAAGGTTGTATGTCCACATATTCAGTAGCTGGTGCATTATTTGCAAGCCAATTTTAATTTCCAAATCTATTTTGTAAATTACAAGTATCATGGTCTAAATAAATAATACCTAAGCAGTTATGTTGTTCAGCTCCTCATGAAGAGTTTCTTTAGTTTTTCTTTCTATACTGATTATAGTGAGCCTGCTTATAAAGGATTGACTCTCTATATTGCCGTCTAGATGAGATTGAATGTTCTCAATTTATAAGGGAAATTCTGCCAGTTCTCTGTTTCCAAATGAAATACTGTAAGATTCACTCCTGATAAAAGCATACTATGTTCTTTCCTTCCTGTTAGTTATGAAAAGGTGAATTATTATACTAGTCCTTAAAATTACATTTCTTCTCAAAATATTATTTAGGGCACTCAGAAGGCAGAGGCAGGTGGATCTCTGTGAGTTTGAGGGCAGCCTGGTCTACAGAGTGAGTTCCAGGACAGCCAGAGTTACAACAGAGAAACCCTGTCTTGAACCCACTCCCATATATATATATGTATGTGTATGTGTGTGTGTGTATGTTAGGAAAACCTCTAGGGTTCCCTAGTGTCTTTACTGGAGGGCAGGAAATGGAGCACAGTTGGTAGAGTACTTGTCTAGTACCCACAGCCCTGGGTTCAATCCCAGTACTCTGGATGTTGAGGCAGGAAGATCAGGAGTTCATCATTAGTTACATAGTTTCAGATCAAATGTCAGTCCAGCAAAGCAGGATATGAGATCTTCATCTTCATCCTATCTTCAACCAAGACCAAACAGGGTCTCATGTAGGGTAACTAGCCTTGAACTTTGTGTAGTCTACGACCTCCCACTCCTGATTCACTTGCCTCTCCTTAATTAATGCTAAGATTTCAGGCATGAGTACCATTATTTTGTTGTTTTGCTTTATTATACCACAATTTATGCGTTTTAGCTTTTTACAAACATTTCAATTGTTTGCACTTGGGGCAATGTATCAGGGATCCCTAAATACTGCACGATGTTTATAGATTGGTTACCTTCTCCAGACTTGACCTGTGGGAATCCTCACAGCTAACATTCATTCAAGAAACATAATAAAAATACACAAGCAGATTGTAAAGAAGAACTACATGGGCAGAGTCTAGAGGAATCCATGTGCGCGCGTATATGTGTGCGTGTTTGCTTGTTTTTTTGTTTTGTTTATTTAGAGAAAACCTACTCCTTTGTCAATTTAAACTACTATAGAATATTTAGCATTATTGAATTGAGACTAACTTAATTTTTTTTAAAGTTTACTTTTGTTGTATGTGTGTGAATGTTTTGTTTGTATATATGTATGTATGTATGCACACAAAGTGTGTGCAGAGTCAGAGGAGGCAAGACTCTGGAAGAACCATGAGTCCCCTGGGACTGGAGTTACATGTTGTTGTAAACTGCCATGTGGGTGCTGGGAATCAAATCCTTTGGAAGAATAGCCAGTGATCATAGCACTGAACCATCTCTCCATCCTCAAGATTTATTTATGTTATGTGTATAGATGTTTTGCCTGTAAGTATATCTATGCACCATAAGTGTGTAGTCCCCAAAGAGCCAGGAGAGAGTATCGTATCATCAGGATCACCTTTGCTCATGTTTAGTTGACTTTCCTCAGCCCAGGGCCTTTCAATCTCTCACTTGCCCTGGTGCTGTCTTTGTGGAGCTTAATGTACTGCAGTGGCTGTGAGAGCCCATTTTATCACTTTTTAAGTTTACAGTTCATTCCCATTATTGTGCCAGTACTACCATTCATCTTCAGAACTTTTTTTCATCTATTTGGTTTTTCTAGATTGTGTCTCAAGTAGTCCAGGATAAATTCACTGTGTAGCTGAAGGTGACTTTTAGCTACTTATTCTTCTGCCTTCACCTCCCCACTGCTGGGATTATAATCATGTACACCAAGTTCAACTTATTATGTAGTACTGGAGATCATATTCAGGATTTCACGTATCTCAGGCAAGCATTCTATCACTAAGCTATACCCCTTGACCTCTCAGGGTTCAACAATGATGTAATTAATGTGAAAATGTCCTTTTTAAAGGATAAGGCATATTCTTCCTCTGTATACAACAATTTGTTTAGCCATTCATCCTGTGTGAAGAACATTAGGTTGTTTATTCTGTCTTTTCAGGTAGGGAAAGTTTCATATCATTATTGGAGTTTTGCTATCCACATTCTCAGATCTGTTCTAATAGTCTGTTCTTTGTGCAGCCTGGCTTTTCTTTTGCCTTTTCTTTAAATTCTATTTATTTTTATTCTGTTTTGTTTCATTTATTTAGTGTATATGTGGGTATGGATATGTCCCAGAAGTTCTCTGGCTACTTCTTCTGGTTTCCACAGGCACAAAAATCTCACATGGTACACTTACATACGTGTAGGCAAAACTCATGCACATTAAACAAAAATAAATCTTTAAAAAAATAAAAATTAAGTTAAAAATTTTAAAATATTTGCACAAGTCACCTTAAGTTAATTAAAAAGCTGTGGGTCAGCCGGGTGGGGGTGGTGTATGCCTTTAATCCCAGCACTCTGGAGCCAGAGGCAGGCTGATCTCTTTGAGATCAAGGCCATTGTGGTCTACACAATGAGTTCTAGGACAGCCAGAGTAACAACAGAGCGTGAGTCTAGCTGGGAGTAGTTGTGTGTATCTTTAATCCCAGCACTCTGGAGGTGGATCTCTGTGATTTCCAGGCCAGCCTGGTCTACAAAGCAAGTTCCAAGACAGCCAGGTCTACATAATGAGACTCAGTCTTAGAAAAACCAAACCAAACAAACCCTTGGGTTCAGTGAAAATGCATGCTGGGCTTGGCAACAACACTTTTATCTACTGGGCCATCTCACCAGCCCAAGATTTTCTGTACTTCTGCATCTTGACCAATGGACAGTATACAGGTAATGGTATAGATCTATAAGTACACCGAAATAGTTTAAGTTTCATAAGATGTTAACAGTAGAGGAGATACAGAGAAAGGCTCATTGCATATAACCTATTTTTTTTTTAGCTTACAATATTTTATTTTGTGTGTGTATGAGTGCTTTGCCTCCTTGAAGGTCTGTGTACCACATGTATACGAGGACAATAGATCTCCTAAGACTGGAGTTACAGCTAGTTGTGAGTCACCATATGGGTGTTGGGAATCGAACCAGTGCTCTTAACTGATGAGCCATCTACTCTAATTTGTTTTTGCAACTTTGTTAGACTATACTTTACTGCAAAAACTCAAAAGGTTTGCATAGTTTTGTATGTTTATAATTACACCACTCAGTAAGTATTACCATAAAGAGGTTTTGTCTCCACCAAATAGAATATTTTAAAATGCTTTCAATTGTGGGGGCCTATTTCTATCCTTGCACTTTATCTTAGTCCATTATAGATGTTACCTTTCAGACTAAATCTCCTAGAGTCTTACATTTTAAAATGTTTCTCTCCCAAAAATTATCTTTTCTGAACCTTTAAAATAATCATTACATACAGGGATGGATATAGTAGTACAAGCCTTTAATTTCTGCATTCTGGAGGCAGAAGCAGGAGGATCTCTGTGAGTTCAAGCCAGCCAAAGCTACATAGTGAGACCCTATCTCAAAACTCAAAACAAATAAAAAAAAATTACGTTTATTTATTGTGAGTGTGTGTATACTTGTGCTTCCATACATCCATGGAAGTCAGAGGACAGCTGCAAGAGTTGTCCTCTCCTTCCATAATAGGGTTCTAGAGATGGAACTCAGGCTTGGCAGAAAGTACCTTTACCTACTGAGCCATCTCACTGTTACAAATACAAACATCTTGTAGTCTGTATTCCTGCTGGATGGTAGATTTTTTTTTTTAAGAAAAAAATCAACTAAACAAGAAGTAAATAGTTGTGCTCTTAGTGATCTAACAGTTGATTGAAGGCTCTCCAGTACGACAGCTCATCCTCTGAGATCCAGGCCGCTGTGTTTTGGCCATACATGCAACCTTGAGTCTGTTCCTCTGGCATGAGTCACTTATTTGCTGCTACAAGTTTGTATTGTCATTTTGTCCATCCATAGGGAAATTTCAAATCATTCCTTTGGTCTTTCCATACATTTAATGATTTATTTTTGCTGTGTGTGTCCAATTTTAGGTGTGAAACATTATTTATCTTTTCAGAACTCAACAGTGACAATTGAAGAATTCCATTGCAAGCTCCAAGAGGCCACTAACTTTCCTCTTCGTCCATTTGTGATTCCATTTCTGAAGGTAATTCTGAGAGGTATTCATTGTAATTTATCATTAGCATTTCCTTAAGATTTACTGATCCCTGCTTATCTCAATGAGGGCACCTTGCTGGGTTTCATATTTTTGTTTAATTTGGGGCTGATAGGCGGGTGTAAACAGTATGTAAATTGGCCTCATACATGATCAGAATTGCAGTGTTTTGACTTGTTTGCAAACATTATTGTTACCATACAGGAGCAAATAAAGGAATAAAGAAGGAAAAAAGAGACTGAAGGTATGCGGGTGTAGAAGTAGAGGAAATACCACTAAGCCTTTGGGTATGGACTGAAGATGAAGAGAATGTAATGTGTTATCTGGAAAGGAGACCCTATACAAAGAGAGACCTGTGCAGTTGAGTCAGGAGGATGTGAGAAGGCAGAGGTTGTATTTCCTTTAGCCCCAGCTAATACAGTCTAACTAATGTCGTCTAGAATTGTTCTCTGTCACATACCTTTTGAGCAAACAGTTCTGTTATTTTGAAGTAATTTTATGCTCACAGATGAGCTATAAAATTTTTTTTTCTTTTTCTTTTTTTTTCCAAGACAGGGTTTCTCTGTTGTAACTCTGGCTGTCCTGGAACTCACTCTGTAGACCAGGCTGGCCTCGAACTCACAGAGATCCACCTGCCTCTGCCTCCCAAGTGCTGGGATTAAAGGCGTGTACAACCACCACCAGCTCTTTAAAAATTTAAAAAAGGAAAAAAAAAAATTGTAGATGTAATACACCAAATCAAGACTTTTCTTTTTTCTTGATATTAGGAATCCCACTTTGGGCTTCAAGCATGCTAAACAAGTGCTCTGTCAAGGAGCAGAGTCCATAGCCCTTAAATTCACACAACACCACTGTCTAATGTATAGACCTATTTATATTTTACTAGTGTCCCACTAATGCTCTTTACGGCAAAAGTAAGCCTTTGTATATGTGTGAGGTTTAACAAATTGAAGTTTTCCTCAGGCATGCAAAACAGTCTGGTGAAGGGAGTTGGACCAAGGGTCTTTCTTCCCATAGTCACTCAAGACCACAGACTGAGGAAAATTCGCAATTTTCAGTCTCTACCTTAATAGATGATAGAGCACAAATCCAGTTAGCTGATGGCTCAGAGGAATAAGATAGAGGGAGGAAACTGGAGAAAATGCTTACGTAAAGGGTTTTGAAGAAGCCAGGTCTGGAATTGGCACCTGTGTCTGACTGTGTGTCTATCTTCTCATTGGCCAGGACTCAGTCACATGGCATCACCTAATTACAGCAAAGGATAGAAAATCTAGGCTACATGCTAGGAAAAAAAGGGGGGTTGGTTGTTATTTGGCTCTTCAATTTTTACCACAGATGTTATTTGAGGGCCATTTTTTCCCCCCTCTTGATACTGGCCTTTTCTCATACAACTCAGGTATGGTGAGGCTCTTACGAGCTTCTCACTGCAGAAATATCTTCCCACTGCACCCAATTACACCCCCAAAGTCTGGCCTCAGTGCCCTTGCTCTTGAGTTTTCTACTCTGCTAATATTTGTAGTATCTGAAAAGGGTTTGAGGTACAGGTAGTCTCTGATAGGAGCAGAAAGCAAAAATGTGACCCTGAGTCATGGCACCAAAATACACAAATACAAAACTTGTCTATCCGGATACCAAGCCTATGGTGATTGAGTTCCTGTCTTGATGCCCTTGAAAGACTAGGACTTCTGTGTGAAATACTCAGTACTATTAATAATGCTTCTGCATCTCAGAAATGGAAAGACGTGCACTCAAAAAGACTTCTCACTATGTAGCCCTGACTGGCCTGGAATTCTCTACGTAGACCAGGCTGACCTCAAACTCAGAGATCCGTCAGCCTCTTCATCCCTAGTGCCAGGAGTAAACATATGCACTACTAAGCCTCTGCCTCCCACGTGAAGAACCACATTTGTTGTTGAATGTGGGGAGCATGGTTCTGGGTCTATATTTAATCTTGGTTCCACATTGCATATAGTATTAATCTGAAACAATTTCTAAACTTTTAATGAGTGTTACAGCTTTGGATAATTTTATTTTTAATCATGTGTATGAGTGTCTGTGTGTATATGTACATGTGATTGTTGGGTACCTGTGGAAGCCAGAGGAGGGTTTTTAGATCCCTGGAACTGGCGTTACTGCTGGTTTTGAGCCATCTGATGGGTGCTGGGAATCTAACTTGAGCCTCTGCAAGAACGTTGTTTTTTTAAGTGAACTATCTTTCCAGCCCCAAGAGTTTCATGGTTTGGAAGGCACACTGGACATTGTATAGAAACTTGCTTTGCTATGGAACTTCCTTTCCTTGAAACTTAAAGTCATTTGATACATTTTAGTTAAGAATCGCAGAAGGGTTAGTTTATGGTATTGGATGCCTATAATCCCGTTAGCAAATTCCTGGCTAGCTGATGCTACATATCTAGATCATCTCAAAAACCAAAGACAGTATATATGTATAAATAATTATTATCTTCCCTAACACCATTAAAAAAAATTACAGTAAGTGGTATCACTGCATGCTGGCACAGGCAGGACACAGGTAATGGTTGGTTCCATCGTTGATAATACTTTCTTGGGGGAAGGGGGAGACAATTTTGTAAAGCTGGTTGTCTGCCATGATTTTTTTCTATAAAGTTAGTGTTTCCTATGATTAAATGATTATTTGCCTACATGGCATGGCAGCACACAACTACAACCTCAATACTTGGGAATCTAAGGCTAGAGGGTCACAAGTTGTAAGTTAGCCTGGGCTACAGAGATCATTTCTCAAAAAATAAACAGAAAGGTATTACTTGGTATATACCTCAGTGGTAGAATACCTACCTATCATATATGAGTAGCACTGCCAGTTTAAAACAAATGACAATAAATAAATAATTTTTCAGATTAGGTAACGTGAACATGTATCAGCTATTTCATTGAGTTGATGAAGGCATCAGTGAGACCTCACAAGCCAGTTCACAGTAGAATCCAAACAACAGATAACATTCATAGGTCACAATTACTACTTTTTAAGATATTTTAAAGGTTGTGTGCATATGTACCTGGGCAAGCACATGCCTGCCAGCAAGAATAGGGCGTCAGGTCCCTTGCATCTTAGGGTTATAGGCACTTTTGGAAATAACCAAGTCTTCCTGTAAGACCAGCAAACACTCTTAAATGCTGAGTCATCTCTCCAGCCCCATAGATCACAATTATTGATAAAGACTGTAAACACAAAACTCATTCTAAGGTGGCTCTCTCCCAGAAACAGTTCATGTCAAAGATCAGTTATCTTTAAGTTACACAGAGAAAAGCTCAAAGGCAATGGAAGACAAAGGCAATTGAAGAGAAGAGTCAGAATTTTGTTGTCAACTGAACTGAACAAATCTAGCACACAATGTGTTTTTGTAATGCTGAGAATGCTGTATACTCATGAACATTTGCAGTTGATTAGTGCTGAGGAATACCCACTTGAAACCCAATTAAACTAAATATTACCCCTTCTCCCTGAGGGAAAAAAAATACTATTTTATCAGTAGATTTAAATTATAAAAATTACTGTGTTCAATTAATATATTTTGAATTTTATTTTTACATATATAAGATCAATACTTAGAATTAATTCTCTTTCTGTCTTTTGTTGTTGTTGTTGTTGTTGTTGTTTTTGAGACAGGGTTTCTCTTTGTAACTCTGGCTGTCCTGGGACTCACTCTGTAGACCAGGCTGGCCTCGAACTCACAGAGATCCGCCTGCCTCTGCCTCCTGAGTGTTGGGATTAAAAGCATATATCACTACCGCCTGGCTAATTCTTTTTCTTAACTACAAAATTGATATTATTATGGCCAAACACATATGTCCCTTTTTCCTCTCCTTTAACTTTCATTTCCTAAGAAAATGTTTTGTTCTTTTTTGATTTGGTTTGGTTTTGGGGGTATGCATCATAGCACATGTGAGGAGATCAGGGGATAACTTGTGTGAATTGGTTCTTTCCTTCCACAGTGAGGATCTCTAGGATCAAACTCAGATCATTCAGCTTGGCAGGAAGTGCCTTTACCCACTGAGCCATCCAGCCCCAAGAAAATGTTAAAGCATCAAAGCATGTATCTTATTCCTAAAATACTGATAATAGTTTATTTTGTTTTTATTCATTGAGACACAGCCTCATTATGTAGCCTACGTTGGCCTGGAACTTGTGATCCTACTGCTTCAGCTTCCCAAGTGCTAGAACTAGAGGTGGAAGATATCTTATCTGGCCTGTTAACACTTCTTAGGGCCATTTTGGACTTTAGCATAGGCATAGCAGGCCAGTCAGGAAGCTCTTCTGTTCCAAAGTGTACAAGCCTAGCATAGGCTCTGCTCTTGACAGCTTGGAATCCTGAGTGGCTGAAAGCACTCTGTGACCTCTGTCAGCCCTGGAGCAGCTATGCTGCATGGACCATGGCTGTGTTTTTTTGTTTTGTTTTGTTTTTTTAATGTCTGAAACTGTAGACAAAATTCACTGAGACCTTAGAATCAAGAAAAATTTAGGAAATTTGTGTTAACAAAACATAATTAGCTATGTTTTTCCTGTTCACCAAAGGGCACATGTCATAAATGTAAAGATCTGGCATATTTTCATCTTCAATTAAGTTTTTTCAGTTGTAAGCTTGAGATTCTAGACCAGACTTAAGAAGTGTTTCATATTGTCAGAGTCTCTATTCTTAACTGTGTTATTTGGAAAACAGCATGAGGTAGGTTGACAGCAGCTTTTTGGCTAGCATTTGAGGTTTTGTCAATTTATTTCTGCTTTAAAACAGCCACTAATTATGGTGCCTGCCAGATTAACCCTCAGTAAGGAAGTGACTGCTGGCATGTATTGAAACTTTTCATTTGCTCATTTGTCCCTTTTATTACAGGCTTTCTCTGAATTATGTTTAAGTTTCGGGGGAAATACAGTTTTTTTTATATATATAAAAAATCTGGGGAAAGAATTAGAATTCTGAAGTTCAAAAGTATAGGGAATTTTTGTAGTCTTTTTTAATCTACTAAAAGTTTTCTTAGTATGAAAAGGAAAACAAAGCAGAACATAATTTTCCTTTTCTAGATTACATTTTTCCCAGTACTTCTCTTCAAAACCATTTCTGGAGTAATTCTGATTTCCAGGATTCCAAGATTTCTCCAGAGAACCCCAAGAGAAAGGTTAAATGCTACCATCAGAGAAGGGTTGCAACTCAGAAGAGAGAAACGAGAACTTGTTTCTGCTTCTCCTTTTTAGGCAGTAGTAATTCTCTAACTGGCTAGTCTTCAGGAAAATGTGTATTCTGCGTGCTGGAGAAATCAGTTTAGTAATAGAGCATTTGCCATGTCTGCATTTGGCCCTAGTTCTATTTCCCAGACTGAAAAATCCTTGCTGAAAAATGTATGTTTTAGGGCTGAAGAGACAGTTCAGTGGTTAAGGGTGCTTGTTGCTCTTATAGAGGACCTAAGTTTGATGCATGGCATCCATAGTGTTATAGCTCATAACCCTTTGTAACTCCAGCTCCAGGGGATCTGTACTCACATATACAAACACAAACACACAATTAAAAAAAGATATCTTTTAATAAAAAGAAAGATGGATGCTTTAAAGTATGTTCAGTAAACCTTATTGTGTTCTGTATTAGACCACAAAAATAATTAAGATACAGTCCCTTTAAGAAGATTGACATCTTCCTAGGGGAAGAAACAGACTAACCAGTAACTTAAATAAAAAACCTCTTCTACTTTAATGTCACTTTACTAGTGATTGTGAGAGGTACGAAGTTAAGAGGGCTTTCGGTCTATATGCACATTGAGATGCTGATCTCTCTAGGTAATGCTCAGCAGATGGGAAAACTGCCTCTTTCTTTTCAAGGCCAACCTGCCCCTGCTTCAGCGAGAACTGCTGCACTGTGCCCGGGCTGCCAAGCAGACCCCATCCCAGTACCTGGCCCAGCACGAGCACCTTCTGCTCAACACCAGTATCGCATCTCCTGCTGACTCTTCTGAACTGCTTATGGAGGTTCATGGAAATGGAAAGAGGCCCAGTCCAGAAAGGTGAGCAGAGAGAAGAGGTGTGTTCTGTTTTCTGGAACCACCTTTTGCTTTAAAAGAAAGAGGATTTAGGTGTTGGGTTGTAGACAGATAATGTCTTAGACTTTCCAAGGTTAGTTTACCTTTGTCCTAACAGCTCTTCAGGTGACTGCCCACTCCTGTTGGTAAGCTCTGCCCTAGAGTTTTAGACAGGTTCCCTGCTCCAGAAGTAAAAAAACACTCCAGTCTCTCTTTTTTTCACTCAGCCCCCAGCAAAAAAGATGGCCTATACCAGATGTGTGGAGCCCTCACATCTGGTAAGCAGCCAGTAGTACTACAGCAGGTGTTAGTTGATTGTCCTTTACTGTTGTTCTCTATAGCAGTCCACAGGTCGAAGACCAGGCTTATCCTCTCTCTTAAGCCAGTGACAAGTCTCAGGTTGTGATTGTGAATACTGCCTCATCAAACAACTGTGCTCTCTTTGCTTTATTCTTATTGGCTGTTTCTGAATGATGGTCTCCAAATTGGGCTTCATATGTCCTCCTTCTCTGATTTGCATAACTGTTCAGCACTTCACAGAACTCAGGATTATGATTAGTGGTGTGTTCATAGGATACCGATGAACAGTAGGTGAATGGCAAGGCACTGGGTGGCAGTGAGGGTGGAGTGGCTCCATTCTCTGCTGGTAGTTGCACCACCATCTCCTAGGAGATGCCACATACTCAGCTCTCCAGAGATTCCTGTCTGTCTGTTTTTTGGTTTGTTTGTTTGTTTGTTTGTTCCTGGAAGCTTCATTACATAGGTGTGATTGACATGATCAGTTAATGACATGATCAGTTAACGTTCAGGTCATCTCCCTTCCCTAGAGTTGGATAGTATAATTCTTCCTTTGTCCTTCCCATGACCACCCCCAATCCTGAATCTACCTAAAAGCTGCCTGCCTGCGGTCAGCTTGTTAGACTTGGAAGAATCTAAGGATTTTAGGACTAGCATATCAGAAAGCAGGATAAAGTGGCTGCTACAACAGTAAATGAGTTGTTGAGGAAACAGTATTATAAACAACAGAAAGTTTATTACAGTTGAAGCTTAGTGACTAAAACCTCTACCAAGTCATATAGGCAGTTGTTTCTTCCCAGCAAGCAAGTTACCTCCATAGTGACAAATTTGACCTTTAGCATTCCTAAACTTTTTGTCAAATCTTGTCCTATGTAGTTTCCCCTTTCCTATTTCATGTATAGATATAGTTCTGCCTAGATATAGGTGAATTTGACCTCTCTTCTTCGTGCTGGAATAAAGAAACATTTACAAATTGTGTCTAGTCCCTGAAGACAAGTCAGTGAATACTTCTTGTTAAACCATTCCTGAGCTGAGTAAACCATGCCAGAAGTCACAGCTACTGCAGAGACGCTGAAGACAGATTTCTGGAATTTGGCTGTAGGCCAGCATGGGTAACATACTGAGACAAGTACTGGGGTGTTAGAAATATGAAGCATGTGCTTAGCATGTGGGCTGCAGCACCAGAAATAAACAAATGACCGTTCCTTACAGTCTTCCTGCTTTTGAAAGTGCATAGAACAAAAAATAGTGCTCAAGAGGGTTACAGTTTCCATAATAGCTAAAGATCAAGTTTCCAGTGGAGATGAGTTGCTGGGAAGAAGAAACTGTCCTGAAACTTGGTAGGGATATTAACACTACTTTTTCACAGGCTCCTATAAACACTTCTTGTTTTTCTATAGGAGGGAAGAAAATAATTTTGAAAGAGACACAGTTCCTCCCGAACCACCTGCCAAGAGAGTATGTACTATCAGCCCTGCTCCTCGGCACAGTCCTGCCCTTACAGTGCCTCTCATGAATCCTGGAGGCCAGTTCCATCCTACTCCACCCCCTCTTCAGCACTATACTTTAGAAGACATTGCAACTTCTCACCTGTATCGGGAACCAAACAAGATGCTAGAACACCGAGAAGTTCGTGAAAGGCATCACAGTCTTAGTAAGTAATTTCAACAGCATGATAATGCTTTAATCTGGAGGAAATCCTTGAGCTGCTTTCCTACTCAGTGATAAAGCCAAGTAATATCATTATTGCCTTTTTTCTGTTGGTAAGATGATGTTATGCAGCTGGACATAGTGGCCCATGCCTGTAATTACAGTACTGTAGAGGCTGAAGCAGGATGATTAGCTAGCTCACTGTCATCCTCAGCTACATAAAGAATTTGAGGCTAGACTATGCTATAAACAAAAAATAATGAAGTGTAGTAGAACACTTGGAAGAAGTTTTTGTTGTTTTGGTTTCTTTAAAAACACAAAATGGCATTTGGATTAGGTTTGCGTTCCCACCCCAGGTGTGGTAGATGTTTATGAGTTGATTTGGAATGCTTGATGCAGGTGGCTATAATTTGGTAGGTACAGTCATTCTGGCACCTGTAGTTTGTTTTGGGGATCGTGTGCTACATGGGTTTATGGGAACTTTTGGCTTAGGGTATAAAAGGTCTGAAGCCCTGAGAGTCGGGGTGGGTGGTTTCATTGGTGGGGTTGTCATTGTTAGTGTGTTAATTCTTAAAAGAACAAAGGCTAGAGGGATTGAGTTTACAGACTGTGGGCTGAGATGCTAGTCTGACTCACTGTCAGCTCATTCTCTTCAAGTTTAGGATAGCCTAAAAGAGGCTGTGAAGATTTCTGCCTTTTCTCATTCTATATCAAGGCTGCTTGCAAAAGTGGTTAAAATTTCTTTCTATCCTTTCTTTCTCTTTCCCTAAATTGAGGGTAAAAGATTGTAGCTTACTGCTACAGTGAAGGACTGGGCATGGTGACACACATATATAATTTTAGCAGGATCACCCCAAGTTTGAAGCTAGCTTGGTCTACAAGAGTCCCAGGCCAATCAGAGCTACTTTGGCTCTACATGTGCAATCTAATGGAAATTACTTAGGTTCTTGAGTCTGAGAATAACTTCTGAGAGGATTAATGAAAGGATTACCATCTCTGTTTTTTTTTTTTTAGGTTTGAAATGCCTGAAGCATAGGCTTATGTAACAATTAAGTTTAGGAATAAACATTCCCATTTAAAAAAAATATTATAAAACACCCCCACAGAGTCCTGATGTGAGATCAGTTTTGAAAAGAGCTTTTTGTCACATCTCTTCTGTAGATGAGTCTTTGGTGTTTAACTGCTCAGCATCTATTAGGCAGAAAAAAAACAGAAGGTTGCCATCTCAAAGGGTTTCTCTTGCATTCCATTTGTAGGGGCAACCTGTGGAGAGCACACTGATTCTTTCTCACTCTGACTTAGGCTAACTAGCATCTTCCCAAGGCATAAACCTCAGTAGGGCCACAGGCTTCATGCAGTTCTTACTGAATGGTGAAGCTCATGAGAACACTGTCTTGCATTTACTGAGTCTCAGCTACCACTGTGTTCTTTGATTCAGTCCTTCCAGAAGGTCTAGGCAATCATTAATTTCTTCATACAGAGAAGATAAAAGCAACTTTGTCCAGTGTCACAGCTAGTAAGTGGTCTTGACAAGATTCAGATCCTAAGCTGCCTGATGTTGAGGTCGGCTACATTGACAGCAAGTGATGATACCTTCCTTAGCATCCAGTTCTTATTCTCATGTGCTTCTTTGTTTAGCTGTTAAAACTAGGTTTGGGGTGGGGTGGAGTCCGTAAAATGGCTAGGTGAATAAAGGCACTTGCCATGTAAGCTTGGGGACCTGAGTTCAGTTCCTGGAGAGGATTAACTCCAGGAAGTTGTTTTCTGGCCTCCATGTGTCATCACTGTCATCATCATACACACACAGAGACACAAATAATAACATTTTTAAGAACTAGGCTTGCTATTGGTTTCTTCTCTTCATATACAGTTTTTGCCTGTTTGACAGAGGAGAATGATGATAGCTAGGCATAACTGTATTTTTGTCAGATTTTACTTGTATTTCTAATAATTTTAGGAAAAACTGTGTATTTACATCTAGAAGTCTACTTTGAAAAACTGTTGGTCACCTACCATGATGAATCTACCAGCCTCATCAAAGATTTCTTTGTTTTCAATAGACCTTTTTGGAAATGTCTCTCCTAATATACTGGTTCTCATTCTCCAGACTTCTTGTACCCCTTCCCCCAATTGAATCAATAAGTCTACTCCCTTTACTCTCCAAAAATGAAATCTATGGACACTGTATCCTATTTTAGATCTGTAATTTTAGGATCATTAATCTATTCGATACATAAAAAAGTATTTACAATAAAATTTACTAGTGCCTAGGAATAGAAGGTAGCAATGAAAAATACAGGGTTTAGGGTGTAGCTCAGTGATAGAGCAAACTCCAATTTTCCTGCCTTTTTGCATGGAGTAGAGTTATAGATGTGTGCAACAACACTGTCTTAGTCAGTGTTCTATTGCTGTGAAGAGACACCATAATCTGGCAACTCTTAATAAGGAAAAAATTTAATTGGGGCTGGCTTACAGTTCAGAGGTTTAGTCCATTGTATTCATGGCAAAAATGTGGTGGCACACAGGCAGTGGTGCTGGAGAGATGTATCCAGATCCAAAGGCAGCAGGAAGAGAGAGCCACTGGGACTGGCTTGGGCTTTTGAAACCTCAAACCCCACCCTCAGTGACACACTTCCTCTAACAAGGCCATGCCTCCTAATTCTTTCAAATAGTGCTACTCTTTAGCAACTAAGCATTCAAATATATGAACCTACAGGGACATTTCTTTTTCAAGCCACCATAAACACCCAACTCACCAGGTATTTTTTCTCCAGAATGTTGGACATGAAATGCTCTATGAACAAAGGAGAAGATATAACCCCTGACTATTTAGATTTGCTGTTTTCATGTTTATGAACTATCTATACGTCCTTTTCTGATATAACTAGTTGCATCTTGTGATGGTGTTTTGTTTTGTTTTGGGATATTTGTGTTTATAATTGAATTGTTAAGAGTTTGATGGTAACCTCCCAACCCCCAAGTGCTGGGAAGGGAACCCGAAGCCTAGTATATGCTAGTTAAGCAGTCTACTAGAAGTATAATTTAATGGAGTTATTTGACCTGAATACTAACTCTATTGGTTACTACTATTGTTTGTGTCATTTTGTGGATCTCATACCATATATGGTAACTTATTCCCTTAGTAGTGTGCTCTAAGTTGACACAATTGTGTAAACACTTGACAGAATTCAATTTCCCTATATCCTTTGAATGTAATCTCTTGTTTCTAATAGGTCTCAACGGAGGCTATCAAGATGAATTGGTAGACCATCGTTTGACAGAAAGGGAGTGGGCTGATGAATGGAAACATCTTGACCATGTAAGAATCTCAGCATGTTTAATTTCCCTAAGTCCTTATTACTTTTAAATCTTTATGGTTTATTTTGCTTTTTTCATTTGTTTATTTGTTTGTTTGTTTTAGTGGTTTTTGGGTTTGGCGTGTATCTGTGTATGTGTGCACGCTTGCATGCATGCACATTTGTGTACATGCCATGACTTGAATGTGGAGATAAAGAAAGAGGACAACTATTTGGAATTGGTTCTTTCTTGTTCCTTGGGTTCATCTGGCTTGACAGAAAGCACTCTTTACATTACTGAACCATTTTGCCTGCCCACTTTTGTTTTTTGCTTCTCTCTCCCTTCCCCCCTCACCTTCTCTACCTACCTGCCTGCCTGCCTGCCTGCCTGCCTGCCTACCTACCTACCTATCTACCTACCTACCTACCTGGTCAGTCTTAATTTTTAAGACCAGATTTGGCTGACCCACAACTCACAGAGATCCTTTCCTGTCTTCCTCTCAAATGCTAAGACTGAAGGCATGCTTGCCACTGCATCCATCTCTTTTAATTCTTACTACTACCAGTAGTTCATGTGTGCTTGGAGGGAGCATGACTTTTTAACAGCAGCTGGTTTATTCACCACTTGCTCAGGTGAAAGTCTGCAGAGTCACTCCTAAATCTTGGTGGTGGGCTGATCTCACCAGTTCCTACTGACCAAGTAGTAGATGGTTAAAACAAAGGTTCTAGTTTTGCTACTTACTGCCTTTGTCACCTGGGTAAGTTACTTTTCCTCTTTTAGCCTTGATTTTTCTCTCCTGAAAAAATAAAATAAAATAAAGGTCCAGCAAGATAGCTCAGCACTTGCTGTCAAACTTGAGAACCTGAGTTTGATCCCTGAGACCCATATGGTAGAGGGAAAGAACCAACTCTCACAAGTTGTTCTCTGACTTCCACTCACGAGCCATGGAATATGCACAGACACACACACACTGAAATAGAATCTTTCTCTTAAAAAAAAAAAAAAAAAAAAGACTGGCCTTGTAATAATACATAAAGTTTTTATCATAGGGTGTGGCACATGGAAAGTTAAATCCAAATAAGAGTCAGTATACTGGTACAAACTATGTCCTCATATTCTCTTTCTCATAAGAAAAGAGCATCCTTTCTCCCCGAAAATAAGTAGTGCCTACTTTAAAATTAATGTTTGTGACCCATTCTTTTTTTTAAAGTCCTATTCTTGAGTGATAACTGACTCTAGTCCTTACCTCATATTTTGTTGTTACTAATTTGATCCTGGTCCTTACCTCAGGTGTTGTTGTTGTTGTTATTATTATTATTATTATTATTATGTGGGTATGTGTCACAGAGATGATTATTGTTGTTGTTGTTGTTGTTATTATTATTATTATTATTATTATTATTATTATTATTATTATTATTATGTGGGTATGTGTCACAGAGGCCAGAAGAGGGTGTCAGATTCCTTGGAACTGAAGTTACAGGCAATTGATAACCACCCGATGAGTTTGATAGAAGCTGAGCCAGAGTCATCTTCAAGAACAAGTTCCCTTAACCACTGAGCAGTCTTTCCAGCCCCAGATTACATTATCATAAAAACATCTAGCTTTATTTAGTGTTACCAGGTACTCAGGCTTCATGAAAAACTCCTTTATTTACTGAGCTATCTTAGCTTACAGATCAGCACAGTTTTTCTTTCTTTTAAAAAACAAAACAAAGCCACTTATTTATTTTGTGTATCTATGTGTAGTGGTGTGTTGTGTCACAATGAGTATGAGAAGGTCAGGGACAACCTTCAAGAGTCAGTTTTTTCCATCCACCTCGTGGATTCCAGAGGACAGCAGGACCCTACAAAAACTTAAAAAAAAAAAATCATTAGGTATAATCTAGGTGACTTAAAGTATGCGTGTAGATGTGCACAGATCATAAGCAGGTGTCACTCCTAAGAGTCACTCCTTTTTCCCTGGTTTTTCAAGAAAGAGTTTCTCTGTGTAGCCCTGTAGGCTGTCCTGGAACTTGCTCTGTAGACCAGGCTGGCCTTGAACTCATAGACTTGAGTGACTGCCTCCTGGATCTGAGATTAACAGTGTGTGCCACCACCACTTGACTTTCAGACATTTTATATTAGGGGTGGAGCACTTGTGACTTAGTGTCCCTGGAGGTTTCTGGAACCAATGACTCTGGATAAGAAAAGATAGCTGTATATATAAAATAATACGGTATGAAAGACACTGGAGAGATGACTCAGTGTTTAAGATCACTTACTGCTCTTACATAAGACCCAGGTTTGCTTCTCACATGGTACTTCACAGCCATCAATGACACTAGTTCCTGGGGATCCTATTCCCTCCTGACCTCTGAAGGTACCATGTGCACACACATAGTACACATACATTTGTACAGACAAAACACTCGTATACATAAAATAAATCTAAATTTTAAAAAGTATGAGAATGACTTTCAAATGTAAACTCCATTTCTAAGATTGTATAATCTATGAACCCCCTTTTTTCCACTTGTGTATCCATTGCTGATTTTCAGTGTTCCTTGTTTGAATCTCCTCATCTCATCTCTGTCTGACTTTCTTTCTGGCTCAGGCCCTGAATTGCATTATGGAAATGGTAGAGAAAACGAGGCGCTCCATGGCAGTTCTGAGGCGCTGTCAGGAATCTGATCGTGAAGAACTCAACTATTGGAAAAGGCGATTTAATGAAAACACAGACATGAGGAAAACTGGGGCCGAGCTGGTCTCTAGGCAGCACAGCCCTGGGAGTACAGATTCTCTCAGCACCGGTAAGGGGAGAAAAAGGGAGCCTAAAAAAATAGCAGCTTTCACTCCACCTAAAACACCAAATTTGAGTTTATTGTTTTTGTTTCCTCTGTGATGCTTGTTTGGTTTGGTGTTTTAGATTCTTACTGTGCAGCTCAAACTGACTTCAGTCTTCCTGCCTTAGCCTCCCAAGTGCTGGGATTAAAGGTGCACACCACCATGCCCAACTGTAATTACTTATAGGTGCGTGTGCACGTGTGTGCCATGCTTATGGAGGGAGTTGGTGGTTACCTCCCGCCATATTGGTTCTAGGAATTGAACTCTAGGCTTAACTCACTGACCTATTGCTATCCCTTTTATTTATGTTTCCTTTTTTCTTTTCTTTCTTTCTTTCTTTTTTTTTTTTTTTTTTACTTTGGGATCTATTTCTTTGTAGGTCATAGAACAATGTACAAGATTCAGTATTCTTCACATACCATGTGAGTTCTAGGGATTGAACTCCTGTCTTCCGCCTCTGCTGCAAGGGCCTTTATCTATTGAGCTGTCCTCCTGACCCTTCCTCTCCATATTAGAGGAGAGTCACAAGCTCCAGGTTCTTTTATTCACGCTCTGGCCTGGCTATCAACCATGCTTTCCACAATTCCCTCCTTAGGTTTGATTGATTTGTTCAAGCTGCTCACAGACTCAGGGAAGCAAGCTTACCTGTTTATAAAGGATACATATGAAGAGATGCAAAGTGCATGGTCTGGGGAAAGGAACACAGGGCTTCTCTGGACCTGCCACACTCTAAGAATTGCACGTTTAACCTAATCAGCTTTCTGAATCCTGTGTTTTAGCTGTATCATTGCAGTTGAATTCAGGAAACCAGGGAAAGCCTGTGTGCATCAGTGTTTTTGGTTATTCTGCAGCATTCCTTCTCTGAGTGATGGGGCAAAACCCCCTATATTATCAGTTAAGGGCACATTCAAATAGTTTGTTACTGTTAGGTTTGGTTTTATTGTTTATTTTCTAGGTTTGGTTTTTGAGACCTCACTCTGTAGCCCAGGCTGACCCCAAACTTGCTTCAGCCCTGCCTCTACTGAGATTATAGCATGAACAACTGCTCCCAGCAAATACTATTATTTCATTTTGCCCAGTCCCAATGTAAAAAGGTTTGGTAGAGCAAAAGCTTCTGTGGCCTGCTTTGGGGAGGAAAAATTCAAGCTTCAGTGGCCTCCAATGGAGAAGGAGTTATAAGCCAGCTACAATAGGTGATGTCTAAGCTTTGTGACTGGGGTGTGGCTTATAATGAGCACTCGCCTAGCTTGAGCAGGGACCTGGGTTCAGCCCAGTAGTACAAAGATAAGTACTTTGATGGCTGCACTCACCATGTTCCTTCTTAAACATATTCACTCCGCTTTACTTCTTTTGCCCAGTTACCTTCCACTGCCTGGTGGCTTAGA
Organism: Cricetomys ansorgei; assembly: GCA_026225945.1. Lineage (NCBI taxonomy): Eukaryota > Metazoa > Chordata > Mammalia > Rodentia > Nesomyidae > Cricetomys > Cricetomys ansorgei. The sequence continues at coordinate 4,780,776 of JAMJFZ010002117.1, forward strand.
TAAAGCTGGGTTGTTCACCTTGCAGTAGTAGAAATGAGTAGCTCTTCTCCCAAGAATACATCCAGGAAGCCAGAGTTATCCCCGCAGAATGTTCTATCACTTTCCCCCAGAAGCTGAAAAGGTGGCCTATCCAAAGGCACAGCTGACTGACAGGCCATCTGTGATCACTCTTTCTCCACCCACTCTCAGTTCCCAAATGTTCATCAAAAAGAGTGAATTTCTTCTTATGACAGTGCTAGCATTTTCCATGGAAGACAGCTGTTAGTCTCAAAAGGACTGGAAGAAAACTTTGAGGAAATGCCAGCATTAATAAGATGTGCCCTATCCTAAATAGCTAAAGGCTGCCACTTTCCCTCTTCATTGGCAGGCATGGCTCTTGAGCCAGCCAGCCATTGGCACCATTTTAAATAGGGATATCTGGTATATCAAGAAATAAACCAACACATACACACACATTCACACACTAATTAAAAACGTCAAAAACAGGTGAAACTAATTCTCAGATCTGAGCCCTTACAAGTGTACCCTGCAGTAGGACACTTTGCCCAGAAGTTTTCTGTACTGTGCAGCCTTCCTTATGGTTACATGCCTCTTGGACTTTTGGGAACAACTTAAGAGCCCTATAAAGGAGAGTGGCCAGTTGGAATCGACAGGGTCAGAAGACAGTTGATGTGGGAGAGCATTGATGGGAAAGCAAACACCAGTCTCAGACAGAGGACAGTTAGTGGATAGGACAGTTAATGAGAAAGAAGTTGTTGGAAGTTAGTCCAGCTCTCCTGGCTTTAGACAGATAAAGCTGCCAAAGAGGGCTGTGAAGATATCTTCCTATTTCTCTATCTTCCCTGGGTAGTTAAAGTGAAATAAAGTATTAAGGGCACAGTGGAAATCTGTACAGGTTGGAATTTAGTTACAAGTCAAGAATCTGTCTCAGTAGCAGTTGGGGCAAGAGAACAAGAATCTGTTACAGTAATATTCAGTTAAAAGCGGCATTACAACTTGGGACCAGAAGACTGCTTTCAGTTACAAGCAGGGCAGGAGAACCAGGAGGCAGAATTCAGTTACAAGTGAAAAAGTAAACAGTTACAATTGGCCCCCAACAAATAAGACTTCAAAGCTCAGATACAGCTTCAGAATTCAGATACAGTTCCCTGCAACAACTTAGAAATCCTTGACTGAAGTTTACCATCCACAGTCACATAAGATTCCATCCCTGAATATGCATATGTGCAGCTGAGGTGGCAGAGTGTGTGATGATGGCAAACACTGCTCTGTACAGACCACCTTTAACTTGATGGTCTAGCTAGGATACCCATATGCTCTAATGTGCCTGGAACAGTTATTTGTTTCTGTGACCTATCATAGTCACTACTAGTACCTCCTTTCTTTCAAAATGAAGATAATTTGTATGATAAATTTTTATCACTCTAGGTTTAGTATTTCGTGTATCCCAGTGTCTCTTATTAAAATTCTGAGATCATTACCAGCCTATCTGATTTAAAGTGTATCATTTGTCTGGGATATAGCTTAGTTGACATGGTGTTTACTTTACATAACATCTTATATTCCTTTGAGCAAAAGCCCTTAAGCAAGTTACCATGAAAATACCCTCACATAATAAAACATTTCTCCTATGTTCTGTTCCCATACATGGAAACCAAGTATTTTCTCTTAGCCAGTTTCCTTGTTAGGCTGTAGTTTATGGTAACCAAACAATAATCATTCTATTATTTTTCTATTAAAGTTAATCAATGGATCACCAGTAAGAAAATTTAGAGAAAATATATCTATTACATTGTCTTTATGTTCTCAAGGTGCATCAGCAAATTCATAATAATAATTGTAAAACACAGAAAATCAAATTTGATCAAACTTAACAGTGGGCACTGAAACTCACCTGCCATCTATTAATCATAGACACATAGGCCCTAGCAACTACACTCCCTTTCTAGTTGCTTCCTAATCTAGCAAGTCCTCAGGAGCCAAGACTATGTTTTGCTTTACCCAGTTAAATTTCTCCTTAGCAGCTGGCAAACATAGTCTTTTTAACTACACATGTTTCTTAAGTTATTCTTTGTGGAGTTTCCATTGAACTAATTTAACTGAGTGGCATTGCCTTCTTTAGAAAATCACCACTGTTATGAATAGTAGTGAGGGATTGAACACCCTACAGTATTTTTGTACCACTGGAGAGGTAAAGTGACTCTAATAGAAGTCAGCATGTCAAGAGTCCAGCAGCAGGAGGGACTGACTATTCAGGAGACAATCCCATGGAAACAGTGGGCTGTACTCCTCAGGGCCCAACACTGACTGCATCCTCTAGCATGGCTGTCAACACACCAAAATGTATCAGACATTGTTTGCTTTAAGAAAGTCTTTTGTTGGCATAATGGTGTACATCTTTAATCTCAACACTCTATAGGCAGAGGACAGCCTCGTCTACATAGAGAGTTCCAGGACATTTAGGGCTGCATAGACCTTGTCTCAAAAATTTTTCTTTTTAAATTTTGTTATTTTAAAAATCGTGTCTGTGCATGCTTGTATACCTGCCTGGTATATGTGTGGGTACACATACCATAATGTACCTGTGGAGATAAGAGGGCAGTTTTGGGGAGTTGATTCTCTCCTTTATGTGGGCTCCAGTGATCTAACTTAATTCATCAAGCTTGCATGGCTAGCAGTTACCCATTGAGCCACCTCTCCATCACTTACGTGTGTGTGACAGAGTGACAGAGATTCACTGTATAGGCCTAGAATTTGCTATTTAGATCAGGTGATGGTTTTAAATGCTATTTTTGTTTTGTTTTTGAGATAGGTCTCACTGTTTAGCTCTGGCTAGGAACTTGTTATGTAAACCAGTCTGGCTTCAAACTCAAAATGTTCTTCCTGCCTCTGCCTCCTTAGTGCTGGGATTAAAAGCATGTACCACCATGCCCAGTTAAATACTGTTTTACCAGTAATTGCTCTATGTAAAGGTTATGCAACAGTTCTCTGGAAGTTGAGGCAGAGAATTTTTAAGTTTGAGGCTTTCCTAAGTTGCAACATAACTGAAACTTTATCCCCTGCCCTGAAAAGGACCAGATCATATAATACAGAGTGATAAAATTTTAGAGATATTTTCTCCTCCCATTTTCATGTAGCTTTTCTTATAGGCTCACTTATTAACAAGTTAGTGTTGTCTTACAAATTTTTATATTTTCATATTTAAGGAGAGTTCTCCCAGTTTTTTATTTTGGTATTTTCAGTTTGAACTTGTTTACACAGCAGAAGCTAGAGAGTGAGTTCTAGGCTTGCCTAAGCTACAAAAATCAGGGCAGCATGAATAACATAAGGACACTGTCTAAAACCAATAAAAGTGAGAGGAGTCTGGGGCTTGATCCCTAGCCAGGATACACTGCATTCATATATGTGATGTCTCAAGTTTTGTATGACCCACTGGCAGAACATTTAACTACCATGAACAAGGCCCTAGGTTTGATCCCCAACACCACAGAAAATTCATGCTTACATACTTCAATATAAAGTTGAGTATAATGTTTCATAATTTGAAGCTAGCTGTTATTCTGAATATGTTTTGCATTAAGCAAAAATACATGTTTGATCTAGGTGGTAAATGAGAAGTCTGATTAAAAGAAATTTTGTGTCAGGGCTAGGGATTATTGTTAGAGCATTTGCCTATCATGTTTGAGAACTTGGATTTTGAATACTGATTAAAGATAGCCTCTGACCCCTTTCTCTTTATCTCTCATGTAGATTCTCAGCGGGAATTCACCAGTAGGGCAGGAACAGGATATGTGCCTGTGGAGTTCTGGAAGAAAACAGGTGTGTATTTGTTTGCTTGCAGACTGTCTATATTCACTAGTTTATGCAACCTGTAGACCCATATGCTACAGGTTGGTAACCAGCCTTTCAATTGTCCATAATACCCTCTTCATGAAATGGTTGGCCTTTCCTATCTGGCTGATCTACACATCTCCTGGACTGAACTCCCTTCTAATCCTTGGCAGGTCAGGAGTTTGGAGTGGATCCCTCTAGGCCCTTTCACGCCCTTCTACTAGCTTCCATAGAAGCATGAAGTAGCTTTTTGTCAATTTTGACAGAAGTTGAACTTATTTTTGCCTGATCTCCTTGACTGTGTGAGGTAGCACAGTGTGGAGATCAGAGGGCAACTTCAGTGTCAGTTCCTGACGTCTACCTTGTTTTGAACCTGTCTCTTGTTTGCTGCTCTGGACACCAGGCTAGCTGGCCAGGATCCCAGGATGCTAGGAATTCTGTTTCCACTTCCCGTCTTCCTGTAGGAACACTGGGATTGTTAGATGCATGCTTCCACATCCGGTTCTATGTGGGTTCTGCAGTGTAAGCTCATGTCCTACTCTTACATGGCAGGTACTTTATCCACCAAGCATCTCCATAGATCTCCACAGTCTTGATTCTAAGCATGGTACAGCTCCTTAACATCTCTGCTCTTCCTTTTACTTTTTTTTTTAAGATTTATTTTTATTTTATATGTTTGTGAGCCTGCATGAGTATATGTATACCTCATGCATACAGGAGCAAACAGAGACAGAAGAGGGTACAGGATCCTATCTTAGTTACTTTTCTGTTGCTTTAAAAAGAACACAATGGCCAAGGCAACATATATGAGTAAAGGCAAGTAGCAGTAACAACAGGGAGTTCACTTCTTGATCTACAAGCAGGAGGCAGAGAGAGAGAAAGAACAAGAACACTGAGAACCTAGAGTCTTTTGAAACCTCAAAGCCTACCCCTGTGACACAGCTCCTCAAGCCATACCGCCTAATCCTTCCCAAATAGTTCTACCAACTGGGGGCCAAGTATTGAATATGGGGACCATTCAAACTACCATAGAGCCCCTGGGGCTGGAATTATAGGCAGTTGTCAGCTGCCATGTCAATGCTGGGAACTAAACCTAGGTCTTCTGCAAGAGAAGTGAGTGCTTTTAACCACTAAGTCATCTCTCCAGCTCCTTTTCCTTTTCCTGCCTCTAGCTTACTCAAGACTGTTCTAGTGCTAGAAGATGTCAGCTCTGTGGTTAAACGTGTTTACTGTGTGTTAGGTCTCGTACCACACATAGTTCTACCAACAGTGAGTACATGCAGGTTCTTAAGTATACTTGGCAGGTCTTCTGACTACATCCCAACCTTTTTTTTTGCCCCCCCCCCACCTTGGAGACATGGTTTCACTAAGTTCTCAAGGCTGGCCTTGAAGTCAGCATCCTCCTTCCTCAGCTCCAGAGTAGCTGGAATTATAGGCATTTTAATTTATAATTTGATACAAAACAAATAGTTATTTCTACCATGTAAAACAGTTAAAAATACTCTTAGAAATGAGAAATATATCTTATATTTATAATAAATGAGGTAGAATAGTAGAATTCACACTAAGAGAAAAAGGTTGCTATAAACGTAATCTTGGAGTTAATGACTGCTTGAGAGGTATCCTTATTAACTGTTAAGTCCCCAGTTCGTTGTTGGGCCAGCAAGGTCTTAAGTCCTTACTCTCCTACAATGTTCCCTGTAACCTTAGATGATCAAAATAGCTATCCAAACTATGATTTTGTTTTGGTTTTAGTTTTGGTTTTTCAAGACAGGGTTTCCCTGCGTAGCCCTGGCTGTCCTGGAATTTGCTCTGTAGACCAGGCTGACCTTGAACTCAGAGATCTGCCTACCTCTGCCTCCCAAGTGCTGGGATTAAAAATATGTTCCACCACTACCCAGGACTGATACATAGATATATAGATATAATTTATTTGTTTTACTTAAATTTATCCTTAAGCTATGGGGGCAAACATACCTGGGGGAATGAGTAGAAAGCACCCAAAATCTACTTAATACACATAGTAAAGGACTGCAGAGCCAAACTGTAGTTGCTGCAGTAGGCCTGTGCAGATAGATATCCGAGACAGGGAAGTCTGGAGTCCTTGACCTCTGGATGAGGACCTTCTTAAGGCAGGATCAGTACTATAGGAAGTTCTAACATAGCAGTCCAGAACAGTTTAATGCTTCTTTGAGCCTATGCTATATGAAAGAGCCAGGCTGCTAGGGATCTCCTTAGGGTCTGGGATGCGTTTCCCCATGGACTCCTGAGAAGTGTTTTACATTCATTTTTTCTTTTGGCTTTCATTTCATTAACCAAGCAAGGTGGGTCAAGGGAGGGAGGGATGTGGGCCACCATATTTCTCCAAGTGTCCCCTGGTTGTTTGCACCTGGATGCCTTTAGGCACCTCAATCATCACTTGCCTGCTTTTTTTGTGTGCCCATTTCATTGCATGAGCTACCACTGCCCTTTACCAACACACCCACACCGCCCTGCCTCTCACCGCCTAGGTACCTTACAAACTCCAAGCCACTTCTCCCAGTGGAGTCACATCCAGATTCCCAGTTACTCTCTTTTCTCTTTGTATAGAACTCTCTAGAAGGTCACAATTTTTTTTAGAAAGTAAGATGTTCAAAACATTTTTTTTTTTATCCTCTCTTGCCCCTTGTAGAGTTATTCACCTTTCTCCTTAAAACTTTAGTCTCTTATTTTGACATAAGATGGCTTTTAAGCCACTGAGGCGGTTGATCACATACAGGAGAATGGATGGTGTCTACTCACCTTTGTATCCCCAGCCTTAGCACAGTGTCTACCTCTATGTGTATGCCTAACAGTTGAATCACTGGGTGAGCTCTTGTAAGAATAATGTATATATATCACCCATGCACGTCTTGTTTTCACTGTTTTCCCTTAGAAATACTGTGGTTAGCTGAGTATATTGACACATACCTATAATCTCACTGCTTGGGAAGCAGAAGCAGGAGGATTGCCACAGTTTGAGGCTAGCCTAGCTATATAGTGAGAACCTATCAAACCCTACCTCCTCAATCTGCACCCCTACCCCCACCCCTCAATGTCATTGGTTGGGAGGGAAAAGATTTCTCTGCCAGTTGATTTTACTGTTGCTTTCTTCCAGAAGAAGCTGTGAATAAGGTGAAAATTCAGGCCATGTCAGAGGTACAAAAGGCTGTAGCTGAGGCGGAGCAAAAAGCCTTTGAAGTGATTGCAACTGAAAGAGCTCGAATGGAGCAAACCATAGCAGATGTCAAAAGGCAGGCTGCCGAAGATGCTTTCCTGGTCATCAATGAGCAAGAAGAGTCCACAGAGGTCAGCACATTGCTAGGCTGTAGGCTGGGCTGGGTGGCTGAAGGGGAGTAATTGCCACTGAGGTGCTAGATAAGAAGAGACTACTCTTGAATTAGATGGTGGGATTTTTAGCCAATACCATGAAACTTTTTTCTTACTTTAAGATATACCAAAATAATAAATCATTCTTTTGTATTCATTATATTGTACCACATACACATACATACAGTATATTGCCTTAAGTATCCATGAAGGCAGGATTTATCCCATTGCATGATAATGACCACTGGTGATTGAGTGGGCTCACTGGGCACAAATGGATACCCAGCTATAGATGTAGTGGGCCTGCTGTGTGCAGATGGATACTTAGCTATGTGTGTGTACTTCCTTTTCAGTCCTCACAGTAATCTCATTAGGTAGATGTTGGCTCTCAATTTATAGAAATGGCAGATCAGGTAGACTTCTCTGTGCCTACTCGTGGCCCCAGGACGTGGTGATGCTTCAGTTAATGGAAACAAAATGAAGAATTGAAACAGAGCAGATTGTTGCCTAAATGTAATCCTAGCATTTAGGAGGCTGGGGCAGGAGAATTTATGAGTTCAAAGTGAGCCTGCTACACAAAGGGGAAGACAGGTCACAAAGAAGAAGGAAAACCTTTGGAAAGGCAGAAACATTGTGACAGTCCCAATCATACCCCTGCCACCCTTACCCTAGTACTAAGGATTAAACTTAGGCCTTGGGTATAATTGGCAAGTGTGCTGCCTCTAAATTGCATACCAGTCTTTTTTTTGTTTTTATTTCGGGACATGGTCTCACTAAGTTGATAATGCTGCCTTTGAAGCCAGTTTCCACCTAGAGGACCTGGAACAGCAGGTGTGTGCATTAAACTCTAGCACTAGTATATTTGACTTCAATGAAAATTTTTTTTTTTTTTAAGGTGGTGGATTTTTGAGGCAGGGTCTTTCCATATAGTTCAGTCCAGTCTGGTGCTGTGTAAGCCAGGTTCGTCTTGAGCTATAGGCAATCCTTCTGCCTCTGTTCTGTCATAGTCTCCTAAATGCAGAGATTTACAGGCATGCACCACCGTGCCAACCTTCTTTAGTTTTTTTTTTTTTTTTTTTTTTTTTTTGGCTTAAAACAGGAAATAGGGAGCTATAATTTTAAGCAGCGAAGTAAGTAGCCTGTAGTAGCCTATAGGTGAGATACATGCCAACATGGATCTTGGCAAATTTGCTTTTCAAAAGAAAGAACAGGCATTCTAAACTTTTGGTGAGTTTACATTGGACCAGAAATGCAGGTTCTTTCCCATTTCATCAAGAAAGTCCTGCTTGATGACTAGCAGTTTCTCCATCTCATGAGAAGCTGTGTGGTAGGGGAGAAGCTTAGGAACCCTGGATTCTACTCCCACCTTTTCACACTGGCCTTGCATCTTTAAGGAATCAGTTTTCTGTACAGAGGATACAGCTGCCCTGTCCTATTGGCCTGATTGATAGCTTTTGGAAAGATGAAATGAGTTGACAGCGCAGGCACTGTTCAGATGGGAAGAACTTTGTTGTGGTGTGTAAACTACAGCAGCTCGTACTCTTACAGGATAATCTTAGACCTGGGCTGCCTTCCTGCCTGGGATGGAGGGACAAGAGAGTATCACCTTGTTTCTCATACAAGGCATGTTTTGTCCCCAACTCCAATTTTTCTGGCAAACACAATAAACTAGCAATTGACCATGGGGTAGAGTCTCCTTTCTCTTGTGGGCAGGGGCTGCCAGAAGGTCTGAGTTGGGACTCAAGCTTTTTGTCAAGCCCCGGGTGGTTCTGCTCCAGTTCAGCTGAGATGCTGACATAACTGGTGGCCTCTGCTTAACAAAGGAAATTCTAGAATCATAGGTCTGACTTCTGTGACCAGTGACTCAGACGGTTTGTAACCTTTCCACACTAACCACAGAAGACTATTGAGCCAAGACTAGATCAGATTTTGAGGAATGCTAATTTGAAAGTTGACTAAACGGTAAACATTTTTTTTTATTTGGTGGGGGGGGGCGGATATTGTTCTTGAGATAGGGTCTCATATATTCTAAGCTGGCCTTGAATTCCATATAGAGCCAAGCCTTGCCTTGAGCTCCCCACTCATTTGCTTCCACCCTTGAATGCAGGGATTATAGGTGCAAACCACCAAGTCTGGCTTAAACCCTTTGTTTTTGTTCTTTGTTTTGTTTCAAGATTTTTTTTTCTCATATTGCCCAGGCTGGTCTCAAATTAAAGTGATCTCTCAATCTTAGCCTCCTAAGTAGCTGGAACTACAGGCCAGCGCCACTCCCTTTGCCCGAATGCTCATGACACTAACTGCATTATATCTGCATATTAGGAGCCTGTCTCTGGAAACTACTTACTTCATAGTTTATACACCATGAAGATACTATTAAATAATGGCAGCCAAGATGGAAATGTTGGTGTCTTGATGCTTTGATGTGGTTCTGAGCTGTCTTTGCAGACACCTGGAATGAGAAGCAGCCTGTAGTAGCAGCCTGTGAGGCAGCTCCTGGCTTCTTCCTCAGAAGTACCATCATTTTGTTGAAGTGTCGCCCTGCAGCAGCCCATCAGAGACTCACAGTGTTCCAGTCTCTGGAACACATTTCGCCTGAAGATGTATAAATGCAGCATAATAATTACGTCTGTTCTCTAATTCTGTCCTCTGATGCTGTTAGTATTGGCAAGGCCTTACTGTCCCTGTAGTACATTTCCCAAGAAGTCTGAGTTAGAAGGGATCTATAATATTTTCTGATGAACTTTGAAGTAAACTTATATATAGAATATCTGGGCCTCAGGAAATGCAGATTCCAGGTTTTGAATAAGCCAGCCCTTTGGCGTTCTAGCCTTAATACATCTGCACCTCAGTTTTCCCTTCTTACAATTCAGGAAAGGAGCCAGTAGGCCTGTTTTGTACTCTGGTCAAGCATCCTGATCTCAGGGAGAAGGCTGACTTTCTTCCCTAGCTAGGGCTGTAGCTAGATAGGCTTTGAGGTATACTTGTAGGAAAGAAAGCTAGTTGCTAAGCCCTTGATAGTTTCACCAAACTAGAACATTTTTATAAAGAACAATAACAGTTTTTTACCAGTGGGTCCTGGGAGTCTTTGGGTGTAGAACATTCACGTGTTACTAGTGGATTCTTCTCAGAGGTAGCAAAGGACTGAGGAGTCAGTGCTGGGGCTACACAGTGGTTAGCAGGGTTTGGTGCTGTCTTTGCTCCCAGCCATCTGGGGAAGGTGGTAAGTTGTATGTTTAGTGACTGTCCTGCTGCTTTCATAGCTGCTACTTGAGTTCTCACCAAACCTTGCTTGGCTCTTATGTTCTATAATAGAATTACTGTTTCTAGCTGGTGCTTTCTGCTAAGCCTCAGGAGTATTTGCCCCACTCTGAATAAGTGTAACAAGTAGTAAGAAAACTCTGAGCTCCACTTCAGGGATTCCAGTGTTGCGAGGCCTTGAGAACAGACTACAACTTCCTCTCAGCTGGTCTGCAATATCACATCACAGTGAAGGAAATAGGCACAGAGGACAAAGGCAGTAGCACAGCCACCTCCCTCTTCATCCATCCTGATTCCATGGCAGGTAACTCTTAGGGGAAAAAACAAACACCTCACTTTTCCTATACTACTTTCAAAGGCTCTGTTAAAGGAATCATATATTGTCAGTAAAAAACAATGAAGATGGTTCCTTCATTAGGAGTTATAGAAAATGTTTGTTCAAGCTTATATGTAGATATATGGTCTTCAGAAGATAATTGTGAGACCTGGACCAGGTGACATAAACCCATGATCCTGGCATTTGGGAGGGAGAAGCAGGAGGATCATGAGTGAGAGGTCATCCTCAGAGAACTCACCCATAGGTGTGTAGCTCCACAGCCCTTGTTCTACCATGCAGATGTCAAGTGACAGTGGCAAGCCTGCCCCTGAAGATGTCATCAGCCACTAACTGATGCCTGTGTCTTGCAGAACTGCTGGAACTGTGGCCGAAAAGCCAGTGAGACGTGCAGTGGCTGCAATATAGCTCGTTACTGTGGCTCCTTCTGCCAGCACAAGGACTGGGAGCGGCACCACCGCCTGTGTGGCCAGAGTCTGCATGGCCACAGTCCCCACAGCCAGAGCCGGCCACTGCTCCCTGGAGGGCGGGGCTCAGTCAGGTCTGCTGACTGCAGTGTGCCCAGTCCAGCCCTGGACAAGACCTCAGCCACCACCTCACGTTCCTCAACACCTGCCTCTGTGACTGCCATTGATGCCAACGGACTCTGAGCCAGACTCCACCCACCCTGATGACCACTTCATATGGCAGAACGCTTGCACCAGGAGCTGACAATTAGAACAAGTAGCTGCTGGGTCACCAGCAGGAAACAAAGTGGCAGGAATCATCCAAGAGGCACTCCACAGCTTTTCTAGGATTGCCACATGTCCTTGGAAGAACTAGGTGTGTCATTCTCTGCACACAGGAAGTAGCTTGAGCTGCCTCCTCCATGGCTTTCTTGATTTTTCTCTTCCAGCTAAAGCTGGCATAACCAGCCTCTTTTCAGTGTAGACCACCAGCTCCCTCTGACTCCTTGCATCAGCAGATTGTTGGTAGTGTCCCACTGGGCACCCCTGCCCCACACTATCCATAGTAGAGGCCTGAAGGCTGGTAACAGGCTAAGGAGGAGGGCCCGCTCTTCCTTTGCCTCCAAACAGTTCCTTGGGCCCCATGTCCTCAGGTGACACTGACTGACCCAACAGAGACTTGGGTAGCCAAAAAGCAGTACTCAGGATTCCTTCCTGAGCCACTCAGACCTGTTAAGATGCTCAGAAATGCAAGAAAGAAGTCATCACTAAAATCTCCAGTCATGATTTAAAAAAATAAGTCTCCCTCAAGCATCATGGATCATTTTGGGCAAGATTTTCCAACCTGGCCAGCTCCTTTAGTTTGTAACCTACCCCCTAACTACAGTGTTTCACTTGATTTTGCTTGTGCAGAAAATACTCTCCATCGCATGGATTGGTCTGAGAGGGTGAAACCGTTGTGTTCGTCTTTTCTCTGAGCATGTTGGCCAAACTAAAATATTCAGTGGACCACCTCTTGGAAGTACAAAACCCTCTGCCACTGCTTGACTGTTTCAACAGTCATCTTGTTGTGTGTGTCCTTTTATCTCTCAGACTGTGCATGTCTGGAGCACTTGGGGTGTCTCTTGCCAACAGGTTCTGTTTGGTGTCTGTCGGGCCGCAGTTGTCACACTTGGTATGTTGGAGTGCTGGCCCTCTGGGCCTGGTCTCGTCTGAGCAGTGCTCCTGGCCTTGATGGAATTGTTCACACTTGGTTTTGTGGCATGTTACACCACCTCATGGGTTCATTAATCAGGTGGACAGTCTCTGCCTCCTTTTTCTGTGCTGTTTGATAACATCCCTCACAGCTCAGAGTTTGTGAAGTGCAGGAACCGTTTTGAAAAGCCTGACCAGTTTTTCTTCTCATCATCAGGGATTTTTTTTCAGTTACTTACCTGATTCTCCAAAATAGAATATCATGTGTACCCTATTCATCAGGCTAAGTGCTAGCCCACACCTTTCCCTCTGCCATTTGAGGTTTGTTGGGAGCCCCAGGGCCTTGTCCCACCACTCAGTATCCTCTAGCATCCTCTGTGCAGTCAATTGGGATGAGTCATTGACTTTGATCCTGCTGGCCTTTGTAACCTGTGTCACCTTCTATACAAGAACCAAGTCTGAATACTAGCCCTTGCTCCATAAAAGCATGGGTGGCATTGTCCTTGCATATAGTTACAGCTGATTTTAAGATACTGAGTTCCTATCTTATTTGAACAAGGATTTTCAGTCTCAGAAACTTAGACCTTTAAAATCATGTTTGTTTGATTTTCAGCATAGAACCACTAAATCCCACTGCTTGCCACACAGCCTAATGCAGCCTAACCTCCCTGACCCCATCCCTATCAGCCTGCTGTTCTGTTATCCCAGCTACTGGGGATAGCTTTGCTTCACTAGGTAGAGTCAGTACCAGATACTTGCCCATACCCTCAAACATAAGGCTGTATCATGAGAAGGTCAGAGAATGTCTCCTGGTATACCCTGGGTCAATGGTTCATAGTAAATTGGAGGAACACCTAGAGTATTAAAATCTTGTGGCCACAGGACTACTCTGGGTAGTTAGCATAAAAAGCTAGAACCAACACACTACTACTACTTAACAGGTTGGAGATCAGTTTCTATAGCAAAGGATTGGGGCATAGGGCCTGGGCTACTTTTGTGGGCTACAAAGTTACCCTGACAGATTCTGAGTTTTTATAGTACTGTTTGGGGACTGCTTGACTTCTGTGCCCTGCACAGGTTTGTCTACAGACCTGGTCAGCATCACTCTTAAGAGGGATCTGCTTAGGACTTGCCTTTCAGATTTAAGGAGTTCCTTTCTGCAATTCTTCAACTTCTCCCTAGTCAGGAGAAACAGCAGCAGGAGCTGCAATTACAGGAGTCCCAGCTCCCCACTTTTTTTCTAGTCTGCTGATATGACCCATTACTAGACTGGAAGTGAACATAAAGCTTCCACTCATCCACATTAAGAAAGAAACAGCTGAATCAGGCTGCTCAGAGGTCTGGCCTCTGCAGTAACTGTTGGGGAACAAAGGTGGTCCACGACTTCATCATCTACCAAGTAAGAGATAAAATTACAGGAACCAGAGAACAGTAAAGGTAGCCAAACTGGGAGTTTGGCTCACCTTTCCTCACTCCAGCAAAATGGTGAAGACTCAGTAGGAAGTTATTGAAGCTAGGTTGGGTAGTGTGGCTAGTGTACAGAAGTCCTGGATTTGATTCCCAGCATGACATAAATTAACTAGGTCAGTGCATACCTGTAATCTCAGCACTTGGGAGGTAGGAGCAGAAGGACCAGAAGTTTGAGACCATCCTTAGTTATCTATGTAGCAAGTTTGAGGCCAGCCTGTTACATGAGACTTATCTCAACAAAAAGACATTGAAAGGTCTCTTCAGCTCCATCAGATTGGCTCATGCAGGTAGGTGGTGGCACTAAGTCACCTGCTACCATGGTTCTGTGTGGAAGCAACAGATCTGTCCCTCCTCCCAGGTCTACTATGGGCATTGGCTATCTACTGCAGTGTGGACTTCTTTACCCACTTAGTCTCCAGGAATTGCTTCACATCTTGATGTCAGTTCTAGCATCTTTAGCTCCCAGAGGGAAAGTCTACATTTTACTTTGTGTGGCCCTGTCTCAAAACATGAAGTGACCTGCATTCCTATCACCTGCTCATAGAGGGTAAAGACATTTTGCTGAGTGGTTCTGGAAACTATCTGCAAGTGTGTGAGGACTCAACAGAACTGCAAGTGTATGTTAGTGGATTCTTCCTGGAGCATGAGGAATGAGCAGATGGCCATCGTCCTGGGAACTGCAGACAGGATTGTGGGTTGAATAAACCATTACAAATAGGACTCATCTTGGAGGCTTTCTTCAGAACTGGACTAGAATCAAGGTTTCCAGGCTCCTGGCTCAGGAGACCAAGCCTGTGTGCTTTGATGAATGCTAGCTCTTGCAGAGAACTGGGTGGTGGCATGTTTGAACCAAATGTGAGAAAAGCCAGAAGGAACTGAGCTGGCCAGTGTGGGCCAGCTGGCCAGCTGTGGAAGATCCCTGACATGGCAGCTGCTTGGCAGAGCCTGCCCACTCAAGTGTATTCTTGTAAAGCCAAAATGCTGACTACCTGCTTCTGCCTCATGTGTTGACACCCATCTCCAAAGAAGATGGAGTAGATGTGAGCCAGGAGGGAGTGGAAGTGGGGTTAATGACATGTCCCTCCCCATCTCTCCTGCTCAAGAGATGGTGCTTCCCATCTTGTCAGGCCTCCAGCTGCCCAGTGTAAACTGTCAATGCTTATACCAAATAGGGCACGTACAGCTGGTGTCTGTCAGGGACAGCCCATTCCCGCCTTGTAGTTGACATAGAGTACAGTTCTTCAGTGAATGGTTGAAAGGGCTGTTTAATATGCCTCTGTTCCACTCCTGTTGCTTTCCAAGTTCCTGATGAGGCTACAAAGGCTCCATCCATACAGAAAACCAATAATGTAAATAAAATTTAAAAAAAAACAAAAAACCAAGCCTCCAAGCATGGTTTGCAGAGGCGGGTGATGAATGTGAAGACACCCGCAGGATGCTTTCAAGTCTGGTTTTTCTGTGCTTTGTCATTTGACTGAATAGGAACTTTTGTTACTTAACTCTGTGCATAACTTATTTAATGTACTGTATAAATGAACCAAAACTGTTAAATATGTATTTAGTTTGTTCTACTTAAAGTAGTTAATAAAAAGGCTATATTCCTTTTCTGACTCAAACTGAGCTAGGCCTGGACAAGATAGTAGTGACAGTGTGTGCTAAGTGGTCTGTTGGAGGCTTTGGTTTTGTCATGCACCACACACACTCACTCTTCCCTCCCCCATCCCCAGGTCTTTGGTGAAGGGGTAGTGGAGTTCTAACCATATAGCCAAAAGAGCATGGGATTGAGGAACAAAGCAAGAAGAAAGTTGGCTGCTTAAGAGAAAATTCTAGCACAGAAGTCCTGGAGGGCCTGCAGTTTGACCCCTCCATGAAGTCAATTGCAGCCACCTCTGTCCCAGGAAGGCCTAAGGTGACCATGCTGATTGCAGTCTCTGTCCCAGGAAGGCCTAAGGTGACCATGCTGATTGCAGTTGAGTACCAGCAACAGCATATAGGTATCCTTAGTTTCTTTGTGTTCTCCATTAAGAGATCTTTCGGTAAGAGCATTCAGCTAGAGGATGGCCTTAGGGTATATTTTTTCCTAGCAACTTATTTCCTTACAAAATTTCAACATTAACATGCTTTGGGATTGTGGAATCTTGGTTTTTTGTTGTTTTTTTTTCTATACTGGTTTTAAATCTTAATTTCACAGATAGTTAAGGTTGTGTAATTTGAGGCAATAACTTACCCTCCAAGCCTCAGTCATTGTCTGGTATCAGGCGCCCTCTGGAGGACAAAATGGGGCTTACGGCATCTGGTTCCTTTTGTCTTTTTCTTGGCTTCAGCCTTTTCTGAGGCTATCTCTATCCAATGAGTTCAGATGTTTTCTCGGTATTTTTAGGAAATTCCAGAAGAGCTCAGGATTCAGCCTTTTTCTTGTGCTGCCTCTTCCTTGCTTTGACACTACCTAGACACCAAGGCTTGGCCTTGGCACATTATGGGACTGAGTAGAACCTTTCATCAGTATCCCTGCTTCTTTAGCTAATATAGTGCCACCCAAGAATGCCCACTTTCAATGCTTTCCACACTTGACAGCAAGTAGCAATTGGTACCAGAGCAAAGCATGTAACTGCATATCTGTCTCTCCTATAACTTGGAGTACCAGCAGTGCCTACCCCCAGGATTGTGGGGTGAACTGGTCCTAAGAAAGCTAAGTGGTTTGTGTGGATATTAGCTGTTGAGTCATTGATAACCAAGCTGCAATCCCTAGAACCACAGAAGTTAGATATACTGTAAGGGGCAGGGTGTGTGTGTGTGCAGATCTTGTTAGGAAAGGGAAATAGATAGGAAAAGGGGGTGCCTAGAACAGAAGGATCCAGTGGGGGAGGGAGGGAGAGAGGGACAAGAGAAGGAATATAGGGAGAGGCAGCCATTTGAGGGCTGCCTAATGGAAACCTAATAGTAGGAGCTTCCTAAAATATATACATACATGAAGGTGATCTAAATGAAATCACTAAATAATGGGGAAGACATCCCCAGCTGGCTACCTCCTCACCAAAAAAAACTTCCAGTACTGAGATTGTGGCCAAAGGGGTCCCATGGGAATCTTCAAACAACCCAGGCTGTTACCAGACTACAGGTTGCTCTCCACAAACTGATGGCAAGGATCCGTTGCTGCAGATAGCACCTACACAACTCATCAAACTGGAAGAAATTGAGGTGTCTTGCCTGCAAGATCTGCTAGGGCAATGGTAGCACAAAGCTTGTGGGAAGTGACACTGGAAGATTGAAAGAGTTTATAGTGAGTTTGAGGCCAGCCTGAGCTACATGAGATCCTGTTGCTGAAGGTCAAACCAGGACAGAAAAACATTCTCCCAGAATACCTGGGTTCAATTCCTAGCATCCACATAGTGGCTCATAGCTCTCTATAACTACAGTACCAGGGGATCCAGTGCCCTGTCCTGGACTCTACAGGTACCAGGCATATTGGTGCACAGACATACAGACAGACCAAAAACAAAAAAACAAAGTTTTTAACATTTTTTAAGGGGTTAGAGATGGCTCACTGGTTTAGAGAGAGAACCAACCAAGTTTGGTTCCTAGCATTCAGCTCACAACTCTAGCTCCATGAGAACTGAAGCCCCTGGCTTCCAAGGGCACCTACACAGACACAACTTTTAAAAAATATAATCTTTGCGGCTGGAGAGATGGCTCAGTGGTTAAGAGCACTTGGCCACTCCTACAGAGGACCCAAGTTCAATTTCCAGCACCCACATGGCAGCTCACAACTGTAACTCCAGTCCCAAGGAATCTGACACCTTCATACAGACATGCAGGCAAAACACCAGTGCACATAACATAAAAATAAAACTTTTAAAATGGTGGTTGGAGAGCTGGCTCCATGTTACTCAATGATTAAGAGCATTTGCTTTTCCAGAGTATCTGAGTTCAGTTCCCTGTACCCATGTCAATTGGTTTACAATCGCCTGTAACTCCAGCTCCAGGCAATCTGATGACCTCTTCTGTCCTTGGTGGGCACCTACACACAGGCATATATTCGTACACATACACGTGAATAAAAATAATCTCTTTACACACTTTTAAGCCATCCATTGTGGTTATGAGGCAGAGGCAAGATTGCCACAAGTCTGAGGTCATCCTGCTCTACATAGCAAGTTTCAGGCCAGCCAGGGCTCCATAGTGAGAAGACCCTATCACTACCAAGAAAAGTGTATGGGTGAGTATTCACCCTAGCTCTGTCCAGGAAGCTGCTGTTAGCATGGCAGTTCTCACTTTCTCCCAGCCAGTCGGATTCCTCCAAGGTTGGTCTTGCTCAAGTAACATCTATTTAAAGAATGGCTTTCCTGGCACTTAGGAGGCAAAGGCATGTGGATTTCTGTGAGTTTCAGGCTAGCCAGGGCTACACAGTGAGACCCTGTAAAGAATGACTTCTTGCCAGGCGGTGGAGTCGCAGATGCCTATAATCCCAGTACTCAGGAGGCAGAGGCAGGTGGATCTCTGAATTCAAGGGCAGTCTGGTCTACAGAGTGAGTTCCAAGACAGCCAGAGTTACACAGAGAAACCCTTGTCTCGAAAAAATTTAAAAAAAAAAAATGACTTCTTGGTGACTCCATAGGTCCCTCGTTTTATCCTCTCAGAGGCTGCATCAACAGGAGCTGCTGT
This sequence comes from Cricetomys ansorgei, assembly GCA_026225945.1. Classification (NCBI taxonomy): domain Eukaryota; kingdom Metazoa; phylum Chordata; class Mammalia; order Rodentia; family Nesomyidae; genus Cricetomys; species Cricetomys ansorgei. Next base: position 4,799,319 of record JAMJFZ010002117.1, read on the forward strand.
ACAAGGAGCTAAGGTGTTATAAGCAATGAACACTGTTCAGGTTGCTGCACCCGGCCTGGCCCTAAGCCAAGCTCCAGTCACAGGTGTAGGAAGTTGAGGAAGGTGGAGTGGCAGCTGGCTAGGGAGCCAGAACAACATGGCTTCAGGACTCATTCAGTTGGCCCTGGCCAGCTTGCTGGCATTCTCTTATCCCTAGTGCCTACCACAAAGCATGCCCCCAGTAGCTATTGGAAGGGCTGCAGAGCTTGTCATAGCAGGCCTGAGGGCAAGAGTGGTAGGAGGCGATCCCAAGTCTACGGCTTTGGCCTGCTGCTGAAAGGCTGAGGCAATGTTTCTCTAGAGTGAAAGGGCCAGGGGTAAGGCTGGGGGTGACCCATCAGCCTGTGTGTGATTTAGGGTAGGGGGACTGTATGAATTGGGTGTGCGAAAGGCCTTGAATATCACACAAGAAATTGTTTCAATGGAAGAGAACATAGGAGCCATTAAAGGGTGATCATCCAGCCTTCTGGGCCCTCTTCTGGGACGTAGTACAACCTGATAAAGCTGCTGCCACTACTGTCCTGAGCTGTGTGTTATGGTGCAAATGCAAAATGAGGTGGGCTGTGGGAGTAGTGCACACAATTAAAGACACAATGTGGGCCCACTACCCCAGCCTCAGACTTCCATTGCTGAGACTCCAGACTCCATCTTCACCTCTCAGACCACGTTACTCCAAAACAAACAGTGTTGCAGCTGCCTGGGGCCTGGCCTCCGATTACTCCCTCTTCACCCTTTTGCAGCTGTCTGCAGCTCTCCTGTCCCACGCCTCTCCATCCACTGAGACCCTTGCTTAAGCTTGGAAAGCTCAAGCCAAGTTGCACTCTCCAAGAGGACTCCAGTAGGATGGACACCACTCTAACTGCAGTGTCCTCTCTAGCAGCTCTGAGCCTCCAGCGAGGGAGCAAAGATGCAGGTGGATTATTAAATATGATTTGGGCCTTTTAGCAAAGGCCTCTAATCCCAGCATCTCAGGAGACTGAGGCAGGGGAATCAAAGTTCAAGGCTGCCTTAGAAACGTACCGAGTTCCCATCATGTAACGGAAAGTTTAAATGGAAGTCGGACATAGCAGTGCTGGTGAGTGAGGCAGGAGGATCACCCAATTTGACAACATCTCAAAATTAAGATAAATGATGAAAAAGCTGAGGCTGTAGCTCAGTAGCACAGCACTGGGTAACATGTGAGGTCCTGGGTTCAATCCCCAGGACTTCAAAAGAGTAAAATAAAAATAATCAGTAATCCCACTAGTTGGGAGGCAGAGGAAGGTGGGTCTCTGTGAGTTCAAGCTAAATAGTGAGACCCTGCCTTTAAAAACAAAACAAAGCAAAACAAACAAACAAAAACCTCAAGGCCAGGTCTCAGTACAGGCCTATGTCTCAGAACTTCGGAAGCTGAGGCAGGACGATCTTAGCGAATTCAAGGCTGTCTGAGGACCTTTTCTCAAAAATGTGCGATGTGCGATGTGGTGTCCTGCCTTTGTTCTGTAAAGCCCAAGGCTTGTCCACTGCAAGCAGCATACTACTACAACCTGTGCCTTTAGTTCTGAGAGTCTGTTATTACTGTTTTGGGGGTGGGGGTTGCAACACAGGATTGAGAGCAGGGATCATTCATCCCAGACTTGTTCCCTTTCTAAGGAGACACTGAAACCACAGTGTGGGTAACAAACTTCCCCAAGTGGGAGGGAAATAGCCTGCAATTAGCCAAGGGAACCTGCGGGATCCAAGTGCTTTCCCCAGGGTATCCAGGCTTCTATGGCGGCCAGTGGAGAGAACCACTGAAAAGACCCTGCCTAGGAGGCCAGATCTGTACTCTTGGCAACAGAGGTGCTTTTCTATACCCCAGCACCCAGCAAGAATCTGGCAGTCAGGCGCACTGGTCCTGGTCACCAACCTTGACTTAAAACCTACTGCAGCTTCCAGAAAGAAGCTCTTTTAAGAGCTTGCCACCCCAACTGCACCCCAGTCTTCTTCCTTCCCCTGGCAGGGATTCTAAGGTATCCCTCTTGTTTGACTTTGTGTGGTTGACTGGAGTTGAGTATCCCTGCCACTCTGGGCCTTGGATCCCCGAATATGAGACAGACGACACCCGTTCAGTGCTCTTGTGGTAGCACACCCCTCCCTGTAGAGCACCAGGTAGGTGTTCTGTAGGTGTCCCCCTGCACTGCTGTGGCTGGCAGGACTCCTGATATGCTATTAGGAGACGGTGGTGAGGACAGGCCAGCCTGGCAGGTTCTGGCATAGGATGGGTCCCCTCAGGAATCTAGCCAAGCAGGCTCTTTTAGAACACTGAAAAGGCTCTGTAGGGTGAAGCTGAGCTTGGACCATATTCCTCCTTCCCAGGCAGAGCTGAGTGAGTTGACAGTGAAGCTCCCTCTGCAGGCAGCTCAACTGAGAACCAACTGTAACTCTAAAGATAGGCTTTCTTCCCTGAGTTTCATGTCACTGTGGCAGGAAAGCCTGGCCTTGCCAAGAGAGACAGACATAAGCAACACCAAAGGTGACCACCAACTTTATTGCCTCTGTGCTGGGGACCAAGCTGGGGTTCAGAGATCTCTGTGGGCAGCAGGCAACTCTAGGCCCAAATTATTGCTACTCTGCAAAGTCTTCTTGGTGGGGCTTCCCATAGTGCCCTGAGTGGGGTGCAAGCATGCAAATGATATGCAAATGACATGCAAGCCAACCCAGTACCCTCCAGAGGTCTCTGGTACAGCCACTGATGTTAGATATTCTCGGGCTGACCCAGAAGGGTGATTGACACCCAGGTCTCTACATATTGAGTTGGCCTAGCCTCAAGGGTCAAGATTCCAGGGTTTGAGGGGAGTCCCTGAGCATCAGCCCTGGTTCTGCCACTGGTTGAGGAAGAACAGAAACCTAACCCCAAAGCAGCAAGCAGAAAGCAGGACACCCCTAGGCAGCCACAGAGGAAAGAGATCTGCCTGGGTTACACAGCAAGGCAGAGGAAAGGGGACTAGAATCTGGGCTTCCTGAGTCAGGCAGAAGCCCAGGTGCTTGGAAACTACAAACAGTAAAATAAATAAAGCAAGCAGCCCAGTCCCTGATTCCTGGGCTGAGAGACTCTGTACCAGCTGAGCAGCCCCTTAGCACGGGGACAGGCAGGTTCCTTGGGCTTAGTGTGGAGTCGACAGTGCCAAAGGCTCTAGGATGATAGGCAGGGCTGCAGAGCCACCAACTTCAGCAGACTCAACTCAGTTATTATTCATAATCCACCAGGAGGCTGTGGGCGAGAGGTTGGGAAGTCAGGAGCTATGGAGGCTGCACCTCCAGGACTGTCTGGAGCACAGGGGTGCGACGCACCTGGGAAGAACACAGTGGTGAGGGTGTCCGGGGTCCGCAGGTGATCGATGAGGGTGCGCTGGAAGGCCTTGCTGCAGGGTGACTGCTGGTGCCTGGGAGGGCCATGGAGGAGACAGAGGTACAGCCATCTGCTCTAAGATCAGTGCTGTGGCTCACCCAAGCTTAGTCCTACTGCCTGGCTCAAGCACCAGCCCTTCCTCTTGCTGGTTCTAGCCTGAGTCTTTCTCTATAAAATGGGTACAAGGACTAAATGAAGGCACCTAGCATAGGGGGCATACACTGACAATAGTGTACACTCCTCGAGTGCCTTCTGTGCATCTGACGTTGTGTTACTGTGCTGAGTTTTCTGGATTTGTCTTAGACAGGGTCTTGTTACATAGCCAAGGCTGGTCTTGAATCATTAATCCTCCTGCCTTTGCCTTCCAAGTGCTGGCATTATAGGCTTGGGCCACCATGGCTGACTTGTATTATTCTATCTGTTGTTTCTTGGAGACAGGGCTTTGCTGAATTTGCTGTGTAGCCCAGGCTGGCCTTGAACTCAGAGCTGTTTTGCATCTGTTTTCAGAGTGTTGATATAACAGCTGATATATATATAACACTAAATGCCTAACTTCCATTCATTCTTTACATATCATTTCATTTGGGACCCAGATGTGTTAAGTCATCTGAAGTCACAGCCAGTGAATAGGAGACCAAGACTTGAACCTGGTCTGACCCCCTCCAGAACTCATACTCAATGTCAGATGTTAGACCACCATGCATACCTTCTCCAGGAGTCTTCATCCTGCCAGAACTCATACAGGGTGAAGGCAGCATTGTCTAGCATCTTCTGGGCAGACACACTGCAAAGCCAAAGAGGTAGCCAGACTGGACTGGGGCTATGACCACCACTACCTACCTACCAAGGGTCTCATGGGAGTCCTGCCCAGGGTATCCAGCCCACCATCCCTCTCTGCCCACCCCTCCCACCTCACCCATCCCACTAGCTAGCCAGGAACTCACTGCAGACAGTGGCTCTGGGCCCCTGTGAAGTTCATGTAGCAGCACAGGGCACGGTGGAAATCCTGCAGGGCATCCTCTGCCACCTGTACTTGCCTCTGCACCACAAGGATGTGCTGGTGAGAGAGCAACTAGTCACTGGGGTAAGCCAGGCTCAGAGTATAACTCCACCCTTCCTAGTATGGTCCATATCTGCCCCGGAGGGGTCAAGTCCCATGACCAACGTGACCTCCCAGCATCTCTGACTCCATCCTTTCTCTAAGCCATTGACTCTGTGCTGTACCACCTCCCACTGTGTCCTCTTGCTTCCATGCCTACCTCAGGCTTGACTTTGAGAGACACAGATGAGAGAACAGAAAACCTGAGAGGGTCGGTCACAGGGCAAGAACCAGAACCCAGTACCTGACTACCAGGTCTGGTTAGACAGCCATTAATTACCCTTCTTCATGAGTACTCCTTCCCAAGCTCACCGAGTCAGGACCCTCGGCAAGCTCCTCTTCATGCAGTGGTTCCAGGCGGGGTGCCTGCAAGAGATATAGAATATAAGCCACGCCTCTAGTATGCATTGGCTTGGCTGAGAGCCACAGAAGTCCCCTCTGAGGGGCACTGGCCACCCAGCCACTCACCTTGCACTCAAGCTGGTCTATGAGCTCCTGGAGACGGTTGACCTGCAGTCGCCACTGCAGCTCAGCCTCTGAACTCCGCCCTGGCAAGGGGACCAGGAGAACATCAGCCAGGGACCCCTGAAGTTGGGAGGCCTCTCAGGGCCAACTGGCCTATCAACCCCTAAGAGAATAGGAGATCCACATCTTCTCTGCACCCTACGAAGCCAGCTCCTACCCTGCCACAGGCACACCTGTATCAGAGGATCCAAGAGACCAGGTTGGTGACCAGCTGATGCTCCTCAGGGCCCTGCGTCCTGCCCGACGGCTGCTGCGGGACCTACTCTGCACTTCCATATTTTCTTCATCCAACCTAGAAAGTAGAAGATCAGACCACTGTCCCCAGACCCATAGGGTCAAGAACTGGGATTCCAGCACAGGACCAGGCTTAGGTGGGGCAAGAGAGGTCTCTTGTTTTTTTAAAGCATAGCCTCCAAACCACCAACCCCACAGGAGGGTCATGGCCTCCCTGCCCAAGAATGTGACCTCCAGAAGGCTAGGTGGACATGACACTGAGGACTTTGGAATGCAGGAACAAAAGCCACTCACACACCAGAACTGCAGGCCGCTAGCAGCACCCTCACATACCTCTGACCACGGGCCTGGGCCTCCAGGGTGTCCGATGCCCCCTCCAGGGAGCTCTGAAGGGCTTGTAGTTGGTTCACAGTCTCCCGCAGCAAGAACCGTGTGACAAACTGGTCCACCTTGGAGGCCTGTTCATACTCCTGTGGGCAGGGCAGAGGAGGTGAGGTTGGCATCACCCTACTCTGAACATACACCTGTAAGAGGGAGCTTATCTTGCTGTCTGGCTGTCTTGCTCATCAGAGCAACAGTGAAACAGTGAAAGCGAAAGGTGCAGGGAATGCAGACCCAGCACAGGCTGATCGTCGATTTTTGTTTGAGATAGGATTTTACTTTTTTAGCACAGACTGGTCTTGAATTCATGATCCTCCTGCTTATGACTCCCCAGTGCTAGAATTAAAGGTGGGCACCACTGTGCCCAACTTCTAAGGCTCCTTTCCTGATCAAGGCTGGGATTTTTTTCATCCTGGCAGGTATGAGGCTGACTCATAGGGATCACAGGCCACTGGTACACTGGGTTTTCCTGGGTGGTAAGGCCACTTTTGCACATGGTACAAAATGATGTGTGATCTGGTCCCCTCATTGACCTGTTAGACCCAAACTCACAATCTACATATGTATTTTTTCTTTCACTCTTCCATTCACCAATCCATGTAATGAACATTTACTGCATGTACCTTGCTAGAAGCTACACATACAAAACAGGCAGGTCACTGAACAGACCCAAACACCAGCCTGCACTGACTCCACATACTCTACCAGCCTCGCCTCAGTTCCTTGAAAGCAAGCAGGGACAGGGAAGCTGACCATGTATCGGGCCCTGTGCCAACTGTCTTGGGATATTCACACTCCTCAGGCTTCCCTTTGTGCCTGTTTCTGCCATGATACTGCACTGAGGTTCCTTTCAGTTCCTTTCTACACAAGACTGAGTCTAGTGCCTGCAGCCTGAGTTCTCAACCCAAAGATACCACCACTGTTGTGGAACATAGCAGTCTGCCCAGCTACATACCTAGACAGTCAAGGATGCCCTCAGAAGCCCTCGCTCCTGCCCCCACCCAAACCTAGCATGGGAGAGTCCTGGGGAGCCACTCTCCAGACTCCACGGCAACACCTATCATGGACTTCACTTCTTGTGTATAACCTGCCTTGGCTTAACTACTGGACCAGGATTATAACAAATGGGATGGTGTGGTGGCTGATTCTTGTCCTTAAGTCTGTGGGTTCTGTTTCCTTGACATCTCTCCAGTAACTTCCCCTTGGAGGTATAAAATGACTGATTGACTTTCTGCTGTTGGCAACTAATTGGATCTAGTTGGAGGATCCACCCACTCCATACCAGACTCATCCCAAGAATTAACAATTTGTAGGAACCATCACTGGTTCCACTTTACATCTGAAACCTTGAGAGGTTGAATCTTGGCCAAGGTTAAGCAGCTAGTTAGTGGCAGGCCAGGATAAAGAGTCACAGCGATTCCCCTCTACTAACCCCTAAGCACCTTATAAGCATTGCTTCATTAAAGCACTAGCCTTGTGTGGCAGCTGAGAAGCTGAGACCAAAGAGGTCATAGACAGTGAATACATTCTCCTGGGAGTTCCAGGGAGCAGCAGAGCTTTGATGTGGTGAGGTCACTTGTGAGCTCACAATGCTGTTACTCTGATGGGGCGGGGCCAAACCGGGGCCCCTGGCTAGAGGGTAGGGCCGAGGCAGCATGGGCAGTGGCCTCTAGTGACCAGTCCTACCATGGGAAACAGCAGTTCCCACAAGAGGACCAAAGAACCCAATAAGGCCAGCAAGGACAGGCCTCCTGACATGGACAAGGCCCGTCACAAGCAGTTCTTCAGCCACCTCAAGCGGAAGAAGCCAAGTGTGAGTATGGGGAGGCCGGATGAGATGCTGGGAGCTGGAGTCTACGCCTGAAGACCCAGGGGCAGGAGAGGGGTTTGAGAATCTCGAGGGGGGGGCCTGGAGCCTACATAGGGGTCCCAGAAGCAAGGGCAAGGTGGTGGGGTTCTCTCAACCAGGGTTCAGGCATAGGTGTCGGCTGGGGCTACAGACATAGAATATCCTTTACTCCCTCTCTCCAGCCCACAGCCTCACAACACGCCAATTTCCCCTTCTTTCAATGGCGAGAGGCCCCTGACTCAGCCCGGGTGGGCGAGAACCCCCGCATCAAGGCTGGGAAAGTACGCAGTGGATCGGCCTAGGGTGGACAGTGGGCTCCTGTGGGGAGGCAGGGTCCCGGGGTCCTGATGGCACGCTGGGGTTCGGGAGGTCGGGTCCTCCGGAGGCGCGGCGCGGGAGTGGCTCAGGCCCTGCGCAGGCCGGTTCTTCCCCTCACGACCCGCCCACCCCTAGACCAAGATCGTGCTGCTTTTTCCCGCTGGACAAGCGGCAGCAGCTGGCGGAGGCAGCGGCGGGCCCATATGCGCGGCCCGGCCGGCCCGCTGAGGACGTGCTCGGCGCCCGGACGTGCTTCCCAGCGGTGGCGCCCATGCTGCGTGGGGCAGGCGACGGCGTGGACAGGCGAGAGGGCGTGCGCGCTCGGGAGATGAAAAGGATCCTGGTGCTGCTCCTGCAGCTGGACGCGCGGCTGCAAGAGGAGGGGCGCCGCGCGGCGGGCGGGCCGGGGGGCGGGGCCAAGGCCCCGCAGGGCTGGCAGCCGCTGTTTGCGCATCTGCTGACCCAGCGCGAGGCCTGCGGCGAAGGCGACCCTCGCGAGGAGCAGCCGCGCAAGCGGCGCCGCTGCCCTCGCCCGCGGCCCTGAGTGCCTGGCGCGGCCCCCAGCGCCGGGACTCTGCTCAATAAAGAGCACATAGCAACCCGGGCGTCTGCCACCTCTGTCTTTGCCGTCGGATCCAAAGCTGAGGCCCAGGGCGAGTAGGAAAGAACGGGACTTAGCACGGCCACGACCACGACTAGAACTAGGACTGCCTTTAACTTTCTTGTGACACACAGGTCAGCTCATGCCAGATCCATAGCAAACCTATGCTTGGCAACGCTAGGATGAACCTGTTTCATAGCTCCCGCTGTTTCTCCACTGCCCCACTGAAGCCCAAGGCTAAAATTGGGATGCGCACTCCCAGCTCCCCATCCTATCCACCCTCAATACCTCACGGTACTCCCCCCCACCCCCGGCTCTTCCAACATGGCACTAGTGGCCTCCAACATCAACCTTCTTACTCCTTACATCACTCCTGAGAGGACCAGCATGCTCTGGGCAGAAGCCTGCTGCTGGCTTTCTTGGATCCCACACCAGACCAGACCCTAAAGTTACCACCTCAGTCGTAGCTGGTTGTGGTAATACCAGCATTCAAGGGGATGGGGTAGGAGGATCTTGAGTTCAGTACAACAGATTGCTTCAGAAAACAAAAACTCTCCTTTCTTGCTGTACACTGATGACCAACTGAGAATGCTTCCTCGGGGACCAGATGAAGGTCCCAGCTCACTAGAACCATAAGCCATGGAATCAAGGGTGCACTTTTGTTGCTGTCCACAGGCTTGAATTGTGCTGGAAAATGTGTAAGCCATACACAGCACAGTCCCTACTTACTTGAAAGCTAACTGCCCTGTCACATGGTTATCAGCACTATGGGCCCCTCCCCAGGACTAATGGGGAGCTTTAACAGCCCTTCCCAGTTTAAAACTCCATGGTCAGATCCAGTTCCTAAGACCTATTTTGCCTTTGTGATCCAGAAAACATTTAAGATGGTTATAATAAAACCCTTATTACAATCCTTATTACACCTGAGTCTTCTATTTGCAACCAAAATGGTCCTAAAGAGAATAATCTATCCAGGAGGGAAGGCTTATTACTCCCTTTTGGAGGGAGAAACACCACAGAGATTTAGGCTTATGAGCTTCAGAAACTGAAGAGGTCAGGCCAGAGCCCCTGTGCTGGGGCTATCAGGGCTGAACATAAGGGGAAATCCTCAGAGTAACTGTAGATGTAGTTGAGAGCTTTCTCTTTAAAACAGTAGAAGGGCTGCACATCTGGCCAGAATATTTAGATACTTTAAGCACTTGGAAGAAAGAATTAACTGGCAGTGCTGGCCAGCCAGGCCTCCATCATGGGCTCCCAAATCACTGCCATCAGCCCGGGTTGGGGGAGGGGGAGCAGCGGCAAGGCTGAGGTCATAATGAGCCCAACCTAAGTTCGTTCCTTCTCGAACCATTCCCTCCCACCTCCGCAGCCAGGTAACTCTCTAGCCAAGCTTGATGTGCCAAGGGATTGCCTAGAAGGCTGGGACTCTGGGACCCTAAGGAAGAATTAAGTCCAGCCTAACAGGGCCGCATCCCAGCTTCCGAGTGGAGCCACAAAGAGGAGCCTCCACTCTAAGAGGCGGGGCCTCGTAGCCAGAGGCAGAGCTGAGAACTGAGTCGGCCGGTTATCTGCCCAGAAGGCCCACGGGGCTTCGGGGCACAGGGAGCCCCAAGGGTGGCGTCCGCGCCCAGGACCCGCCGCGTCCACAGGCTGCCTTCATTGGACCACGTCGCAGTGGTTGTGGACCAAGGCTCAGGATTCACTAAGGCGGGTTTCGCCGGGGAGTTCCAGCCACGTGTCGTGCTGAAGAGCTCTAGTCTGATGCCCAGTTGGGACCGGCCTGTGCTGCCCGGTGTGCCGGGTTGCGAGCTAGCTGGCGGCGTGGCGCGTGCGCACCCCATCAAGCATGGTGTGGTGGTGGACTGGGACGCACTGGAGGGGCTGTGGGAGCGCCTAATGGTGGGAAGCCTGCAGATCCGCCCGGAGCAGTGGCCTGTGCTGGTGAGCGACTCGCCGTCAGCACCACCCGAGGGCCGAGAGAAGGTGGCCGAGCTGCTGTTCGAGGCTCTGACCGTACCCGCGTGCCACATGGCCAGCACGGCGGTGCTGGCACTCTGCTCCACCGGAGCGTTCAGTGGGCTGGCTGTAGAGGCGGGTGCGGGCGTGTGCCACGCCACCCCTGTCTATGCCGGCCATTCCTGGCACAAGGCTACCTTCCATCTGAACGTGGCAGGCAGCACCCTGTCGCGCTACTTTCGAGACCTGCTGGTGGCAGCGTGCCCTGATCGTCAGCTGCAGGCCCTGCCCCGCAAGACCATTACGCAGCTTAAGAAGCGCAGCTGCTATGTGTCGCTAGATTTCCAGAGTGATATCTGTGACCCTGCCCGCCACCAGAGGGCCTGTTTTCGCCTGGGCAAAGGCTGCTACGTGCACCTCGGCAGCGAGCGCTTCCGCTGCCCTGAACCCATCTTCCAGCCAAGTCTCCTAGGCCACTCTGAGCCGGGACTGCCCACGTTGGCCTTCCAGGCACTGCAGAAGATACCCACAACACTGAGGACACGGCTGGCCAATACGGTGGTGTTGGCTGGTGGTTCCACCCTTTTCCCCGGTTTTGTGGAGCGCATGAACCTGGAGCTGGAGGCACAGTGCCGGAGACATGGGTACCCAGCCCTGCAGCCCAGCCTGGTGGCTCAGCCTGGGCGGGGCACAGCTGTTTGGACTGGAGGTTCCATGATGGCTTCCTTGCACTCCTTTCAGTGCCGCTGGGTGACTAGGGCCATGTACCAGGAATACGGCCCTTTTCTGGTACGAGAAGTGTTCGATTGAGTTTTATATTGGACTGGAATGGACAGTGCCACCAGAGGTACCGCAGGAACAGAGACTGCAACTCTGTCCTAGCACGGAGAACCAGATAAACAGATTCAAGTGTTTGCAGATGGCAGGGTTATCATATGGGGATGGGCTGCCCTTTTCCCTTTCTGGGCTAATCCTGACCCTCATTTACTTTAAGTTTGAATACCCAAACCACCACCAGTTCAGAGAATGCCAGTCCAGCAGGGCCAGGCTTAAAGAACAACACTTGGAAAGACTAGTTAACTCTCACATGAGGAAAACAGAAGCCCTGTCCCTAGCTGTGTGCTCAGACAGCCCCTGAAGGTTCCATTCTCCCTTTCTGTAGAAAGTGGGGTCAGAGGGTAGGAGTATATAGCGCAGTGCCTAGCACGTGGAAGGCTTTGGAGTCTATCCTCAGTACCAAAAATATGGTCAGGTAAAACCCCAGGCCTGTTCACCCCAACCCCCAAAAGAGCTAAGAGATTTTTTTTTCTCTACTGTTTGAGACAGGATCTCACTATATGGCCCAGGCTGGGTTCAGTCTCAAGTTCTCCTGCCTCTTCCAAGTGCTAGGTTTAAAAGTGTAAGCCACCACAGCTGGTCTTGGCAGAGATGATCCTTAACACATAAAGGGAGGTTTTTGTTTGTTTTGGGTTTTTTGTTTTGTTTTGATTGTTTTGGTCACTTTACGGGTGTGCAGCCCTGGCTGTCAACACTGTCTATACAGGTTAAAGCATAGGCCAACAAGCTGGTAGGTATATACATACTTGTCCTGGGGTTAGGCACTGCCTCATAGGCTCCATGTACCTGTGGACATGTATGAGCTCCTCTATATCCCAGCCCATGTCTGCCGGCTAGGTCCTGGCTTGGCAGCCCTGACAATTACATCAGGCCAGCAAAAATCTACCAGGTTGCCTTCATTGTTTTAGTTGCTGGGAACACAGCAAAGAACAAAACACTTATCTCTGCCTCTTCCTCCCGCAACAGAGTCTCACTCTAGCCAGGCTGGCCTGAAACTGATAGCAAATCTTCCTGCCTCTGCCTCCTAAGTACTGAGATTACAGGTGTGAGCCACCATGACCTACTTAATTGTTCCTTATCACCCTGGCTTATAGATGAGGAAACTGTGGCTCAAGAGCGAAAGGGTGCAGTCATTAAGTGGGAGTATCAGAATTTGAACCCAAGCTCCATTTCCACAGCTCTGAGCCACAGCAGGAAAGAGTCCCCAGGGAGGGCACCACTGAGCCAGGTCACTTTAGGTTCCCCAAAGGAACCTTCCCTGCACTTACCAACTTTGTAGTATCCATGGCAGTGAGCACCGCACGGTTCAGTGACTCCAACGCAGCCAGAACAGGCCGATAGACACCCAGGTGTTTGGAGAAATAGTCTGCAGGCAGAAGAGGTTTCAAGGGCTCCAGGCCACACCATCTCCCCAACCTGCAATTTTTCAGCTGCCCCAGCCTTCTTGTCCCAGGAGACCAGGCCCCATAAAGTATCCCTTACCACACCCACCTGCCCAGGGGCTGGGACACCAGGGCCAGCACAGGCCTACTCACCACATAGTTTCTCTGTTTCTAAATTGCTGTGAGGGAAAGAGAAAACATCCTTCAGACTCTTAGAACCTGGGCTTGGTGAACTGAACATAGTTGCCAGTGTCCCCACCCCTTCTACTCAGCCTGATAGTAGTATCTTTTTGGTGGGGGAGGGGGCATAGGCACTTCAAAGGGACAGTCCAAGTCTTTGAAGTCCTTGAATGCTGACCTGATCAGGGATTTACACTAAGAAGATGGGAAGGGAATGAAAAGGGAGAGGGGCAGCTGTCCTGTTCACGGTCTGTGTGTCCCTAAGCGAAGAAGCAGGGAAGGAGCCAGATGTGTAGATAAGGACACATGTGGGAAGGTGAATATTCCTGCACCTGCATCAACAGGCAGAGCATACAGAACCCAGCTGTCCTCAGACATCCTCTGCTTGGGAATGGAGGGCTGAGCACGGGTGGTGACTCAGGCCTGGATATTCTGGGGTCTCAGCTGGAAGCAGTGTAGCAACAAGGCTGGAGCTGGAGAAGGTGTGGGTGGATGGATAAAGTTGGCATTGGGCCCTGGAGTCTTTCCCCACCCCCAGCCTCCAGAAAGAACCATGACAGCAGGGGACACAATGGGCTGGGACACCCTAGCCTGGCACTGCCACAGCAAACCATCCCTTCCATTGTACTCACTCGGTAAGATGCCCATCGATGCCACTAAACAGTTCCCGCAGCTCCGCTGAGCTGAGAACCCCATCAGCAAAATAATTCTGGAATTCCTCAAATGAGAGCTTACCATCATCTGAGGAGAGACAGGGCATGGTGTTGGTATCCTTGAGTCCTGTCTGTATCTTGCCCCAAGATCCAGGCTCCCTAAAGACCTGACAGCATTCACAACCACTCAGCCAGGTAGCCTACAGTTCTGACCTCACTGGGGTCTCTGACCATTTTGGACAAAAAGGACAAGAGTCTCCACAAAAAGATATGGTGCAGGAAATAGGGCCCACCTTATACAGGATACATTTAGTAGGGACTCAGTGTCTGCCAAACGGAAATATAAGAAAACAGGCTGGGACACACCAGAGCATAGCTTCCGACTTGAGGGCACAGTCCCTGCCCCCATTAACTAGCCTTGCCCCAGAGTAGAAGAGACTTCCATGCTTTGGCCCCAAGACCTTTCCCAGGGAAGTCACAGTGAAGCAGGTGAAGCCTTCCTAACAGACTCTACAAAGCAGCAGACTGGCTGGGATGAGAATGAGCTTCCCATCATAGGCGGCATATAAGCAGAGGCAAAATGGTTAAAGACAATGGGATTTGGTCTGAATGATAAGCAAAGGTGAGGGCTGTCTAAGCCTCCACTGCAGAATGCAGACAGCATGGGTCTTACACCAGAGCTTCCCACCGACTTGAAGAGAAGAAAAAGAGAAGCACTGGGGACAAGGAGGCAGACACACAAGAGTCTGCAGGTCCGGGGAGAGGGAAAGTGCAGGCTGAATGGGTGCCCCAACACCTCATCCAGGAAACCTAAGGTGGCCTGTCAGGTCTGGATCCCAGACCCACTAATGAAAAGCTTAGACAATTGATTCACTTCTCCGAGTCCCTGTTTCTTTGTCCACGAAGTGGAATGAGGAATTCCCACCTAGCAAGCTGTTGTAAGGAAATCACAAGGTCTTGTACAAGCACCCATCACTGAGCTAGAGTACTACCTGAACATAAGCCCCCCACTCCAGCCTCAGACCAAACCACATTTCCCGGATTCCTATTCTGCATATCATTTGCTCTCCAGGAAGGGTCCCTCGCTTTATCTCCCATTTTGGGTCCCCATTACTTCACTCTAAGCTGCTCCCTCAAGTCCCTACCTCTCCTACCCTACCCCTTCCTACTGTGGGACCCAAGGGGAAGAAACCACACTCACCATTCTTGTCCGCTCTGTGGAAAACCTAGGGGACAAAGGGAAATGAGTGGGTGCTATGAGTGGAGCCAGGGAGGTAGGACCCCCCTCCCTAAGCCAGTGGGGCCTCAGCTGGCCAGCCTGCCCCCCTGCATCGCCTTCCTCCTGCTCAGGGCAGTCCTTCAGGAGCCTCTCACAAGGTAGCACAGGAAGATCACACAGCAAGCCCTAACTCAGACTCCCTCCTGCTGCAGGGGCTGGCTTCACAGTGGGTGGGTGCGCCAGGCCAGCTCTCTGTACCTCCACCTCCCACAGCTGGAGTCTAGCTAGAGTTCATTCTGATATATCAGCCCTTGGCATGGTCCCAGCTTGAGGAAGCTTGGACAGATGGCCAAGATTCATTCTGCAAAGCCTTGGAAACCATATCAGACCTGAACCCTGACTCTTCTGTATGTCCTCCCATAGTCCACTTCATTCTCCATCCCTCCTCTCTGAATAGGCTTTTCCCTTGTGTCCAATGAAGGCTGGCAAGCAGTGGCTAGCCCTTTGCAGGTGCCTTGGTTTTCCCACTAGTACTTGAGGAAGCAGCTTGAAGTTTAACCCTTTCAGGGTTGGGGCCTCTTATGAGGCCAATTCATCGTGAAGACTGTGGGCACCTGTGTATACACGTTCGTGTAAGGTGCAAGGAGAATGGCAAGGGTCAGCAAATTTTGTTTGTAGAGGCAGTGATGAAACAGACACAGCAGTACCCTCAAGACAAGTTCCTGCCCCAGGAAACAGTTCATCAAAGCAGCTCAGCAAAGATCAAGTTCAAGGCCCGAGCCTCAATGTTAGTCTTCTACCCAACTCCCTCAGGGTCACTGGGCTAAACAATCAGTATAAACCTGAAACTGACTCAGATGTCTGCTACTAGCTTGGGATCACACAACAGCTCAACGTGGCCTGATTGGGGTAATTAGGATGGGGGCGGGGCAGGAGATCTAATCTGGACCGAGACACTTTCATCCACATCTTAGTGTGCTCCCTGACTCCATCTGTGACCTGGAACACGTCTCCTTAGGCCTGAAGGACCGTAGTCAAGGTGCTGAGTCACTAGAGCATTGGGGAGGGGGTACAACAGCCTCTCCTCTGCCAGGGACCTCTGGAGTAGGGGCAGGAGTAGGGATAGCTGAGCTCACCAGTGAAAGGTAAAAAGGGGGGAGGGGGGCTCACTCAGAGCAGTGATTGAGACAGGTCAAACTGCTCTACAGTCACACGAGGGGGCTCCAAGGCCACCTGCTGCCCATGAGAGGAGTCCCTCACCAACTATAGGACTCTGCTACCTTTGG
Source organism: Cricetomys ansorgei (assembly GCA_026225945.1). NCBI lineage: Eukaryota > Metazoa > Chordata > Mammalia > Rodentia > Nesomyidae > Cricetomys > Cricetomys ansorgei. The sequence goes on from JAMJFZ010002117.1 coordinate 4,815,248, forward strand.
GTCAGGCCTGAGGCTTCTGGAGCAGGACAGAGCTCCTTCTAGGTCCAGGCTCCCCGTGTTCTATCCGCCCAGCAGGGGCTGCCATGGAGCAGGTCGTCTGCTGTTACTGAGTGTGGACAGCCCAAAGCCCTACTGGACTCATTTGGGGTGAGGGGCAGTAACACTGTGCAGGGACAAGGAGAGACACGAACGGCAGACAGCGCAAGGAACACAAAAGCAGGGGGATCAGAACAGCAGGATCACTGAAGTCTGGGAGAGGGACCGAGGCAGCACCAACAGATGTGGAGACAGACACGGAGAACCGAGGCTTGCGTCCGCCCACCGGTGCCCTACTCACGTCCTGGAAAAGCGCGTGTCCCGCGGCAGGTGTGGGGTGTCGCGGTGGCTGGGGCGCGGGTGGTCGAAGCAAGCACACAGCGAGCAGCCCAGCGCACGCCATGGCTCGGAGGCTCACAAGGCTGCGGTTGCGGCTCCCAGACCGCCCAGGCTGGCTGGGGGCGGGGCACACGCCCATTGGCCCAAGCGCAGCCCCGCCCCCGCCTGGCCTCGGTTTCCCACCCTGGAAGATGCTGCCAAGGGTTAGAGGAGCCACCCAGGAGCCATTGGCAATGACAGCCTGTCAGGAGTCCCAGAGCTCCACCACCCAGTCTAGTGTGGACACGTAAAGCTAAGTGCAGGAGCCATAACCGGTCAAACGCACAAACTCTTCACCTCTGGGCATCTGTCCACTCCTCTGCCAAGTAAGGATAATAATAGATGCTCCTAAAGATTGTCAAGGGTAACAAAATGTAAGGCTTAAGACTGTAAATGCTCTGCTCAGGGATTGTTAATGTGTATCATGGATTCCCAGTCACCCCTCCCTTCTCCGAGATGTCAGCCCCAGCACCTCTTCCAGGTTTTCTTACTTGCAGGACAGTGTGAGGGAACAATGCTGTATGCAGGAACACACACAGGAAAGCATCTGACACAAACAGTTCACTTGCATCTTTACTAATGCTCAGAAATGTCCGGAAGGTGCACAGCAAGCTGACTCTAACACTCCCTTTCTGCACTTGGGCAATATGGGTAATATGTAGGCTTCCTACCAGTCACTGGGCCAGTTTTCTTCCTCTCGTAGGATTACAAATGGAAAGGAAATTAAACCAGACAGGAACAGGGAATGAGCATTCCCTCCAGCCCTAGCCTCATGTTGGCATAGAGTCCCAAACCCAGCCCTAACACCATCAAAATATTTATTAAAATCAAAGCTCGCGCGGGGGGGCGGGGAACAGAACTGTTAGGAAACGAAAGTGCAGATGTGTGGGCAGGGAGGACAATGGAGGAGCACTCCGACCACAGGAGGGACCTCACACTCCCCATCCACCCTGTCAGCGAAGGCCCTCGCTCATCTTTCCCATCTCATATCCACATGTGTGCAGCCAGGGCACTGACACAACCTTCTCAAACGGGACCATTTCTCCAACTTATCCATGGCTGTCAGTCTGTCTCCCTCCCCTAATTTCCAAATAAATAAACTGCTTGGGCCTCAGCTCCTTCGGGGTGGGGCACAAGAACAGCTAGGGAACCCTGCCCTTGTCCAGAGTATAGGAAGTTGGGGTATTAGCCCCAAATCACTCCCACCCTTTGCTTATTTCCCAGGCTTGCCAGAGGCCTCGATAAATAAATAAACGCTCCATTAAAGCTTCGATCGGAAAACCTTTAAGCAGTGCTCTTGCTGTCCTGCGAACCTGACCAGCCAAGCTGCCCCACCTGGCCTGGCTGACACACAGGATTCTGGGAGCAGGCAGCCACCCTGGGCCTCACAGGGCCCCTGCAGCAAGGACACCAAAAGTGCAGTTAGAGCCCCATCCCATCCCAATGCGCACACGTGGATTCATGCACACATGTGGACACACCAAGATGTGTCTACAGCACACATACAGATGTGTTCATCTTCATTCCCCGGTATACACACACACACACAAACACACAAATACATCACTCATCCCAGGTACACAGTGTGCAGTGTGCGGATGCACACACACCATGCAAAATCCTTCCCCTTTTGGCCTGCTCAACCTGACAGCAGACAAACCCCAGAGCTATAAGCTACTGGACAGAGAAGAGGGTACAAATCGTGCTTTTCCAATGAGGCAGGAAAGGTGGCCCAGGGTAGGAGGCTCCAAAGCTGCAGACAGGGTGGGTATCTCCAGACACCCTGGCTCCCTAGGCTTCTGTCAGAAATCCAAAGGGGTCAGGTCTCCAAAGTCACAGTCAAAGAGATCTCTGATGCCCTCACTTTCCTCGAGGCCAAAGTGGTAGTCAAGGGCCTCGTGGGGTGGGGAAAGGCTGATGAACTCCCCAGGGAGGAGCCCAGAGAAGTCTTCTCGAACATGCTCCAGCAGTGAGTCAGCAGCCACCAGTGGTGACAGCCGATCTTCTTCCATGGGGGCCCTCAGGCTGCCCATCCGTGACAATACTGGTTCTGGGGAAAAGGAGGCACTATAGGTTAGGGATGGCCCAGCAGAAGAGGAGCTGCCATGAGTACCTGCCCAAATAGAAGAACAAACCTGCCCCTACCTACCTTGCTCCAGGCCTAGCAGGGATTGGTTGGGATCCAGAGTGGGGGATGTAAAGGGAGGTGATGGTGGAGACCCCGAAGCATCAGGGTCAGCTGTCCTGTCTTCCCCAGTCGATGTCTCCTGGCATGGGGTCCTCCCAGGGCTGATCCCCCCTGCACTCTCCTCAGGGCACAGGAAAACATCGATGGGGCCTTGTTTGCTCTTAAGGGAGATCTGAAATGTCTGGTGGAGGCAGCAGGCAGGGTAAACTGAGACCTAGGTGACCACCAGCCCAGCCCACCCTGTCTTAGTCAGGGCTGGGGTCTCGAGTCTTACCTCTGCAGAGTCCACAGCTTGTAGTTGGGTCTCAGGAGGGGCCTTGATCACTATGACCATCTGTTCTGCGGGGTCCGCGATGCTACGAAGGTCCTGACAGGTCACATAGGCCAAGGTTGGAGGAGTCAAGGACCACCTGACCTCTGAGAAGCCACTGATTCAGCCCACAAAGCAGGATCCACACCTACCTATCACTGCTGTTTTAACTCCCTTATCCTAGGGTCTGGCACATAGTAGGAGCTCAAAACCTCATTCCCAAGCTTCAACAGACACATCTGTGCAGTGAGACTATCCATCTATTTCCAAACTAATGGTTGCCTGTAATAATTTCACATAAAATACTCAACAGGTCTCCAGGCTGAGAGATGGAAACCGACAGTGTCTCACTGTGTAATCCAGTGGACTGTGATCATTTTTATTTTGAGACAGTCTCACTACACAGCCTTGATTGGCCTTGAATTTGTGGCAGTTTCTGCCTCATACCTGGTCCTAGGACTACAAGCACACACCACCATACTGGACTTTACTTCTTTGTTCTGTTGAGATAGAATCTCATTGCATAATCCTGGTTAGCCTGGAAATATGTAGACCAGGTTGGCCTTGAGTTCAGAGATCCACTTGCCTCTGCCTCCCACGTGACAGGATTTTAAAGGCTTGTATCACCACACCCAGCATGGACTTTTCTGTGAATGGTTTCCTTACCTGTATGTGCACCACATATGTACCTGGTACCTTTGGAGGTTAGAAGAGGGCATCAGATGCCCAAGGACTAGAGCTACAAATGGCAGTGAGCCACCATGTGGATGTAAGGAATTGAACTTGGGTCCTCTGCAAGAGGAACAAGTGCTTTTAACTGCTGTTAAAATAAAACTTATTACTTATTTTGTGTGTCTGTGCATACGTGCACATACATGTACAGTTCAGAGGACAGCTTGCAAGAGTTAGTTCCCTCCTTCCACTAGGGACTCAAATTCAGATAGTCAGGATTGGTCAAAGCACTTTTACTCATCAAGCCATTTATCAGCCCTTTCTTTTCTCCTCTTTCGTTCTTTCTCTTTCTTTCTTTCTTTTTTTATTTTTTAGAGAGACAAGGTTTCTCTGTGTAGTCCTGGCTGTCCTAGAACTCACTATGTAGACTAGACTGACCTTAAACTTACAGATATCTGCCTGCCTCTGCATCTCAAGTGCTGGGATTAAAGGCATGTGCTACCACCACCTAATTATTTCCTTCCTTCCTTTCTTTTTTGAGACAGGGTTTCTCTGTTGTAACTTTGGCTGTGTCCTGGAACTCACTCTGTAGACCAGGCTGGGGCCTTGAACTGAGAGAGCCGCCTGTCTCTGCCCCCCCAAGCACTGGGATTAAAGGCGTGCAGCACTACCACCTGGCTATTTTCTTTTTTAATATGTACAATTTTGGAAATGGGTATTACTATCCTCTCTTACACATGAAACAGGTCCATAAAAGTCAGGTAACTTGTCCAGAGTCATATGGTGAATATGCAGAGCCAAGTCCTTCCAAAGCCAGAATCTTTTAGAATTCAGGGCCGTAGGTAACCTCTAGTCTCAGTAGTGTGGTGCCACCACTGGTCAAGCCTGCCCTCCAAACCCCCTGGCCAATCCAAGGATATCGCTGGCTATCTGAGTCTTCAGAAAGCAGTTGCAATTGTGTTGTACAGATGTGCATCAGGTGGTCCAGCTGCTGTTCGCTTTCCTGCAGTTGCTGTAAGTCCTGGGTCAGGCCTTCAAGCCGCTTACTGATCCCCACCATGGTGTGGCTGCCTCTGTGGGAAGCCGGTGAAGAGTTTGCAGCCCTTGGGCCCTCCATCCATCAGCCCCAGCCCTTAGGACAGTCTGCTGTTCCCACTGTTCTGTGAGAAGCAAGCAAGCTCTTTCCCCAGCTAGGGGAACTCTGCTCCCCAGCTAGGGTCCAAGGTAGATTCCAAGCTAGGGTCCAAGGCAGGGCTTAGTAAAATGCCTGGCCTGTCAACAAACACCTACATACCCCACCAAGGAGGCAGGTAAGGAAATAACAGCACATATACGCCACAGAATGACACAGCTGAACTAGTATACACAGAGAATGCTTCCAAAATATACTGTCGAATGGAAAGAAAATAATACAGAATGGAGAATGATCTAACAAAAAACAAGAAGGCAGGTGTTCCAGAGAGGGCAGCCGGATGTCTGGGGAGGGAGGTGAAAGGGAGAATAACAAAACTAAAACATCAGTGATCACAGCACACATGGGAATGGTGGTTGCACAGTGATCCAAGAATGGGTAACACTGGGAACAGGAAACCTTTGGCAGGAGTAGGGCAGGGGATACAACTTGTAAAACTATAGGGAGCTGGATCTGCAAGATCTGTATATCCCTCCCCTTCTATCACCCAGGGAAGACACCACTGCTCAGACCTTGGTTTCCCAGCTGGTAGGAATGCTGGAAATCACCGCAGGCACTTTGTCCTGGTCTGGCTGCCACCTGCCCACCCAGCTGTTCAGCACTTACAGCCACTGGATGTGGTTCTTGGACTTCTTGGAAATGAGCTGGATGCCCTCAAGAACATTGGTGATGTCATAGATGCGCCGTTTCTGCACTTTCAGCACCTCAGCTGCCCAGTTCAGGTCAACAACACCATCAGCTGAGCGGCTCAGCAGCTCCAAGAAGCGTTTGGTGGTCAGATTTAGTGATGTCTCATAGCGTGACTTCTCCCCTGGAGATTTCACACCTGGGGGGCAGGGGTTAGACTAGGCAGAGCTCCTCAAACACTCAGCCTGCCCCCAATAGGCCTGTTTCCCTAGCAAGATGAGGTGGGAAGCAGATGGCTCCTTCCCCTTAGTCAGGCCAAGCAGAAAGGCTCTGTGGCTGCTGTCTGCCAACCAAAGAATTCCTCTTGTGACTGGGGAACTCCCAACCTCCAAGGTCTGAGGAAGTCATGTAAAGGAGCCATTCCAGCTCCTCACTGGGACCCCAGAGTCTACAAGCATGCCCATCCCCCAATCTGGGCCTGAGAAGCTGAAGTCAATAGGCACCTTTCCCTGGATGGCGGCCTCTGCCCCGGAATGGCCCACTGCTCCCAGCCAGATACTGATGGTCAGTTTCCAGATCCAACCTCCGTTTCACCTATGGCAGAAACATAGGGAAATGCCCAGTAACCAGGAGAGAAACCACAGAAGGCTTAGCTAAGGGCTTGGTCTTGCGTCTCATTTTCTTTATTAGGGTACCTAGCTGTGCACCAGCAGAGACAGATCCTAAGGGACACACCATAGGTCATTATCCTATCACACAAGTCACTCCAGTGCAAGGCCGGAGACCTGAGGTCAAGTTTTAAGTCCAATATTTCCTCTCCAGGGCTGGTAACGGTTGAAAAAATACATCAGCAAAGAACAAATCATTGCTGTAAGGCTAGAGATTAAAATGAGGGTGAGTGTATACTAACGTACAATCTACCATTTAGCCTCCTCAGTTCCTAGAACTATGAGATCTCATTATTTAGCCCAGGTTGGCCTCCAACTATGTAGTAGAGGATGGCCTTGAACTCTTTTTGTCTTTTTGTCTCTACCTCCCAAGTACTGGGTTTATAGGCATGTGCCACTAGGACTTGCTACTTTTGATACTTATTTCAAGCACTAGTTCAAGGCCAGTCTGGTCTACAGAGCGAGTTCTAGGACAGCCAGGGCTAAACAGAGAAATCTGTCTCAAAAAAACAAACAAAACAAAGTGCTGACTTTCTTCCCCTTAAATGCAAGCCAGAACTGATGGTGTCACTTCTGAGACTGGCACTAAGGCACTGGAGCTTTTGGAGCTTGACCCTGGAGGTCACAGGGGTAGAGAAAAGCTTCTGTGCTTTACTCTCAAGTGGCCCTGAAGATACATCTCACTGGGGGAACTGAGAATTCCTCTAGATAAGGAGAAATATCACAAATCTGGAAGCAAATCCTGCAACCTTGGTCCTAACTTCTGATACAAGCAGGATGCTTTCTGGCTGCAACAAGATTCAATCCCAAGATGGAAGCACTAGCTAAATCTCCCCTCAAGTCCTGGCTCTCAAAGGCTACAACAAGTGCTTTAAGCCACCAAGAGAGGATACAGGTCCTTTGGGCAAGTCACTTCTCTAGTGTTTAACTTATTTACACACCTATAACCATGGTAGTAGCTGGTGCTCACCGACTGCTTTGTGCAACACCATGATGGCTCTACTTAGAAAGTGGCAGAGCCACAGTTCCTACCCAGGTCTGTTTGAGAAAGAGCTAATCCCCATGCCCTCTGGCTTAGGCTAGACACTCAGAGATGGAGAGGATCCTGAAGTCTCAAGGATAGCTCAAGATACTACTAAACCAGACTTGCTAGCCTCCACCAGCCACAGGCCTTTCTCAGCTAAAACCTTTTTCAACCTGGCCTACCACCTGTCACATCCATTTGCTAAGAATTCTACCCACAGCCATTATCACCACCACCACCCCTCCTCACTGGACAGTCAGCTGTCCCTACACTGGTCTCCCTCGGAAAGGCCTTCCAATACCACTCTTCATATGACCTGCTGCTTCTCCCAATCTCTGGCTCTGAGGCTTAGCCTATGCGCCTCCCCTCACACCTGTAGCTCCCGCTGGCAGGGCCCTTAACAATTTTAAGAGAGATGTTACCCTTCTATGTATTGCCTCAAACTTGGCCTTTTCCTACATTCACTACAAATTGCTGCAGACATGTCTGTCTTCCCTACCTACCCCCTCCACCTCAGAAACACACACTGGATCCAATGAACCTCTGCATCACTGACTGCCACAGACCTTGGTATCGGTTACTATGTGCTAAATGGATTCCCCACCCTCTCAAGCTGCCTCTGATTCCTGGGAGCTAAGGAATAGGACAGCACATAAGGAAGACACTCACATGCAGGCAAGACATTGCCTGTGCCGTCTGTGCCAGGGGAGGGTGGTAACTGCTTCCCATACACTCCTCACCAAACTCCTGCCTGATAGTGGGGCCTATGGCAGCATTGGGATAGACCCGCAGCCAGGGAATAATCCAAGAGATGCACCTCAAAGATAGAGCCATTCAGGAGCAAGACCCCCCCACATACAAACTAGATAGGAATGCCCTCTCCCCAGTATCCTGGCCCTTGCCCACCCCAAAAAACACACCTTAAATTAAGGGCTCAAACAGATGCCTGGTCCCATCACGACTCTCTAGACAACCTTAGCACTGAGATCCTAAAAGTCACAAAGATACTCCTTAGTGAGAACAGCTGAATGACTCCAGAAATGGCCACAGGCACTGTTTACTCAGCCCTGGAACAGCATGCAGCCTCAGTGAAAGACTGGGGCAGGCCTGGATCAACACAGAATGCTCTCACAGACGCACAAGGAAACCACTGTGACAGGTTAACACATATATGGTCCCTTCCTGGACTAAAAAGTCTCAGGAGTTGTTCTCCCGTTCAGTTTGTAGCACAGAGTGTGTTTCAGGAACAGCAACATTTCTGTGAGAGAGCCAAGGCAGACTGCTGCCTCTTCTGGGCAACATGAATGACATACTGTTTGAATAGGGATTAGTCTCAAATAGCCCAGGCTGGCCTCAACTTGATATGCAGCTGAAGAAAACCTTGAACTCCTGGCCCTTACACCTCTATTTCACAAGTACCAAAGTTATAAAGGTACCATCATGCCTGGCTCTCAGAAATTTTTTAGAATGATTAAAAAAAAATTCTGGGGACTGACAGAATGCTTGTCCAAAATGCATTAAACCCTGGGCTCAATCCCCAACAGGACATTAAGTGGACACAGTGACCAGCCAGGGATATATATATATATAAATAAAAATGTCACACCTAAAACATGAGCTCTGAGCTACAACTGGCTTTCTGTTTTTTACAGACTCAATGTGTGGTATTATATCGTAAGTATGTATTAGTAAACATGTATTATGTGTACAACAGAAAACCTCAGTTTCTTGCTGTTACTGTTTTGTGACAGGATCTTTGTAGTGTAGGCTGGCTTTGAACTCAAGATTCGGCATCCTCATTCTTGCCTGCTTGAATTATAAGATGTATCAAAAAACAAGATCGGCTGTTGGTATTTCATTTTTATTTAATTAATTTACTTTTTAAGAACTGTGTGTTTGAGCCCTGTGGCGGTGGCACACGCTTTTAATCCCAGCACTCTGGAGGCAGAGGCAAGTGGATCTCTGTGAGTTCAAAGCAGCCTGGTCTACAGAGTGAGTTCCAGGATAGCCAGAATTACTACAGAGAAACCCTGTCTCGAACAACCAAAACAAATAAAATAAAAGAAAGAAAGAGATGAATTTGTGTCTATATGAGTGTATGTGAACAGAAGAGCATAGGTACCCAAGGAAACCAAAAGACAACATCAAATTCCTTGAAGCCGTAGTTACAGAAATCTGCAACCTCATTGTGGGTGCTGAGACCCAACTCCAGTTCTCATAATACAGCAGCAAGTGCTTTTGATGGCAGAGCCTTCTCTCCAGCCAAACTTACTTTTAAGGAAAGGTTTCACTATAAACCCTGGCTACACAGGATACACACACACACACACACACACACACACACACACACACACACACACGAGAAAGGGGTGGGGGGGGGAAGAGCTATGACAAGGTGGAGGTAGGCAGGCAGGGCAAGGAGGAATGTCTGAATTGCATGGAGCTCTGTACACAGGAAGCACTCAACAACTGCTTACTGGGTAAAGCCAAGCCTGTAGCTTATTTTAAGAACTGCCCCTCAAAAATGCCAAAGTCAGTAGAGGCCAAAATCCAGATTTGCATTCCTTCCCTTTGGCTCCAGAATGGTGTCAGCCTCTCCCACAGAAAATGTTTGCTGGCCTTTAAGTACCATGGGGGCAGGGGATCCTTACTGACCTCTGAACCTAGCATGTAATAGGGACTAACTCAACAACCTGAGAGAATGGGGTATTTATTTGATCAAATGCATAATACCTGCCCAAGCTCCAAGCTCCCACCGGCAGGCACAGGCCCCTGGAGTACATGGAAGGCAAGCCAGGTGACCCACCAAATACAAGGGCCATTAACAATCAGGAAATACCACTCCCTGGCTGAATGGTTAGGAGAGTTCCACTATTTCTGGGCCTCAGCCTTCCCATTTATAAGGGTCAAAAAAAAGGTTGCAGACAGGATTAAGTGGGTGAAGTACGTGGCACAGAGACTGGCACACAAAACATCCTCAAAACAATGGTGGCTGCTATTGTTATTATTATTAGCATCTTGGTGATTCCGGAAGGAAGGCAGCACTGGGCACTGGGCCAAGGGGGCTATGGGCCTTCCCAAGATGCCTCAGGGACCAGCTGCCACCCACACCCCCATCAGCAGTTGAACAGCTTCTACTCCTGGTACTGGGTATTACCCCTCCCACTTGCTTTACGTCCCCTGCTGGGATCCCCCTCAATAAAGTTGGTGGCCCCCCCACCCTGCTCCCACCCCTGCTTGGTCCAAGTTCCAAGCTTCCACTCTCCACTGACTCAGCTGCCTTTTCTAGGCCCCCAGGCTAAACTGGTCTTGAGTGGCTGCTGCTCAGAGATCAGGGAAGGCTTTATCCTAGGATCTCCCTCCCACGTTTGCTCTCTTCAGGCACTGGGGGCCCCCTCGATAGATCCCAGGGGCCCAGCCCACCCAGTCTTTCCAGAGGCTCACGGGTCTGCCCGCCTGATTAATAAAGTTCCATGGCAACCAGGGGCTGGAAGGGTAGCAGATGGAGGGACAGGGAGAGGGAGGGTTGCAGCAGCTGGCCTAGCACCCCGCCCCTGCAGAGAAGGCCTCCCAGTCAGGAGGCCCATTCCCAGAGGCCTGGAAGGCCAGGCCTGCACCTGGCAGTCCAACATTGAGGCACTAAGGAGGGTCTCCCCAAGAGGTCTCCGACATCTCCCTCCTTCACCTCCCCCAAGTAACAGTGCGCAGTACCCAGCCGTAAGTTCTGCTGCAAGACAGCAGACATCAGTTCAAATACCGGCCCTGCCACCTGCAGCTGCATGAAGCACTTCCCTGTCTGGGCCTCAGTTCCTCCCTCTGGCAGATGGGCACGTGACAACACCCAGCTCACAGCAGAATTGAGAATTTTGGCCGACTGTAAGTGTGTCAAAGGCCGGGCGTGCACTAAGCAAGCGCCAGCTGAATACACGTGAGCCATTTTCATAGCGAATCCGACGCCCTGGTGAGGACGCAGAGGCCCAGAGCAAGGGGCAACAAACAGGGACAGGCAGTAGGTCACCGCGCGCCCCGGGGCGGAGCCCGGAGGCCCAGCCCAGGCTCCGCACCGCCCAGCGCTGCAGCCCGCCCCTCCCCCGCCCGCGACTAGGGTCCGTACCGGCGGGCGGCCGAGAGCGGGGCGCGGTGCACTGGGCGCGGGTCGAGGCGCCTGCGGCGTGGCGAAGAGTAGCACGTCAGGGTCGCGGGGGCCAGCGGGCGGCGCGGCGGGGCCCGCGGGGCCCTGCGGGGCGCCGACATCGGGCGTGGCGGAGATGATGACAATCTGCGAGGAGTCGAGCAGTCGCAGCGCGCCCGCCCCGAGCAGGGCCTCCAGCGCCGGCGCGCGCTGGCCGCCCGCGGGGGCCACGGCCATGGCGCTCAAGGCCCGCGTGGCCCGGGAGGCAGGCGGCGGCGGCGGCGCGGACCCATGGCTGCAGGGCGCGGCGAGGGCTCGATCCCGCTCCGCCCCGGCCGCCGCTGCCTGCAAAGTCCGGGCCACTTTTACGCGCCAAATCCTTTTTGCCGCGAAAGAGCCACGCGCCGCCGAGCGCCGCCTCCATTGGCCAGCAAGACTGTGACGGAGGCGGTGTCGGCGTCGGCCATTGGCTGCAGCATGCGGGGCTGGCGACGGAGGGCGGGACCGGGGCGGGGCGGCCAATCCCGGGGCGGGGCGCGCGCAGGCTTTGTCCGGGCGGTGCTGGGAGCCTTCTCTCCCCTCGCGCCTTGCCCTGCAGGAGGCGTGGGCGCCTGGACCCGCCCCCTCCACCGCCTACTCGATGGGTGGTGGGGTCTGGGGAACAGAACAAACTTCGTACTCGGTTCTGCACGTCCCGAAGTCCCCACATGCTACATTACCCCCTAGGCTCTCGACCTGTGGCCTCCACCCTCTCTGCTCAGATTCCAGAAACTAACTCTTCGGAATGCTCAGGCTCACCTCCAAAACTCGCGTCAGCCACATCTCGGGTCCTCGGACCCATTTACTCCATTTGCTCACAGGTCATTGCGCTTTCCTGTCCCTGACACCCAGAAACCAAGCCCAAGTGGGGTGCCAGGAAATAGGGATGTGTGGCTTTGATGTCAGTCTCGTTTTAGCTGAAATTCCTTCAGTAGCCAGCGCCCAGTTTGCGTCCATTCATTTGCTCATTCAACGCTGGCGCCTGTATAATCCCAGCACTCGGGAGGCAGAGGCAGGCGGATCTTTTGCATTCAGTACAGCCGGACCCTGTCTCAAAAAACCAGAAACGTCCGAGAGCCTGTTCGTTGCCCCATCCTCAGTCCAGATCTTGACTCCTGACTCAATGAAAAGGAAAGAGGGGAACAGTGAGGCAGCAGATGCTTGCAATGTGAAGAGAGTCGGCCATTGAAGTATCTCCATGTTAAACCTTAGGTAAGGTGGAACAGGGCCGGTGAGGGTACGTATGGACACGCATTTAATCCTGAGCCCTGGGCTACCTCCATCAGTGTTTCTCATTGCTCAGGTCAGCCCATCTGACCAGTACTGTCCTCTTTGCTAGGCATTGCGCCAGCACTGGAAACAGATGTGAAAGGTTTGACAAGACCTACAGACTTCCTGCACTGGGGGCAGGGGTGACCGCAAGAAGAGAGTAGCTAACAAGATTCATGTCCCCAAGTTCAGTGTAAGCATTGCTTCCTCCAGAGAGTTCTCAACCCAGGGTTACTTCCTCCATTGCCCCATGCTACTTTATCTCTGTCCCAACTCTGACCGCACTGCTCTGGACTGGCTTAGCAGGAGCTGTTTCTCATATCCTTTCTGGGTATAAGAAAAATAGAGGCTGAGGGCAGAGGTTAAAGGAAGCAACAGGAGGCTGTGATTTTCCAAGGTTTCGGAAATACCACGGCACCTGTTAACTTTGGATCACCCTGGGTTGGTCAATTTAGAATCAATCCCCACCTCCCCTACATACCACCTCTTGGGGTTTTTTTGTTTTGTTTTGTTTTTTTGAGACAGGGTCTCACTATGCAAACCTGGTTGTCCTGGAACTCAGTATGTAAACCAGGCTGACCTCAAACCCACAGTGATCTGCCCGCCTCTGCTGGGATTACAGAGGTGTGCCACTCACTCTTTGTGTTTTTAAGAGACAGAATCTTGCTATGTAGCCCAGGCTGGCCTTCCTTGGATCAAAGTAACCTTCCTGCATTGGTCTCCTGAGTGCTAGGATTACAGGCATGTGCCACCAGACTCGGCTCCAAATTAGAATCTCTAAGAGCCCAGAAATGTGTATTTTTACAAGAAACTTCTCATGAAATACACTTGTATTGCCAGCATTTACAAGGCCAAGGCTTAAGTCCCAGGGCAGCCTGGATTATATACAGCAAAAATAAATAAATATGTAAAATTTTAAACAAAAAACACAGGCAACACTTACACCCACCCCAGATAGTTGATCTTTGAAAACAAGTTGGTATACCTTTACAATAAACATGTGGAGTGCCGCTGAAAATTGCAATTCCTACATCTGTATAGCTGCACACACCTGTCACCTCAGCAGGTAGATGCAGGAAGAGTAGGAGTTCCAGGCCTTGGCTTCATAGGCAGTCTGGGCTGCATGAGATGCTGTTTTAAAACAAGTAAATTGCAGCTCCCAAAGATTACTTTTTAGTTTAGTTCCATGTGATAAGTGGGCACCTGGACCTTGCCTCAGCCATCTCAAGTTTTCATGAGGATGAAGGCAAGGGACTAGAAAGTATTCTATAGACTATGGGATGTCTTGGGAAGTAGTGAGAGTATCTTTCCTTCACCTTCTCATGAACAGTCTGTGAAATTACGCATTGCAAACCCTGGAATGTGTCAGAACTGGGAAGGACCACAGACAACACATGAGCCTTTTGCTATGCAGATGGGAAAATGAGGCCCCTTCAGGGATGGTGCTTGTGAACCCTGCAAGTGACAGAATCTGGCCCATGCTGGATCCCTAGCCCTTGGGTCTGCCTGTCTCCATGTCTGTGATGCTCACCCCCCAACACCCACAGTAGAGAAACTGAAGGCTCGATCTCACTCAACATAACCATGACAGACACAGACAGAGGGTGGCAGGGAACGGCACATCTCATTCCAGATGGAGACTTTCCTCTCTCCAAGCTTTCCTAAGGTACCCATTAACAATGGCATTGGCTTTTGTGAAGCCTTCTGCTACTCAGTAGTCATTCAACAAATACTTACTGAGCATCTGTTATATATCAGGGATTGAGATGGGTGCCGGAGGGGGAAATGATATTGTGTCATTTTATGATGATTAAACTGAGTTTACCTGGTTGAAAGGCTATCCTACCCATGCTTGGAGCCAAGCCCAGAGGCTTTGCAAAACCTCATCGATCCCAAAATATTCAGCTACACATCCTAACATGCCTACAGTTACAGGTACTTCAGTTACAGGTACTCAGGAGGTAGAGGTAGGGAAATCACTCGAATCTAGGGATTCAAGGACAGCTGGACCACAGAGGGAGAAATATTAATACACCATTTTAAAGAGGGGGCAGTCTTATGCCAGGTGGGGTGTTACATGCCTTTTATCCCAGCATTTGGGAGGCAGAGGTGGATCTCTGGGAATTCAAGGCTAACCACAGTAACATAATGAGACCCTTTCTCTAAAAACAAAACAAAACAAAACAAAACAAACAAACAAAAACTCAAGTATGATCTGAGAGGCCCTGAGCAGTAGAGAAGAGCGTGGGCTGAAGACCAGAATTTTCCCACAGAAAAATGAGGGTGAGATAAGATCTTCGGGGTGAGTTAGTAAGTAGTGGAAAGCTTAAAGGGCTGGAGAGATGGGCCCCGTGGCCCAGAGCCTGGAAGATCCTGATAAGGCTGTTCTCAATGTCAGCAGTTCTCCTGAGGCTGACCAGCATCCAAAATCTAATCCACCATCACTGGGCAGCCACTTCAATTGACGGTCTCCTTTCAACCTCATAATCCCATAAGTGAAGCTTATTTATCTGCAGGATGCAGAAAGGAAGAGGTTCAGAGAGGGTCCCTCACAGCTCAAGGTCGCACAGCAAGCTGAAATGGGAGCTTAGCCTATTCCTCTGCAAAATCAGGGCTGCCCTTAATAGTTGCCACTCTCTGTTAATGCCCCAGTGTAGCCATAGATTCAGGGCAAAAGGCAGTTTATTCTTTGGCTAATTCAGTCCTTGGTCCTTAGAGGGTTACAGCCTCCATACAATCTAATCTTCAAGCCTAGAACTGGAAAGTTTCAACCTTTGAGATTTACTACTGAGTGGGTTCACTCTGACTAGCTCAGAACTTCTGAACTCAGAAGCCTACTAAACTCAACTTTCTGGTTGGCTGATTCAACTCACTTGCTATTGTGGCTCAAACTCTTTCTCTAAGCTGCTGGTTCAAACTGACCTTCTTAGCTGGCTGACTGTTTCTGACTGAACTCTTCTGACTCTGGCTGACTCTGGCTGATTCTCTGACTGCCTTAGACTGAACTGTCAGCTTGACTTCAAACGGACTCACTCTTCCACACTCACTCTTCCTGTCTGATACTGATTCTTTCTGCTGAACAGCCTCTGTATATCTGCCTTAAACTGCCTCTCTGAGCAGAGAGCTTGCTTTTATATCAGGAGAGTTGGGCGCGTCCTCATTCCGACTCACTGCTAACTTTTCCTCTGATTTGTCACTTTGCCTGCTCTTCACTCTGATTCATCTCAGATGTCACTTCCTGTCTGATACTGACTCCTTCTGAGCTCTGCTTCCTGTCTCTGCTTCTTCTTCTGCTTCTACTTATTTCTGTCTTGGGGATTAAAGGCATGTGCTACCACTGCCTTCTGAATACTGGGATTAAAAGTGTGTACTAGCATTCTTTCTACCCTAGCACAGCCAAGTTCCTGGTTTAAAGAATTAAATATTCCTCTACACTCAAGAACCAGGATCAGGATATAATGTGTGGTTTCCAAAGGGTATTAGGACAGATTCTGGCTTTATTAGTAGATATCCACACCTCTCTAAAGGAGTCCATGGAGGTGGTAGCTCTTGGTCCTGTGTCCTCTGCATAGAGACATCTTACCTTTGGTTCTTTCTAAGATGCAGAGTGGTATAGCAATAAGTGACTAGACCTCTCCATACATTCAGATATAAACAGAAACCCTAGGATATATGACCAAGGTTTACATCATTTCCCTTGAACCAAACTCATTCACACCATGGATATCTACTGAACACCTACTGTGTGTCTGACATTGTAGAAGCTGGAGAGCCATGAGCAAAGCGGATGCATCAAGACACCGGAGCCTGCAGGCCAGAGCAAGACTGAAGAATCATTTCCATGGACCTGCATAATATGCTCATTAAGAAGTTTGACATACTTGGATGGTGGTGGTACCCACTTTAAATCCAGCACTCAGGAGGCAGAGGCAGGTAGATCACTGTGAGTTTGAGGCCAGCCTGACCTACAGTGAATTCCAGGACAGCAAGAATTACAACAGAGGAACCCTGTCTTGAAAAACCAAAATAAGAAAAAAAGAAAAAAAAAAAAGAAGTTTGACAAGTGACAGATAATTTAAAGCTTTTATTCCACACAAACTCCTATAAATATATGTTCTTACCAAAAAAAAAAAAAAACAAAAAAACCCCCTCTTCTTAGCTTAAAAAAAATAAAAACCACTCTCAACATGGTTGTCCCATCATTACAAGGAATACATAATTGGAAGAAATGTCTCTATGGTGACTTCATGTTATTAAGGGGCACAGAGACTTCCTTTGTTAAGTCCTGGCAGAAGGCAATGGGGAGTTTTGCATCTGCAACTCCTCGTTCCTCTTGAGTGATCCCATGACCCTACACTGATTGGCAGTTTACTGTCCCTAGAGAAGTTTTGTCACTATGCCAGCTCTGGTTGAGTAGGCCTCCAACCCACTGGAGAAGTGGTCTCTTACAAAAGCAAGCCTTTAGAGCCAGGCAGACCCCAGCTCATCCTGGCTGGCTGGCTGACAAGGGGTGGTGACTTCCTTCTGGAAGGCCTGTGCTTGCCCCAAGCCTGGAATGTGGGGTGACAGTTCTACTATAGGTATCAGGGTCAGATGAAGAAACAAGGCAAGTAGAGTTTTCAAACTGGCCTACAGAATGGTTTAATTTAAAAATGCAAGCACATGGCTTCCTGGTAGAAACAGCAGTAGGGTCTGGAGATGCAGTCCAGTTGATGCCTGCTTGCCTAGCATGCACAAAACCCCGAGGTCCATCCCCAGTGCTGCATAAAGCTGGTTGTGGTGGTGCACACCTGTAATCCCAGCACTAGGGCGGTGGAAGCAGAAGGATCAGAAGTGTGAAGTTATCCTTGGCTGTATAGCAAGTTCAGGGCTAGCCTGGGCTATATGAGACCTTGTCTCAAACAAAATGAAACAAAAACAAAACCTGTAATGCAATACTAACCATCAAGATGCTAAGCAGTTCCTGTGTTTCCTCCCCCTAGTTACCACACTCACTTCCTGGCTTGCTTTGCTCCGTAACCATGACCATACTCGCCCTGATGTTCCAGGTGAGTCTGCATGCATAGTGCCTTGTGGGGTACAGAGGGAGCCCCGAGGAAGTGTCACAATTGATAGGAGAGTGCATGTACACTAACTGGTTCCAGCACAGCTTCTCTCCTCTGCAAGCCATGAAAGATAAGATATAAACATGGGAATATACGGAAAGCAGGCATTCCTGGTGTCACTGTGTGGCCATGGCCATCAGTCAGCCCAGGGCCACACGGATGAGGTAGGAGGTTCTTAGAGCCCATGGCTCTGATTCTTCATCTGTAAATGGGGATGATGAGATAATGATAAGGATAATGTTTGTCTGATAGGGTCCTTGTCACAGTGAATGAGCTGCTGGATGCTTAGAAAGATACCTAATGTGCCAAGAGTGTTCTGTGCAATATCAGCTGCTATTAAGAAGGAAGTTGAACTAGGCATGGTGGTGGATGGCTTTAATCCCAGCTAGGGAAACAGAAGCAGGTGGATCTCTATGAGTTCAAGGCCAGCCAGGGCTACAAAGTGTGCACTACTCTTACAGAGGTATGATACCAGCTTGGTTCTCAGCACCCACTTAGGTCAGCTCACAGTCCTCTGTAACTCCAGCTCTAGGGGATCTAGCCCCCTCTTCTTTCTATGGGCACCTTCACACATGAACACAAACAAAAATCAAATAAAAACTGAGGCAGGGTTTCAAAATATTCGTTCACATAAAAAACTTTAAAAATAATAAAAGAATGCAGATGAGGCCAGTGAGAGGGCTTGCCAACAGCCTGAGGACTTGCGTTCAGGTAGCAGAAGGGTCCCTAGGTCATATAAAGGCAGAAGGAGAGAACAGACCCCACAATGTTAAACACATGTACGCGTACCCCCACCACACAAATAAATGTTAAAAGATACATTTTCGATGGGTGTAGAGGCAGCACTCAGGAGGTAGAGGCAGCACTCAGGAGGTAGAGGCAGAAGGATCTTTATTAATTCAAGGCCAGCTTTGTCTACATAGCGAGTTCCAGGCCACCCAAGGCTACATAGTGAGTCTCTGTCTAAAAACAGATATAGATAGATATAGGTATAGATAGATGATAGATAGATTGATAGATAGATAGATAGATAGATAGGTAGATAGATAGATAGATAGAGGTGTATAAAGTGGAGATGAGTCCATCCAAGCAGTGTAGACGTGCAGATGCTGAACACCTGGAGTCCCAGTTCTTGGGAGACAGAGGCAGAAAGATAAGGAATTCAAGACCAGTATTAGCTATATGGTGAATTCAAGACCAGGATGGGCTAATGAGACCATGACTCAAACGAGTACTCATATACACACACATCCACACACACACACACACACACACACACACACACACGAGTTTTCCACAGAGGAAAAGAAAAATGGCTCTTGTCCACCTGAAGACTAGGAGAGTTGTCCTGAAATAGTCCGGTCCTACCTCTCAAACTTTGTGAGGCGCAGTCAGACATAGAGACAAAGAGGGGAAGATACATTTGTAGGACAACGGAGTGTGGCACTGAGACATCCCCTCCCTATTCTACTGACCCTGGACCTCTTCGGGGGGCAGGATGGAGACAAAGTGTCTCGTGTCCTTGAACTCCTCATTCTCTAGTCTCCCCCTCCTAAGTCTAGGGTTGTAGGTATGCACTATCACACTCAGGTCCTGAAGCTTTTCATATTTTAACATCTCTGAAATTCTTTATCTCTCCTTCTCCTTTTTCTTTCCTGTTCTCTCTCGCTTTAGAACTCCCACCCCTCCTAATACTGCCATCCTCTCCCTCTCCTCTTTTTGGTGCTGAGGATGGAAAACCTGTACATTGCCACATGCTAGGCATTGCTCTGCTACTCAGCACACCTCCAGTCCCTCTTTCCTTTTTTACAGAATCAAAATAACAGGGCATCTTAGAGGTGGTGAGCTACAGTGTACAGCAAGGGCCAGGTGGGGCTTTGGTGACATCAGTGGGAGAACCCACGCGAAGCCTGTGCAAGCCTCTGGTTGCCATCCTGCACACATACGTGCAGGCCCGGCACTTGCCGGGTCAGAAGCCCTCAGGTCACCACCACTGTCTTCAGCATCAGCAGGGGCTGGCCACAGTGAAGCAATCAGCTTTTCTTTCTTTTTGTAGCTGACATCTGCATTGGGGCCCCAGGTTGACAGGCGCATGGCAAATGCGGCTTCAGAGGAGAGTGGGGAGGGCAGAGCACTGGAAGAGAAAGACTTTTTATAATATATTAAGATATTCACGGAAAGAGCCAGAGCCCTCCAACCCCCTACCCCCACCCACACACTATTTTTAAATTTTAAAAAAAAAAATCTCTTCTGGAAGCCAGAGTTATATATATGCCAAACAGGCCAGGAAACCCAGCAGGCCTCCTGGAGCTGGCAATGAACCGAAACAGGGGCATTGTGTCCAGGCCACTGGCTGGCTGAGGGAGCATTGTTAGGGCCTGGCCCCGTCTGGGAAGAGGGGGGTGAAGAGGGCAGGAGGAGTGTGTTCCCATGACTCCCTGGGGAGCAATGACAATCAGGGCCAGCTGCGAAGCCTGGCATGCCAGGGGCCTGGTAGGCGGCTGGCCTCAGAGGGGCCATGAAGGGCAGGAGAGGATTGAAGAGGAGCAGGGGAGGAGCACAAGGTCCAGGGCCTATCTATCTCTTGGCAAACTCAGAAGCAGAGAAACATGGGGGTTACTCACTACACCCTCCTCTCTCTCTCATCCTTCCTAAGCCCTGGGTCCCTGTGCCATTTTCCAAGGTCACCCTAGATCTGCTCCATCTTCCTTTACTACCAGCAGCCACCTAACCCCGGTCCAGGACACTCTGGACCACAGGGCTTCTTGCTGGCCCCCTGAGCTCCTGGGCTCTGTTCTTCATATGAAGGTAGAAGAGTCTTCCTCAAAGGTAACTCACATCACATTGGCGTTCCCGTTGGTCTACCAGCGGCATGTATGTGACAGACCAGAGGACTGCAGGCAGCACCTGTGCCTTTGCTGACGTTAGAACTCACAGCTTCCTCTAAGTGTGTCACGCTCACTGCAGGTATCCGGGGTGATGGTTAGGCTCATCATACCTTTTAAGTCATAGAAGTTTTTTTTGGGTTTTTTTTTGTTTTTTTATTTTTGGTTTGGATTTTTGTGGTTGGTAAGACAGGGTCTCACTATGTAGCCCAGGCTGGCCTGTACCTCAATATGTCTTCCAGGCTAGCCCGAAGCGTGTGGTCTTGGTTCCTGAATGTTGTGGTTACAAGTGCATACCACCATGGCTGGGCTTTTTTCTTTCTTTTATTATTTTCTAGTTTATTGGTTGTTTTTGTTTGTTTATTTGTTTTTTTCAGAGACAGGGTTTCTGTCCTGGACCTCACTCTATAGACCCAGGCTGGCCTCGAACCCACAGAGATCTGCCTGCCTCTGCCTCCCAAATGCTGGGTTTAAAGGTGTGCACCACCAACACCCGGCAGGTTGTTTTGCTTTTTGAGATAGGATCTTACTATTGACATGCTTTGTAATCCTCCTGTCTCACCTTTTGAGATGGTTATCTTATTATGTAACTTTGGCTGGACAGATCAGACTGGTCTGGAACTCACAGAAATCTACCTGCCTAAGGTGTGGGTCACTGCCACCATGCCTGGGGATTTACTTTCTTTTTAACTATGTATATATGTGTGAGGGGGTGGTAAGTGCATGTGAGTACAGGCAGAAGTCAGAAGCATCAGATCCCCTGGAGCTGGACTTTTAGGTGCTTGTGAATAACCTCACGTGGGTGCTGGGAACTGAACTCGGGTCCTCTGCAAGAGCAGTACAGGTTCTGAATCACTAAACACCTGTTTTTGTTTTTTATTTTTATTCTTTTGAGATGTTCTCATGTAGTCCAGACTGGCTGTCTGGTTAGTTTTTTTTTTTTTTTTTTTTTTTTTTTTTGTCAGCTTGACACAAACTAGAGTTACTTGGGAAGGGGAACCTCAATTGAGAAATTGGCCTGTGGGCATGTCCGGGAGGCACGTTTTCTTGATCAGTGATTGACCTGAGTAGGGCCAGTGTCACCCTTGGGCAGGTGGTGCTGGGAGGTATATGAAGGCACGCTGAGTCAGCCAAGGGAAGCAAGCCAGGGACCGTGCTCCTCCACAGTCCTGCCTGACATCTCAACCCTTTCCTCCCAGATTGCTTTTGGCCATGGCATTTTATCACCAGGACAGAAATCTAAGACACTGTGTGTAGCAGAGGACGGTGTTGACCTCATGCTTCCCCTTCCTCTACCTCCTGAATGCTGAAATTATATGGGCAACAGGAATACAGCTCTTCCAAGGTGAGGATGTAGCTCATTGGCAGACTGCTTGTCTCTCAGGTGCAAGGGTTCAAAGCCCAGCACTGCACATACACAAAGGAACGCACAGCTTAGCCTTCATGTGCATGCTTGCCACTTTATCAAGATATTGTTCCTGCATATTACATCATCGAAGCGATGGTTCCTGGATATCCCATTAGATTGTTTTGTTTTGTTTTATTTTTGAGACAGGCCTTGCTCTGTTAGTTCTGGCTTTATGTGCTTAATTGCATGGGTTTTGGAAACAACACTCTGAGAGGGGACATAGGCTCCCACAGATGCCAGAGGAATTTATGACATAAACAAAGGCACTCCAGAAGAAGTATCTAAAGAGCTGCTGTGGCCTGGCCCCGGTCCTGACTCTCAGCTGACACCCAGCCCACAGGGAGAAGCCGGGAAGAGTAACGAGAACAAGGACTGTGACACGCCCGGACCTGCGTGCAGTTCTGCCTGCTTTCAGTCTAAGTCACGACTTCCACGGGAGCTCTTGAGCAGAGTCCTGGTTGAAGAAAAAAAAAAAAAGGGTCCCTGCATTTAGAAGACGTCTCAAACCAACACTCAGAAGAAATCTCAGCTTTCCTTTGTCCTCTGGATGTGTCTGGCCTCTTCCTCTGCTTAACATCAAAAACCCTTGCTCGAAAATGCCCTTCAAGGCTGAAGTAAGACACTCTCTTCCTAGGGATCTGAAACAAAACAAGGGAAGTTGGGGTGGGGGACACTTTTCCTTTTTTAAATATGCTCTAATTTGTCAAAGAAAAGGATGATCTGAAGTCGTGACATGGCTTCATTCTGGGCGGCAGAACATGGTGTTCTGGTTTAGGAGAACGGAGGATTCAAAGCCTGCTTCTTATAAACCCGAATGCACTCACAGAGCAGTAAAAGGGAACAATGTGAGAAGAGAGGCTGTTGCCAGGATCCTTTCTGGAGCCTGGATGTGGAAGGTTGGAGTGGAGAGCATCAAACACAGGCAGTTTCTTGGCATCTCAGTCTGCAAATCGTTGCTCTCACACGGGCTTGCTTAACGATTTCTAATCTGGGAATGGAGATGCAGAAGGGTCCCAAATTAATGTCATCCCTTCCCTTCACTTGGAAAATCTGAGAGCCTAAATTTTGGGGAACTGTTTCTGGTAAGGCTCAGGCTATCTGGGTTCATTATTACACTCATCGTAGTGTGGACCTGCCCAAGGTATTGGGAAAGTAGAGCTGGGTGCGTGAAGGAATGGGCTCGAAGGATCACTTAAAAAAAGATTTTATTTTTACTTTATGTGTATAGGTACACGTGTGGTGGGTGTTAACGCCTGCATCTGTCTGTACACCATGTGCATGCAGTGCCTGAGAGGGCCAGAAGAGGGTGTCACATGCACTGGAACTGAAGTAACAGTTGTGAGCTAGCCAGGTGTGTGCTGGGAATCAACCTGGGTCCGCTGGAAGAGCAGCCAGGGCTTTCAACCACTGAGCCATCTCTCCAGTCCTTAAAGGCTCACTTTATATAGAATATTAATTAGAAAAAAGCCAAACACACAGATGAGGAGCAGTGTCAGTGTTGAGATAGATGCAAAATAAAGGTTTATTCATAGAGAGGAGCAAATGTACACGGGACACCTCAGAAGGCTGTGCAGCTCTGTAAGTGCTAGAAGCCAGGGGTGTGGCAAAGGGGAAAGCAATGGCTCAGACAGTCCGTTAAGAGTTTGCCATGTAAGCATGAGGCCCAGAGTTTGGATCTCCAGTATCCATGTAAAATGCCAGGCATAGTAAGTAGTGTGTGTCTGTAAAGCCTATACTATGATGACAGAGATAGGGAAATCCCTGAAGCTCACTGGCCAGTCAACCTAGCTAAATTTGTGAGCTCCAGGTTCAGCAAGAGTGAGAGGCCCTGTCTCAAAAAGAAAGTGGAGAGCAATTAAGATAGACACCTAATATAGGCCTCTGACCACATACTCACACACATATTCCACACATGTGCATGCATATACACACAGAGAGTGGGGGGATTCTTATAGTGGGTATCTCTGGCAAGGGGGTACTCAGGACTGAGCTTAGGTATAGGAGAGTCTGACTTTTTTCCCTGTTATACAATTGTTTTAGAATTTGATGGTTTGTTTGAGAGAGGGTCTCATTATATAGCCCTGTCTTACCTGTAACTTACTATATAGGTCAGACTGGTCTCCCAACTCACAAGTCTGCCTCTGCCTTCCAAATGCTGGGATTAACAGAGTGTACCACTTTTGAGTTTTATACTGTGTGTGTGTATGTGTGTGTGTGTGAGAGAGAGAGAGAATATATGTGTGTGTGAGACACAGAATGTGTGTATGTGTGTGTGTGAGAGAGAGAGAGAGAGAATATATGTGTGTGTGAGACACAGAGAGAATGTGTGTGTGTGTGAGAGAGAGAGAGAGGCAGAGAGAGAGAGAAAAAGAGACAGAGAGAGAGGTGTGTGTGTGGCTTTTTGAGACTGGGTCTCTCATGTAGTGCCAGTTCTTGCCTCTGAAAAGTGAGGATTACAGGAATATGCCACTGTGTCTAACTTGGTCTGTACGGGGGGGGGGGGGGGGGAAGAAAGAAAAGGAAAAAAAAAGCCCAAGCATGGTAATACAAACCTATAATCCCAACATTCAGGAGGTAGAAGCAAAGGGATAGGGAATTCAAGACCCGCCTCAGGTGCATATTGAGTTCAAGGCTAGCCTGGGCCACATGGTACCCTCTCTCAAAAAACACAAAACCGAGACCACAAAAGGGAGAAAGTTAATTAAATAATAAAACAGTGTTTTAAGTCTTGCATATATGGAGTCAAAGGATTCCACACAAATGCAGCAGGCAGTTAGGAACTCCAGATTAGTGCACTACACTGTCTCAGGAAGTCACACTCAGGAATGGCAGTAGCTCCTGCCTCTGTGCCAACGGCCCTTTGGCAATCCCTACATAGAGATCACAGAAAATGGAGGCCCAGCTAGGAAGGAGTGGAGCTGGGCTCTTCCCAAAGTTGCTGGAGACAGGCTCTGCTCCTCTCTGTGGGGACCACCCCGCCTTCCTCCCTGGCGTGTGCAGTTGGAGGCACCAGATGCTCTGGCAAGATCCAGAGAGATGCCATCTGCGAGGGAAACCTATTCTTAGAGAGCAGAGCCAGTCGGTGGTGGAGCCGGCCACCCCCAGCAGCAGAGGGGGGACGTCAGGGCAGGAGGCCAAGGCTGGCTGGGGAGAAGGGCAGGCTAAACACAGGGCACACTTATTTCTTAAAATCAGCTTCCTCCTGCATTTGTTCTATTGGAAACAGAGCAACGTTTATTGAATGCTCACTTTACATGTATCGCTTAATACCTCCAGACCCCACGAGGTGTGTTACCACAACGCCTCCTTTACAGATGAAGCACAGATGGCTGTCACTTAGTAGGTCAGGCCTTGAGCCTGGGCATGCTGGTTCCAAGGCCCTTGTCCCTCGTGAGCATGTATACTGCCTCTTAATCTGTTGACCAGTGGCCAATTTAGTTTGTGTTCTCCCTCACCCCCACCCCCGTAATAGAGCCCAAAGTAAGAATTTGACTGCAAGTGGTTTAAATGGGAAGTGGTTCCAGGATACAATGGCTGAGGCTTGAGGGTTCCCACCATGGGCGCTTGGTGCCTGATCCTGCTTGGAGCTCACAAGCCACACACAGAGTATATGGAGGGTTATCTCCTCCGAGGGCTGAGAGCTGCTCATGATGGTAGTTCTCCTTTCTGGGTTAATCTCTATAACTCCATGCCTGCTGCAGAGTGGAAAAGCAGGCTCCAGTTCTCAGGCAGAGAGATGCAGGAGTGGCAACTGGAGAAGTCGGGCATGCACAGAATGCCAGGGCTCCCCACCATCTGCTCTAATAAGCCTGCCTGGCAATGGCTGGCCTCCGTACAATCGAAAAGTTCATCTTCCAGCTCAGGCACAGTAGAAAGTTTCTCCAAATCGTCTGCACTGAACTTGTAGTCGACCTCTGTAGCTGAGAGCACAGGGAGTCAGATACCCCCCCCCCCGCCATTACTCCAGAGCTCTAGAGTAACAAAGCTTGGCTCTGCCATTTACCACTCCCTCAGGCTGGGGCTCAGAGCACAGCACTCGCAACATGGGAACGTGTAGGACATTCAGCCGCTAGGTCCTGTTCCAGACCCCCTGGATCAGAATTTGTATTGTATTATTCATTTGTTTCTTTATTTATTTTTGGGACAGGGTTTCACGTGGTCCGGACTGGTTTCCAACTTGCTATGTAGCAAAGTCCAACCTTGAACTCCCACCCTCTTGCCTCCACTTCCCAGGTAGTATGAATATTAGCATGTCTCCATGCCTGGCCAGAGTCTGTACATGAATAAGCTCTCCAGTGACTCATGTAGCTTTCTACTAGTCATTTCAAACACATACAACAACAGGAGGGGAGGGCATGTTATAAATGTATCACACTAAACCGAGGGTCTCAAGTTGGTAGCCTCTGGACCAGGCTTTCCTGAGAGGTGTTTTGTTTCTCCAGACTAATGGTTTTTAAAAACTCCGCCTGGCACACAATTCTCCAATTCACTGTGGCCCATTTCCCCTGTGGCATAGCACTCCGAGCACTTCCATCAATGCCACTAGAAGCTCCTGTATGCACCAAGTTGGCTTCAAATTCCAGACGCAATAACTAATGTTTGCATAGCATGGCTGAGGTTTCCTAGGTTTAAAGTGACAAAAACATGAGGTTCGAAATCAGGTAGGTGGTTTGAATCATAATGTGGCCATATCGTAGCGGCCATGATACTGTGGGCAAGTACCTCCTCTCTGACCCTCAGTTTTCACATCTGTAAGACATGGATCAATGAACATCCTTGCAAGGTGACTGTATGGATTAAAAACAATAATGTGCCAAGCAGTCAGAAGGAAGCAGAAACTTGCTATGTGGAAGTAACTGGCAGAGTGGCAGCAGGAGTCGCTGTAACGGGTCCAATGTGGATATTGGGTTACTGTGATTATCCTCATTTTATGAGACCTTGAGGTGCTGAGAGGTGGAGAGCTTTTCTCTGGGGATGTATTGCACAGGTGGTACTAGAACTCAGATCATGTCTTAGTTCTAGATTTCCAGTGTCTACTGGAATCTTCTGTGAGGACAGATGTCTTTCTTGATACATGTAAAACATGCTGCCAATGTTGAAGATGTAGTACAAGAGAAAACTGTCATTAGTCCCTATATTAATATATGTTGCAATGACAAGGTTTTGGAAATATCGAGTTAAAATATATGATGAAGGTCTGATGCTAGAGAGACAGCTTAGTGATTAAGAGCACTTAGTGCACAAGGCAGTGGTAGCACACACCTTTAGCCCCCATACTCAGGAGGCAGAGGCAAGTGAGTCTCTGGTCTACAAAGAGTGTTCCAGGACAGCGAGGGCTACACAGAGAAACTCTGTCTTGAAAAACCAAGGTACTAGGTACACACATGGTGCACAGACATACATGCAGGCAAAATATATATCGAAATTAATCTTACATATTCTTTAAACATTTTTATTATATTTTCATTTATTTATTGTATATAGGCATGTGTATGTGTGCACGCGTGTGTGTGCTGTGCGTGCCAGGGCACACATGTGGAGGTCGGAGGAGTTAGTTCTCTCCCTTCACCATGTGGAACACAGGGATCAAACTCAGGTCATCAGGCTTGGCTCAAGCACCTTTTCTCACTGAGCCATGCCCCTGGCCCTTCCTTTTTTTGAGACAGAGTTTTCTTATGTATCCCAGGCTGGCCTGGAATTCACAGCTGCCACAGCCTTCTTAGTACTTTTCAAAACTATGGTCACTAGAAGTTTTATTCTCAGTGCTTGGGACCCAGGGCCTTGCACATACTAAGCTATCCTCCAGCTCTTGAAAAATCTTAATTGCACACATGGCTCACGTGTTCTTACTGGACAGTGGGATTCTAGAACTTCCCAATAGACCACTGTAGACAAAGAACTTAGTTGTTTGTTTGCTTTTTTATAAAGTATTTGTAACCTATTGCAAAGCAATAGGGCAAAGAGCCCTCTGATACACAGCACAGGGGAGGGTTACCTTACCCATCAGGAAGAAACTCTCCTCTAAGTGTCCTCCCCTGAACTGAGTGGCCCAAGGCCCAGAGAGGGGTGTAACTTGCCCTGACCTTACAGACATCGGAAGAACGGCTGAGATCAAGCCTCAGATTCCTCACCAGGACCCAGGCACTTGCTTTTACTATTCAAAAGTACCTAGCAGGCACGAAACTCGGTGCTTTTACTTCAGCAAGCGGAGCCCTGGGGTAATTCAGGCTGGAGTGTGAGGTTCATGACTTTGAGAAGGCAGAATCCTTCATAGGGTGAATATGAGAACCATATTCAGAGAAACAGCTGGACACTGCCTGGAAGCTGTCTGGATGGAGGAGCTCCCGTAAGCACCTTGGGTTGTGTTACTTGGAGGGGCGCCTCTTGTTGAAGATGAGGAAGTCTGAGATGTCATGCCACACGTTGCTGTCTTCGTAGAGGTAGGTCATGGAGGACTGCAGTGAGGGCTGCAGAGTGGACCGGTGGTACTCATACAGCCATAGCACAAGCCCCCAAATCACTGCAGTGTGCAAGGGGAACGGGTCCCACCTAAGTGCAGGGATGTAGCCCTTCTCCACACCCAGGCGGCACAAGGCGAACAGAAACACGAGATGTCAGGTACATGTTGATCTGCAGTGAGGAAATGTTGGGGGTTACTAGCCAGCATAGCCACTGGGAACCTTGACCTGCCCACCCACCCACAGGCGCTAGGCATTGACTATGCACTGGCTCTGTGATTTTCAAAGTTAATGTGAGAGATGACTGAGGTGGTTTGAAGCAGACATTTTGATATTTCTGTTTATATGTGTGTGGGGGATGTGTTTGTGGGGGTACATCCTCATCTGTATGTCCGGTGCTTGTGCACATGTGTGTATGGAGACCAGAGGTTGACATTGGGTCTTCCTCAGTTCCCTCTCTAGCCTAATTTTTGTTTCGTTTTTGCGTTTTAGAGACAAGGTTTCCCTATTAGGTAGTGGTCCTGGAACTTGCTATGTAGACCAGGCTGGCCTAGAACTTACAGAGATCTGCCTGCGTCTACATCCTGAGTGAAGGGATTAAAGGCATGTACCACCGTGAATAATTTATTTATTTATTTTTCTGTGTCAAGTTCACAAATAGCATAATTTAAAACAAAAAACAGAAACCCCAATGTCTTGCCAGGTAGTAGTGGTGCACACCTTTAATCCCAGCACTCACTCAGGAGGCAGAGGCAGGCAGATCTCTGTGAATTTGAGGTCAGTTTGGTCTACATAGCCAGTTCCAGAAACACCTGGGGCTGTGTAGAGGAGACCCTGTTTCAACACTCTTCCCACCAAAGAAATCTTCCAATTTACAAATGTTTTCTCTTTTTAGAGATTTAAAAGCACTCAATCCCTGAGCTATAGATCCATCCTGGCCCCTCCCCTACCTGTTGAGATAAAAACCTCTCATTGAACCTAAAGTGTACCAATTTGGCTAGACTGGCTGACCGGTGAGTTTAAGGACCCACCTCTCTCCGCCTTCCAAATACTGTGCCTGGCTTAAAAAATAATGCTAATTATTTATTTATTTATGTGTGTGTGTACGTGTGTGTGTGTGTGTGTATACATGTGTATGCATGTGGTATACGTACGTATGTGGGTGCATGTGTATGTGTGTGGTGTGTAAGTAAGCCAGAGGACACTAACTACCTCCGCAATGCTAAGATTACAAGTAAGCACCATAGTGCCTAGCTTCTTCAAGGATAACTTGAGGAAGTTGGCTTTCTCCTTCTACTACTTGGTTCCAGGGATCAAACTCAAGACATCAGGTTTGACAGCAAGCACCTTAACCCACTGAGCCATCTTGCC
Source organism: Cricetomys ansorgei (assembly GCA_026225945.1). Lineage (NCBI taxonomy): Eukaryota > Metazoa > Chordata > Mammalia > Rodentia > Nesomyidae > Cricetomys > Cricetomys ansorgei. Next base: position 4,845,010 of record JAMJFZ010002117.1, read on the forward strand.
AACCTTTGTGTTTTATTTATCTTTTTCTTTTTTTCCAGTTTTTTTTTTTTTTCGGGGATGTGGGGGTCATATTCTGGACAGAGTTTCTCTGTTGTAGCCCTGATTGTCCTGGAACTCACTATGTAGACCAGGCTGGCCTCAAATTCAGAGATCTGTCTACCTCTGCCTCCCGAGTGCTGGGATTATAGGCATGTGCCACAACCCCTGGACAATATTATTATTTTTCATTAGAAAACTCTCTCCCAGTGTGTGTGTGTGTGTGTGTGTGTGTGTGTGTGTGTGTGTGTGTGTAAGCTAGAGGACACTATTTAAGTGTTGTTCCTCAAAAGCCATCCATCTTGGTTTTTAATTTTTTTTTTGATACAGGGTCTCTCATTGTCTGGGGCTCTCCAATTTGGATGGAGTGGTTTGGTGACCAGAAAGCCCCAGGGATCCTCCCGTATCCACCTCCCAGTGCTGGGATTACAAGTAAGCGCCATAGTGCTTAGCTCATTATGTGAGTTTTGGGGATCAAACTCAGGTCTTAGTTTTGCTTGGTAAGCACTTTGCTAGGAGAACTACCTCTCTATCCTCTTATTAGAAGTTTTTAAAATGAATTATATGCAGTTCAAAATTTTACAAAATGATCCATAAGAGGAAAAAATAATATTTTGGACCTCCTTGAAATTCAATTTTTTTTCTCTGTGAAGCCAGGCTGGTGTACATAATAAATTTCAGGCCAGCCAGGGTTACATGACAGGACCTTGTCTCAGAAAAAAGAAAAAGAAAAGTTACAGATGAGAAGACATTCAATGCACATCTGCAAAGCACCCATAGACCATCTGAGAAATGTCTCAGAACTCAAAAGTCACACATGAAATCATTCTAATTGGAAAATAAGCAAAAGATGTAATGTTTCATCAAAGAGGTTGTTGTATAGGTGGCAAATGATAATGTGGAGAATTCTTCAACATCATTAGCTCAGAGAAAGGCGAAGTGAAGTCACAACGAGATGCCCTGTCGCAACGGCTAAGACAGGACTGGTGAGAATGGTTAGGGGTTGAGGGCGCTTGCGGCAAAAGCCTAATGTCCTAGGTTCTATCTCCAGAGTCCACAGTGGAAGGAGAGAACCAACTCCCAAGAGTTGCCCTCTGACTCACACACATACACTACAGCAGGTGCACACCTACACTTATAATCTTGTCACACACACACACTCATAAAATGAAAAGTTTAAAACATGGATAAAATAAACTGTGCAGTAATCAAATGTTAGCTAGGATGTGGAGACATTAGACACTCATACATCCATGGTGAGAATGTAAAATGAAACAGTCACTCTGGAAGACAGCTTGGTAGAAGGTTGTTGGGTTTTTTTTAATTTCTTTCTTTTTTGGCAGGTTGTTTTAAAACCAAGCACGCATGTACCATACAACCCACAATTATACTCTTGAGCTTTTATCCCAGAAAAACAAAAACTCATGTTCACAGAAGTATCTGTACAAGAGTGTTCTTTGCAGTTCTACTTGTACTACCCTAACGCTGCCCAAATGTCTTTCAAAGGAAAAAACAAAACAAAACTGTGGTACTTCTATACTATTTAGGAATAAAAAGGAATAAATTAAGCCAGAGTGGCCATACATGACAATAACCCCAGTGCTCTGGAGGCTAAGGGAGAACTGCCAAGACTTCAAGGCCATCTTGGGCTACAGAGCAAGACACTGTAAGGAGAAAAAACAGCTGGTTGTGGTGGCACATGCCTATAATCCAAACACTGGAGCAGTAGAGGCAGCAGGAGGTCGAAACCAGGCTCAGCTATATATTGAGTTTGAGGCCAGTCTGGGTAACATGAGACCCTGTCTCAAAAATTAAATGAAGGGGCTGGAGGGCTGGCTCAGTGGTTAAGAGCATTTGCTGCTCTTGCAGAACCAAGTTCAGGTCCCAGCACTCGATGTGGCTCACTACTTTCTGTAACTCCAGTTCCAGTGGATCCAACACCCTCTTCTGGCCTCCCCAGGCACGAGGCACACATGCGGCACACACGCACACATTCAGGCAAACACCCAAGCACGTAAAAGAAACATAATCTGTTTTAAAAGCAATAAAGAAATTAACTATTAATATATGCAAAATGTGAGTAGGTCTGTAGGGAATTACGTATGCCGAGTGTAAAAAGACTACATAGCAAATACTTGCACCAAGTAACATGCTTAAATGACAAAATTTTAGAAATGAAACACTGAGTAGTTGTCAGGGTCAGGAAGTTAAGTGATGGTAGAGGGAGCCAGACATAACCAGATCTCCCAGAGTTTAGGGCTTCATAAACCAGTGAAATCCATTTTAAAAAAACTCGGCTGGACAGATGGGTCAGCAGTTAAAAGCACTGGCTGCTCTTCCAGAGGACCCAGGTTCAATTCCCAGCTTCCACACAGCAGCTCACAACCATCTGTAACTCCAGTTCCAGGGGATCCAATGCCCTTTTCTGGCCTCAGTGGAGACCAGGCACACATGAGATGCACAGCACGCATGTAGGCAAAACACTCATATATTAAAAAGTCCTCAGAAAACTTTCTAACAAAATGAAAATGCTCGTACCCATAAACTTCTCATTTCTAGAAACGAGCAATCTGACACATGTACAAGCTACAGACTGGCGCTTGCAGTGATCGCCAAAAGGCTAGCCCTTTTCTCCCAAGCCCATCCAGAGGCCACTGGGGAAATCACAGCCCCATCCATGCTCTGGCACAAGCACAGGCAATAGGGACTGCCTCTGACAGTGGCTTGAGTTACAGGGGGGGTGGGGCCTTTCTTTTGCATTTTTTTCTGATTTTATCATGATGTCTCTTGTGCTGGACAGAGTCTGAACTTTCGACAGACACAGGCTACCCACAATGTCCCTCCTGTGTGACCTGGGAAGACTGTTTCTTCCCAAAGAATCGGTCTATTTCAAAATCTTGGATAGCTCAGTCACTTAAAGCATCAGACTTTTAATCTGAGGGTTCAAGGTTCAAGTGCATTATTGTTACACTGTATTATTTGATGAGAGAAATAAAAAAAAAGCTGGGCAGAGGTGGTACACATTTTTAATCCCAGCAGAGGCAGGCAGATGTCTGAGTTCAAGGCCAGCCTGGTCTACAGAGTAAGTTCCAGGACACCCAGGACTACACAGAGAAACTCTGTCTCAAGAAACAAAACAAAGCAAAACAAAACATTCATTTCATATCAGCTACCAAGACTACAAAAATAGAATTTGTCATAGTATTCCATGGTATTCAATATCTTTTTCAAAAATTACATTTCATTTATTATTTTATTTTAGGGCCGTATGCCATAGCACAAGTAGACAGGCCAGAGGAAAACCTTTGGGAGCTCCAGAGATCAAATTAAGTTATCAGATTTAATGGCAGGCAGCTTGACCAGCTCAGCGGCACAGGCCCTGAGGGCTTGTTTGTTTATTTGTTTGTTTATTGAAATAGGGTCTCTCTATATAGTCCTGGCTGTCTTAGAACTCACTATGTTCACAGAGCTCCTCTTGTCTTTGCCTCATGAGTTTTTAATGTCCTCAAGACCTTTTAATGTCCAGGAGACATTAAACATAACCTGTCATTTCTAGTATTGGTAAAAAAATCTTTGTAGGTGATCCTGGGTAGAGGCTTAGTGATTTTATTCTTCTTTGCAAAGAACCAGCTTTTCTCTTTTGATTTCCTGTTTTTAATTTCACTGAGTTCTGCTTGTTTGTTTTGAGATGCAGCCTAGGCTGGCTTCAAATTGATGCCTTAGTCTCTCAGTGTACCGCCACACCCAGGCCAAAGTATGTCTATAAAAAAAAAATCTTAGGCTTCGCAGTTAAGAGTACCTGCTGCTCTTGCACACAAATGGCGCACAAATGCCCCTAAGTCTAGCTCCAGAAGATATAACACCCTTCTCAGGCCTCCATGACACACACACACAGATGCATACACACATAAATAAATAATTTTTAAAAAAAATCATTGCACCACCTAGGTGATGTGTATCTGTAATCTCAGCACTTGGGATGAGCGGAACTATCAGGAGGTCAAGGCAAGCCTTAGATACATAGCAAGCTCAAGCCTATCTAAACAAGACGAAACCTGTAGTAACAAATTCTTTGCCCAAAGTGCCAAAGAGCAGAGGACACACTGATGTAGGGAGCCCTGGGATTCCAACCGTGGATTAGTTTACAAATGGGAAAACTGAGGGAGAAGTCACCTTCCCAAGGTCACGCAGAGGGACGAGTCAAGAGTTCATCTTCTTCACACCCCCTCCCCTCGGTTAGAGGGCATCCCACAGTTCCCGAACCCTTTACCTGGCTATTGACGTTGTTGTTCTTTCCAAACACCAGGAGGCCCCCGATGAAGGCAGCCAGGAAAGAGTGCATCTGGTGGGTCTCGCCTTGCACATGGGACTGTAGGGCACAGAGACTCTTATAGGTGAACACAAAGCACGCCAGGTTCCGAGAGTGAATGTATGTGGATTTCAGAATGGCCTGCAGCTTCTCTCGGACACTGCACAAACAGAAAGCCCTCATGAGTTATGCCCAGCCGGTCCAGGCAGGTTTCCCGGGAGGACATATAGATCTGAATTAGCAAGGAGCACAAAGCTGGACCCATCCAATCTGAGACCTCTGTGGAGGGTGCTTAATGTCCTCAGGGCACTGCTCTCACCAGACTTGGGGTTTTAACTTAGTGTCACCACCTCAGAGGGCCACTCCCTGACACCTTGCATTAATGAGTGCCCATCCGCTTCCCGTTTGTCTTTTCCTTCGTGGCTCTTATCACCATTCAACATTCATAAGCTGGTTAATGAAGTTCCCTTGTCCTCGTTATAAGCAGAGTAGGGTCAAGATTTTGCTTGTTCATCCTAAAGGCACAGAACAGGGCCTGGCACACAGTAGATGCTCAATAAATAGAGGAGGTAAGTGAAGAGTGAACAAGTGAATGAGTGCCTACTATGAGCTGGATCTGCAGATAGAATTCTGAGAAACGACAGACCTGCTTCCTGGCTTCGAGGGGCTTAAAGGGGGTAAACATAATCACCAGGACAGGACGCAGACACTGACTGACAAGAGGTGGTCCTAGAATCTGAAGGATGGGAAGGAATCGGTGAGCTGGGCATGCTGGGAAGGAATCGGTGAGCGGGGCATGCTGGGAAGGAATCGGTGAGCGGGGCATGCTGGGAAGGAATTGGTGAGAGGGGTCGGCTACGTTAGATGACTCAGCATAAGCAAAAGCCCCGAGGACAGACACAGAGAGAAAGGCCGCAAAGCAACCGAGAGAGAGGCCAGTGTGGGCTATGAGCAGGGCCTTTGTGTGGAAAAGGATGTGGGGGAGTGAGGTCAGCCACTGTGAATGGTCTTCCTTTCGAGAGAAAGAGGAGCTGATTTGATCCATTTCTTTTTTGTTGTTTTTAATTTATTTTATTTTGTGTGTATGAGTACTTTCTTTTTAAAGGAGTGTGTGTGTGTGTGTGTGTGTGTGTGTGTGTGCGAGCGTGTGAGCACACGCACACTTGTGCACATGTCTGTGGATGCCCACAGAGGTCCACAGAGAGCATCAGATTCCCTGGAACTGGAGTTACAGGCATTTGTGAGGTGCTGGCTGTGAATCCTGGGAATTGAACTCCAGTCCTCTGTAAGAACAAGCACTCTCAATGGCTGAGCCATCTCCACAGCCCTACTAGGGGACAGCAAAGACAGCTAAGAAAGAGCAGTTCCTCTCAGTCTGAACAAGGGCATGGTGGAGGTCTGTTATTGGGTGGGAAGAGCCAGCAGCAGCTGGTTCTTGGCTCTTGAGGTCATGAACCCCGTGATCTATCTTTATATGTTTGTTGGTTGGTTGGTTGGTTGGTTTTTTGAGATAGGGTTTTTCTATGTAGCCCTGGCTGTCCTGGAACTTGCTATGTAGCCAGGCTGTCTGGAACTCAGGGGTCTACCTGCCTCTGCCTCCCAAGTGCTAGGATTAAAGAAGTGTGCCACCATATCCAGCTATGAGTAACATTTTTACAGCAAGAAAGTTGGGTTGTAGTAGGGCGTGGTGGCACACACCCCTGTAATCCTAGGTAGAACCGGAGGATTGGGAGTTGGAGACCAATCGGGGCTACAGAGCGAGAGCCTATCTCAAAAACAAATGCCAGATTGCTTGCCTTGAATCCCAGAACTCTGGAGGGCAAAGGCAGGTAAGACTTCTGTGAGTTTGAGGCCATCCTGGTCTACACAGTGAGACTCTGCCTAAAAGAAAAACAAAACAAAACTCAAAAAGCCAAACCCTGAAAAAAGTAAGTAAATAGCTGGCACTGGCTATTGATCCTCCCTTCAAGATGTCTCTAGAGTCTGACTCTGTCTTCCTGCCCCCACCCAGATCTAGGTCACCACACTAGGACATTGCATGGCTTCTTGCTAGTATGCACACCTACTTCTGCTCCCCGTCATTCCCTCCTCCCTCTCTAAGCTGTACGTAACCTGCAACAAGTGATTAATCCTCATACTGTTAAACATAGGTGAGCCAGATAGTTGGGAGGCTGAGGCAGGATTTGAGCTTTGAATTAGGAGGGCAGGCTGGCAACATAACAGGACATCATCTAAGACGCAAAAAGGAAACAAAACGCACAAAGCCTTCAGAACTGGTCTACATAGCGAGGTCCAGGACAGACAGGGCTATGTAAAAAGACCCCACCTCAAAAACCAATCAACAAATCAACAAAGGTGCTCATGGGGCCATGTTTTCAAGAGCCAAGAACCAGATGGCTCAAAGGTTAAGAGAGTATAGTGCTCTTGCAGAGAGCCTGAGTTCAGTTCCTAACACCCGTGTAAGGTGGCTCAGAACCGCCTGAAATGCCACCTCCAGAGACTCTGACACCCTCTTTTGAGCACCTACCTCCAAGAGCACCTGCACTGATGTGCGTACATTCAGAGATATATAATTCAAAACCAAAATAAATATTTTAAAAAACCTGCAGGAAGTCAAAATGGAGAGACACCCCTGTTCAAAATGCTACAGTTTCCTGTTCTCGCCTAAAAGGAAAACCAAGCTCCTCTCTCAGGCATAGAGCCAGACAGGCCTGACCTGGTTCTCGCTATGACCCTCTCTCCCTTTCAACCTTTGGTGGCCAACTTCTCAAACTCACCAGGCCCACTCCTACCTCCGGCCCTTCCCTCTGGCCTTCAGCATCTTGTGAACTCTTTCCCCTGATACTCTTAATGTTAATTTTCTGCTATCTCCTTCTAGAGGTAGCAGAAAGGTAAACCCTTGAAAGGCAGGGGTCGTTGTCTGTTTTGTTCACTGCTGTATCCTTAGCAACCAGAATAGTATCCATCATATAGTAGATGTTCATTAGATACTTGGTGATGGAATGAATACGTTCAGGTTTTTTAAAAGTGATTTGGGACCCGGTCTCAAAAAAACAAAACCAAGAAGACTTGGAGGGGCTGGAACCCAGTGCTAGTGAAGGAGAAAAGGGAGAGGAACAGATGAGATGTGGAGGGCAAAAAGCCCCAACAAAGATAAATAAAATAAAAATGCCAAAACAGAAATCTTGCAACTTGGACTTAGCCCACCCTCTGTGTAGGATTCTTTCTTTCTTAGATTCATTTATTTTCCATTTTATGGGTATGAGTGTTTTGCCTGTGTGCTTGTGCATCACATGTTGAAGTTGGAGTCCTTGGGACTTGATGACTGGGAGCTGTCATGTGAGTGCTAGGAACTGAACTCAGGTCCTCTGAAAAGGCAACAGTGAAGCCGTCTCTCCAATCCCCATGTATGATTCTTGTAAGCTGCAGGGGTGTCTGTATCCATAAAAGACTGGGTAAGGCCTTGAAGGAAGAGTTACAGGGACTCAGAAGAGGGCCAAGACAGTGAAGCAGGTGGAGGGATGTCAGAGACTGATTCCCAGAGAATATGACACAAAGGTTTCCAGGGAGAAATAAAGGCTGGCTAGAGGACTGGGCACCCCTGGAAGTGAGTGTGCACAGGCATTCATGTGGGAGTGAAGCACCAAAGCATGTGCATGGGACAGGGCCTGTGTGCCAAGGAAGCCCACACAGGACACTGCAGGGCCAGCTGTGGCCAGGTTGCAGAAGGCCTTCAAGGCCTGGCAGCTGGGTCTCTACGGAAGATAATGAGGAGCCATAGGCATTTTCAAGTGGGGGACATGGGATCAGAGTTGGAATGTAGGAAGCGATAGAGGAACGGGGAAGCTAGTCCCAGCTAGGAAACAACCATGCCCATCCTGGCCTGAGGGCCACCCACATTGCCTCCCAACTGGTGTGCAGAGAGAGTATATACCTGCCACTCCTGAAGAGGAAGGTCATGACCAGTGCATGAGGTGCCCGGATTTTGACTCCATAGCTGTAGAAACAGAAGAAAATGGTTACAAACCCATCACCGTAGCAGCTTCCAGGCTCTCTCTCCCTTTGACCCCCAATTCTGACACCACATTGGGAGGGAAATCAATGTTGGCTTTCCAGCTATATCTGGGTGGAAGTTCCAGATCCTCCAGATAGGGCAGCCTTTGGCTTATCTTTACCTCCTCTGAGCCTCAGTTTCCCCAACCGAAAAAGGAATGATAAACCTCAGAGGAGCCAGTATAATACTGATGGAAGAAAATAAATTAAGCAAAAGGTGTCCACCATCCCTGACCATCTGGCTCTGCAGAGATTCTCCCTCAGCTCTTCTAGCTGCAGCCAGACTAATCTTTCATTAATTTAAATCTGATGTATTATTGCTATTACTAAAACTGTTTTTTTTAATTTTTATTGCATTCATTCATTGACACTTACTCTTACTACGTAGCCCTTTGTAGTGCTGGAATTCACTGTCTATACCAGGCTGGCCTTAACCTCAGAGAGGCTGAGTGTGGTGCACACACCTTTAATCCCAGTACTTAAGAGACAGAGGCAGGTGGAGCTCTCTGAGTTCAAAGCCAGCCTGGTCTACATAGTGAGTTCCAGGCCAGCCAGGGCTACATAGTGAGACCCTGTCTCAGAAAGAAATCAACAACAACAAAAAACTCATAGAGGTCTGCCTGCCTATACCTCCTGAGTGCTGGAATTAAAGGGGCATGTCACCATACCAAGAATTTTACTTTTGATTTATTATTATTGTTTTGGTAGATTTAAAAATTACTATATTTATTTGTGCATGTGTGTGGGCATGTGTGCTAGCTAGTTTTATGCCAACTAGACCCAAGTGATGATAATCTGAGAGAAGGGAACCTTAATTGTAAAAATATCTGCAGAAGATTAGGCTGTAGGCAGCCAAGCCTGTAGGACATTTTCTTAAATAGTGATTGAAGGGGTAGGGCCCAGGTCATTGTGGGTGGTGATGCCACCAGTGTACTGGTGGTCCTGGGGTCTGTAAGAAAGCAGACTGACCAAGCCATGAGGAGCAAGCCAGGAAGCAGCACCCCTATATGGCCTCTCCATCAGGTTCTTGCTTCCAGGTTCTTGCCCAGTTTGAGTTCCTGCCTTGGCTTCCCACAGTGGACTGTGACTCAGGATATGTAGGCTAAACAAACCCTTTCCTCCCCAAGTTGCTTTTGTTAATGGTGTTTCGTCACAGCACTAGTAACCTTAACTAAGACAGCATGAATGCCACAGCATGTGTGTGTGTGTGTGTGTGTGTGTGTGTGTGTGTGTGTGTGTGTGTTAGAGAACAGCTTGCAGGAGTCAGTTTTCTCTTTACACCCCCTGAACCTGGGGATCAGCAGTAAGTGCTGTTACCTACTGAGCCATATCACCAACACTGGATGTTTTTGTTTGTTTGTTTTGTTTTTCTGTTTTTTGTTTGTAAGGATCTCATGTAGCCCAGTCTCTGTAGCTGACACTGGCTTTAAACTCCCACCACCTCCTGAATGCTGGGATTATAGATGTGTGCTTCTACGCCTAGTTTAATTTATTATTATTATTATTTGTGTGTGTGTGTGTGTGTGTGTGTGTGTATGCATGTATACACTGGAGTTTAGAAGAGGTGTCAAATCCCCTAGAGATGGAGTTATAGGTGGCTGTGAGCTACATATTGTGGGTGCTAGGAACCATACTGAGGTCCTCTTCAAAAACAGCAAGTGCTCTTAACCACTGAACTGTCTTTCCAACCCCTGTGCCTGGCTTCCTATCTTCTTTATCAGACATCTGGTGCTGGCTAGTTTTATGTCAACTTGATACAGGCTAGAGTCATCTGAGAGGAGGGAGCCTCAACTGAGAAAATGCCTCTGTAAGAACTGGCTATAGGCAGGGCTGGAGGGCATTTTCTTAATTAATGATTAATGGAGGAGAGCCTAGCCCACTGTAGGTGGTACTACCTTTGGGCCTATGGTCTTTGATTCTACAGGAAAGCAGGCTGAGCAAACCATGAAGAGTAAGCCAGTAAGCAGCATTTCTCCATGGCCTCTGCATCAGCTCCTGCCTCCAGGTTCCTGCCTGGTTTGTGTTCCTACCTTGGCTTTCCTCAATGGACTGTGACTCAGTTTATGTGAGTCAAATAAACCCTTTCCTCTCCAAGTTGCTTTTGGTCATGGTATTTCATCACGGTAATAGTAATCCCAACTAAGACACACCTTTACTCTCATTTCTATAGCTGAGTCTAGCCTTACAAGGCTTAAAATCCCTTGAAGCTCTTGAGACAATGGTCATGAGCCACATGCTGTTGTCACCTGAATATATAGGAATATTCACTGAAGGCTTCACACAAGAGGGGCTGCAGTGGCACACTCCATTAGCCTGGTACTTACATGAAACCACAGATAGCCAGAATCAGGCACTGGATAGACAGCTGAGAAAGTACAGTGTTTGCACAGAGGACCCACATAAGAGCTAGTTCAGTGAAGCTCATCAGTAACTCCAGACAGTGCAGACAGAGATAGGCAGGCAGCCTCGCCAATGGATGAGCTCTAGGCTCTGTGAGAGACACTGCCGCAAAAACCAATAAAAAAGAGATGGAGGAAGACAACTAATGTTGACCTCTGACCCCATGTGCTTACCCATTCACACATCCACATGAATGTGTGTGTGTGTGTGTGAGAGAGAGAGAGAGGAGGAGGGAGAAGAGGATGTAGAAGCAGCAGCAGCACGTTTCCTTTCTATTTTCATTTTACTTGGGAGAAACTGAGGCCAGAGGAGATAAGACAGGAAAATGAGCTGAGTGTGGTGATGCATGCCTTTAGGCCTTTAATCCTAACCCTTGAAGGCAGAGGCACGCAGATCTTTGTGAGTTCAAGGCCAGCCACGTCTACACAGCAAGTTCCATGTCAGCCAGGGCTACTTAGAAAGACTCTGTTTCAAATAAACATACTAATTTGGGACTGGAGAGATTTCGCAGTGGTTAGGAGCATATACTGCCCTTGCAGAGGACTTGGATTCAGTTTCAACACCACATGGCGGCTCACAACCATCTATATCTCCAGTTCCAGGGTATCTTACACCCTCTTCTGGCTTCCACAGGTACCAAGCATGCACATAAAAGAGTAGGTGCATACATGCAGGCAAAGCATGCATGCACATAAAATAAATATCTAAAAAACTCATTAATTTTAAAAATTTTAAAAGAGGAAGCCAAGGTCAGAAGAGATGAAGAGTCATTCAGTATTCAGAATAAAAGCATTAGGATCTGAGCCCAAGGACATGACACAGAAAGTGTCTGCCATGGCTGGGAGGGCTCACTGAGGAGGATACAGGGGAATCTGCAGTAAGAGAACATGTACAAAGCCCTCAATGGGAAGTGCTTGCTGGCTCTGGGGCTGAGTCTGCAGGATTTAAAAGAGCAAGGTGTGGAAGTGTGGGCAGCCAGTGAAGCAAATAGTGTAAGGTGAGGAAGTTGTTCTATAAAGGTGGGAGACATTAGATGTATTTGTGCACACAACACTGTGGAAGAAGACACAAGAGACTCACACAAAATTGTTTCCACAGAGAGGGACTGATGACAGAGGACAGTTGAGTAACTTTATTTTAGAGTTTGGGATGGGACTCAGGGCTCCTTGCACACTAAGCTTGTGCTCTACCGCCAAGCACTCTAGCACTCCTGGCTTTTTCTGACGTTTGTGAATGTGCTACCTAACTACTACGACACTACGACTACTACTTCTCCTCCTCTTTTTTTTTTTTTTTTTTTTTTGAGACAAGGTTTCTCTTTTGTAACTCTGGCTGCCCTGGAACTCACTCTGTAGACCAGGCTAGCCTTGAACTCACAAAGATCCGCCTGCCTCTGCCTCCTGAGTTCTGGGGTTAAAGGCGTGTACCACCACCCAGCACCTAACTTCTTAAAAATGCAATTTAAAAAAATTTAAAGTTGACAGCTTTAAAATGGTGTTTTTGTTGCAGAAGCCAGTCCGATTTCCTTATCTCCTCCTCTGCCCAGCAGTGCTCAGGCAGTTCCCAGGCCCTGTGGCCTTCCTTCCCCCACACCTCCAAAACCTTATCTCCCTCTCCTGCACCAAGAGGCCTTCAGCCTCCCCCCCAGCCAGTCATGGCCTTCATTTTATCCTAGACAGGAACAGACTGTCCTCAAGTCCCTATATCTGCCAAGCCCTTTCTCAGATCCCTCAGATTCAGATGAGACTTGTTACAATCACTCCTGTAATCTCAGAAATTGAGTGGGTGAGACGGGGGACCTTGAGTTTGAGGCCAACCTAAGCTATGCAGAAAGATGTCTAGGTCAGTAAAGTGTTTGCCTTGTAAGTGTGAGAACCTGAATTCAGACCCCTGGAATCCTTGCAGAAAGCAAGGTTGGTGGTGGGCACCTGAATTCCAAGAAATGGGGAGACAGGAGGCAGAGACAGGCAGGTTCTTGGAGTCTGACAGCCAAGTAGCTGAGCCTACTCGGTGAATTTCAGGTCAGTGCGACCCTTTCCCAAACAAAAAGTGAAAGGACAGTGTCTAAGGAATGACAGCAAGATTGTCCTTTGATCTCCACGTGTAGGCATGCATGCATGTGCATGTGTATATCTGTGTGCGTGTGTGTGTGTGTGTGTGTGTACACAAGTAAAACTATACAGGACTTTTTTTTTTTTTAACCTCCAGACCTTTGTTATTCCACGCTCAGGATGTCCTTTTCTCCCTGGGAAACTCTTAATTTGGCTTTCAGAACATCACCATCACTTCCCCTGAAAGGCATTCTTGACTACTACTTTGCACTGGTATGGTATTCGTTTTTGGAGATGTTTTTATTTTTGTTTTTGGCTATAGAGTCTTGCTATTCGGCTCAGGGTAGCCTTAAACCTGCAATCCACTTGCCTCTAAAGTGCTATGATTTAAAGTGTGTGCTGCCATGCTCAGTCCTGTCATAGTAGTTCATGAGACTTCCCCTTGGACTTGCAATCCTTATAGATGGACACAGCATCTGTGTCACTAACAAGAGATGAAATCCTTGCCCTAGAGAGTCATGAATGGCTGAGTCTACAGATTTAATTTTACAGAGGAGGAATCTAAGACCAGAAGAGACAAAGAATCATTCCATTTTTACAATGAAAGCATTGGGATTAGAGTCCAAGCAATGGGAAAAGGTCTGTCCTGGCTGGGAAGGTCCACTGAGGAAGACACAGCAGAAGTGCAGCAGGGGCAGATGTACAAAGCCCATATTGGGCAATGCTTGCTGGCACAGGAGTCAGCTCCTGCTTTGTCCAAAGGGGCTATTGATGTTATCTCAGAGTTCATCTCGCTCTGGTCAAAGAGTGGCTGATATCATCTGGCCAGATCCAGCAGGAACCAGTTTCTACCTGATTAAGTATCCATTCTGCGTTTGAATCCTGACTGTGACCCCGACATGATATGACCAGGAGCAATCGGCATACCTCTCCAAGTCACTATCCACTCGTCTGGAAGGCAGAGACCAGAGTAATCCCTAGTTTTCAAATATTCATTCAAGAAAAATTTGAATGCCTATTTTGGAGGGAGTGCCAGGATACATACAGGAAAAATTATGTCCTTGTGAAACATACTTTATTGTTGTTGTTGTTGAGACAGGCCTCAGACTGTGTAGTCCGGGGTGACCTGGAACTCACTATTTAGCACAAGTCAGCCTTGAGCTCGCCATGACCCTCCTGGCCTGGCCTCCCAAGTGTTGGGATTAACAGCATGTCACCGCCCCAGTCTGATAAAGCACACTTTTTAGTAAGAGACATGGACTATGAAACAAGATTATTCAGTGTCTGGTGAGGACAAGTACTACAGAGGGGAAAAAAAAAGCATGGAACAAGGTGGAAAGTTCAGAGACCTCCTCAGTGGGGAGGTAATATGGAAGCAGAGATCTGAAAAGGGAGAGTGAACCAGGGAGACAGCCTGTGTCTATAACAATGCCATCGGTGTGCAGACACACACCAGGCACCGTGCTCAGCAGTTCACACACACTGGCCGAGTCCTCAGACAGTACTATATGAGCGCTCCAGAGGACCCATTTTCTAGAAAGTGAGGCTCAGAAAGGCTAAATGACTTGTTCAAGACCAAGACCAAGGTAGCTGACTCCAGGTCCTAAATTGTGGCAGGTCACACACTCACCACCGTGCCACTTGCTGCTACCAGGATGCCAACCTCAGGGGACAGAGACTTGGGTGTCTTCTCTGAGTCATTGCTAGTTCTGGCACAGTAGATCCTTGATCATGGTTAATGAATGAGGTTTAAAAAGGTAGAACTTCCCTCCAGGCACCAGTCAAGGAAAACGACCCCAAGACCTCCTCTGTATGAGGGAGTGAGATCAATTTGCCCAGCAAATATCAGCTGCAAATTCTTACACTGTCACTTCCCACAAGTCCCCAGAGAAAATGAGGGCCAAGGTGGAGTTATATAGATGAGAAACAGGATTTGAACCTGTTGGCAACTAAATAGGGAAAGCTACCAGGCAGTAGGTGACCATGGGTTTGCTAAAGGACAGAGTCCAGTTTCTTTTGTGCAGACAAAGCCACCGAAGCCAAATAGGCCAAAGGGCACACGGTAAGATGAGGTGAACTTGGCCCAAATGAGGAGATACAGGTAATGGCACAGGAGGCAACTAAACCAAGAGTGCCAGGTTGTAAAGCAGGGAGAAGGACACAGGGAGCCCCAGCTCAGGATTGACAAGGTGACAGGAACCCAGAATCCTGCGCCCACAAACAGGGTATTGAAATCTACAGACACAGAAGGCTCCTAGAGAGCGCACAGAGCGGTGGCACGGGGTCTCGAACTCGCGTCCCCAGCTAGGCCCCGTCCCTCAGCCCCGACCAACTCCGTGGTCCCACTCACACGGCCCCGTTCCGGAAGCCCTTAAGCACGGCCAACGCAGTGTGGTAGCGGCGCTTGCGCAGCAACATGTTGACAGCCTGGAGAAGAGCTCGCAGCTGCGGAGGGGCGGCCATAGCACCGGAGCACTCGATCGCGGGACCCGGCTGGACTTACTGACAACCCTGCGTTCTGGCTACACAGCCCACTGCATGGGGAGGACCGCCCTATCGTTGTATCCATAGGCTGATCCTTCCGTCACTCATCAAAGACAGCCAATCACAGAGCGCACTTGTCTGTAAGGGGCTGAGCCGTTCTCATTCTTCGGAATTGCTGTGTGATTGGAAGAGAAAGGAGAGTTGGCGACCAGTCGCCGCGACTCGGAAGGTCTCACGCAGGATTCGCCCAACCAGAAAGCAGTTTTCTTAGGGAGGAGTTTGATTCCTTGAGGGCGGAGGAGGAGTTTGTTACAGGAGTTAAGCGTGCTTTACTTTTGGGAGGTGGCATTGACCTAATGATCACACATGACACTTTTGACTGCCTAGCAAGTATCGCGGCTAACTTCTCAGCGCATACATCACAAGTCACTCTTGTTTATGTTGTTTGGTGTTTTGAGAACTCATGTAGTCCAGGCTGGCCTTGAACTCTGAAACCCTGTCTCTACCTCTCACGTGCTTGGATTGCAGGCCTGTGCCCTCAATCTTATCTTCTATTTATTTTTTAAAATACAAACTCTTTCCCAGGCCCCCCACCCCCCTCCAAGGAGCAGGCATATTTACGTGATTGCTGGCCTTTGCCTTCTGGTCCACATTCTCCCTTCACAACCTACTGGCTTAGTTTCCATTCCTTAAGTATGCCAAGAACCGTTCTGCTTCAAAGGGGTTGAACCTGCTATTTCCTTGTTGAAATTCATCGCCCCTCTACTTCCTATGACTGACTTCCTCTCGGTATTGAGGTGTCAGCTCAGGTACCACCTAATCAGGGAAGCCCTGCAGGATATCCCACAGACAGTAGTTGCTCACTCTGATGTAGGGTTTTTCTGTTTTTGTTCATTTTCTCTATGGAACTCTTCACACTTTGTAATGGCTGCTGCTTGCTCAGTGTCCATCATCACATGGACTCTTTGTTTTCTTAGGGCCAGAAAGCTGTTTGTCTACTTTTCTGCTCACTCCCAAAACATTGATGAGTGACTTTAAATATGATGTTACCGTGTAAAAAAGATAACAGTTACATGTCGAGTGGTGGCTGTAATTTGGGAGGTTGTTCCCTCATCCTTGGGACATGTGATATCTACTTGTGATAGTGCCTGGATTAGTATCAGAGGACAGTGTCAGAGTTCAGTAAAGGAAGTGAATGGTGTTAAACCTATTCCATCACAAAATTGGATCTTTCTTTATTTCTTTTGTAATGATCAACTAGTTTATTCGGTTAGTCCTCTAAAATACTATATTAGAAAATAGTGTCTAGAGACTGGGGATATAGCTCAGTTGGTAGAGTGTTGTCTAGCCTGCAAGAAGTCCCTAGCTTGACCTCCAGCATTTCATGAGCTGGGTGTGGTGGCATGCACCTGTAATTCCAAGATGAGAGAGGTGAAGCAGGTAACTCAGAGGTTCAAGGTTATTCTCAGCTACATACATAGTGAGTTCAAGGCTAGCTCGAAATACATGAGATCCTGTTTCAAAAGTATGGGGAGAGGCTTCAGAGATGGCTCAGAATGTAAAGTGCTTGCTGTCCAAGCGTGGAGACCTAAATTCAACCATTGGAACCTATGGTAAAAGCTGGGTGTAGTGGTGTGATTTGTAATCTCAGTGCTGGGGAAGTAGAGACATCCCCAGGACTCACTGGCCAGACAGCCTAGTTTAACTGTGGGCCTCAGGTCCCTGTGAGCAAACCTGTCTCAAAAAGACAAGGTAGACAGCTCCTGAGAAATGACACCAGAGTTTGCCTCTGGCCTCCACACACATATACATACATATCAATGCATCCCCACACATATGTGCAACCACACGTATATGAATGCACATACATATAGACACGTCATATGTATACAAATAGTGATTGTGTTGTGGAAATGTCCTCTCCTCCTCCACGGGAGGCCCACACACTCTCGCTGCCTTCCTTAATGTTGGGAATGGATGACTTTTAGTTGGTGACCAAGTCTCCAGTGATTTCCAGGAAGTTCCATCACATTTTGCTAGTACTCAACACCAACATTGACGAGCACTATGGCTTGGCCTTTGCCATTATTGATATGAAGGGTATGGAGCAAAGATATGCTCAAATGGTGTGGCGCTCTGAACTCACTGAGGGTGTGTGAAACATGAGATCACAGCCATGAAGAATTCACACCCGAACGCAAGAAAGACGGGCAGAAAGGAATGAAGCCAGGCTCTGGCCAGTGTCTGCACATCAAGTTCTGCCGAGACCTTGGACACTGATGAAGACTGAGGCCCATACAATCCTGTGTTACTTCTGGCATTTTTGTGTCCAAGGCCCACACATCAAGACCACTGGCCACTATGGTCATAGCATGGGTAAATCTTCAGGCATTTCTGTTAATAGATAGTTAATGTACCTAATGTGTCTATTTATATAATCCTCTTATAAACACAGAAATGCTTAAAGTGTGAGGAATGTCCAGGCTGTTATTGAGGGAAAACTAAAATCTAGATAACAGGAGGACTCAGATATCGGAATACTAAAGCCGCTTATGATACGAGAGCCTTGACAAATATTGAACCTGAGAATTTCTGTTTGTCGACCTGACAGGGAAAGAAATACAAGAGTAGAGTCAAGGGCCTGCTCAGAGAGAGGAGGCTTAGAGTAGACTGCCATGAAAAAAAAAAAAAAAAAAAGAATTTCACTTTCCAGGCTAATGTGACATGAAACCACTGTATAACCCATTAGGCCCACAGCCCCCAGAAAATGCTGCTTCTGAGCTAAACACACAGTTGAAAGAAAAGCAAAGGGGAATTCTTTTTTAAAAGAATGTTTTTAAAGCTCTGTCTTGGAAAGTGTAGCTTTTGTACCCTGGGAATAGGGCTTGGTATGCCAAGAACTCTCAAACTATGCCAACTGTGATGGTGCACATCAGCAGTCTCAGTCCTGGCTGAGCAGAGGCAGGAGGATCATGTATTTGAGTCTGGCCTAGGCTATCCTAAAATACCCTGTCTCAGGTAAAGTGTTTTCCACCACACTCAGCTTATTATTTTATTTTATTTTATTTTATTGTATTTTATTTTATTTTTACTGTTGTGATCTGTGTGTGTGTGTGTGCGTGTGTGCATGCGCATGCAGGAACTAGAGTGCTGGTGACCAGGAATGCCAGAGTCGTTTGTGAGCCACCCAACATGGGTGCTAGGAAACAAACTTAGGTCCTCTGCAAGAGCAGTACATGATCTTAACTGTTGAGCCTTCGACTTTCCCCAGTTCCCAAAAATCTTCTTCTATATAAAAATAAGGAAGACATTTCAAGCTATGAACAGTAACTGGTGTCCCCACAACCTTGCAGAAATCAGATTCAGAGTGGGAGTCAGCTAATGTGAGAGTGTTTGCCTTGCCAGCTTGAGAGCGTGAGCTGGGATCCCTAGAAGCAGAGCAAAAAGTGCATGTTTAGTGGGGTGTGGTGACAGGTGCATACCCTTATTCCCAGCACTAGGGAGGAGGACCCTCCGGACTGGCCAAGGCTATGGAACAAGACCTTATCTCAAAACAAACTAACAAACAAATAAACAAAACAATCTGGAGAAGAACACATCTGCTTTTGGCTCCAGGGATCCCAAAAAACAGTTTCACAGGTGTATGACCAGCCTGTCATTGGCGGTAATCAGGTTCCTAAGAGAATACAAAAAGTGAACAGAGCAACACAAATTATAAATATTGTAATTCAGGCACAGGCTTTCAGGAAAAAAAAAAAAACATGAAATTTAAAGCTCAGAAGTAGCAATAGAGAACTTAAAAGTATTTATTATTCTTTAAAATTATGTGTATTTGCATGTTTCTCTCTGTGTGTGTGTGTGTGTGTGCATGTGTGTGCATGTGTGTGCGTGTGTGTTCAGTGAGCAGGGAGGCCAGAGCAGTCGCATCCCCTGGAGCTGGAGTTACAGTTTTGTGAGCATCCTGATGTGGGTCCTCTGCAAGCGCAGTATGTACTCTTAACTACTGAGCCATCTCTGCAGCCCCAGAAACATTTTTTAATATAAAAAATTAGGTAATCCTTCCACCTTGGGAGGTGGGAACTGGAGGATCAGGTCGTACGGAGCTTCATAGTGATTTTGTTGCCTAGGCTCCAAGGGACCCTTTCACAATTTCTCCTTCCTTCCCTCTGTCTGTCTGTCTGTCTCTTTCTCTCTCTCTTCCACCCCCCCACTCTCTCTCTCTCTCTCTTTCTGTGTGTGTGTGTGTAATTTGAAAAATGACTAAGCAAAGCTGTTAGAAATGTTACCTGAAACTACATGGAGAATCAGTCCCTGAGTTGTGACATGTGGCCCAGTGTTGGGAGCAGGTATTTGGAAACAATTCAGCTTGGCAGGTCTTCCTGAATACTATCCTTTGGTAAGCTCTTTCTTAAGTGGATGAATAAGTTTCTATCCTTCCAAGCCTCCCATGGTGCTAAAGGCTAAAAAAATATTGCCACAGTAAGAACATTTATTATCTAGTGATCCATTTTCATTTTGCACAACTCAAAAAGTTCCTCAGGGCAGACCTATTTATTTACCTTTGTCCATATATATATATATATATATAGTATTTTGCCTACAAGTATGTCTGTAAACCATTTCTGTGCCTGGTGCCCACAGAGGACAGAAGAGGACATCAGATCCATCAGAACTGAAGTTCTTGACTGTTGTTAGTTGTCATGTGGGTACTGAGAATCAAACACAAGTCCTTTGGAAGAGCAACCAGTGCTCTTAATCACTGAGCCATCTCTTTAGCTCCCGTTTTGTTTTTCTTAATATGTTTTTAAGTTACACTATTCCTTAGTGTGTGTATGCACCGATGCCCCATAGTGTACATGTAGAGGTGAGAAGACAACTGGCAGGAACTGGTTCAAGGCCAAAATTAAAAATGCATATAAGTGACATTGAACTAGAAAGGTTGGTGGACACAGGCATGAACTTAACAATAATTTCCCATGGGTCATGGAATTCAAATTGGCCCCTTTGAGAAGTTTATAGGGATTGAGAAATTATTCTGAGAAAAGCAAAGTATGAAATGGATTACATGTGTGGGACCTGAAGGCCCAAAAGGAAAGTTAAGGCCTTATGTGGCTGACATAGTTATAAATTATGGAGAAGAGATTTATTGCAATAATTGGGAAATCAAATTAATATCCCTTCTATCCCAGAAAAGACACATAAAATAAAGTCTCTACAGGAAGATGCTCTTAATAAGGGAGATGCATAGGTTGTACAGGGTCTCCAAAAGCTGACACAACAGGTATTGAGTTTTCAAATTTATAAAGGAGGCCACTGCTGAAAATATACCAACTATCCTACTCTTAAAATGGTTAACTAAAAAGCCTGTATGGATAGAGAAGTAGCCCTTACAAAAGAAAAATTACAGGCACTTGAACAGCTGGTATAGGATCAGTTAAAGGCTCAGCATATAGAAGAGTCTACCAGCCCATAAAACTCACCTGTATTTGTTATAAAGAGATAACCTGGAAAATGGAGAATGTTAACTGATTTGAGGGCTATGACCAGGGTGATTTGGCCCGTGGGTCTGCTTCAGCCTAGAATTCCTTTGCCTTTGTTACTACCTAAGGCATGGAATCTGACAGTGATTGATTTTAAAGATTTTTTTTTTTTTTTTTTTTTTTACTATTCCCTTGCAAGAGCAGGACAAGGGAAAGTTTGCTTTTACAGTACCCACCTATAACAATGCTCAACCTGACAAAAGATATCAGTGGAAAGTCCTTCCCCAAGGAATGTAAAATAGTCCAACTTTATCTCAATATTTTGTGCAACAGCAGTTAGGAATAATTCAAAAACAATTTCCCCAATCAATAAGACATATATAGAAAAAGTTGCTGATTTCATTATAAGGGATATTTAATATTTATTATTGAATATAATATTTAAAACCAGGCAGTGGTAGTGTATGCCTTTAATCCCAGTACTTGGGAGGCAGCGGCAGGTGGATCTCTGTGAGTTTAAGGCCAGCCTGATCTACAGAGTGAGTTCCAAGACAGCCAGAGGTACAACAGAGAAACCCTATGTTGAAAAATCAAAAATAAATAAATATAGTATTTAATTATAAGACTTTATAACACTTCATCAGCTGGTCAAGAACAGATCCAGCAGACATAGTAGTGCCTTACACTCATGCTGTGATTATATGATTATGGGTAATCAATGAATATTGGCAAAGAGCTTGTAGCAATTATTCAGGAGAAATTAATAACAAATATCCTAAAAGCAAGGGCATTCAGTGTATAAAGAGAACCTACTGGATACTCTCTCATATAATGAAAGAAAAACCTGTTTCTGGAGTGTCTACATTTTATACTGATACAAATAAATCAGGAATGGCAGGCTACAAGTCAGGAAAAAAAACTAAGTAAAGCTCATATGCTTCAGTTAAAAAAATCAGAGTTGTATGCTATTCTTATGATATTGTTGTATTTTCCTGAATCTCTTAATACCATCACTGACTGATTCTCAGTATGCGGAAAGGGCTGTTTTACATATAGAAACTGCTAAATTTATTCCTGATAATTCAGAATTAATATCATTATTTAAACTGCAACAAGCAATTCGAGACAGAAATTGCGCATTATACATTACTCATATTAGACCTCACACAGGGCTGCCAGGCCATTGGCACAAGGGAATGGTTAGATTGCTCAGTTATTATAGGAAATGTGTTAAAAACCTCAAAATTTCACCAAAAGCACATGTAAACAGCAGAAGTTTACTATTTAAAAAAGTTTTTTTTTTTAACTTTAAAAGTTTAAAAAGTTTAAACTTAAAAGTTTAAAAAGGAACTTCTCCATTACTTGGCAACAAGTCATGGAAATTATAAAGAAATGTCCAACATGTTCCTTGTATAATCTTGCCTGTTGGAAGTAACCCTAAGAGTACTAAAGGAGGGGCAATATGGCAGATGGAGGTTTTCCATGTTGCAGAATTTGGGAAACTAGTTTGTATACTATACTATTGATACTATTCAGGATTTCAATGGGCTTCTGCCTTGAGTTCTGAAAGGGCTGATTCTGTAATTACACATTTACTGGAAGTAATGGCTATTATGGGGATACCTTTACAAATCAAGACTGACAATGTCCCTGAATATGTCTCCTATAAAATGAAAAAAAAATTGCATACTATTGCGGGTTACTGACCAGTCTTCACCCACAATACAGTTTCACGAACTATCCACAGAAGAGGACGGACCGTTGAAGGAAAATTAAGAGAGATTAAGAAAAATGAACACAGTAGTTCATTTGAACAGTAGTTCATTTTTCTAGTGGGACAATATATGATGCACTTTTAAGACTTGCATAGAACACGGCTTATGTATGATAAAGAGATTATTTTAATAATAAAAATTAAAGAAATTAAAAACTTAGAAAAATTAGAGAAAGCAAAATAACAATGTGCATTGGGGAAAAAATTACAAGGCTTCCCTCCTTCACACTCAAGCTCAAATAGTAAAAAACTTCAGCCTGCTTATGTCAAACATTCATCAAAAAAAGGAACCAATGCAAGAGTGTTCATCCCCTCCCAGCTGCAGGCTTCTGATCTTCAAGGTTAATTTTAGTGACTAGTCTTAACACAATAGTTTAACTAATGAATAGCTGATCTTTGGTCTGCATACTTACTGTTAAAAGAGGCAGACATTCAAGGGTGAATTATCTATTTGTTTTTTCAAGCTTGCTGACCTACTATCTAGATGCTTCATTTTTTATCACAACTATGGCTCTGTTTCCATGGGAAGGTCAGGGTAACCAAAAAAAAGTTTTCATGATATGTCTACAGAAAGCATGAATAGTTCTCACATGCCAAAAACTTGAAGGTTAGTTTACAATGACTTAGAGCTGAGATGGCAGTGTCCTTCTCCCAGCCAGCCCGGGAACTGAATAGACAATATTATTGATGAGTGGATTTTGTCATCATACAGTAAATATGAGAAAGGGGCAAAGCAGTTGGTGGGCTTCAGATTCCCAGCAAAGGGAAAAACCAGGATCTTTGTCAAGCTGATTACGTCCACTGCTTGGGTATCGTCGGCCCTCAGCATACTATGGCATAAAGCATAATACCAATATACCATACAATCCTACAGTACAAGCAGTTATAGAAAAATCTAGTTGAACATTAAAGGAAATGCTTGAAGGACAAAAAGGAATAACAAAGACCCCCAGAGATAGGTTACATATATCTACTACTAACTTTAAATTTTCTGAATCTTAATTAGACAAGAACAGCAACAGCTGAGAGACATTGGACAATAGAAAAAATTGCAGCAGTTAAATCAACCCATATATTATAAAGATGTATTAACATCTTGGTGGAAATCTGGACATGTATTGCACTGGGGCAGGTAAGATATGCCTATATTTTCAGTTGAAATGAAAAGTTGTGGGTACCACCAAACTGATAAAGATTAGATTTGAGTCAGAGAGATCTCCTGAATACTCTGACCATTGACCTAAAAAGCATGACTATGGAAAGAAAAGTTCTTTTAAAAAGATAGAGCCTTCTAATGATTGTATTAAAGTACCAAAAAAAAAAAAAAAACAAAAACAAAAAAACAACTCAACAAAGAATCAGCCCTGGATCATGGAGTAAAGTTTCTGAATCCTAAATTTCCACCTGACTCCAACACTAGTGACAGCGAAGAGTCTGAGGAAGATGAGTATGATACCTTGATGAATCACTGTCCCAGTGAATCTCACTTTGGCTGATTTGGAGCAGTTGTCTGGCAGTTATCAGAAGGTTCCAGGTGCTCTCAGGAAGTCCTGGTGCCTGTGGAAGGTCCTAGTACCAGTAGGAGGCCCTGGTGACTGCCGATGACCAGGTGCCTATGTGATGTTTGTGTTTCTGTGGGATGTTTGGGTACCTGTGGGATATCCAGGTACCTGTGAGATGTCTGGGTGCCTTCAGGTTTGCCCAGTGCCTGTATGATGTGTGGGAATCTGTGGAATTCTCCTGAGCCTGGGAGATGTCCTAGTGCCCAATGGAATCCTGGTGCCTATCAAATGTCTGGGCACTTGTGGGATGCCCTGGTGCCCCTGGGAAGCTCTGGTGCCTGCAGGATGTTTGAGTGACTGTGGGATATCCAGATGCCTGCATATTGTCCAGGTGTTTGTGGGAGGCACTGGTGACTGCCAGATGATCGACTGCCTATGTGGTGTCTGAGAATCTGAGGGATGACTGGTTGCCTGTGTGATATTCCTGTGCCTGCAGGATGCCTGGGTGCCCCTGGGATATCCAGGTGTGTTGTAGAAGTTTATTTTTAGCTGTGTTTAAAATATTGTTTATGTACTGTTGGGTCTTGGTTTTTTTGTATTGTCTGCAGGTGTTGGATTTATGTAGGGGATGTTGAATTTCTAATGATCTGCATATGCTACCAGTAGAACACCCAAGGAGTTCTGAATCAATAAAATCCTGAGCTGAGATGCTCCGGGTTCCACTGTCCAGTATGGTGCGGCCAGGATGGTGGTTCCCTCTGCTGAGGTTTGACAGGGTTTGCATCTATGAAAATGCCACCCTCTCTTCCTTGCTGAACCCACACAGTGTTTAACTATTACATGGCTTACCAATGTGGGACAGAACATCACACCAGCTAATTCAATGTGGAGACAAGGAAGAGAAAGAGACTCCAGACCGAGAGGAGTCCAGTAAAGAACACTCAGAGCAGTTCCCAGAGGACAGGTATTAATAAAAGGAAAGTTCTTAACAGAGAGTTGTAAATGAAGAGGAAGCTCTTAGGTGAGAGCCATGTTTCAGACAAATGTTTTTGATGAATTTTCAAGGTGAATATAGTTCAGCTGGGAGCAGGGAAGAAGCAAGGTTTCATCCGCTTTTCCTGATCATGGAACCAATGCTCCCTCTGACAGCCAGGGCACAGGAAATGGAAACCAGAGTGTTCTATAAACTGAGTTTGTTGATGGATTTTTGTGTGTCTGAAGCATAAGGAGGTCTTGTATTTGAGGTCTATAAAGAAGGGTGTATGATTCTCCTTAGTGGTGGTGAAAAGGAACGCCAAACTGCCAAAATGTTTCAACTGGCAATTCTTCCCACTGGCCCAGGGTCCCCTGCTGTTGTGAAAGCCACAGCTTGGAGCAAAAAAGCTACTTAGTTAAACTGATCAGTTTTTTCTTTCTTTCTTTCTTTCTCTCTTTCTTTCTTTCTTTCTTTCTTTCTTTCTTTCTTTCTTTTTTTGCAAACCTGTCTATAAGCAGTCCAGATATTGATGATGGTGATGAGAACTCCACCCCATGAGAGAACCCTTCCTGTAGACAACACTTGCAATGATGCTGAGAAAAACAATCAGGATTAATGGTTGCTGCATTATGAAGAAGTCTTTGGAACATTCTACTGAACTTTGAACTCAAACATGAACTGACCAATTGTTTTTCCTGCAAACCAGACTCAGGGTTCCACTGTCTAGTATGGTGCCTGTCATGATAGTGGTTCCCCCTGCTGAGGTTCGGAAAGGCTTGCATCAATGAAAATGACTCCTGTTCTTCTTTGGTAAGCCACCACAGTAAGTGAACTGCTATATGGGTATCTGCAGGATGGGCCCAGTGCCTGCATGATACCTGGACATCTGCAGGATTTCCTGGAGCCTGGAGGATGTCCTGGTGCTCTCAGCCGGGTGCCCATGGGAATTCCTGATTCCTGGTTCCTGCAGAGTGTCCAGGTACCTATAGCAGGCTCTGATGCCTGTGGGATGTCCAGGTGCCTGTGGGATGCCTTGGTGCCTGCAGGAGGTCCTGGTGCCTATGGGATGTCTGGGTGCCTGTGGATGTCTGAGGGTCTGCAGAATGCCCTGACGCTTTCAGGATATTGAAGTGCCTGCCTGGTAGGTGTCCAGGTGCCTGGGTGATGTATGCATACATATGGGCTTGGGCTTGGGCTGTGGAGCCTGACTTCAGGTTGAGCTTCATTGTGCTTGATCTCAGGCTTGTGTGGATAAGGTGAATATTCATCATCACAGAAACCTGCTGCCTCCAGGATCTGTGGTGAAGCCTATGATCCTGCCATATTGGTCGGACTCAAGTTTCTTTTCTTTTCTTTTCTTTTTTTTTTTTTTTTTTTTTTTTTTTTTTTTTTTTTTTTGAGGGCCCAGGGGTAGAGCAGGGGAGCAGGAAGAAATGGGAAGAGTGTGTCATCAAGATACATTGTATGAAAGTCAAATTATTAAAGGTTATTTTTTAAAAAGAAGTTTCCAGGAAAAGATAATAAGAGTGATGCCAATCACTGAAAATCTGACACAACCTCCAAGTACAATGATCAACAGTTCATTAGTTCCGAGGAGATTGTGGCCTCCCTGTTAGAGGAAGAAAACACAGCAAACAGAAGCCAGAGGAAAACACCTTAAATCTAAAGTTCCAGGCATTTAAGGAAATAGGCTGTCTCTGTGCAAAGGAGCCAGTGGACAAAATTTTGCTTTTAATAATATCAGTGAACATCAGAGTTCCTTGAAACATGAATATCCTTATAGCATTTTTCAAAAATGATTATATATATATATATATATATATATATATATATATATATATATCTGTCTGCATGTACAACTGTATGCCAAAAGAGGGATAGATGGTTATAATTTACCAACTGGTTGCTGGGAATTGAACTCAAGACCTCTAGAAGAGCAGCTGTTGCTCTTAATTGCTGAGCCATCTCTCAAGTCCCCCTATAGTATTTCTATAGAAAATGAATCCACATGTGTTAATGACTCATCAAGTAAACTGGTTTCATGCCAACCTGCAAAGAAGGTGAACAGCCCAAACCTCCAAAGAAACACTATACTTTTGAGAGCCAGAACCATAAAGTAGCGTCTTTTACTAGTTTTGACATGGGAAATAAAAATCTCCTCTCATTAATAATGCATCATTTATGAATGCAAAGGATAAACTTCTGAAGACCAGAAAAGAAAAGAGCTGGCCTGGCAGAAGGCCTCAAAGAAAAAGTAATCAATATCATACAACTTATGACTTGGTAATAGGGGGGAAATGTAGCTGGAAGTTTTGAATAATTTTTTTTCTCCTGAATAGCCTTCCTGATGATTGACTGCTGTTTGGACTTCTGGGCACTTTGCTTAGAACATAAAGGAGGGAGTGGCCAGTTGACAGTTGGCAGTTGGTGGGTTGGTTTGATAGATAGTTCCCTTTGCATCAACTGTTATCCAAGCAAAGGACAGCCAAAAAGGGCAGTGAATATTTCTTTCTTTCTTAAAATCTTTCAAGGCCATCTGCAAGAGTGGTAAAGATCTCTTTTTCTTCCTTCCTTCCTTTCTTTTCTGAGCTAGAGGATAAAAAAAGGTACACTGGGAATCAGTTACAAGTTAGGAATCCGTTACAGTAGCTTTCAGTTATAGCCATGTCTTGCTACCTTCTACAGACACCAAAATGTAAGAATGTGGCATTGTTTTACATATGCTCACTTTCTCCCCTTAACCTGGGATCTAGTTTTAAGTTTTGTCAAAAAGCAGTTAACATTCTGGGCTAACTGGAGCACTCACTGTGAAGTTGGTCCTTAGGAGCTTCTCACTCTTTTCCTTTTCCCTAATTGGCCCTATGTTGTTTCAGAAATCAATGCCAACCAGGTAGCCCCAAGGGAATAGGACATGGGACTGATAGAGAGTGTGGTGGAAAAGGAACAGTGGTGAAGAGTAGAAGAACTGTAGAGGAGGCAGTCTGACTGGAGGAAATGATTAGCATTAGGGCTTGGCATCCCCTGAAGGCTGCCCGATTTGTCCTTTCTGGCAGGCCATCAGTCAAGCGTTTCCCCAGGTGGCCTCAGTGTCAAGCCTTGAGGTCCAATGAGAATGGATGCAGAACCTTCCATTTGGTTGGTGGGTAGCAAAAAAAGGGATCACTGCCAACAGCAGGAAATGATTACCTGCTGACTGACGGGGTGGTGCTGATACTGTGAGAATTTAGAATGGCAAGGCATGGTTCCATGCTGTCTTTGAGGCCATAGAAAAAGAAAAATTCCCAGGGGAGGCAAGAAGGGAGGCTCCTTTTGTTCTGAGGAGGAGAGGAAAAGTGCCATTTAGGAAGACAGAACAGCATGCAGAACAGATGTGCATGCAGCCCGCACGAGGAGAAGCATCTGGAGAGCTGCATGGCTGCTCCCTGGTGTTTGCGTAGTCTTTCACTATCCAGCACTCTAGAACAAAACCTGAACTCTCACTTGGGTCTCAGCTGTTCTTTTACAGTCCTTGGCCCCGAGTGTGTGGGTCAGAAGAGGGTGGGGCTGAAGAGAGCCTTGTCAATGCTAAGCTGGTGCTCTACATCGAGCCCCACCCCTACCCTTGGCCTTTAATTTTTGACCTCAGAGCCTTTGTACTTGCCATTTCTCCAGCTTCCCTGTTACCCTTTGGAATAGCCGACTCCTTTGCATTTCTTAGGTCATCTACCTCCTCAGAGAGGCTCTTCCTCATCATCCTGACTAATGTAGCTTCTCTCAGTACCAGAACAAAAATGATTTGAAGTCTTCATGGTTCCTCTCTCTGCTCTCTCCTTCCTTATTTTCTTCTTTGTCTATAGCCCAGCTCTCCTGCTGGATTAAAACTGTAGGAAGTCAAACATTTTTTTGTCCTTTTTTTTTTTTTTTTTTTTTGGCTTGGCTTGGCTTGGTTTGACTGTATTTCTAGAATCTAGAACAATACCTGGCATACAGTAGGTGCTTAACAAACAGGATAAATTATGTGTGTAAGAGCAAAAGTTATTTAGTTACTTTTAAATTTTGACTGGGGCCCAGTCTGTTAAAACTCTGGAAGTGGCAATTCCACTCTATGGGAACCTCAGAATGATCCTGGTCAGAGTCCATTTTCCTGGCCAGTATTTAATTAATTTAATTAAAGCTTGCTTCAAATTTAGTTCAATAGTGGTCTTGTTCTCGACCGGTGGTATTTACAAATGACCAGATATATTACAATGGTGATTATCATGATTAAAGTTATGCTGAACAATACTTGATTGTTCAGATCAGAATCTGAGACCAATGAGTCAATAAAGATGTTAAGAAAGAAGGAATTCTGGTCCCAGTTCTGCAAAGGGTAGTGGGAAGGAGGCTTTAGGATTTGGAATGGGCCCTGGATCTCCAAGAGTCCCAGGGAAAGGAGTGGCCTGTGGAGTCTGTGAAGAATGTTGTTTTTGGTGGTGGTGGTGGATTTTGTTTTGCTTTGGGACAAAGTTTCACTACATCATCCTGACTGGCTTGGAACTTACTATGTAGACCAGGCTAGCCTCAAACTCACAGAGATCTGCCTGCCTCTCCCTCCTAAGCGCTGGGATTAAAGTTTGACAACACATCCAGCAAAGGAGTGGGGTTTTGTAGAGAAGTTTGCTCAGAGCTCAAGAGCTTGTGAGAATTCCAAGCAAAGAGCAGCAAGGGAAATGTATGATATTCTGGGCAGGTTGAAGAATCCATGGGTAGAAACAGGCTTTGAAGGTGTGGACTTACAGATGACTTATGAGGCAAATTAGTAGGGTGAGGTGGCAGTGTTTCAGCCGAGAGGAGTTTTGGGTGCTCCTATTTTTTAATTTTAGGAGTTTAGTGCAAATTGTGGTTTGTATTGATTATTCCTCTGGCTGAAGCATAAATAGGTATTAATGGAAAAACAAGGAGGACATTTGGAGTCAAATTCATGGTAACGCAGTCTTAGAACAACATAGCTATGACCATGGAAACCATCCATTGTTAATGATATCTCTCTGGTTCCTTTTTCTCAATGTGGGCTTTCTCCAACTCCTCCCTGTTGCCTAAAGGTGACATTACATATTGTAGTTACATATTTTAAAAAACTGAATGTCCATAGTATCAAACTACCCGCTAAATTCCTATCTCTCTACCCATAGATTAGTGCAGCCTTCAGCCATCATCAAAGAACTTTCTTTGCGCAATGGATGCAGTTAACCCAGAAACTCACAACTGGTCAAAGTGTCAGTAGAGTGGGACCTCTATCTCTTGTCTCTCTCTCCTTCTGAGACTCAGGCACCATCGTGGAAGAGGGGTGGAAAGGGATTACAGAGCCAGAGGGAAGGACTGGGGTGAAATAGTGTCTCGAAAATGACAGGGTTGCACTTAACAAACTAAGATCAGCTGATGCTTTCTTTGACTGCACAGGATCAAGCCAGTCAACATTCCAGACCGCATGGGGGAGGAGCTCACAAATCCCCGCTGAGGGCTACCTTGGGAGTGAAAGTCTGTGTCCTTTAAGGGTGTAGTCCTTGGTAGACCATGTTCCAGTGGTTGACCCCATATTAATCTACTAGCAGCACAAATTGGACTTGGTGGATTATAAACAAAACAAGAGAGGCCTTAGAGATGGCTCAGCTGGTAAATGTACTTGCTACAGAGCCTGAGTTCAATCTCAGGGTCTTACATAGTGGAAGGAGGGAATCGATTCCCGAACGTTGTCTTCTGATCTTCACACATATGCTGTGGTGTGTGTGTAGACACATACCACCTGTGCCCCCCCCCACTAAATGTAAAAAAGGAGACATGAAGTTGAGGAGTGGATCCCTACGAATTTGGGCTAGGAATGGCTAAAATAGTATAGGGTTTGTGACAGAAAAGGGGTCTCAGAGAATTAGGGTCGAGAGGTGTGAGTGGGAATGGAGCTCCCCCTCCAGAGCTGGAAATTGCGTTATCTAAGGGATAACGCTGAGGGAATCTAAGAATGAGGGGTTAAGACCAGGCAGAGAGGACAGTCATTAGAGAAGGTTGCTTTCCAAATCTGCCTGGCAGTCCTTGTGACAGTGGGGTAATCCGGTGAGGTGGATTAGGTGTTGCGAAGCTGGAGCATAACTGTGATAATGGAGTGCGTGTTGCAGAACTGGGGTCGGTGTCAGCTTTGGGAGGTGGCGTGGGAGCGGCTGAAGTGTGTCCGTGCAGAATTGGAACTACGCGGGACTGGGTGTCCAGCCGGACAGCGGACAGAGGACAGCCGGGAAGGCTGTATTTCCGGGGCAGGGGGCTGGGCGCCGGCTCCCGGGCGCCCCCTGGCGGTCCCGGCTCCGCCGCGGTTCCCACAATGCTTGCGTAGACCCGCATCCATTCCCCGGGCGGCGGCAGCTCCAAGATGGCGCAGGCGATCTTCGAGGCTCTGGAGGGTGAGAGCGCGGGGCCGGGGAAGCGGCTGTTCCGCGTGGGGCCCCCTCCCGCCGCGCCCTCGCAGCGCCGGGCCCAGGGCGCGTGGAGGCCGCGGGGCGGAGGGCGGAGGGCGCCCGGGCCGGAACAGCCGCGGGGCGGGAGGGGGCGGGAACAGTCGGGGAGCCCTTGCCCTGCGGGAAGGGGGGCTCGGGACCGGAACAGCTCGGCTGCCGGGGTCGCTGGCGCGGGAGGATGTGCACGGAGGCAACAGCCGGGGTCCGGGGCCTGGAAAGACCGCTGTGTGGGAAGGCCTGGGCGGCCAGACAGCGCAGTCGGGCGCCCTGAGCACCCACAACTTCCCGAGACCCACTGTGTCGCTAGGGCTGGGGTGTAGTCCTACTAAGTCCAAAGCAGGGAAGGAGGCGCCTTCGGTGTGCACAGCCGGGTCTGGGAGAGATCGCAGGCCCGAACCAGTAAATGTAGGGCTCCGCCATGTGCTCCGAACCGAGTCGGTCAACGCCCGCATGTGCTGCTTGCGCCACGTTAGCCTCCGATCCGGTCGGATCGGATCTTGGGATCTGCAAGATCACAGAGGTGGTGGGCCTCGGGCTCCGAGCGCCAGCAAACGCGCTTGCTGGACTTGAGCGAGAGAGGATAGCTCTAGAGACTAGAGACAGGGGTGGAGTTGAGCACAGTAGTCGCCTCGGGGTTGGAAAGTGGGGAGAACAGCTGGAGTGGGAACTTGTGGCCGGACCGGCCGACGGAAGCGAGGCTTGCTGGCCTCTAGACTCAGCCACTCACTGACCCAGACTCAGTTGTCCTGTCCTCCCTCACTACCTCCCCACCACACTCCCGTCGCCAAAATTGGGGGGAAAGAATAGTAAAAGAAGGTAATCTCAGCAGGGCTGTGGTGGGGCACACCTTTAATCCCAGCTCTTATTCCTGGGACTCTTGAGTTCGAGGCCATTCTGGTCTACGAAGCAAGTTCTAGGACAGCCAGAGTTGTTACGCAGAGAAACCCTGTCTGGGGCTGGGGAGGGAGGGGGAATATATGTGTACATACATATATACATCCAATAACATTTTTTAAAAAGGCCATGAATTTGAAGAAGAGTAGAGTGGCTATATGAGAGGGTTCGGAAGGAGGAAGGCAAAGGGAGAAATGTTATAATCAAATTCTAATATCAAAAATAATAAAAATATTAAAAACAAACATAATTCTCCAGAAAACAAATAACAGAAACCCAAAAAAGACTGCCACCTGGTGTGTGCTGTGAAGAAAATAGCAGGGATGGTGTGGATCTGGCAGTCAGGGTCGTGGGCATGCCCTCTTGGGGGACAGAGGGGCGTTGCATTGTTTAAATGTTTACTACAAGCATGTGATCGTGTAATGGATAATGGAAAAGTTAAAAGAGAAATCGGGAAGTGTAGCTTTACTGGCCTTGGAAGGTCCCAACACTAAAAAAAAAAAAAAAAGTCTTCTGAGTGAGGGAAGAAGAACAGCAGGTGTGTGGTGATCCAACCGGGAGGGCATCCTGAAGGACCAGGTGGCAGAAGCCGCATTTGCAAAACCCTGGGGAGAGCAAAATTTCCCATAATTCACAGTTCATCATAGGGGAGCAGCTAGAGAGAAGACCTTCAGTGATGTGTTGAATCTTCTGAACTTTACCTTGGGATCAGTGTGGTGCTAAGAAAAGGTTTTCATCAGGGGAGCCGCATCATCTGATGTATGTTTTATAAAGTTCAACCTGGCTTCTGGGGAATGGACTAGAGGGGGCTGAATGGCAGCAGGGAGGTGAGTGAGGAGCTAAGCCGAGCAAAACCGAGCATATGGGAAGAGTGGGTTTTAGGTGTGTTTGGGAGGCAGAATAGGCTAGATTTGCCAAAAGTCTAGGGATTTCAGCAAGTAGGCAGTGAAGTGAGGAGATTCAGGGGCCTTGCTGGGAAGGACAGTGTGTCCTGTGCCATGCATGTACTGATGAGTGTTACCAGAAGTAGACCAGGCTGGCCTGGAACTCAGGAGATCTGCCTGCCTCTGCCTTCCGAGTGCCGGTATTAAAGATGTGCGCCATCACCAGCCTTTTTTTCCCTTTTTATATGTGTGGGTACGAATGTGTGCATACTTATGTCACAGTACGCACGTGGGGGTCAGAGGACAGCTTGCAGGAGTAGTTCCCTCTTCCACTGGGGTCCTAGGGATCAAGCTCAACTTGCCAGGTGCCCTTACTGAGTCATCTCACAGACCCAAATCTTTTATCTTGACAAAAACATTTTTTTTTCCTCCTGAAGTTCTAAGAAGCAATAGAGAACCTGATTTCTCCCAGTGGTAGCTTGTGCTGATTTTATCTTCATGCTAGTGAGTCTCTCTCCCTGTCAGTTAGGAAGAGTTCCGTAACTACCAGCTGTGGTCCTTCTCAAGCCACACTCTGCACCCTTGCCTTCTCCCACCATCTCCCCAATTCCTGGCAAGCATTTACCTGTTCCTCACCTATAAAATGTCATTGCAAGACTGTACGTAAGTGGACTACTAGAGCATCTTGCCTTTACATGTATATTTGCCCATCAATTTCCTCCAGGTGAAGCTAGGTTATGTGTTTGTTGGTATTTGCTCTTTTTATTGCTCAGGATTTCACAGTGTGGATGTTCCAGTTTGTTTAACCCTTTACCCCCTGAGGGCTCTCTAAACTGTTTTTTTTTTTTTTCCTTTTCTTTTCTCCTCTCTTCCTCTTCTTTTTGAAACATAGTCTCATGTAGCCCAGGCTAGCCTCAAACCCACTATGTAGCCGAGAATAACCTTTAACTTCTAGATCCTCCTGCCTCTGTTTCCTGAGCACTGAAATTAAAGGTGTACACTACTACACCCAGTTTATGTGGCACTTTCATGGGACCCAGGGCTTTCTTTGTGCTAGGCGAACTCACTAACAACTGCATTAGATTCCCCAGCTCCCTCTAAATTGTTCCTAGTTTTACAGTAATGAATGTTAAGGTTTTGGCCCGAGGCACATCCTGTTCCTGACCCTTTGCCCTGATTCCTGCCTGGGAGTCAGAGAGCCTAGCTCAGGTTCTTGCTGTAAATCTCTCCCTTTCCCCATTCACAAAGGGCATAAGAATAGACCCCACTTCTGATACATTGGCTCTGACTCTCTTCAGACATGTCACCGTGCTGTCTGTCTCAGGTTCCAGTACAAGTGTCCTCAGAGCCCCTGCCATCCAGTTGTCTGTCTGTCCATGACATTAATAATTTTTCTAATAAACTACTTAACTTTCATCTCAGTGTCCTCTTGAACCACCTGACTCCATCCAAACCCTAACAATAGGAAAGGGTTTGCATAGGCTGTTGAGGGGAGCATGGACCCCTGGTCTATACCTCCTGAGATAGGGAAGTTGATGAGAGGGAACGAGACCACTGGGGACAGAGTAGGAAGTAGAATCAGGATAGAAGGAACTCCTCAAAACATCAGCCTTTGGGGTGGGCAGCCAGAGACTGTAGAGGAGGACCTCCAGCAAAGTGGCAGCGATCCAGGGAGGGAATGCCAGACATGTTAGGTGATCTTTGGTGGAAGGCGAGAGCTTAGGTCTCACTAGAGGGATAGGGGAAGATTGGAAGGTAGGCAAGAAGATGGTGGGCACAAGCAGATAGTTTGAAGATTCAGCACCAGATATATGATGTTGAAGGGACAGAGATGAGAGCATAGATGCAAGGAGGCTTGTGAGACCTGTGGAAGGACTTGAGGAGGACCAGGTAATGGGCTTTCCAAAGGGCTCTATGACTTCAGATCCAGCAGTGCCTTTGAGACACTACAAAAATGTTTGTTTATAGAAAGTACAAAGGAAGGTAGTCTAGGGTGTGAGTTGGCTGTGTCCAAGCTTCTCACAGGCCCAGAAGAATTCTAGTTTTTTGTTTTTTTGTTTTTTGTTTTTTGCAAGCTAGGGGTAGGTACCAGAGGTTAGCCTAGACCTTTGTACATGTTAAGCATGTGCTCTGCCAGTCAGACATGCTCTAAGCTCCTCTTCCAGCCTTTTTCTGTGTTCCAGTCCCTAGAGCTCGTCCTCATGATCAGGGACGGTGCGTAGACTTCTGTGTCCCTATTCTAGGAAGCAGAGCTGAGGCTGGGGTAAAGACGGGCACTATGTACTAGGCAGCTCTTAAGATGTCTTGGGAGCTAGCAAGATGGCCCAGCGGGTAAAGGCCCTCGCCACCTAGTGATCTAAGTTGGATCTCTGGAACCCATATAAAGGTAAAAAGAGAACTAACTTCACAGTGTTGCTTTCCGACCGCCACATGTACTATGGTATAAATGAATCTCTTGTTTGAGGGTGCATCTCAGGTGGGAGAATGTATGCCTAGCAGGCACAGGGCCCTGGGTTCAGTCTCCAACACCATATGAAACTGGTTGTGGAGATGCGTACCTGTAATCCCAGCACTTGCAACACTTGGAGACTGAGGCAGGAGGATCACCATGAACTCAAGACCCTGCATAATGACTTCAAGGCCAGCTTGGGCCATTAGAATGAGATTCTGCCTTGGAAAAAAAAATATAGTTAGATGATCTTTCGAGAAGCTTTCATTTTAAAAACATTTATTTATTTGAGTCTCCCTATTTAACTCTAGCTATTCTGGTACTATGTAGACTAGACTAGCCTCAAACTCATAGAGTCCCACCTGCCTCTGCCTCCTGAGTGCTGGGATTAAAGGTGTATATTACTACGCCCCCTTTTGAAAAGCTTTCACACAACACCTTCTGCTCCCCTTGGCAGCATGCAATCTTTTCCTAGCTACCAGAGAGGCTTAGGAATGTAATCTTTACTCTGAGACCATACTTCCAGCCTCACATCTGGAATCTGTTGCAGTGAAGTCGGGAGAACATACCTTGGGTTGGTTGTGGTAGATGTGGCTTGTGAAGGTGAAGTTAGAATGGAAGCTGGCCCACCTTCCATATGCATTTCCTGTTTCAGGAATGGACAACCAGACTGTTCTGGCTGTCCAGTCGTTGTTGGATGGCCAAGGAGCAGTCCCTGATCCAACAGGACAAAGTGTCAGTGCACCGCCTGCCATCCAGCCACTGGGTGAGTATCTCCCCTGCTGTCAGTGGAGAGCAAATGGCTTGTCATGCAGAACACATGAGGTTCACGGGGCGTGGGAGGGGCTGCCATTGTGGTCCCAGACTGTCCTCTGGTGTCTGAATTCTCTCCCTTTCCCCTGCTTGAACCTACCAGCTCATGCTTTTTCCTATCCACTGCTTAGAGCAGAAGTTCTCAACCTGTGGGTCAAGTCCTCTTTGGGGGTCAAATGACCCTTTCACAAGGGTTGTCTCAGACCGTCTATATATTAGATACTTACATTACGATTCATAACAGTAACAAAATTACAGTTATGAAGTAGCAACAAAAATAATTTTATGGTTGGGGGTCACTACAGCATGAGGAGCTGAATTAAAGGGGCTCAGCATTAGGAATGTTGAGGAGCACTGGCTTAGAGAATGTGGGCATCCCATCATTTGGGAGTATCCGGGGGCCCTGATGCTTTGCAGCATTTGCCCTGGAAGTCATGTCTCAGCTTCTCTCCTATGGAAAGAGAACAAACATAGATATTTTCAGTTTATGAGGCATGCCTCTGACATATAGAGAGAAAAAAGAATTTCTCTGGAGTCCATGTGTAAGCCTTTATTAATTTATTTGTAACTTTTTTTCTTTAATTTTTTTTTTAAAGACAGTCTCACAAAGCCCAGGCTGGCCTGAGACTTGCTAATGGTCTTAAACTCCTGATCCTCATACTTCTGCTTCCCAAGTGCTGGAATTACAGGCATGTTCCACCATGCATCCTACAAACATTTTTGAGTACTTGGGAATCACTCTAGGCACACAGAAATAAACACCTGGGTTTAAATAATAATAATAACACTATTTTATTTATTTACTTATTCATTTATTTATTTATTTGAGAGAGGGTCTCACTAGGCCTGGAACTTGATATGTAGATGAAGCTGGCCTTGAACTCAATAGAGATCTGCTTGCCTGTCTCTCGGTAAGGTTAGGTTCTTATTCCCATAGTTCATGGCTTGTCTTAGGTAGGCAGGTTAACCTTAGTTTCAATATTTATAGAATGGGGATAATTGTCCTATCTCAAAGGAATCTTATGAGGACTTAGGACTTGGCTTTAGCTATTGTGTATATGAGATGGAAATTTCTGGAGTGAACAAGATGGCTCTGTGTGTAAAGGCGCTAGTTGCCAAGTCTGATGATTGGAATTTGATCCTTGGAACTCATGTGGTAGGAGAGAACCCACTGCTCAAGTTCTCTAACCTCCATATATGTGCTGTGGCACAATTAAACACTCATGTACTAAAATGTTGAAGAAGAGGAAGAGTAAAAAGAAGGAGAAGAAGGAGGAGGAAGAGGAGAAGAAAGACAAAGAGGAGGAGGAAGAGGGAGAAGAAGAAAGAATCATCTTTAATACCAGAGGCAGAGGCAAGAAGTAAATTTAGGTTTTCAAGTTCGAGGTCAGCCAGGTCTACACAGTGAGATTCAGGCCAGCCAAGGCTGCACACTGAGACCTTGTCTAAAAAAAAAAAAATCTAAAAGAAGAAAGAAATGGAAGTTCCTGCTGTTTTTCTCACAAGTGAAGCTAGTTTTTCTCTTACCTGAAGCCCTGACTGACCATTTGTGGAAGTGTCTGACTTTGCCTTCACCATGTAGTTCAGATTAGTTTCCCACTTTGACTCCCATCTTCTGGCCAACATGAAGGGGAAGAAAGAAGGAAGTGGAAATCATACTCATTTCTTTCTTTTTTTGTTTTGTTTTGTTTTTTGATTTAGAGATTAGAACTCTCTATGTAGCCCAGGCTGGTCTCGAACTCTAGATCCTTCTGCCTTAACCTCCTGGATGCCGCGATAATCATGTGATATGCCTAGCAACAAAGCAATTTAGGAAATATATATTTGAAATAGGGAGTTATGCTGGTCAGTGATGACATGCATGTTTTTAATCCCAGCACTCAGGAGGCAGAAGCAGACGGATATCTGAAGTTGAGGCCAGTCTGGTCTACAGATTGAGTTCCAGGACAGCCAGGGCTACACAGAGAAACCCTATCTTGAAAAACCAAAAGCTAGAGGTTGGTGGCGCATGCCTTTAATCTCAGCAGTCAAGAGGCAGAAGCAGGTGAATCTCTGTGAGTTTGAGGCCATCCTGGTCTACAGAGTGAGTTCCAGGACAGCTAGAGTTACAACAGAGAAACCCTGTTTCAAAAAAACAAAAAAAAAAAAAGAAAAAAGATAGAAAGAAAAAAGAAAAATAGAAAGTCATGTTTCCCAATGAAATCTGTACTAGTCTCTAAGAAGAATACAATGAAAATTGATGCCAGGATTGGGGTTATATCTCTCAATGGCCTTGGGTTTTATTTTATTTTATTGGTTTTTCGAGACAGGGTTTCTCTGTCATAACTCTGGCTGTCCTGGAACTCACTTTGTAGACCAGGCTGGCTGGCTTTGAACTCAGAGAGATCCACCTGCCTCTGCCTCCCGGGTGCTGAGATTAAAAGCGTGCACTACCACTGCCCACTGGCCTTGGGTTTTATAACCAATACCACACAAACAAACATTGAGTAATAATGGGCATTTGAGCTACAATATACTTCAAGAGTCTGTATGTGACTGTTATTAGCTATCTCTATCATTTAAGTGGCTTTCATTTATTTGGCACATACCCTTTGAGGACCTTCTATCTAGCTATGGTGGTAAATAAAACATGTTTCTTTCCCTTAGGGAACACATAATCTGGTGCTAGTGGGAAAACTGTATTTGTGGGGCCAGCCCAGAATAAGGAACTGTGGCCCTGGCTTTAAGAATAATTCCTGGGGGTGGGAATAGGGAGACCACTCAGCAACTAAGAGTTTTTGCAGGGACCTGAGTTCCGTTCCCAGCACACACATAAGTTGACTCATAGCCACCTCTACCTCCAACTCAGAAGACCTGTCACCCTCGTCTGGCCTCTGAGGGCACTGAACTAGTATGCCTAGACACACAGATACACACTGTGCATAATTTAAAAATACAAATAAGTCTTTATAAAGAAGTCTTCTGAGAGCAGATGATCCTTGCAGAGTGAGTTGATCTGAGATGTACCCGGGTGAGGGAAGTAGTGGACACAGAGGCACGAGGAAGTGGCTATATGACCCATGGGAGACTGACAAGTAAATTCAGTCAGAATAGAGCCTGTATTTCTCAACTTGGAAGTAAAGCCACTGTACTTTTTCCATATTTCAAATTATTTGTTGCCTGGGCTGCACATGGCTGACTCTTCTGAAGGCACCTTTGGGCTCTGAACATCCCTAGGTTGATGCTTGACACCTGCATGGCAAGTTACACTGTGCTGTTCAGACTGTTCTTCACTATGTGCCTCACTGACTCTTGTTTTTTCGTTACTCCACTCCATGTGTGACCTCTTCCACTACTGGCCTGGCCCCAGATGACGAGGATGTCTTTCTCTGCGGGAAGTGTAAGAAGCAATTCAACTCACTGTCGGCTTTTATGACCCACAAACGTGAACAGTGCCAGGGGAATCCCCCTGCCCTGGCCACAGTCTCCCTGGCTACCAACAGCATCTACACACCATCAGCAGCCCCTGCTGCTGTCCAACAGGCCCCGCCTCCTGCCAACCGCCAGGTAATCATCCATTTCTTTGATTGGTGATTCCTTCAGCGGGTCTTTCCCCACGCACTGTACTGAGTCTTGGTGGGACAAACGTTGGATGAGATGGCTAGGACACAGAGGCACAAAGACAGATGTGTTTTGCTGGGCATAGTAGTATTTGCCTGTAATTCTAACACTCAGGAGTCTGGGGCGGGAGGATCAAGAGTCTTGAGGCCACAATGGGTGCAGCTTGCCAGGTGGCAGCAATGCATCTTCCTAAGTCCTCCCACCTTTCTAAATTATCCAGAAAAGTATACCTTCTTCTCTTTGTTCAACCTCTTTTCTAAGTATGCTTTCCTTAACACCTGGGGCCTCCCAACACTTAGAGTTTCCTTCCTCTTGCTCTGAAGCTCGCTTGCGCACTGTGTGGCTTCTTGTTCGTGTGTCTGATCTCTATGCTGGCTTAAGTGGTATATTTTGTTTTGTTTTCCCCTTCTTTCTTCCATTTTCTTCTAGCCAGATGCTGAAATTTACAGTTTGCCTACCCTGAGAGTTTTTCTTTTTTCTTTATTTAATGTGCATTGGTGTCTGTATGAGAGTAAGTTGCCATGTGGGTGGTGGGAATTGAACCCAGGTCCTCTAGAAGAGCAGCCAGTGCTCTTAACGGCTGAGCCATCTCTCCAGCCCAAGGGTTTTTCTTTTAAAGCTAATGAAATTATCCTTGAGCTTCCAAAATTAAAAATTTAAATAAATAAATAAATAAGTATACTTTTCTTAGGCTACTGAATGCTGAGGTGGGGAGGGAGATTTTGTCATAATAAATTATATATGATATTTGGGGCAGAGACTCAAGGGGAGAGGGCTTCCATCTATAAAGAGCATTCCATCGCCAGCAAGTGCAAAGGCTCTGAGGTAGAAGTGTACTGAGGTGTCCCAGGAGTTACAGGATGGCGGAGTGCCTAGGGCTGAGTAAGGCGAGGATCAGATCATGTGGGCCCTGTGGGCTTTTACTTAGACGTAGGAGCCACTGGAGAGTCTTAAGAAGAGGGGCTTAGACCGACTTACACTTTACCCATGTGGACTGCTCTGTGGACATTGTGAGTGCTTCCTGAGAACAGAAGCCAGGAATATTACTTCTGGACCAAAAGTCTGTGTCTTTCATAGAGATGTGACTCTTCCCCATTGGTGGATGACTAATTGGAGGCTCCTAGGTGCTAGGATTTCAGGTGTAGACCCCTATGTGTGGCCTGCATTTACGTCTTTCACGTCACCCCTCAGCTTCCTTATGGAGCCTCAGACATGTCCCACCACTCTCCCTCTTGCTCAGATCTCCACATACATCACAGTGCCCCCCTCCCCACTGATCCAGACCCTGGTGCAGGGGAACATCTTGGTGAGCGATGATGTGCTCATGTCTGCTATGTCGGCCTTTACATCTCTGGACCAGCCAATGCCTCAAGGGCCCCCGCCTGTGCAGGTAAGGTAAAGACCCCTCATGGTGGTCTTTTTTCTTCCTTACAGTGCTGGGGACTGACCCCAGGGCTTTGTACGTCTCTCAGGAATTTAATTCCAAGCTTGTAAACTAAGCCCTGTGAAATCAGAATATTGTAGAAGAAAATGGCCTTAGTCCCAGCTCCCATACACAGAAGGGACTATCTGTCTTCTCTGGCCAGCCCTGATGAGCAATGGAGCCTTGAAAATAACTATCCAGCTATTTCGAGTCTCATTTTTATACTTCGTCCATTAGAGAAAAACAGAAAATACAGTGACTCCTTGAGGTTTTCCCATACACATAGGTGGCCAGCCAGGAAGACTGGATTTCAGGCTCCTAGAAGAGGAGCTGGTGACCTGAGCCCCAACTATTGATGCAGTCTAGGAAAATCTGCTATGTAGGCAGTGTCCTTGGAAACTTCCCAAAGCCAGTCTTGAGTCACTAATCAAGAGCCAGTCCTGTTTTACAAACGTTTTTTTTTTTGCAATGGCCTCTGTTGACACATGTATGCCTAAGGTGGGCTAGCTTGGCCAAACTGCATAGAGAAGAGGGGTTGCATCCCCAAGCTGATGCCTTGGAAATCCTCCCAGGTCTTTGTTTGTCTCCCAGTCTCAATACTCCCCTTTCCACGTGCTGACTGAAGCCAATTGAGCTTATGAACCAGACATTTTAACGCTGTCATTTTCTCTTCTGATTGCAGAACAGCTTGAACATGCATTCGGTGCCCAACTACCTCACCCAGCCTCCACCGCCTCCTCCACCTCCTCCACCCCTTCCCCCACCTCCTCAGCCTCCCCCTCCCCCACCCCAGACGCTGGGCCCTTCTGGACAATCCAACCCTGTTGGGAACAGTGTGGTAGAGGTGTACAGTGCGGCTGCACCCATGGCGGGGAGTGGGACAGTGGAGATCCAGGCGCTGGGGATGCAGCCCTACCCACCCCTAGAGGTGAGCAGAGGCAGTGGTGTGGTGGAGCAGTCAGGGAAACTGGGCACAGTCATCGTGGGCAATGCCAGGCACTGTGCTAAGGTCACCTTGGGGAACATAAGCAGACCCAACCCTGTTCTCATGAGTGCCTGTGTTGAGGAGAAGAGGTCTGTAATTAGTGTGCAGTCTGTCAGTGGGACTTGCAAACTGCGTGAGAGCCCCCTAGGGGCCATGTGGGAGAGTGGCAGAGTCTGTGTTTAAACCCAGACAGCCAGCTCCAAAGCTACTTAGTGAAGTTTCCCTCCTCCTCCTCCTCCTCCTCCTCCCCCTCCCCCTCCCCCCTTTTATTTAATGACTAGGGGCCTGTGTGTAAAACTCAGATGACAACTTAAGAGACTCTAGTCTCCTCTTCTACCTTGTGGGTTCTGGGAATTGAACTCAGGCCATGAGTCTTGGCAGCAATGTCCTTTACCCACTGAGTCATCTTATTGGCCCACTTCATGAAGTTCTAAGGTAGTGGTTCTCAACCTTCCTAATGCTGCGACCCTTTAATACAATTCCTCATGTTTTGGTGACCCCCAACCATAAAATTATTTTCATTGCTACCTCTTAACTGTATTTTTGCTACTACTGTTATGAACCACAATATAAATATGTGATATGCAGATGGTCTTAGGCGACCCCTGTGAAAGGTTCATTCGATCCCCAAAGGGATTGTGACCGACCCACAGGTTGAGAACCACTGTTCTAAGTGGTCTTGGCAGTAATTGGCCTGACTGAGCCAGGTGCAAACTTAGGTGGTGATGGAATAGCAGTGATTGAAAGCAGGTAGGGCCATACTGAGAGTCCATGGCTAGAGAAGCTGTCCTGTTCCTTCTAAGGCTCTCCCCCTCACAGTGCTGTCCTTCTAGGTGCCAAACCAGTGTGTGGAGGCTCCAGTGTACCCCACACCCCCGGTGTACAGCCCTGGCAAGCAGGAATTCAAGCCAAAAGGACCCAGCTCTACTGACCCCATAACCGGTGCAACTGGGAGCACAGTGGCCACCTTTGACTCCCCTCCAGCAATGAAGACCCGGCGTGCTAGAGGTGCCAGCAGACCCCCCCAAGGTTGGCCACCTCCCCCCCAGCATCTTCTTTTGGCACTGGCCTCCTCACAGGCTGCTTGCTTGGTTCTGGTTTTGCTATTAAGATGGGTACTGTTGAATTTGGTGCTGTGTACTGGAAAACTTGAAGGAGCAGTGACTTCAGACTGGTAAGGGTTTTCTTTCCTTAGGTCATAAGCAGGGAGTCTGGGAATTCTGTGGCCTGGTCACCAAGCACCCATGTTACTTTCGTCTTTCTGCTTCTCCATCCCTAGAGCATGGCTTCATTATCAGGGTACCTTGTTACCTAAGGTTGTTGGTGAAATGCCAGTCATCAACTTCATATTCCAGACAGTAAAGAAGAGGAGGAAGAGAAGGGTAGAAGGAGTACTTCACAGCTTCCAGAGTTCTATAAGAGACTTTCTGCATATATAGTCACATGACCATACATAGCTGCAAAGGAAGTTAGGAAATACTTGTTTTAGCCAGGAACCTTGCTGATCCTGTGGCGTAGGGGGTTTTTGAAGAAGGAAGGAAGCAGTTATACATATTGTGGTCTTCCCTCTTTTAGAGATGCTATGGAGTCAGCATTGTCAGAGCCGGGAGTAGATGTGATAGGGAAAAGATCTGGGAATATTTTAATGGCTCCCCTTTCAACCTCGTCCTTTTCCCTTCGTTCTTCAGACAGGTATTAACATCTGTGCATCAGCCGCTGGGGATTTAGGTCTTGGTCCAGGATCTCCTCTGCTGTCAGTCACTCACAGTAATGGGAGAGATGGGCAGGGAATAGTCAGCATTTATGAGTTTCTCTAGGAAAGAGATAACATGGTACTGTGGTTGGCAGAGGCTAAGGACACTGCCTACCTATCTGAGGGAAGGGAAACAGCCATGTAGGTATCTGAGGGGCAAGGGTACAGCAGGTACAGAGTCCTGAGGTGAGGTCACGCTTGGGGTGCCAAGATCAGCAAGGAGGCCATTGCAGGATAGAGGAATGCTGAAGTTGGCAGATGTTGAGGACATGGAATGCTGAAGGCCATGGCAGAGAGGGAGGATTTCATCATGAGGCAGAGGAAGCCTTTGAGAGAGCTTTGTCTGGCTTCCCCTCCAGAGCAGGTTTTACACTGTCGGCACAGAGATGGAGATGTCCCAGGATGCATGCTGTCTGCCCAAGGACCAGGGGAGAAGTGGTTGGAGGCTTCCCCTGTTCCCTCAGCTGGGTCCCCAGCCTAACCCACCCTTTTCTCCTGTCTTCCAGCTACAGGGAAGCCAAAGGCTCAGAAACTCAAAT
Organism: Cricetomys ansorgei; assembly: GCA_026225945.1. Classification (NCBI taxonomy): domain Eukaryota; kingdom Metazoa; phylum Chordata; class Mammalia; order Rodentia; family Nesomyidae; genus Cricetomys; species Cricetomys ansorgei. The sequence goes on from JAMJFZ010002117.1 coordinate 4,889,876, forward strand.
GTTCCTACTGTGACAAGTCCTTCACTAAAAACTTCGATCTGCAGCAACACATCCGAAGGTAGTGGGCAGGTAGCCCTGGGGGCAGGTGGCTTGGGCACAGCCCTGAGTAGGGACCATGCAGGGAAGTGAGTCTCCCTTCTCAGGCCCTGTGTTCGTCTGCAGAGCAGGGGAGAGGGGTCCCTCCATTCTTCTCAGATCCAGGGGCTGAACATGCCCAACATAAGATTGGCATATCTGTGTAGGCGGGTATTTTTTAACTGAGAGAGGCTTTACACACACACACACACACACACACACACACACACACACAGAGGCTGTTGTCTACCACCTGCAGAAGGGTTAGCCTGTAGGCTGCTGGCTGTGCCAGGATAGCTCACTAAAGAGAATCCTTCTTGCCCCAGGAATGTGGAGTCCATCTGTGAAATGGTGGGGTGGGCAGGCTCAGCACCTCCTCACAATAGGATACATTGATATGTGGGGGAACCTGTGGTCAGTCTCGGCTCTGGTGTTAGGAAATTCTGAATGATGTGGTGAGGTGATTCCCTTTTCAATTTCAATCCCTAAAGAGCCAGTGGAGGAAGTCTCAATTTGGAGTAATTTGTTTTTAACACATGCCGTGAATGTGTTCATTTCTGAGAAGAACCAGGGGCCAGTCCTAGGTTTGAGCCACACAGAGCATGACTTCTGTCTGGCTCAGGGTCTCCATCCCTGGCATTACTGAGACTGGGGCTTGGGGTTGTTATGCTGACTGTGCCTTGTAGAATATTCAAGATTATCCTTCTAACAGTAGATGCCACTTCTCCCCACAGCTGTGACAGCCAAAAATGTTTCCAAACATTGCCAAATGTTATGAAAAAGCAAACTGGACCTCACTGAGAACATTCGACAATGCTGGAAATGCTGAAATCAACACTGTTAACCTTGAGAGGCTGTTAGAACTCAGCTACTGCAGCTGAGAAACAGAACTTTTAAATCTCTCTGTAATGTAGCTAAATGTGACTGGTGCCATACAGCCTGTGTCTACCTTACTGGATGATGCTACTTTGGATCTTAAATGACCTCTATAAAATCACTATATTTTTCATTACAAAGTATTCATAAAGTGGATTTCCATATTCAATGATAAACAATAAGGTGCTTTGTTTCAAAATTATTTTAAAAGCTGGTCATGGTGGTGTAACACTTTTAATCCCAGCACTCAGGAGACAAAGGCAGGTGGATCTCTGTGAGCTTGAGGCTAGCCTGTCTATAAAGAGAGCTCCAGGTCAGCCAGGATTATGAGACCTTGTCTCAAAAAAAAAATTATTTTAAGTAAGTTTTGAAAGAGTGTGTTAAGAGGGTTAGTGTAGTGGTAGAGCACTTGCCTGGGGTGTCCAAGACCCTGGGTTCAATCCCCAGCACCAGAAAACAACACAAAGTTAATTTCACTAGAGGTGGTGATGCATACCTGCAGTCTTGGCACTTGGGATGTAGAAGATCAGGAATTCAAGGTAATTCTTGACTGTATTCAAGGTCATCCTTGTTGATATAGCAAGGTCCAGGCTGACCTGGGCTTCGTGAGATCTTGTCTCAAAAAAAAAAAAAGAAAAAGAAAAGGGAAGGAAGGAAGGAAGGAAGAAAGATAGAGGAAAAAGGAAAATTTATTTGAAGAAAATGTTAAATAGTAGTACAAGAATGTTTTTTGGAGGGCTGGAGAGGTGGTTCCCAGGCTATAAGCACAGGCTGCTCTTCCAAAGGAAGACCCAGGTTCAATTCCTAGCACTCACATGGTGGCTCAATCATCTGTAACTCCAGTTCCAGGGAATCCAACACCTCCTTCTGACTGCTGTAGTCAGAGGCCTACATATATGTGGTACACAGACATACATGCAGTCAAAACAACCAGACACATAAAATAAAATAAATCTTAAAGAAAAAATGTTTTCTCCCAAAGCTGGAGGATATGGCTTAGTATAGAGCACTAGCATGTGGAGGGTCTGTGGTTTGAGTCCCTGTAAGGGCAAAACAAACAAACAAACAATCAAAACAAACTACTCTAAAAGAACAAATGCCGATTAACAACTAAAAAACAAATCCAGCAGCCACTAGGTTGAGACAATACTTGGGTCAGGGAGATGGCTCAGTAGGTAAAGGGATTTGTTACCAAACCCAACAACTTGGGTTCATTTTCTGGGGATCCACATGGTAGAGGATGAGAACCAACTCCCACAAGATGTTCTTTGACTTCCACATATATGCTGTGGCACTGTAGCACACTCATGCCTACACACACACACACACACACACCATTTCCTACTCAATGCTTTGACAGTTGGAGTCTATTACCCCAGGTGTGAGGTGGAGAAAGTCTGCTGACTGAGCAGCTCAACAGCCCAGGTTTTTCTACCTTTGGTCTATCTGCCATGGTGGGAGAACAGGTCCCTGTGGTGTCCCATTGATGGCCAGCAGCATCTCTGGGCCCTCCTGGTGGTTGTGACCTCTGGGGTAGAGGTCATGTTCCCGTTCTACACAGAAATGCTGACTGGCCTTATCCCCACAGCCACACCGGAGAAAAGCCCTTCCAGTGCATTGCATGTGGCCGTGCCTTTGCCCAGAAGTCTAATGTCAAGAAGCACATGCAGACTCATAAGGTGTGGCCTCCAGGGCGCAGTGGTGGCACCGTTTCTCGAAACTCTGTGACAGTACAGGTCATGGCTTTGAACCCCAGCAGGCAAGAAGAGGAAGATACAGGTGAGTGGAAGTTGGGGGAGCTGCTCTCCCACTCATCCCCTCTGAAGCTTCAGAGGTGTGGACTGATTGCTTGTGGTATTGGGGACCAAACCCAGGGTCTTATGCATATGAGACAAGAGTTCTGTCTCTGTGACTTGCCCCCAGCCCAGCCTCATAGGCTTTGCTGGTAGTTGTGTGGCCTTGGGCAGATTCCATGACTTCTCTGGGCTTCATCCTACTTTATGAATTGGGACCTAGGGAGCTGGGTGTGGTGCACATGTATCATACAGCCTTGGGGAAGCTAAGATGGGAAGATCAGGAATTGGAGGCCAGTCTCTGCTACATAGTGAGTCTGAGTCCAGTCTATGCTATACAGCAATCTATCTAAAAGAGGAATGGGGGTGGGGGGCACATAGGGTGAAAGGAAGGATGCTAAGTATATACTATGTGTGCCATTACTCTAATAGTACTGTGCCCATGGCACAGATGTAGTTATCACTCACTAGTTCGTTACCATCTCCTTCTATCTGGCTGAGCCTGGATCCCATGTTAGAATCTATTTCCTTCCTTCCTTCCTCTCTCTGTGCTTACTCCTCATCTCCACCATGTCTCTTATAGCCTGGGCTGGCCTGGAACTTGCTACATAGCTGAGAATGACCTTGAACACCTGATCATCTGCCTCTACTTCCTGAGTGCTACGATTATAGACCTGAGCTACTTTACCCAGTTCTATGTAGTGCCAGAGGCTGAACCCAGGGCATCCTCCTTCTAGGCCACAGGCAAGAACTAGTCTGTTATGCTCCACCACTAGTCCTCAGAATCCATTTTCAGTGCCCCAGGCTGCTCCTGTAGTTGGTCAGCAGTTGAAACCCACTGGATCTCCATGAGAAGCTGCTCTCCTGATGTCCTATGGGACTCTCCTCCATCCATGCCTTCAGGTGCTCCAGAGCTGACAGTCCTGGCCAGCCTGAGCTACATAGCAAGATCTTGCCTCAGAAAAACAAAACAAGAGGCTGTAGATATGGCTTAGCAGTCAAGAGTGCTTGCTGCTCAATAATGAAAGCCAGCGTTCCGATCCCAAAACCCACATCAGGTGGCTTACAAACATCTGTAACTGCAACTCCAAGAGATCTGAAACCCTCTCCTGACTCTCGCCAGCACCCATTCATATAGACACAGACACTTATAAGTGAAATAAAAATAAAATTTGAGATAAAAGTAATATAATTTGTTAAACCTGATATATTGCTGTTTCACAGGTCCCGAAAAGGAATCCCTGAGGTTTCTTTGTGGAGCTGGGTATGAAGCCTTGGCCCTTGTGCTCTTCCATGGAGTCACACCCATAAGCCATATGGAAATATTGTATACATTTGTTTACTAAATTTTTGAAAGCCGATGTGTATGTATATTACCAGCAGGTCTACATACTGGGACTGACTACCTCCCAGCTCTTACATGTCATCTATGACTTGTGGTCGCTATATAGGACAGTATAGAGCCAGAGCCACAATCCTTCCCACCCAAGTGCCAGGATGAACAACAACAGCCACAAGCCAGCTGCTGAAGAACTTTTTGCTAAGCAAGTGCCAGGGACCAGTCTATCTGACCCACCAGTGCTTTGTTAGAGCCAGCCTTCTTTTGAGCCTGGGTCCTTGTTTTCCAGACTCCTGCAGGCCCAGTGCCACACTGTGGAGCCTACAGGCCATGGGCTACAGAGGTGAAGGAGCAGACCCTGATGTCAGGGAGAGCGAGGGACAGTATAGTTAGCAAAGAATGAAGAAGCAAAGGTTGAGTCCCCAGCAGTATACAAACTGAAGCAGCCCGAGTATGCCTAGGAATGTTCCATTTCTAACCGCCGTGTCTGAGCAAAGGTAGGGAGTGGAGCAGAGGTCACTAGCTGTCTCTCAATCAGAATGTATTTCAAGGGCTATGGATGCAGCTCAGGATAATGTTTCCCTCCACGCAGGATGAGTTCCGTCCCCAGTACTCTATAAACTGAGCATGGTGGCACAGACCTGTAATTCTAGCACTCGGGAAATAGTAGAGGAGGATCAGAAGTTTTTGGTCATCCTCAGCTACACAGAATGTTTGAGACCAGCCTGGACTACATGAGACCCTGTCTGAAAAAAAAAAAATGTGTGTTAGAATTTTAGCATCTTGTCAGACTGTACTGGAGCACACACACTGAGTATGAAGGCAGCCCTGAGCGCAGCGTCTGACAGCAAGACTGCAACAGTGTCCCAGGAGCCCTCCCACATGGGGTGGCTCTTGTCCTGTCTAACTCAAAACCCTTCCCTGTGACTTTTTTCTCTCTGCATAGGGTTGGACCAGACCCTGCCCAGCACCACACAGCCCCAGGCCTTGCCCATGGCAGGTGAGGATGAGGGTGACAAGCCAGAGGCCAAGCAGGTGGTCCTCATTGACAGCTCCTACCTGTGTCAGTTCTGCCCTGGCAAGTTCAGCACCTACTTCCAGCTCAAGTCCCACATGATCCAGCACAAGAAGGAGCAGGTGGGTAGGGGTGAAAAGCAGAGGGCACAGCTGCCCATGTAGGAGCTTGATGGCACTGGGGGCTCCAGTGCTGCCTGGAAAGGTACAGGAGTTGGGTCAGCCTTTTCCATGGCTCCTGAGGATAGATTCCTGGAGAAAGGGAGGAATGATATATAGTCAGGTCAGAGAAACCTTTCAGTTAACTGGCTTAAACAATTGGGAGGTCGGCCATCTGACCTAACAGGAGGCTGAGTTTGGGCAAGTGCTCAGCTCAGCATCAAGGGCTTTGTGTCTAACTTGCCAGCTCTGGTGGCTTGTCCTCCATTGGCTTACCTCCTGTTTTTGTCCCCCTCCTTTTTTTTTAAAGAGGCAGGTTCTCACTGTGTAGCCTAGGCTGACTGGAACTGGCTCTGTAGACCAAGCTAGCCTCAAATTTTCATAGGTCCTCCTGTTTCTGCCTCTTCAGTGATGGGATTAAAGGTGAGCACCACCATGCCCCTGTACTCCAATTCTGATCTTTGTTTAGTGTGTGTGTGTGTGTGTGTGTGTGTGTGTGTGTGTGTGTGTGTGAAGGTCAGAGGATGACTTTGGGAGTTGGTTCTCTCCTTTTACCATGTGGTCCCAGAAATTAAAGACAGGTTGTTAGGTTTCGTGGCAAGCGCCTGGACCCACTGAGCCATCTTGCTGCCCGAGTCAGGGTTACTCTTTGTAGAAAATCCAATCCTAGTATTTTTCACGAGCAACGCAAACCTTTCCTAGAAGAATTCTCTGCATCTCTTATGAATTTATTTTGTTTTTGTTTTAAGACAAGGGCTCATGGGGCTGGAGCAATGGCTCAGTGGTTAAGATCACTGAGTTCAGTTCCCAGCACCCACATTAGGTGACTCACAACTGCCTATAACTCCAGCTCCAGGGGATGACACCCCTTTCCAGCCACTGAGAGTATCTGTATTCACATGTGCACACACATAAACACACACACACACACACACACATGCATGCACATACAATTAAAAAGAAATAAATCTTTAAAAAGACCCCGTATATTTTAGGCTGGCCTCAAACTCATTATGTAGCTAAGGATGATCTTGAACTTCTGATCCTCCAAGCAGAGAGATACCTCATCTGTGAGGTGTTAGAGGGCTTCGAGCATGCTAGCCAAGCCTGATACCAAATGAGCCAACTGAACTGGGTCCCCAGCTCCAGAGCCCACGCTCTTATCACTTAGAAGACTATTAATACATGTGCACTAATAGAAGACTGGCCAGTAGTTAGGGTTTTATTTCTCTCCTATCAAAACAGGATTGAAATTAGCAGTATCGGGCTTGTATAGCAGGCTAGCCATGTCATCTAGCCCTGGGCCAGGCTTCTGACTCTCTGCTCTCGTATCCTTAGCTTGAGGTATCCACCCTCAAAGCTGCAGAATTGTTGCTATGTCTCCATCGATCACATTTATATCCCAGTCAGGATAAATGGAAAAAATAGAAGGGATCCCTGCCAGCAGGCTTTTGCCATTTTTTAGGGGGAGGGATGATGTCCCCAAAGACTGTTGCCTGGATATCATTGCCAAGAGAAGAGCCACATGGCTGGCACTAGATGCAAGGCTGTCAGGAGGGTCCAGGGTTTTACCCAGTCTGTTGCTACCCTGGGCAAATTGGGAGTTGACATCATTAGGAATAAAGAGGGTTTGACACTGTATAGGCACCTGAGGAATATTGTTGACTACTAGAATTTTCAAAATATTAAAAGCATGTTTGTTACAGAAATGAGGGCAGACATATGTCAGAATGTCACATAGTTCATGAAAGAAGGGTGTGATAATACAGTTCACAAGAGTAGGTGACACATACCTCCTGCATTTGACTGTCTCCACATCAGGCTGCTAAGGTAGATGCAAATTTCATTAATGTCTCGCCCATAACCTTTGGAGTTACCTCTTCCAGCAAACAAAACAAAACAAAAACTGCTCATTAGGACTAGGGACATGGCTCAAGGGTCGAGCACTCGTATGTGAAGGCCAGAGTTACAGCCGTAGCATCACACACGTACAAACATCATTTATATTGTTTTTTTTTTAACAAGTTAACATTGGACTTAGGAGTCTGAGTCCTAAGTCAATAATAAATAGTAAGATTAGCTATGTCCCCAAGGAGCAAGAGAACCCTAGGGAAGTTTGTTAGGTGGCAGTTCTAAAGGTGGTCCCCAGACTAGCATCATCTGAGAATTCCCTACTACAAGTAACGTGTTTGGGCCGCCAACACCTGCTAAGTCAGAAGCCTTGGTGGGGCCTCTCAAGTTTTTGTTTTCCCCCCTTCCTTCCTTCCCTCCCTCCCTTCCTCCCTCCTCTTCCTTCCTTTCCTCTTTCTTTTTTAAGACGTATTTATTTTTATTTTATGTGTGCTGGTGTGTTGCTTGCATGCATATCTGTATGAGCATGCTGGATCCCCTGGAACTGAGTTATAGGCAGGTATAGGCAGGTATAGATTGCCACATAGGTGCTGGGACCTGGAAGAGCAGCCAGTACTCTTAACCACTGAGCCATCTTTCTAGCCCCCTCTTTCTTTTTTGATATGGAGTCTCATGTAGCTCAGGCTAGCTGCAAACTCACCATGTAACTATGGATGATTTTTTTTTTAATTTTAAAGATTTATTTATTCTTTTTGTATGTGTATGAGTGTTTTGCCTGTATGTGAACCATGTGTATGCCTGGTGCCCTGGAAGTCAGAAAAAGGCATGAGATCCCCTGAAATTGGAATTATGGATGATTATGAACTACCATGTGGGTGCTGGGAATTGAACCTTGGTCCTCTGCAAGAGCAACAAGTGCTTCTTACCCTCCTAATGACTGAGATACCACTCCAGCCCCATGGATCCTGATCTTGGACTCCTGATCTTCCTGCCTTTTCTTCCCAAGTGCTGAGACTGCATGTGTGCACCACTCAGCTAGTGATGGCCACTCGTTTGAGAGCCACAACATGACTTCCTGTGACATTATAAGGGTATAGTGTCCTCCCTTCTCTGTATTTCTAGATCTGGGGTAATTTTTATGGATACGTCCAGACTTCACAAAGCCTAAGGAGGAGTAACTGGCCAAGAGAAGAGAACCCTGTAATCACAGTGAAGCCAGGACCTGTGCCTGGAGCCATAGCCTGTGATCCTCAGGGGGCTCATGCAGGAGAATCTCAATTCAAGGCCTGACTGAGCTACAGAGGGAGTTCAAAGTCAGCCTAGGCAAACCTAGTAAGCACCTGTATCAAAATAAAAAGTGAAAAGAGAGAGAGAGATAAAACTCAGTGGTAGGCTGCTTGCCCAGCATTTGAGAGGCCCTGGTTTCTTCCGTCGGGGTCAGGGGAACAGCTGGCAGGTTGTCCACAGCAGTGTTTATAGCCTCATGCCAGGGCCCCAAGGTAGGGTAGCAGTAGAGGCGACTCCACCACCTCACCTCCCAGTGTTTCCCTCCCCTGCAAGGTGTACAAGTGCGTGGTCAAAAGCTGCGCCCAGATGTTCCCCAAGCTGGACACCTTTCTGGAGCACATCAGAAGCCACCAGGAGGAGCTGAGCTACCGCTGCCACCTCTGCAGCAAGGACTTCCCCTCACTGTACGACCTGGGCGTGCATCAGTACTCCCACAGCCTCCTGCCGCAGCACAGCCCCAAGAAAGACAGCACTGTCTACAAGTACGTGACCATGCCACCCAGCCACGCTGGACCAGTGGGAGCCCTGGGCTCAGAATGCTCAGGGTCAGTGACACATCTCAAAGGGAAACTGAGGCTGAAAGCTAGGGTCAAGCCTGGAGTGTTTCTGAGTGTTGGCATAAGTGGAAAAAACATACTGACTCTTCTTAGACCATTCTTCAATTGTCAGGCTTTTATCAGAGAAACATCACTTGAAAAGGGGTAACTAGGGGCCAGAAAGTGAAGTAACTAGAGGCTCAGTGAGTAAAGGTGCTTGCAACCAAGCCTCACGGCCTGGGTGTGATCCCTAAGACCCAACATGATGGAGGGAAAAAACTCACTCCCACAAAGCTGTCCTTCCACCCCACAGGCACGTGCACACACAAAATAAATAAATATAACTGAAAATGTTTAGGGTTGGAGAGATGTTTAGTGGTTAAGGGTATTAGCAGAGGACCTGGGTTCAGTTCCCAGCACCCGCATGGTGGTTCACAACTACCTGTAACTGGCCTCTGTGGGCTTCTGCAGGCACAAGCTGCATATAAACTCTGTACAGGCTCACACACGCATACACAGAAAAACATCTTACAAAACTGGTGTTCTGTGTTTTCTTGTCAGAAATGAGATTGCCACATAGATCTTCACTCTTTCTCCCAGTGTTTTCTGGGCCTCTTCTGAAGAGGGTGTGTTCTGCAGACACCCACCATCATGCTTTTTCCCGTTGGGCTTTTCTGCTGCCTATTTGCTACTTGCTGGTCTAGAACATGTGTTTTGCAAACTGTCCTGAGCCTGTGGGGACACCTCCCACTAAATCTTTTCATGTTGGGATGGCTTTTGCATCTCTAGACAAACTTATACCTGAAAGGACTTAACTGGTGACCTCTGTTACCTCAGAAACTTCTGGGTGAGGTTTCTGGGATTAAGATAACTAAATGCAGATATTGAGCAGAAAATTCATTCTTTGCTCAGGGAAACAGGCATGTAAACAAATGCTTTTTGTACACTGTAATAAAAATGCTTCCAGAGCTCAGATCCCAAGCTGACTTGGGGCAATGCATGTCTTAGGGGAAAGTATTGAACTGCCATGGGCCTCAGTTTCCTCACCTTTGATGAGGGGTCCTGATAGTGCTTAGCCTGGTAGACTGGGTCTGCTTCCCACCATCAGTATCTCATGTAATCCTGGATGATCCCACTGCATAACCAAGGATGACTCTTGATTACCTTGTCTCCACTTCTCTCAAGTACTCCTAAGTAGTTCAGACTGGCCTTGAACTTCTTATCCTTCTGTCATTACCTCCTGAGTGTAGGGATAACATCTGTTATCCACACTTTGCTTATGCAGTGTTGGGGACCAAACCAAGGGACTCATGGATGCTAGGCAAGGACTCTACCAGTTCAGTTATATCCTTAGACCTCCCTCCTCCCTTTTTGTTTCCAGTTAGGATCTCCCAGGGTAACCTTAAACTCACATGTAGCTGAAGCTGGCATTGAATTTGAAGCTTCCTGAGTACTGGTATTATAGGCTAGTGTCAGTGTGACTCGCTTTCTCCTGGATTCTTTGTAAGGGTCAAATAAGAGAAGAATTTATCAAGCATATAGACATGGTCCTTAGAACACAGTAAGGTGCTCAGCAAGAGATTGCTACAGTCCTTTTTGCTTTTTTGTTCAGCTGTATGCAGAAACTCCAAATGACAATGACTTAAGGAAGGATTTGCCCCTCTTAGTAGGTAGATTGAGCTTGTGTGGTGGCCACAGCATATCTTTAGAGGTACAGGCTTTGGCAGTTTGCTGCTGTATATCATCACTTATATAATATCCCCACACCACTGAAGTGACTCTCACTCCTGTCACTTGATGTATTTTTTTCTTTTTGTTGTTTGTTTGAGTCAGAGTGTTACTACACAGTCCTGACTGGCCTGGAGCTTGGTATGTAGACCAGGCTAGCCTCAAGTTCACAGCAATCCTCCTACTTCTGCTTCCCAGGTGCTGAATTATGGGTATGTACTATCGCACCTATCCCCCTACACCCTTTTTATTTCATTTAGAAATAAGATTTAGGGGACTGGAGAGATGGGTCAGCAGTTAAGAGCACTGGTTGCTCTTCCAGAGGTCCTGAGTTCAAGTCAGAGCAACCACATGGTGGCTCACAACCATCTGTAATGGGATCTGATGGCTTCTTCTGGCATGCAGGTGTACGTGCAGATAGAGCACTCATACATAAATAAATAAACCATATATATATAGATAAAGTTTTATTGGCTGGTGCCACAGCACATTTAATTCCAGCACTCAGAAGGTAGGAATTCAAGGCACCCTCATCCACATGGAAGTTTGAGGCCAGCTTGGGCTCTATGAGACCCTGCCTCAAAAAAAAATTATTGATGTTATTTTCTCCCTAGTTACAAAAAAGCATTCTTATTAAATACAGAGAAAAGGCTTTTTTAATTTTTGAGAATATAGTGAGGGATGACCCTGAACTCCTGATCTTCCTAGCTTCCCCTTGAACCACTGGGATAATAGGTATGGCTCATGTCCCCGTGAGTTTTTTGTTTCTTCTAATTAGAAAAAAAAAAAAAAAAAAGTTACTGTTGTTGTTTGTTCACGGAAGCCAGAAGAGGGCATCGAGTTTCCTGAAACTAGAGAGATATTGATGGCTGTGAGCTGCCATGTGGTTATTAGGAATTTAATCCAGATCCTCTGGGAGAGCAGCCAGTGCTCTTAACCACTGAGCCATCTCTCCACCCCAAATTTTTAATTATAAAGACGTTGTCTGGGGGATAGGGGAGTTCAGGGGTCAGGATGAGGCTGGGAAGCCAGAGAGGCTCCTAAAGACACGTCTAGCAGCTCAGCTGAGGATGGAGGATGTCAGAGAAGAGGGAACACATTTGAGAATGAACTATATGTGGCATTTTGCCTCCTGGAGTTGGTTTTATGGAAGCAGGGGAAAGTCTCCACACTTGCTAGAGCTCATCTCTCTCCTCCTTCCCATTTAGGTGTGTCAAATGTGTCAACAAGTACTCCACTCCTGAGGCCTTGGAGCACCACGTGCAGACAGCCACTCATAGCTTCCCCTGCCCACACTGCCAGAAGGTAAGTGTCACAGCTCTTCCTCAGAGGAGGCCCTGAGAGGGACAGAGAGCTGACTCAAGACTTTGGATGATCATTCAAAGGCAGAATTTGAGTTGTCCAGCATAATAGCACCAGACAGTCAGGAAGGCTTCACAGAAGCGCTGACACCTGACTTGGGGCTTAAGGGATGAATAGGAATTTATAAGACCAAGAAAGTCCTTTGTGTAGGAAGAACAGCTGGCGTAGCAGCTCAGAAGGGGTGTGCTTTGGCTGTGCTCATGAGTGTTTAGAGAGCCGGCCTGTCTGGAGGGCTAGGCCTGACACTCCAGGCTCAGCCCTTGTGGGCTGAAAGGACGATGTTTCCACGGAGCTAGAAAGCAGGGTCCCTGAGCTCAGAAGGTGGAAGATGGTGAGGGAGGGGATCCTGGACACTGACCCACCACGGTCGATCTCGTCTTCCTCCAGGTCTTCCCTTGTGAACGCTACCTGCGGCGTCACTTACCCACCCATGGCAGTGGTGGCCGATTCAGGTGCCAGATCTGTAAGAAGTATTTCCGGAAGGAGCACTACCTCAAGCTGCATGCCCATATCCACTCAGGTTGGTGCCCTGCCCACCTTTCCCCTCTCTGGCTTGGGCCTCTGTCCCTTTCCATCCCCTGAATACCTCTTCCTGCTCTCCATACTGATCCCTAATCACTTGTCCTTACCTGTGAACATGGGCGTCCCATCACCTTGAGAGCAAAGCCCAAAGGTAGGTGGGGGAACTTGACTCTGCCCTCTCTGAGTGCCATCCCTGCTGGACTACCTCATGGGTGTAAGGTGACCATCTCCTGCAAATCCCTACCCCCTCTTCTTGGTCCCCAGTTTGAAGTATAGTAAAAAAAAATTGAGAGGAGGCAGAGACAGTATCTCACATAGCCAAGGCAGACCTTGGATTCCTCATCCTTCTGCCTCTACTTCCCAAGTGCTAGGATTACATGTCTGTGCTACAGGATTCAGCTTTATTTATATGTGTGTGAGTGTGAAATGGGTGTGCACGTGGCATACACGTGTGGTCAAACGACAACCTTGGGCATTAACTCTCACCTTGCTTGTGACAGGGTCTCCGTTGTTCGCTGCTGTGTACCCAGGCCAGCTTTGGCCCTTACCACCCAGGGATTCTCCTGTCTCCACCTCTCATCTCCCTTTAGTGGTACAGGATTACAGATGTATGTTCCCCCTCCCAGTTTTAGTGAGTTCTGGAGATTTGGACCCAGCTCCTCAACAGTGAGCCATCTCCGCAATCCCGGGACTCAATTTTATCTTTAAAATAAGAACTGGCTGGGTGTGGTATACACCTGTAATCCTGGGTACTCAGGAGGTGGAGATGGGAGGACCTCAAACTTTGAGACAAGCCTGAGCAGCATAGTGAGTTTCTCTTTCAACACCATACTAGACAAAAATAAATCCCTACAAGCTATGACCCACAGATCACAGTTTACAAGCTGCTCCCAACTCTCTCCCAGGTAACTGTGGTTACTATCTAGTTAGGGTGACTATAGTTTAACAGATTAGAAAAAAATCATTTATGTGAATGTGTTTGTATATGTCATGTGCATGCAGCACCTGCTGAGGCCAGAAAAGGGCCTTATAGGCAGTTTGAGCTACCCAACATCGGTACTGGGACTTGAACTTTGGGCCTCTAAAAGAGCCGTAAGCTCTCTTAACCGCTGAGTCATGTCTTCAGACCCTCTGGTTTTATTTTGTATCTGTTCAACACACTTTCATACTTTCACATAAGTGAGCACATGGTATAACTCTATTGTCTCCTTATTTCCTTACCAGTATGTGGCAGATATTCCTAAGTAGTACCTTCCTTTTTCATAGCTCCTTAGTTTTCATCTGCCCCCTATGAATGAACTTTCCTATTATCATCATCATCATCACCATCATCATCATCCTGGAAATTGAACCTCAGGCCTCATATATGCCAGATAAGCCCTACCACTGAGCTATACCCTACCCCTAGATCCTTCAATAATTTTTCAGCCATTAGTTGTTGTTTTTTTACGTTAGAAAACATCACAGGGTATAGTGGCACACACTTTTAATCCCAACACTTTAGGCAGAGGCAGGTAGATCTCTGAGTTCAAGGCCAGCCTGGTCTACAGAGCAAGTTCCAGGAGAGCCAGGGCTACACAGAGAAACCCTGTTTGGGGAAGGGGGATAAGCTGGGTTAGGGATTGGGTGGAGATATGGCTCAACGGTTAAGAATACTTGCTGCCCTTTCAGAGGATCCAGGTTCAATTCCCAGCACCTAAAGATTGGTTCTTCTGGCTTCTTTGGGCATCGAACATGTACTTTGTGCACAGACTTACATGCAAGCAAATGATGCCATACACATAAAAATATATATAAAATATATATACATGTAATAACATGTATATATTGAAACTAGGGCTGTTGTGTGGTGGTGTGGTGCTTTCCTGGCAAGATCAAGCCTCGAGTTCCATGGTGACACATTCCTGTAATCCTAGCACTTGGGAATCTGAGGCAGGAGGACTAGGCACACCAATCCAACCTGGGCTACAGTGAGAACCTGTCTCAAAAAACAAAAAAAAAAAAGCCCTCCAAATTCTCTGGGCCAAGTCAGGAAGAATAAGAAAAGCCATCGTGGGGAGGAGCTAGGCCCCAAATTCAGACTCCTCCTAATGGGTGTTCCCATGTCCTCACAGGTGAGAAGCCCTTCAAATGCTCAGTGTGCGAGTCTGCGTTCAACCGCAAGGACAAGCTGAAGAGACATATGCTGATCCATGAACCCTTCAAGAAGTACAAATGTCCTTTCTCGTAAGTAGGGGCTGCCTTGTTTATGGGGCCGGGAGTTAGATGACCTTGGCATGGCCAATATGGAGGGCTGGACTGAGGGCCTCTCTCTGTGTGCCTCACTCCCCCCTCCTCCCTTGCCTGCCTTGATTGACAAAGGCTAGTGCCGGGACCATGAGAGGATTCATGCCTTGAGCTCCTGTAACTGATGGCTTTGGGTTCCAGGATGCACACAGGCTGCAGTAAGGAGTTCAACCGGCAGGACAAGCTGAAAGCCCACATTCTCTCCCATGCTGGTAAGAGGCTTAGGGGCCTGTCAGAGGGACTGGCTAAGACAGGTTCCCTGAGAAAGAGCTATCAGGAGGACGGGTAGACACCTGTGTGTGGCGTATTGTTCCCCACCTGTTCTAATCAGCCAATGGGTTTCTGCTCATCTGCTCATGGGAGCTAGAAGCCAGGTCTGTGTTGGGGACCATGGAGTAGCAGAGGCGAATCCGATGCAACCCCAGACCCAGGGGAAGTAGATGTCAGAAGAGGCCCCTGAACTGGACTATGTGCAGTGACTTAGAGATGTGTGTCATTGCCATCCGAGATGTGGTCAAGGGGTTGTCTGGAAAGGCAGGACAGAGGTTGCCAAGCCACCCTCCCAGGGGAATCAAGGGTGTTTATCAGCATACCATCTACTACCCAAGCCTACCTACACCCTCTCCCCATGCCAACTCACATTCATCGTGCATCAGTGTCGCATCTTCTCCATAGTGTAACAATCAAAAAAGTCTCCAAAGGTTCCCTAGGAGATAAATTGGTCCTGTTGAAAGTAGATTGGGAATGTAGCTCAGCTGGTAGAGCACTTGTTTAGCTTGCATGAAGCCCTGGGTTTGATCTCCAATAGCACATAAACTAAGCATGGTAGCAAACAGTGTAGTTCTAGCACTTGAGAGGGAAAAACAAGAGGGTCAGGAGTTCAAGGTCGTCCTTAGCTTCATGGCAGATTCAAAGCCAGCCAGAGCTACCTGAGACCTCTCCTCCTTTTAAAATGGGAAACGGGGGAGAGTACCAGGGACTTTGACATCTTGGCTTTGAGCCTTGGTGCTACCAGCTTCCTGCTGGGTGGTCTCAGGCAAGTGGCTGTTCCTTTTTGGGCCCCCAACCATAGTAGAGTGAAGGGTGAAGGCATTTACTTACAGAAGGAGCCTGGCCCAGCCGGGTATATGGGAATCAGGGAGTTCCAAGAGCTTAGGCCTGAGGAGAGAGAAGAGCCAGGAAATCGGTTTCCCAAGAGAGAACAGCAAGTGCAGACCCCTTGGCTAAGGAAAGACCAGAGGCAGTAGCGGTCTGAGCACAGGGCGGGCGTTTAGGGAGGGGAAGACAGGAGGGGCCCTGAGCACAGGCGTGGGGTGGGGGGAAGGGGTAGCCGACTGCACCTTGCTTTGTAGGACACAGGGTCTGGGCATCAAGGCTCTTACCTTTCTGTGCTTCACAAAGACGTCTCTCTCCCACTGGCGATGGTCTGAGGGGCACAGGTGAGGGCAGCAGCCCAGAGTTTGTGGTGGCTGCCTCATCCAGGAGACAGGTGGTGTGGCCAACAGAGTTGAGGACATTACTTCAGATACGGGAAAGCAAGTTCAAAGGCCCAGGAGGCTGCACAGTGTGGTAGAGTGAGTGACAGGGAAAATGTGAGAGATGCAAACGGAGCCAGCTGACACCCCCACCTACACCCCCGCCCCGACCACACAGATATCGTGGGGCCAGAGACCGCAGTTATTCCCGGGCGGGACACCTGCAGGGTGAGGGCCGTGCCTCTCCCTGACGCGCCTGCCTCCCTCCCCAGGCCTGAAGCTCCACAAGTGCGGGCTGTGCAGCAAGGCCTTCAGCCGCAGAGCCCACCTGGCGGAGCACCAGCGCGCGCACACGGGCAATTACAAGTTCCGCTGCGCCGGCTGCGCCAAGGGCTTCTCCCGACACAAATACCTCAAGGATCACCGCTGCCGCCTGAGCCCCACGAAGGACAAGGACCTGCAGGTCCGGCGGTCTTCCCGGAGGAGGGCAGCCACGCGCAATGGCGGCAGCGTCGCTGGCGTGCACAAGGAGGAGAGCCCCATGCCCGACTCGCTGGGGCTGGAGGAGCTGAAGACCGCAGGGGCCGCGCCTGATGCCACCCCTGGCAAACCACCCTTCGAGCTGTCCATCGTGGTGGGCGGGAACCCGGAGCTGGTGGTGCCCGGGCACACCGACGGTCTGGGCTCCAACCTGGCGCTGGCCGAACTGCAGGCCGGGACCGACGGCGCGTGTGCCATGCTCGCAGTCCCAGTCTACATCCAAGCCTCAGAGTGACCAGACTGGACTTCTGGGCGGGCAATTGGTACAAGTCCTTTTGGAAGTTACTGTACCAATCCTGTCCCGGGGCTGTCCTATGCCCTACGATCTGCTGGAGAGCCCTGCCGCACTCACAGGGTCTGAGGCACCATGGCTCCAGGCCACAGCAGTGGTAAGAGGGATGGCCAGAGCCTGAGGTGCCTGGGGGCTGGCTGATGGAGGCTGGTATTTGGGCCTCCTCCAAGGGAGGGCACCCATCCGGGCTACCTGGGGTGGCCTCAGGTCAGGCCGCTCTTTAGAATGCTGGATGTGGCTGGAGTCCTTGTGTGTTGAGCCCTTACCAGAACACTTCCTGATGGCATCCCCAGACGACTGTGTCAGGTGAGTTATGTAAGAGTCACTCAGCCTGGGGTGTAGAGTGTAGCTACCAGCCAGACCTGGCTTCAGATCAGATCACCGGTGTGACCTCCCGAGCAAGGCACCTCACCTCCTTTTGCTCCATGTTCCTCACCTGTACAACAGGACTTAATATAGTACTACCTCCTAGAGTGTCCTGAGGACATAGTATGTTGAAATGTGCAAAGGGCTGGGCACAGTACCCTTGGCTTGGAAAGTGCTCAATAAATCTCAATAAATGTTTGTATCAATGACATGTGTCCAGCTGGCTCAGCCTTGAGCTTTAGTGGTTCCTCTCTTAGCCCTAAGATAGCAACACCCCTTCTGAAGCATAGGCTGAGAAGCCCTGTAGCCCTCACTCCATGGCCGACCAAGGAGACACTGAGGAGTGGGCTTGCCCAGATGGGTGGTAACTCTAGCAGTCTGCAGTACTCAGTAAGCTGAGGCAGGAGGACTTTGAGTTTCAGGTCAGCCTGGGTTACAGGCTGCCAGCCCTCTCTCCACCCCCCGGGTGCTGGCCAGGTGCTCCCCAGATGCCTATTACATTATAGTCTGTGCAGATGGCCCTAGGGAAGAGATTTGTGGAACTTTTTTGTGGAACTTCAGAGTCCTGGGTCTCCCCACCATGCTGTGTATTCAGAAGCCCTGACTAGAGACAGAAGCTCCTCCCCAGGTCCCTACCTCCAGCTGTCCCCTCCTTTCCCAGACTGGTTGAGGAGGAGGTAGGAGAGATGGGCCCTTAACTCGTGTTTTCCCATTTCTCTTCACAGCCATCCTCTGGGCCACATTGTTTCTGTTACAGAAGGGGAAACTGAGGTTCAGAGAAGGACCAGGGTGGGGCACAGTAGAGTGCCCTGACTGCGTGTTTCTTAGAAGCCTGGCATGATCCTCAGACCTCTGTGCTGAGACGAAGGCTGGAGCTCGGAACGGTGCCTGACTTCCCTCAGGCTGAAGGGGGTCGGTGTGGCAGGAGGGGCAAAGCTGGTGAGAATGGGTGAGGGCTGCAAGTGTCCCCTTCTGCAAAAGAGCCTGAGGACTCGGGGGGGGGGGCCAGGAATTCTTGAAGGAGAAGACATTTGAGCTGGGGCTTTGTTTTGGTTTACTTGGTTGGTTGGCTGGCTGGCTTTCTGAGACAAGGTCTCATTCTGTAGCTCAGGCTAGCCTGGAACTCACTGTATAGCCCAGCCTGGCTTCAAACTCCTGGAAGTCATCTTGTCTCAGCTTCCAAGTGCTGGAATTACAGGTGGGGGCCACCAGACCTGGTGCCACAGGGTGCTCTGATGGACAGACAGGGAAGGCAATCAAGGAAGCAGCTGTGGAGTCTGGGGCTGGCAAATGGCCCAGGGTGACTAGAGAGTAAGAAGGAGTAAGTGGAAAGGGACAGTTGCTGCCCTTTTAAGCCTTCATGAGATGGACACTGCTAAGCTGCTCATGTCATACTGCTCAGTCTGTCAGGTGAGTGCTATGGCTTCCCTTGGTTTACAGTTGAAGCACAGGGAGGCAGAGCTGCTTGCCCAAGTTCACACAGCCAGGAAGCTGCAGAGCTGGGAGTCAAGGCAGTATGGCCTGCTTCACGTGTCCCTAGCCACTCTATTCTACTGAAATATGAGTTGGTGGTGAATGAGAGCGAGCTTTGGCTATTAAGGAAGACTATTAATCCTCTATTCTCTACATTATCGGAGAAGTCATAGGAGGCAGAATACCTGTTTTTAGACAGCCATGGACATTCAAGCAGATGTTCACACATCTGCATCCACATACAACTAGAGCTCTGTTCCCACCAGCACTAACACGTGCACATGTTTGCTGGAAATCATGAAAACACAAGTCAGGCACTGGCCGTAGGCTTGGCATCGTTCCAGGCACTCGAGTTAGGAACTGCTTTTTATCCAGGCTTACAGCTGAGATAAGATAAGGGGGTATCAAGGGTTAGCAGCCAAAGCCACGCAGCAGGTAAGTGGCAGAGACAGGTGACAGAATAAGGCAGATTTGGAGTAGGTCTGTGCAAGGGGAGTGGGACGGTGTTGGAGACTGACTGACACAGGTATTCTGAGTTAGCAGGTGGGAGACTGAGCCCCAGAGAAAGGAAAGCCCTTCGTCAGGGTCACAGAGAATTGGCAAGGATCCAAAGCACCTTGAAGAGCTCCATGTTGGACAGTGTAGTGTTAAGAGGCTGAGCATCAGGTCCCACCTTAATCCAAAAAGAGCACAGACTGGCATTGGGCAGGACTGCCTCTGAATCCTGGCTCTGCCCCTTCTGGACTGTCAGTTATCGGAAGGAACAGTATCCTACCTGATGAGGTAATTCAGGGGACTAGAGTAGGTGAACTGGAGAATGCAAATTGCCAACTGCTGTGTTGAATCCGCTTAATAGACAGCCACTCACCATGTTAGAAAAAGAGAAAAAAGTTGACATTCTAAAATAAAGATACTTAGGTTGGGGGTAGTAGGCTCAATGGTAGAACATTTGTCTCACATGCGTAAGGTGCCGAGTTCAATCCTCACCACTGCCAAAGAAGGCAGATAAATGAATAAACACTCACCCAGGGAGGTGGTGCACACCTATAATACTAGCACTTGGGAGGCTGAGGCAGGTCAACCTTGGCTTCTGAGTAAGTTCAAGTTCAGCCTTAGCAAGACTGAATTTCAAACAGGCTTGATGTGAATGCCTTTTTGTTGGTTTGTTTTTCAAGACAAGGTTTCTCTGTGTAGCCCTGGCTGTCCTGGAACTCCCTCTGTAGACCAGGCTAACCTAAAACTTAGAGATCTGCCGGACTCGAAGTACTAGGATTAAAGGAGTGTGCCACCACCACCCAGTGATGGTAAATGTTTTAATCCCAGCACTCTGGAGGCAGAAGCAGGCAGATCTCTGAGTTCAAGTCCAGCCAGGGCTATATATTGAGACCCTGTTTCAAAAAAAATATTACTGATAGCCTAGTGTGGTGGCTTGCACATTTAACTTTAGCACTTGGAAGGGAAAGACGAGTGAATCTTTCTGAGTTCAAGGCCAGCCTGGTCTAAATAGTGAGTTCCAGTCCAGCTAGAGCTATATTGTAAAGGAGGACAAAGAGGAGGAGGAGGAGGGCGGAGGGTCCGAGGGAGTACTTTCGTAGCATGTGTGAAGCTCAGGGTTCAATCCCAGTACCTCATAAACCCAAATGGTAGCACACAGATGTAATCCCAACACATGGGAAGTGGAGGCAGAAGGATAAGAAGTTCAGGGTCATTGTTGAGTATATAGCAAGTTGGAGGCCAGTCTGGGATACATGAGACCCATCTCAAAATAATATATAAGTTAAAATAGTGAAATTAGAGTGAACTACAAATAAACAAGTTAAGGTAAAAGTATACGACAATAGGAAAAACATGCTAGGTTTCCTTTATCCAGGAATGAGGCAAGGATTCATTTTAGCGTGACTCCAGCATGACACTGGAGGTCTGGACAGAGCAATAAAACAAGAAAAAGAAATGACATGAGGAGCCCATGAGATGGTTCAGAGAGTGAAGGCACCTGCCACATGGTAAAAGCAGAGAACCAACTCCTGTGTGGCACACGCATGCTCACGCACATACACTCTCGTAAATAAATGTAAAACAAAGAAAGAGAAAGAAATGCTACAAGGCCTAGAAAAGGTAATACAATAGTGCTGAAATAAAAAGATGGGAATATACATATTCTCTGGTCTTCGGTAGCAATTAAAAATGCAATTTTTGAGCCAGGCAGTGGTGGTCCAGGGAGGCCCAGGCAGGTGGATCTCTGTGAGTTCAAGGACAGAGTGAGTTCCAGGACAGCCAGGGTTACACAGAGAAACCCTGTCTAAATAAATAAAATAAAGTAAAATAAAAAAATGCAATTTTCAATTTGGGCATTTCATTTAAAAATCTGGGTTTCTGATGTATGATCCATATCCTATCCATCTGATCTGGGATCAAATCTAGAATGTTAGGCTTAGCAGTATTTTCTTCCACTGAGCAATCTTGATATCCCTTAGTTTCTTTATGTTTCATTTCATCCACTCCCAGCCCCACCCCCCATGCCTGGAACTCAGAGTGCTCAGGTCCACTCAAACTGTCAGCAGTCCGGAACGACTTGGCTTCCCTGAGGGGAGGATCGTAGATATGAGCCACCACACCCTGCTGGCCTCAGTTTCTTTTGTAGCAAATTTATAGAGTGTGAACCTGAGAATTTCCTCCGTGACAAGTTCTGTGCTTTGTGTCTTATTTTCATAGCACTGAATTCCCCCACACACACACCCCAAGATTTTTATTTTGGGGGCTAGGGAGACAGCTTAGTAGTTACGAGCACTTGTTGCTCTTGCAGAGAACTTGAGTTTGGTTTTCAGCACCTTCATTTGAATCACAACTATTTCTAATTCCAGTCCTAGGGGACCCAACACCTGTTTTTCCTGGTCTCTGTGAGTACCAGGCACACATGGTACACATACACACGAGCAGATAAATACTCATACACATAAAATTCTTTTAAATATAAGACTTTTGTTGTTGTTTTGAGACAGATTCTTTCTACATAGCCTTGGCTGTCTTGAAACTATGTAGAGCAGGCTGGCCTCAAACTCACAGAGATATACATGCCTCTGTCTCCCAAGTGTATGCCACCATACTTGGCTAAAATTATCTTTTTATTTATGTGTCTGTATGTGTGCTGCCATGTGTGTGCTGGTGCTCTTGGAGGCCAGAAGAGGGACTCAGATCCCCTGGAACTGAAGTTACAGGTGGTTGTGAGCCACCTGACATGGGTGCTGGGAGCTGAACCCACATCCTCTAGAAGAACTGCACCCACTTTTAACTGCTGAGCCATCTCTCTGGTCCCACACCCAGCTTCTTATATGGGTGCTAGAACCTGAACTCAAGTCCTTGGAATGGACCAGCCTGACTACATTTTAAGATTAAAAGCCATTTTATTACAAAGTCAAAATAAGTTCAGTCATGTTTTCTGGAAAACTTGGTTTTGACCATATCTTGATTTATTTTCTGGAATTTGACATGTTCCACACCCTATACCCTGACCTCCACCCTGATAAGATGTTCTGCCAAGTAATCTTGAAATGTTCTGCCAAGTTCCTATATAACCAAAACCCTTGAAACCCCCCAGCCTTGAAGTTTTGGGGATTAATATAAATCCCACCTTCTCCTGTGTTCAATGCTATTTTCTCACATCCCACTTTAGGGAAATAGCCTTGTCTGACAGAAAATAAAGCTTGCTTAATTTGACTAAAAGAATTTGGGTAATGGTCTTTACTCCCAGGGTGGGATTAACACTTGTGCTTGCATAGCAAGCATTAAGTCACCTGTTTATAAAGAGTTTCCTAGATGTAGCCTAGATTGGCCTTGAACTGTTAGGGCTAGCCGGGTGGACTTCTAAGGAACCACGAGACATTCCAAACCGCTGCAAACGCAGGAGGCTTTATTGTTAACCGGCGTGTGTCCAGGTCCGCACGGATCAAGCAGCTCCAAACCCTCCGTCCCCAGGGCTTTTATCGGAGTCCAGGGGCCAGGGCCCGGGGACAGGGCTTGTGTGGCTCCGATTGGTTCAGAGCTCCTCAAATCCTGTGTCCCTCAACCTTGTTGGTCAGGTGTTCGCGCCCACGGGAACCAGGGTGGGGGTAGTCACTTGGTACCCTTGGACTAGTCATCCCAGAGACAATTCCTGCTGATGGGTGGTGGGGAGGAGGCTGGGGAGGCAGTTCCTGGGAAGGCATCCCCCCTTCCCCAATACGTGACTGCTAGCACTCAGGTGATGAGGCATCTCCCCCAATATGTGACTGCTAGCACTCAGGCGCATTCCTAGGTTTTATATTTCTTAAATCCTTTCAGAACTTCCTATATAGCCTCAGATAACTCTGAACCTGATCTTACTACTTTCACTTTCCAGGTGCTATGCCACCACACCAGACATTTCTTTATGGTTTGTTGTTCTCATTAGAACAAAAGCTCCATGAAGGCTACCAGGTTAATGGCCTAAAAGCCTCAGGCGAGCTGAGAACTCTGGACAGGAAAGTTGCCTTGACTAATAACACCTATGGACTGTCTGTACCTACCCCCACATACCCCAGCCCTGAACAACATACCAACCTCCATTAGTATTTACCACTTTGAGACACAGAGGAACGGACTCCCAGATGGAATCTTCCAACACCAAATCTCTCCTTTCCACCTAATAGAAGCCCCAGCCTCCTGTCCAAGTGCGCAGTCCCCACAACTGCTGAGACTGGTGTCCACCAGTTGTTCGGACTAAAGAACAATCCTCTATAGCAGTTGGCCTCCGAGTTCTTTTATGTCCATGTCGCCTCCATCAGTCCCAATATAACAAAGACAAAGACTTTTGCTCACAGACATATCTACAGTGCTTAGAGCTGCCCAGGAATTTGAATTGAATTCTTCAATCAATATCGTGGAAAGAACAACACACTTTAAAAGAACAAGACCCAGGTTGCCTGTCTTCTCCTCTCAGCACAGGGCAACTAAGAGTGAATTTCCCCAGGCAGATTCTGCTGTGTAGACTTACACACGTAGTCTGAGAAAACACACTTCAGTTGTATGAAGGCGGAGCAGAGACTATCTGGGAAAAACTCTTGCAAGTCTCAGTTGACTGAGCAGGTTCCTGTGGCCTGGAAGAACTGGTTGGACCAGTTTGTCTTCCCCCAGGGAAAAGGAGTAGAGACCTTCAAAGTGCTCCCAACCCCCACAGCTTCAAGCCTGTAGTCCAGGTTCTCAGCGTCTGAAGGGTGAGGACCACAGAGGTGACAGGGTCTGCACTCAGGGATAAGGGTCTGCATTCTCTGCATGTGCTTGGGGTGCATTTAAGAGCCCAACCCCTGAGACAGGTGGCCAGAGTCCTTGTCCTTTGTACAGTTACAGAGAATGTGCTGTGCCTGGGAGGGAAAGGACCTTCTCCAAGGTCTCACTGGGGAAAAACTCCCAGATCATCACTACCCGGCTCCTTTCATTAACTCATTTAACAAATGTTTTCCTAGCTTTGAAGATATGTCATAAACACAATGACCTGTATGATTCTTTGTGGAGATAAAAAATGAACAAAGTAAATACATCAATTCTGTGGTTTGTTGTAAAATAAAAAATAATGAAAAGGGGACTGTGGAGTGAGGTGCCTGGAGGAAGGGCAGGGACAGGGAGGATTATCGCATACCATCAAGGGACACTTGAAAGGAATCCCCCAACCCAGAGAGAGTCTCTAGTGCAGCTACCATATATATAAAGTTTTTTGTTTATTTTTATATGTGTGTATGTACCTGTGGAGAACAGAGAGGGCCTCACATCCCTGGGAGCTGGAATCACAGGTTGTTCAGAACCTCTGGACATGGGTGCTGGGAACTGAACTCTGGTTCTTTGTACGAACAGCAAATGCTGTAACCTCTGAGCCATCTCTCCAGCCCTTTTTAGGACTTTTTGCTCTATTGGGAATTCAATCCAGGGCCTTGTGCATGTTAGGCAATCATTCTTCCACTGAGCTACAACCTGGTCTCAAATGTTGTTTGGTTTTGAGATGGATGAAAGACAAGAGCACACCACCACGCAACAGGCAGTAGGGTCTCAGGCAAGAGGTTTATTGGGGTGGGGTGAGACACGAAGTGTCGCTTCTGAGTGGAGGGAAGAAGAGAGAGGGGAGAGAGGGAGAGGGAGAGAGACAACGGGGGGGGGCAGAGAGGGAGAGAGGACCAGAGAGAGGGGTCCAAAGAGGAGAGAGAAAGGCCAGAGAGAGAGAGAGAGAGATCCAAAGAGGAGGAGCTCGAAGCTCACTGTGATTATATGGGACTGATGACACAGGACAGGTACCTGTCTGGGGCAGGCACAGGGGTGGTACCTGGCCAGAGAGTGGGGAGTGTCAGGGGCATGGGGGATAGGTGAGCTCCAGGGAGGGAACTCTGGCCAATTCACAACAATGGGGTCTCATGTAGCCCAGGTTGGCCTTGAACTTGACATGTAGCCAAGACTCACCACTGGATTTGAACTCCTGATCCTCCTGCCTCTACTTCCTGAGTGCTGGGATTAGAGATATACATCACCAGCCATGCTTAGTTTTTGTTTTGTTTTTCTTTTTAAACCTCTTTTGTTTACCATGTACAGAATGGAAGGGGTAAGGACAAAAGGGGATAGCCCATAAGGAAGGGTATTAGGTTCCTGTTGCTGCTGTAACAAATGACCATAAACATAGTGGCTTACAGCAATATAAAATTTTTGTATAGTTTTTGGAGGTCAGAAGTCTGATGTGCTTTTTGCTAAAGTCAGGGCTGTGTTTATACCAGGGACATTAGGGGAAGCCAGATCTATGCATTGCCTTTTCTATATTAGAAAAAGCTTACATTGTGTGTGAGTGTGAGTGTGTGTGTGTGTGTGTGTGAGAGAGAGAGAGAGAGAACGAACTCAGGTCCTCTGACTGGACAGCAAGTGCCTTTACCTACTTTTTCTGGATTCTTGAAGGCTGCATTTCTTGGCTTGGCCTTTCTTCACCTTCAAAGCCAGGGAGAACATCTTGCATTCTGATCCTCCTCCTTGTAATTGCACCTTGCCCAACTGGATAATCCAGAATACTTTCTCCATCTCAAAGAGAAGGGACATTCTGGGAATAGAGCTTAGGTATCTTTGGAAAGCTATTGTTTGGCACACTTCAGGAGGTGACAGTAATAGTCCAAGCAAGAGATGATGGTGACCTGGAGCGGAGTGACAACAGTAAAGAGAGTGACAAATGGTGGGGCTCAGGATATATTTTGAGGGTTGAGCCAGCAGAATGCTCTAAGGGGTTGGACCTTCCCTTCCATCTACCTTGGACTTGGAACCAGCCCCTCTGTGAGATTGTGTGTATCTAGGCCCAGGGAGTGGTCCCAGTTTTCTGCTGGAGCCTGCCTGCCCCCTCTGTTGGGTTGCCATTTGGTTTACACACTCAGCTGAACCCACCACTGTCTCAAGTAGAGACCCTCACCCTCCGGCCCTCAGCCCCCTAGGGTTCTCCTGGGTTGGGTCTGTCTTATCCCCATAGCTGAGTTTTCCCAACTCTCCAGGGAGGTCATTTCCACCACACCCTTTTGGAGATAAGATCTCACTATGCAGCCCTCTGTGCCTAGAACTCAATTGATACGCCTGCCTCTGCCTCCTGAGTTCTGGGAGTAAAGATGTAAGCTAGCAGGCCTGGCATAAATTATTTTAGATGTAAAGAAAAAGATTTGTAGGGACTGGGGATTTAGCTCAGTGGGAGAATCCTTTCCCAGCAGGTGCAAGGCCCTGGGTTCAAGTTCAGCTGAGCATGGTGGCTCATGTCTATAATTCTAGCACCTGAGAGGCTAAGGCACAAAGGTTGCCATGAGTTTTTGTGCCTGGCTCCTTCACTCAGGGTAACACTTGAGTCACCAATGTTTTTCTCATTGTTTCCACATAGCTTTAACATTTAAAAGATTTTTCTTTTATTGTATGGGTGTTTTGCCTGTATGTATGTACTTGTACTATGTGTGTCTGGTGACTATGGAGGTCAGAGGAGGGCACTGGATCTATTGGAATTGCTGTTAAGAGTTGTAAGCCAGCACACAGGTGGTGGGAACTGAGCCTGGGAGAGCATCCAGTGCTCCAACCCTGTTTTTCATGTAGCTTTTAATGAGGAAATAGTAGTTGATCAAAGTTTTAAAAAGGACTGCACTTGCCCCAAAGGCCAGAATAATGAAGCCCAGGCTCTCCAGTCTCTAGCCAATGCATTCTGAGAGCCCTGCCATGTCAGTTAACTCCTCAGGCAAGATGGCAGCTACTTTCCCATGTGTCACCAAGATGTGTTCTGTGTCCTAGTGTCCTAGGTAGACATCATGACTTGATCTCAGCAGTTTTCTCCTTCATTTTGAGACTGAGACAGAATTTTGCTATAAAGGCCAAGCTGGCCTGGAACTTGTGGTCTCCAGTGTCAGTCTTCTAAAGGCCACACCACAGGGAGGCACACTGCACCTGGCTTTCAGCACCTTTTAAAAACAGAGTCCCCACGTAGGTTCAAAATTCTTCCTTAATGACCGATGCCAATTGTGTGGGAAAGGTACTCAAGTTAAATTAGAGTTTTCTTCTATGATCCTCCCAAGATAATTTTCTGGGCTCCAGAGTATCTTATTTGGGGTTTCTATTGCTGTGATGAAAAACCATGACCAAAAGCAAATTGGGGAGGAAAGGGTTTATTTAGTTTATACTTCCATATCATTGTTCATCATTGAAAAAAGTCAGGACAGGGACTCAAGCAGGTCAGGAACCAACGCAGAGCCCATGGAGAAGTGCTGCTTACTGGCACGCTCAGCCTGCTTTCTTCGCCCAGGAGTGGCTCCACCCACAATGGGCTGAGCCCTCCTACATCTATCACTAATTAAGACAGTGCTCTACAGGCTTCACGACAGCCCGATCTTATGGAGGTCTTTTCTCAATTGAGATTCCCTCCTCTCCAATAACCCTAGTAGCATCAAGTTGACATAAAACAGGCCAGCACACATGTAGGACTCTAGGACTCTGGTGTCAACCAGTTTAGCAGCGCGAGACTGGTGCACTGCTGGTGAGGTCTGTGTGAGGTCTGTAGCATCTGCCTGTCCATAGTTTTTGAAGGCCATGGCTTAAAACTGGCAAATATTTTGCTCTGAGTGCCAGAGAGCAATATGACTGAGGTAAGTGGCAAAGGGGCAGATTGCTTAGATCCAAATGAGTTTTGCCATGAGGATGCTTGACAGATGGGTTATTTTTTTTTAAAACTTTGATAAAAACATTGTAAATTTTCTGTTAGAGAACAGATACAAATGTGACTGATGTTTCATAATTCATAGTGCTGTAAAACAGTTTAGGTTTCATGTATCCAAGCTTAGCTTTGAACTTGTTATATAATGGAGGATGACCTTGGACTTGAGATCTCTTGCCTCTACCTCCAAGTGGTGAGAATACAGGTACGTGTGCCCCCACACCCGACCCTTCTGCTAACTTTGAAAATGCAAAGGTCTCTTTCTGGTTCAGTAATAATTGATGATCAAAATTCCCGGAACATGCAGAGCAGGAGGGTCCAGAGGCCGAGGTAGGAGGATCATATGATTCAGGCCAGTGTAGGCTACATAAAGGAGACTCTTTCTCACAACAAAACAGAAATTGTCCAGGTCCTCTTAAAAGTGTTTGTGAGTGAGATTTTTTTTTTTCTTCTCTAGCCCAAGCTGACCTGGAACTCATTCTGTAGCCTGGGTTGGACCTGAACTCATAGCAATTCCCTTATCTCAAGAGCTGGAATTACAGGAGTGAACTGTCATTCCCTGTTTAAAATTCACATTTCTGTTTGAGTGCCTGCAGCTCGCTGTATGCCAGCCCTTTTTATTTCCTATCTCAGGAACACTTTCAAGAAGACCTGTGACAATTTCAAATTTACAGCTGTGGAAAAGAAGAGGAAGTAACTGCTCAAGTAAGTATTCGAGGCTGATTCTGAAGCTTTATGGTTGACTTCCACTGCTAAGATGGTTAGTCTTTCTTAGGTTTCAGAAAGCTTGTTAAGGAAATAAAGAGTGGAAAGACAGCCCTTCCAACTAGAGAGAACCAACTGAGCTGGTAGTCAGTTTCCGGAGCTTGATTCACTTACCTATAAAATAGGAACAGCAAGTGGGGCAGGCTGCCATAAACTTGTAATCCCAGTATTCCAGAAGCAGAGACAGGATCAAGAGTTCAAGGCCAGCCTAGGCTACATGAAAGCCTGGCTCCAAAACTGAAACGCAAAATAGGAACAGCATCCTCTGCCGTAAAACTGCTTATGAGAATCAAATGTGATCATGTATGTAAGGCACTATCTTCCAGAGATGATAGACTAATGAGCGATGTTATTACCATTACTGCTTTGGTTGCTGGGAATTAAACTCAGGGCTCCACCACGGAGCAAAACAAGGAATCCTTTTTTTTTTTTTTGTAATAGTTATTTCTCTCCCTGCTCTTCCGCCTCTATGGAACACATTCCAAAGAGACTACGTTTTCCAGCATGCCACCTCGCCCTTTGACCTCGGCGAGACTAAAAAGGTGCGCCGCTGTACGCCACCAGCCGGAAGACTCAGACTCCCGGCATGTAGCGCGCGATCCTCCCTTAGACTCGAGGGGCTGCGGGCGCGTGGTGCTCTGGGAGCTGTAGTCAGCGGCGCGTTGCCCTGACGCCGGCCGGCCCCGGCGTGGGGGCCTGTGGGAGGTGGCGCGGCCGGGCCCAGCTGCGGGGCGGAGGTGGAGGCGAGGCCTGCGGCGGCGGGGAGCGGCGGGAAGCGGCGGGGCCGGGAGTGGGCGCCGGAGCCGAGCCGAGCCGGAGCGGGCGCCGGAGGCCGGCGCGGCGAGCAGCAACCATGTCGGTGTTCGGGAAGCTGTTCGGGGCTGGAGGGGGTAAGGCGGGCAAGGGCGGCCCGACCCCCCAGGAGGCCATCCAGCGACTTCGGGACACGGAGGAGATGCTAAGCAAGAAGCAGGAGTTCCTGGAGAAGAAGATCGAACAGGAGCTGACGGCTGCCAAGAAGCACGGCACCAAAAATAAGCGCGGTAAGGCGGCCCGGGCCCCATCACACTCTCCACTGGCTCTCCCAAGGCTCCCCAGGCCCGGACTCCACTTTGTCTGCCTCGTTTCGGGGTCTTCTTCGACCCTGGAACTCTCCGGCCGGACTTCTTTCGGTGCCTTTCAGGGCCTGGAACCATTTTCCATCTGACTCCCTTCTGTGCCTTCCCTGAGCTGGCGCACTTCGATCAGACTACCTTCAAACTCTCCCTGCCCTGTCAGGCCTCTTGTGACCCAGATCTCATAGCACTTCAACTCCTTGCTCAGTCTGTCCCACTTTATCCCGCTGTGTTCTTCTCTCCTTGACCTCACCCACCTTCCCAGCCACCCGTCCGCCCCACCTCGGCTCATTCCTTTCCCTCACCTATCATTTTTGTCTTTCTTGATCCACCTCTGCCCTCTCCCGAGCCCTTCTGCCTCTGACTCAGGAGTCTTCTTGAGAAGCCTCCTTAATGGAGAGAAGAGAGGACTGGGGAGTGAGGAGACCCTATGGTACCCACTCTGTTTACTTGTTGAGTGAACTTGTGCAAGTTTGAGGACTTCAGTTTCCGCATCCGCCAGCTAGCACCTGGCCTGTGAGTGATTCTCTTTTGGTTGCCTCATAGCCAGGCCTTCTCGGAGCTTCCGTGTTGTAAGCCATGCCCCTGTGACTCACCACTTCCTTGTCCCTTCTGAACCAGAAATAAGAAGGATTCTGTGCATCTATTGGCACAATTTGGTCCTGTTGATTCTTGAAGGCATCCTTACTTCCTGTTTCGACACTGTCTAGGAAGTGCCTTGTAGTTTTCCTAAGTGAGATGAATGTGAAAATGCTTTACTGACTGTAAAGACTGTCTAATGCTCTGTGTTTTTGGTTTGGTTTTTTTTTTTTTTTTTGGTCATAACAATATGAGCATGAGTCATGACATGACAGTTCTTCCCTTGAGAGTGGGCCAAAGGTGAGAGGGGGTTCAAGAGTCATATTAACAAGTATTTAACCCAGAAGATTACAAGGGAAGTTTGCTTGGCATTGTGAACTAGTTAGTGTATTTATTCTTCTGAAAGGATTTATTATCCAGCACATAGTAGGGGCTTAACTAACATTGTAAACATCCACTTGATGTTTTCTCATAGTAAGATAGCCTATCTTGAGAATGTTCCTCTGCTAATAGCAAACATTCTAGAAATTCTGAGTGCCCAGTGCATCTGGTCATATTCATATAGAGGAACCAAACAGCCTCCACTTTAAAGAGACAGAGACAAGGTACTAGCTGTGCCTGTTTCTGTAGGCCTGCAAAACCAGCATACCTGCAAAACCAGCACCTGGGAAGTAGAGGCTGGAGGGTCAAGGTCATCATTGATTACAGAGCCAGAGGCCAATTTAGTCAACAGGAGAGACCCTGCCAAAAAGAGAGATGGTGGGGATAGGCAAGACACTAAATGAAGACACTAACCATTTTGGAGATGTCAGTAATGAGCACTAAACAAGAAGAAAGTTGGTTCCTAGTAAGTAGGAGGGGTGTTAGTTTGGTAGGACGATCTGGATAGTCTCTTTGAAAAGACGAAGTTTGAACTTCGTCTTTTCAAAGGAACCAACTCGGGGGGCTTTTTCTTGTCTGGGAGAACAGCATAGGGATGGTTGGAAAGTTGGCAAGATTCAGAAATTGAAAGATCTCTGGGATTGAGGGGAAAGTGGAGTGAGTAAAGGGGAGCGGGGGGAAGATGGGCCTGGAATCTCCATCCGGGAGGTGGGGTTCTAAGTGGATGGGAAGCTTTTGAAGGCTGTTATTCTGAAGCAAGTCCTGACCACTGGTAAAAGTTCTGAGCATCTACCTGTATGCTCTCTGGAGAGTGGAAGGGCATACAGGGAAGGTGCAGGCATCCATCTATAAACTGGACACCAGTTGTAGCTGTGGGAATGGAGAACAGGGCTGTGTTTGCTAATCAGCTCTTTTCTCTGACGACTCTCCCTTAATCAGAGTCCTCTGTTCACCAGTGGTAATTAGAGTCATGGTTTTTGCCAGTCTGCGTGTTTGAAAGCTTGCCTCTTCACAGTGGAGTGGAGGAGGGTGTCACTGCACAGGACTCCAAGCACAGTGTCTGCCATATGGTAAGGGGTCAATAACTCAGATCTCTTGGTCTAGGGCTAGCTTAGCTTCTGCAATTTTAGAGGTGACTGAACTGGCTTTCAAGATGCTGTAGAGAGCCAGCTGACACACTGTGGAGAACGGACTTCAGTTGTAATAACTTTGTTCAAAGTTGGTCTGTCTTTTTGAGTTTGCCTGTGAGGACAGGAGCTGCTTCAAGCTTCCCTTTTCACTGTGCTTAAGGTCTAGTAGTTGTGTTGTTCTCATCCTGGGGCCTGATAGGCTCCCTCAGATGGTGCTCTGAGGTTTTACCACCACCGCTTGCATACCATCCGACCCACTACTGTGCTGGGACTCTGAGCATCAAAGATGAGAAAACACTACCTGTCTTCCTGGGAGAAGTCAGGGTTGGAAATGTGGGGGTGGGAGGGGCCAGGAGTAATTTTAGAAGTCAGTAGTGAAGTGTGTTTAGATGGTTGAGGTTACAGAGGAAGGTTCTTGTCTGGAGGGAAGTTAGTGAGGGAGGGAGGCTTTGCAGAGGGAGAAGGAGGAGGTGGGTCAGGAGAGTTTAGTGTTTTGGGAGCAGGGAGAGTGACTCCCAGCTGGAATTAGGGACAGTACAGGCAACAAGTAACCTTGGAGAGTGACACTAGCCTTCAGACCTTGCCCAGGAGATGTTGAAGAGCTATTGATACTTCTTTTATAGTAGAAGACCTTATAGATTTGGATTTTTGAAAGAACATTCCAGAAGCATTATAAACAAAGGTGTGTAAACTGACCAGGGAGAGACTAAGGCAGGAATCCGGTGAGATATAGTGATAGACTCTTACAGACCAGGGTTTGCTGACTAGCTGTGTGCTGGGCAGGTTACTCTGTGCTCCCTTTCCTTTATAAAGGACCAGAGTCCTAGCAGCAGTGGTACAGAGTGAAGTATGTTGTGCATGCAAAGTGCTTAGCGCAAAGCTTGCCATATGGTAAAAGATGAATAACTGCTTGACATTGTCGTTATCACGCAGCCATTCGTGTGGGAATAAGGGCCAGAACAGACACATGGAAAACGGGAAAAATGTATGCCCAAGACTTCTAAAGGAGAGTTCGAAGAGATTGGTGATTTGTTGCGATTATTGGAGTGAGCAGGATGTAGACAAGAGGAAGACCGTTTCCAGGCTTTCAGCTGGGCAACTAGGTGCGTGGCGATGCACTGATCAAGTTGGGAAACGTGGTGTGTTGTTTGTAAAGTGCTGTAAAGTGCTCTCTCGTGAGTGGTACAGCACTCACTGAGACCGTGGCTCTGAGGTAGGATTTTACAGACCTGTCCACTGCTATGTCCCCACCAGTGTCTGGTGCTCAGTAGATATCTAGCTACAAATAAGTATTTATTGTATGAATAAAACCAGTCTTGGGGCTGGAGAGATGGCTCAGTTGGTAAAGCACCTGCCAACAAGCATGAGGACCTGAGTTTAGATCCAGCACCCATGTAAAGGGGCTCTGCAGTGTGCCTAGCTGTATTCCAGCGCTGGGGTAAGACAGAGACAGATCCCTTAGCTCAGTGTCCAGGCAGCCTTTATGAATTTTAGAGCTCTAGGTTCAGAGAGAGATCCTGTCTCAAAATACGGTGGAGAGTAATAGAAGAATCTATTCAACCTTGACCTTTTAACTGTGACCTCTAGCCTTCATATACACGTGCACATACATATTCATATAACAATACACAGGCACACATGAAAAGTATCTGGTATGTTCTTTTATTCTCAGTGTAAAGGGAGGAAAATGAAGCTTATAGAAATGTTGTATCTCAGCTCAGAGACTTGTTGATCAAGTGACAGGCATCATATGTTCTGTTTACTTCCATGATTGACAGAGTCATCATCATAGCTGGCATTGTCTCTCCACTCAGTACATACCCCGTTGATGCAAGGTGTGGGGCTGAGAAAGGGGAAAAGTGAGAAGCACCAAACTCTGCCCATCAGAATATGTATCTGATTCAGAAGCTATCTTGGTGGTATGTGCGTTACAAAGATGGCACACTGCCTTTTGAAAGAAACCATGGACGCTAGATTGGATTATTTGCAGTGTGTCCCAGGCAGTGGCTCCAGTTAGATGATGAGAGCAAAATTTGGGTCATATGTTTTTCCCAAACTCCTTTTCCTTTCTTTTAGTCATATATTTATTCTCATGTTCTCTGGTTCTAGTCACCTCTGCTCAGTGCTAAGAATAGGGACATGACCAGGACATGGACCCTACCATCCAGGAGACTTAAGTTTATCCTTATTTGTGGAATGATATTTCTACTTGACTGAGATGCGGATTACCTAAGATATGTATGAAAGAACAAAATACATGGCACTTGTCTGATAAAGTTGCCAATGATCAGATTTATATGGCTTAATTGTTAATAGAAACCAGCCTCACGGTCTTGGCCTACTGACAAGAACCATCCGAACTTATTTTGAGAACCTAATAGACAATACTCTGTTAGTTTCCTAAGAAAGATTATCATATGTCTAAGATTCTCTTCTCTTGTCCTTCTTTTCCCAATCATCTTAAAAAGAAGAGTCTTACTTACTTACTGTTTATTTGTGTGTGTGTCTCTGTGTGTTTATGTGCACCACATGTGTGCATGTTCTCTGGGAGGCTGTGGGAGGGCATTGGATCACTTGGAACTGGAGTTAGAGGCAGTTGTGAGCTGTCTGATGTGGGTGTTGGGAAATGCACCCAGATCCTCTATAAGAGCAGCAAGCACTGAGTTTCCTCTTCAGAGGATTTCCATGAATTTGAAGCCAGCCTGGGCTACATAGCCAGTAGTTCTGGACCAGCCTGGACTACATAGTGAAGCCCTGTCCTCAAACAAAAACTGATAGCTGCTTTAGGTTAATCATTGAGGATGGCTGATTATACAGTTAGTCACTGAGGATAGATAATTATGTAGTTTAGTCAGTGAGGATGGATGATTGTAGTGGAAGGAAAATCTCAGCACAGCAAGAGAAAACAACAGTCTTAGCTGGATATGGTCCTGGCTAGCTTATAAGGTAATGGGCTTGAGTCAGCAGGCATTTATTGTGCTCCCTCTAGGAGAAAGTCAGCATAGAGGAATAGGTGGGAATTCCCTGTTTGCATGCAGCTTTCTCTTTTACCAGCAGTGCTGTGGGCTCACCCCAAGTCTCATTTCCCTTTGTAAAAAGGGAATGCTATGACTTCCTTCACAGGACTCTTGGAAATAAGTCAGGGTGTATGTAATACCCAGCAGAGGGGCTAGCACATGGAAGGATGTGTTTCCTTCCTTGGTTTTCCACTCATAGTCTTCAGCCAGTAAGGATGTAAAGTTGTAAGATTGTGCCTTCTCCCTCCTACAGGGATTCATAACCCAGTAAGGACAATACACTCAGATACAAGTAACCATGATAAAGGCAAACCATAGTAAGTGTACAGATGAATTAAGAGGAAAACAGCAGGAAGAGATGGTTCTTCTCTGGCTTGGCTGGATCATTTCACCCAGCCACCAATACAGTGCCCAAATTCACTTTGCAGAATTCCTGCCAAGCAGATTAACCTCTGATTGAACCTCCACCCCACCCCCTGCTTACAGGATTTGTGTTTGGAGTTCTGGCGTTGTCTATTGCCTAGTCTGTCTTGGACAGCTCTACTTGTGAGTTTACATTTCCTGCCTGGGCTGAGAGCTGTCTTCTGCAAGGCCTACATTGGATCAGGTTGGATGGTACTTATGTAGGGAAGCAGCCTGGGCTGAAATCAGAGCTTGGGGTCTGATACTAGATAAGTGTGACTGGAAAACAGTGCAGGTTTGGCATCCTCTGGGAGAGGACAGGTCTGATCTCTCTTCACTGTGGCTGGTGGAGAGGGTGTTTATGTTCCAAGTCTGCACTTCTCTAAGACAGACAGACATTTCTGTTCCTTCCCAGTTATCCTCTGTGGGTGTGCTCCCATTCAGGAATAGGTGCAGCTGAATACTCAAGAGTACTCCATTAGAAGTCTGAGCAGCATAGCCCAGAGCATTCAGAAATTTAGTACAAACTCTTGGGCCAGGCAATTCCCCTATTACCAAACCAGATCTTCCTCCCTTCAAACAAATAAACAATTGTATTCGTTCATCCGTGTGTGTGTGTGTGTGTGTGTGTGTGTGTGTGTGTGTGTGTGTGTGTGTTTGTATGTGTTGGGAATAAAACTCAAGCTCGTGTATTATACTATTGAGCTAAATGCCAACCCTCCTTTTAGCCCTATAAGTCAGTGGTTCTCAAGCTTCCTAATGCTGTGACCCTTTAGTATAGTTCCTCATGTTATAGTGACCCCCAATAATAAAATTATTTTCATTGCTACTTCATAACTGTAATTTTGATACTGTTATGAATCATAATGTAAATATCTGATATGTAGGATGGTCTTAAGCAACCTCTGTGAAAGGGTCTTTTGATTCCCAGAGGGGTCACAACCCACAGGTTGAGAAACACTGCTTTAAAGAGTCTTAAACTGAAGGGTTGAGTGATTAAAATTAACATGAGCACCTGGTTGGCTTGATTCTCCCATAGCTGGTATTTCCAGCTCTACCTCCTCCTCTTCCATATAGGGCAAAGAAAAGCTGTACATCTCTTTGTGATGCTTAGATCAAAAGATTACTGATACGGGTTAGTGGCAAAGGTTGTAGGTTTGGGGTCAGAAGTCTGCCTCTACCTCTGGCTCTTGGTAGTCTGGGATCCTTCTCAAGTTTCCTCATCTTTATGAGTGTTGGCTTCTTCAATTGCAAAATTCAGAGTACAGTATTTGCTATGCACAGATGTGGTCTGTGGGAATACCTGAGAGATTGTTACAAGTGCAGACACAGAGGCACATCCTGACTTCATTAAACAGAGCTTTGTTTTTATGGAACTCCTATGTATTTTTGTATGCTCCTAGAAAGAGTTTGAGCTTGTGTGTGTGTGTGTCCAAGTCCAAGTGCCATGGTGCTTGTGTGGAGGTCAGAGGACAACTTTTAGGAGTCAGTTGAGGCTTCTGTGCTGCATTGCCTACTTGCATGCTGCAGGCCAGCAGGCTTGTGAGCGTCTGGCTGCTGTGTTGTCTCTACCTGCTATGGGATTGCAGATGTTTACTGTCTCATCTGGCTTTTTATGTCCTAGGATTAGAACTGGAGTTGCTGGGCTTGCATGACAAGTACTTTTACCCACAAACTATCTTGCTTGCCTTGTGGGGTGTTGTTGTTGTTGTTACTTGTTTTTGAGGGTCTCACTTTGTAGAATATGTTGACCTCAAATTGTCGATTCTTCTGCTTTAGCCTTCCAGTGCTGGGATTACTGATTTGTGCCACCATGTCTGGAAAGTTTGAGGGTTTGAGGGATTTCAAAACTAATTTCAAATTAGTTGAGGGAGGGGGCTCTAATGTTGCCATTCCATTGAGACTGCACTCTTGTTGCTCAGCTGGCTTTGAACGCCTTGCTTCCATTTCCCAAATGCTGGGATTACAGGCATGTACCACCATGACCCAGTGACATTCCAAATCTTTTTGGTCTGAATACTTCATAGATAGACATTTGCGCTTAATTTCAAGGGCTCTGTCTATTTTAAATACTAAGGATCAAACCTCATACCTTATGTATGTTAGCCAAGCACCCCACCACTGAGCTACGTATAACCTTAGTCCTGTTTGTTAGTCTGTTCTTGAACTCCTTTCCTTCTGCCTCTGCTTCTAGGGTGCTGGGATGACAGACTTCTGGTTTATGGCGATGAGACTCAAACCCAGGGCCTTGTGCACCATGCAAGCACTCCACCGACTGAGCACATGCCTAGCCCAAAAGGGATTTTTTCCCCATTTCTTTTCCCGGCTTCAGTGCTAGGTATTAAACTCAGCGCCTCACGCTAGGGAATCCTCTGAACTGGATCTCCGGCCTTACCAGTTTTTTAAGTTTAGCTTCACTAAATTGTCTAGACTGACCATGCGGCTGTGATCCTCTTGCCTCCGATTCCCAAAGAACAGGGATTACAGGTCTGAGCCACATGTTCCACTCAGGTGTTCCATTTTAAAAAGAAAGCAGCAGGGAACTGGCCCCATTCCTACATCTGATGGATAAGCATGTTTTAGTCAGAGAGGTGTGCTAGATACTCTCCTAGCTGCTAGGTAAGTTGCAGGCAACAGTCAGGTCATTGCTCCTGAGGAGCTTACAATCTACTTGAAGTGATAAACAGATAGAGTATGATCTGTTCTTGGAACATCTTCAGAAGTACTTGGTATGCAGCATCAGGAGTTAGAATAGAGGGGAGAAACATTTTTATTTATGTTTTATTGAGTAGTTATTATGGAGACTTAAGGAATTTTAGGCAGGAACATTTTAAGTGTTTGAATTAACTTTGAATTAACATTTTTTAAAAGCTTATTTTTATATGTATGGATTTTTTTTGCCTGCATGTATGTCTGTGCATGTGTGCAGTGCCCATGGAGGATAGAAGAAGGCATTAGATCCTCAAGAACTGGAGTTTCAGGTGGTTGGAAGCCATTATGTGGGTGTTGGGAACTGAACCCAGGTCCTCTGCAACAAGCACACTCAGCTACTGGGCCATCTCTCCAGCCCCAGTTAAAAAAAGTTCTAGAAAGAAAAATGGAAGTATATGCTGTGCTTTTAAAAGCTATGTCTGATCCAAAGCACCAGTGATGGAGAGGATATAAGAAGGGTCAATTTTTAACTCTGTTTAGTAATAAAATAATCAACACTGGGGTCTTTTTTAAGGCATTGTTCTGATAATTAATTTGCTTCATTAATTCAGTTAGATCAATTAATAATAACTGTTTTGCTTCCTGTAAAAGGAAGTAAGAAACCTAGAAATGAATTCTTTACTCTCTGCATAAGCAAGAAGTGTGAATTCTTTGTTTGAAATTCTAATAAGATCCAATAGTTGTAAACACAGAAATAAGACTTGTATGGCCCTGCTGCTTTTCCCTGTCAGGCCGATAGAGGAAGGCTCTTTAGACAAGACTGCCTGAAAGAGATGTTTGACTGAGACTTCCCCTACTAAAGTGAGAAGTTGGATCACGGTGCCCAGAATTCATAGGACGTGGAGATAATGACTGACAAGACTGACATTAGAAGTGTGTCTGCTGCCACATGTGTGCCTCTGGAGATCAGAAGTCCAGTTAGATACCCTGGAGCAGGAGGTACGGGCAATTGTGATCTTCCTTACGTGAATGCTGGAACTGGGAACTGAACTCAGGTCCTCTGGTAGAGCAGAAAGTGCTCTTAACCACTGAGCATCTATCTCTCCAACCCCAAGCTGCCCCCCGCCCCCGGGCCCTGGTTGTCCTAGAACTTACTATGTAAACCAGGTTGGCCTCAGACTTATAGAGATCCACCTGACTGCTTCCAGAGTACTGGGATTGCTAATTTCTTAACTTTTTCTCAAGTAGCTTTTACCTCTCAGGAGCATTTTCTCCCATTTGAATTTGCATACAGGTAGCACATTGTGCCTGATTGCTTGACAAGTCTGGAGTTAGACCTTCTGGGTATCAAGTTGCAATGCTGCTGGTAGCCTTCTGTGGCCATGTCTTAAGAGGGAGTTGGTATCAGTCTGTCTGCTGTTCAGTTTACTGCTCCTAGGAAAAATGCCATATGCTTTACAAATTTGATTGCTTTTTTTTTTTTTTTTTTGCCTTTCCAACAATCCCATGCATTGCGTGAAGTCTCCCATTTTAGAGATAAGAATGCTGAGCTTGGATTACATGAACTACTTAGGCTAATTTGGATCTGCCTTGGCATTCTGAGGTGGACTGAATCATAGTGACTCTGTATCTTTGTTGTTCTCCTAAGACCAGAATGCCATCTCCTTAAATACTCATAAATTATCAATAGATAAGAGTCCTATTATTAGGAATGAATTTTTTTTTATAATACTCTCTTCATGGCATGAGCACATACTAGCAACTCCAGGGTTTTATGGCATCCAAAGCACTGTCATATACATAAGGTAAACAGAGCAGATCAAATCCAGGGTCTCGAGCCTAGGGCCTTGAGCATGCTAGGCAAATGCTGTGTTATTGAGCCACTAGGTCGTGATTTTTATTTTATCTATCTATCTATCTCTATATCTATTTATTGGGACAGGGCCTCACTGCATATCACTAGACTTGAAACTGCTATATAGACCAGGCTAGCCATGAACTCGCAGAGCTTTGCTTGTTTCTGCTTTTTGAGAGCTGGGATTAAAGTCACACACCACTATGCCTGGACTGGTTTGTGTTTTTAGCCTCATGATGCAGAAGAAGAAACTGTCTTAACCAGTGCTCTTAATCACTGAGCCATCTCTCCAGCCCCAGCTGGGACCTCTTTTTTTTTTTTTTTTTTAATTAAAGTTGGAGGACCCGTTTCTAAATTAAAAATTATCAGGAACAATCAGTTGATAATAGTTGTATTTTTAGTACCAGTAAATATTACAGATACAAAATTTCCCAGCCAGTGTCCACTAAACAGCCTGTTATATATCTGACATCACAGTAGGAAATTGTCAGGCGGGTGTTTGTATTAAGGTTTGATGCAGTCATGCATTAGTATGCAGGTAGTGCTTGTGAGTATAGTCACAGAGCACTGGAGTGCTAACTGAACCTGTGGGCTCATGGATGATTTATACCAGGAGACTGGAGAGCACAGCAGGCCTGTAACTCTGGGTTTTTCCTGAAACCATGAACTGTCTCCACACTGATGGAAATCCCTACACTCTGGAAATACAAAGTCAACAGACTACCCGAGAGTCCTCAGTGCTGCTCTCTCAGCCGCTGTACACTAGGGTGTTTGTGATAAAAGAAGAGGTGGTTGGCTGCAAACAGGCTTCACATTTCTAGCATTAGTTGGTAAATGGTGCAAGAGTCTAAAGGGAGTTTGATATAATGGCCTTGAACTTGAGAATCTGTCTCTAGAGCTCCTCATCTCGAAGCACTCGGCTTCTCTGACAAGAACCATTATTCTTAGTTCAGAGGTAAGAAGCAGAGAGGCCAGACAAGTCATCCCAGAAAAAGAGCCAGCCATCCCCAAAACTAGGAGCTGGGGCTCTGGATGGCTGCCCAGGGTGGGCTGTTCTGTTGGGTGGTGCTGGCAAAGGGAAGAGGCTAGTAGTTTTAAGTTCCATCCAGTTCCACAAACATTTTGTGCACACTGTAAAACTGTCTGCATAGGACCATCTGGGACATAGTTGTTAGTCTAGAATATTCCATCTATTTCTCTAAGGCGTACTGCCATTGGTATTCAATCACAGAATAGTAAGAGAAGGAAGACTTCAAACTGGGAGAGTCAGGTGTGTGGGGTGTTTCTGAGCTGCGTCTTGGTGTACGGATGGGGTGTAGAAGAGACTAAAGAGTATTCCAGGCAGAGATTATGGAAGCCAGGGTGCTGAAATTAGCATATGTTATATGCTATGTTTTATATATATATATGTATATATGTGTGTGTGTGTGTGTGTGTATGTATATATGTTATGAAAGATGTCAGG
This sequence comes from Cricetomys ansorgei, assembly GCA_026225945.1. NCBI lineage: Eukaryota > Metazoa > Chordata > Mammalia > Rodentia > Nesomyidae > Cricetomys > Cricetomys ansorgei. The sequence continues at coordinate 4,931,419 of JAMJFZ010002117.1, forward strand.
GAAGATGATGAGAGTTAGGGCCTGGAAAGATAGGCTGCAGTCTGCCTTTAAAAGCCTTAGGTGCTAAGTCAAAGAACTTGAGTTGTGTTGAATTTGTGTTGTGTTGAGGTACATACTGAAGGGCCTTTCTATACCCAGAGCATGTAGGACCAGCAGTTATCTCTCTGCAGCACTTTGAAGGGCTTTTTATCATCCATCCTTGCCTGTGAGGATAGGGTAGGTAAAGCAGCTGCTTGCTGTCTTGTAAGGGAAGTCCCGGCCATCAGCACTCTTTCTCTTGTTACTTCACCCTGGTTTTCCTTGTGCTCCATCCTGGGCAGCTCAACAGAGGTAGAATAGCTCTTTTTTTTCTCCACTAAAGCTGTCTCTGGTGACATACCAAAGGTAATCTGCTTAAACTGCCTTGACTCACTCTCATTTAACTAACAGGCTCATGGCTTCCTGGTATTTACGTATGGCTCACTTTAACCTGCCTGGCTGATTCACTCAGTTAGCTCTGATCTTCAGGATTATTTAATCCGGGAGAGATCGCTTAGTGTTTACGAGCACTTGCTATTCTTCAAGATAATCCAAGGCCAGTTCCCAGCACCCACTTCAGAAGCTCACAGCCTCCTATTACTCCAGCTCCAGGGGAATTTAATACCTCTGGCACCTGCACCCATGTACACATCACACACAATTAACAATAGTAAAAACAAGCCAGGCTCAGCACACCTTTACTTTCAGCACTTTGGAAGCAGAAGCAGGCAGATCTCTGTGTTGGAGGCCAGGGTACATAGGGAAACCCTGTCTCTTAAATGGATGTGATGGTGCACGCCTTTAATCCTAGCACTTGGATGGGAGTCAGAGGCAGGCAGATCTCTGAGCTCCAGGACAGCCAGGGCTACACAGAGAAACCCTGTCTTAAAAACAACAGTAACATAGCGGGAGGTGGTGGCGTATGCCTTTAATCCCAGCACTTGGGAGGCAGAGACAGGTGGATCTCTGTAAGTTTGAGGCCAGCCTGGTCTCCAGAGTAAGTTCTAGGACAGCCAGAATTACAACAGAGAAACCCTGTCTTGAAAAACAAAACAAGACAAATTACATATTTTATTTTTCATATGTGTTTTTGCCTGCATGTATATATGTAAGTATGTGCACCATGTGTGAACCTGGTGCTCATGGAGGCCAAAAGAGGTTGTTGGATCCCCTGGAATTGGGGTTATAGGTGGTTGTGAGCTGCCATGTGGGTACTGGGACATGAACCTGGGTCCTCTGTTGGAGCAGCAAGTGCTCTTAACCACTGAGCTATCTTTCCAACCCTTTAAAATTTATTTAATTTCCTTGTATGTTTATTTTTGATACAAAACAGGTAGGTAGTTACTTCTCTTGGATGATAGTAACCTTTATTTCTAAAATCACATATTTCCGATTCAGTCCAGACTTCTATCTCATTAACAAAAAATCTGGGTTCCTACCCTCTTAGCTTTCCTGCCCCTGAATACTCCCTGCATTGCCCACTAAGCCTTGGACTCTCAAGACACTGCACCCAGGTTCTGGTTCTAAGACTGTATCTTTGGGCAAGTGCCTTCTCACCTGTGGCCTTTATTTTCTCAACAATAAAGGGAAGATAGATTCAATGTGTGCTGAGGCTCAAGTCAACAAGTGCCACATTACTGTAACCCTCCAGAGAGCCAGGTGTTGCTCCGAGCAGTTTGGCTTTGTAAAAAGGTAAAGTAACTCAGCCTTCATTTTGTATGTTAACAGCTGGGTAAGCACAACCTTGTAAAGTCCAGGGCAGCCACAGGCTGTTTTGTAGAAGGCACTGAGGTTTTTCCATTTCAATTCCCTAGCTCAGAGGCGAGAGCAGGATAATGGCTTTCGCTGCTCCCCTGAGCCTGGATCCAGGCAACAGCACAGATTTAGGAGGGCATTTCTCCTGGCTCCGGAGCTTTTTTTTGGATCCATAATGGGCTAGCCATTTGGTGAATCAAACACAGATTTCTTTGGTCTGAGCAGCTCTGTGAGCAGTAAAGGACTGGGGATACATCCCCTTGACAGGATTTATTTCCTCGCTGATCCACCTATGGGATCATCAGGTGTAAAGGATTTGTCTCCTGTTTAAGCATAATGGAGAAAGGGACCAGTTGTTAAAGGTGGCCTACCTTAAGTGTTTTTAATTAAATGTATTCTAATATAGAATGGTGACTGAGATGCCATGTCTACCGGGGGTGCTGGGAATGTCAGGAAGAGCAGCAGGCTTTTCCCCAAAGGCCTCAGTGTTCAGTGTAAGTCCTGGCCCCACCGTGAGCAGCTAAGCCTCTTAATAAGGAAAACATTTACCCTCTCCTTCTAAATTAGGACCTTTAAAACCTCAAGTCCCAAGTAGCACTGCTGTAGTGGCTCTCTCCTTTTTATTAATCCACACAGTCCATTCTTGTATCCTAAGAAGCTTTGGAAAGTCACAGAACTCCAAAGCTCATTTTGTCATACAGGAGTCTGTCCCAGGCCCAAGAGGTTAGGTGACTTGTTAGCAGTGCCACAGCTCACTGCAGACAAAATAGGAATGGAACCCATGGTGCTTGTCTTGTTCTTCTGCCTTAATGTTTTTTGACAGACAGAGTAGTACTGAGGCACAGTGTTCCCAGCCCTGCCAGGATGGTTTTGAAAATAAAGTTGCTGTGCAGAAGCCAGTGACAGAAGAGATGGAATGAGCAGTTGCTATTTTGAGTTTGTTTTCTTTGGAGTTTTCAGTGGCTGTAGGTGGTTTGGCAGCTGGCACAGCCTGGGTAGAGGATCACAGACCCCAGGGGCTTCTGCTGCGTTTCTGCTCAGTGACAGGTTGAGAAGGCACTGGCTTTTTCTCTGTCACAGCTTCCTCCCATGCAAAGGATCAGACTGATTCTCCCTTTGAGCTCGTTTAAGACTTGGGAGGACTTAGGGACTCTGTAAAGAGACCTAAGTAAAAGTTGGCGTAGCAGCATGTAGTTAGTGTTTTGCTTGTTTGTTTGTTTTTTTTAACGATTTATTCTTATGTGCATTGGTGTTTTGCCTGCATATATATCTGTGTGAGAGTGTTGGATCCCCTGGAACTGGAGTTACAGGCAGTAGTGAGCCACCATGTGAGTGCTGGAAATTATAGCTCAGTGTATTTTTACATATATATTTTATACACACACACACACATACACACACACACACACCTGTGTAAACTTCCCTTCCCACTTGAAGCTGTCTCAAGTCTCCACCTTTGGCATCTTTATAGCCACTTAGGACTTGGGAGGAGACAGTGTTTGTTCATCTCATCAGCTGTTTCTCAAACCTTGCAGTGTAGGAGGTATTGTGGGGAACTCAGAAATGGTCAATGGCTGTCTGTTGTCTTACTCTTCTAGCCCGTTGGGCTGTGATACAGTCCAAAGGAGAAATCCAGAAGGACTGAGAGCTTCTAGAAGAGGGGTCGGCCAACTTTTGCTGAGAGAAGAGAAGGTATAGGAATTTATGTTGTCATGGGCGCCCCCCCAGTCCTTTAGTGTTTGTAAATGCTTTCACACTCCAGCCTCTTCCAGCTGGCTCTTCTTTTTCCCTTAAATTAGAAAAGATATTAATTTTTTTTTACAAATATGAGTATTTTGCCTGAATGTATGTCTGTGCACCAAGTACATGTAGCATCTTGTGGAGGCCAAAAGAGGGCTTTGGATTCTCTGGAGTCCGTGCCCTTAACCTCTGAGCCATTTCTCCAGCCTCCAAGCTGGTTCAGGCTCTGCCTCAAAGCTGCACTTGTATTGCTCAGCCTTACCTCCCCCTGGGAAGCAGGCAGGCACAGAATCAAGTGGCCCCTCTTCCTCTCTGGCCACAGGCTCCCAGAGACAGACTTCTCTTTTCTCTCTTGAGTCTTCAGACTGTGAGACCACATCTGACATAATTTTGGCTTGAATGTCTCTGCTTTCTTTGGGTAGTTTAAAACATGAGGTTTTCTTTTTCTTAAGTGAAAACAGACCCAAGAGCAACTTCTCTATCCCTTCTATTGAAGTAGACTGGGGGTTTTATCTGCTGACAGGCTCTGTGGTCAATGGGAGTGAAGAAGGCCATGTTCAAGCTAGGTTCCTGTGACCCACTTTTTAAAATGTCCCTGAGGCGGAGTAGGTGCGGAGAGGCAACTCCCTGGGATGTCTGAATGCTGCAGCCATATCTTGGCGCAAGTGTATATGGTAGATAGGAAAGAAGGGCGATGCCTCAGTTTGGCTGAATGTTGCTCAGGTTCTGATGAGTCCCTGACTCTTAGAAATAAAAAGACCAGGGGTTCTGTGAGGTAGTCCCCTTCTACAGATAGGGGAGCTAAGACTTGACCAGGGCCAGATGTCATGGGAGACAGTGGTAGCAATGATGGCATGGCAGGAGTATCCCCCTACTCCAGAACTTGGAGCCAGGAGTTGCCAGGAGTGCTAAGGAGGTAGAGCAGGCAAGGAAGATATCAAGGAGAGGCCCAGGGAGCCGCGAGCATATCTGCCAGATTAAAGATTGTAAGTGGCGGAGGATTTTCATGACTCACCCTCTTGTATTAGTTAGCTCTGGCTGCCGTAACGCAATACCGTATGCCAGACAGCTTAGCGGAAAATGACTTTCTCACAGTTCTGGAAATTGGAAGTCCAAGGTGAAGGTGTTAGGTGATGGCTTTCTTCTTGGCTGGCAAATGGCCTCTCTGTCTTCACATGGCCTTTCCTTGGCCATTGCCCATACCTGGTGTGTGTGTGGGGAAGCTAGGGTGGAAGTTCTTGACTGCTCTGCTAGCCATTTCTCCAGCCTTCCTAAGTACCTCTTAAGGCTCTGTCTCCAAATAAATACTGATATATCAGAGGATAGGGCTTCAGCCTGTGAATAGCAAGACACAATTCAGCCCACAGCATGCATGCATCCATCTATCTATCTATCTATCTATCTATCTATCTATCTATCTTTACTTCTGATTGGCTACTTTGGCCTTTTGGGGGAGCTGGTTGGACAGTTGTTTTCCTCTGTAGGCAGCCTGCGTGTTTTGTTTTGTTTTTTTCCTGTTTTGGCTTATGTGCACATGTGGTATGTGTGTATATATGTGTGATTGTTTGTACTCATGTTTGCATGTGTGTGCATGTATCTACAGTTGATATTGAGTATCTTCCTGGAACACTTTCCACCTTATATTTTGAGGCAGTGTGTTTCGCTGAAGCTGGAAATCACCATTTTGGCTAATCCTGGTTAGTCAGTTTGCGCCAGGGTGTTTCCTTTTCTGCCTCCCTCTGCAATTACAAGTGTGCTGTCACCCTCGCCTGCTCTTTACATTGGTTCTGGGGATCTAAACTCCTATCTTCATGCTTGTGGCAAGTGCTTTACCTACTGAGCCATCACCCCAGTACCTCTCTCCCCTTTTCTTTATTCTGTCTGTCTGTCTCTCTCTTGTTTTGTTTTATTTTTGTTTGTTTGTCAAGACAGGGTTTCTCTGTTATAACTCTGGCTGTCCTGGAACTCACTCTGTAGACCAGGCTGGCCTGAACTCACAGAGATCCACCTGCCTCTGCCTCCTGAATACTGGGATTATAGGCATGTGCCACCACTGACCAGCTTTCTCTTAAATCTTTTAACAGTTATATTTATTTTATGTATGTATGTACTTACATACGTATGTACACAGGAACATACCACAGTACATGTGTGGAGGTCAGAAGACAACTGTAGGACTCAGTTCTGTCTTCTGTTGTGTAGATCTTGGAGATTGAACTCAGGTCACCAGTCTTTATTCACTGAGACACCTCATCTCCGACCCCCTGTTTTTGAGACAGTGTTGAATAGCTTGGCTGTCCTTGAACTCACTGTGTTACTGAGGATGCCCTTGAACTTCTGATTGCCCTGCCTCAATACCTTCTGAGATTATATCCATAGTGCTGGGATTACATAGTGCATTGATTACTATGCTCAATTTATGTGATCCAGGAGCTAGAACTCTTATTTCTTGTGTGTTAAACAAGCACTCTACCAACTAAGCTATATCCTCAGCATTCTTTCTTGTTTGCATTTTGAGATAAGGTCTTACCTAGCTCAGGCTGGCCTAGAACCCAAGGTGATCCTCCTATTTTTGCCTTCCAAGTACTGAGATTATATATGTAATATGTCACAATCGATCAGGAAGCCTGCATTCTGATCACTTCCTGTAAAGGAAAGCTTTCCCAAAGAAGCTTTTTGTAACTGTAAAGCCCCTCCCCCTTATGGTTACATGCCTCTTGGACTTCTGGGAACAGCTTGGAGGGAGGTATATAAAAGAGATAACGACAGTTGGAAGATGGAGTAGAGACAGGGATGGAGTGAGCATCAGTTTGAGATTGTGTCAGGGGAAAAGTGAACTTTAGAAGCTGATGATAGGAAAGCTGGCAGAAATTACTGAGATAACTGGAGTTTATAATGTTATTGGGATAAAGGAGTTTAGAATTAGTTCAGTTCCCCAGGCTTGGACAGATTAAGACAGCCAGAAAGGGCTGTAAAGGTTTCTCTTTCATTTCTTTTCCCTTCCTTCTTAACCCTTTGAGCTGACTGAGGTTTAAAAACATAACATGTTAGAAATCTTTCAGCCAGGAACAGAGGTGCAGAGTCAGGTTGCTAGAGAAAAGGTAACAGTTACAAAGATTTGAAAGCTTAGATACAGAGCCCAGACCCAAAAGGCAGAAAGCAGCCACACCTACCCCCCTTTAAAAGAAAACCTATGACATCCATCCTTTTCTATACATGGGACTATGATTAGCACTGTTGTGACTTAGTTAAGGGAGCAGAGATTGCTTTTATCTAAAGTTTCAATTTCTGATAATTCTGTGCAGTTTGGAGTTTGTCCTCCAATTTTGTTATTCTCATGTACATGACATGAAACACATCTGCTGTGTTTCCAGGGGAGATCAGATGGTGGGCACGTGGCCACTCTGCTGTTGTTTTTGTGCTGGAGATTGAACCCAGGGCTTAAGTCGTACCAACCATGTGCTTTCCAGCCTCAAACTTGGAATGTAGCTAAAAACGAACATGAACTTCTGATTCTCTGGCCTCTACTTCCTAAGGGCTAGGATTGTAAGTGTGTGCCACCATGATTTTTGCAGTGCTGGGGATGGAACCCAGAGCTTTGCTTGGCAGATACTGTCAACTGAGCTACATCTCCAGCTTCCCACTCTGCGTTTTAATTGAGGTAAAATGTATATAACACAAAACACAAACTTACCATTTTAACAATTAATAAATATACAGCCCTGTGGCATTAAGTACACTTACACCATTGAACTGCTCTGTGTTTACTCTTTTGAGCTTTTGTTTTATTTTTTTTTTTCGAGACAGGGTTTCTCTGTTGTATCTCTGGCTGTTCTAGAACTTACGCTGTAGACCAGGCTGGCCTCAAACTCAGAGATCCACCTGCCTCTGCCTCCCAAGTGCTGGGATTAAAGTTGTCAGCCACCACTACCTGGCTCTGTGTTTTCTCTTAAGTTTAACTGTTCTTACATTTGGTCCCTGCCATGAAGATGAGCTGTTTCTCAGTATGGAGTGTGATAGCAGAAGGTTCTGCAGTCAGAGGAACTGAGCTGGAATTCAGGCCCCATCACTTGCTAAGTGCAGTTGTTTTGGTTTTCTTTTGAGATAGGGTGCTTAGTACTTCAGGCAGACTTGGAACTCCCTGAGGCTGGTCTTGAATCAGGAGAGTCTCCTGCTTCCACCTCCTGAGTACTGAGATTCCAGGCAGAGCCACTACACCAGGCCTGCTAATTCTTTAGTTACTTGTATTGGCATTAGTTACTCTTCAGCAAAGGTGTTTATTGACTCACAAGACTGTGGGAAAGGGCAGGGTGGGGCTGGGCTCCCCTCTGCCAGTCAAATCATGGCAGCTGGCCAGTATGATTTATAGTTTTGTTCCTGGAAGGGAAATTCCTCCTACCTCCTTTTCTCTCCCACCGCAGTTAGAGAAACTCACAGAAGAGGATTCTAATTAGTTACTGGGGTCATGTGTTCATGACTAGCCAATCACTACAAATCAGAGCATGTCACATCCGTGGATAACAGGCCTACCCAACCCTGTGATCGGAAAGCAGTCTGTTTGCAGAGCTCAGGCTTTAAGGTTGGTCCTTAGGAAAACAGCTGTCCATCTCATCTCTCCTGTTTCCTGATCTGGCATATTGTCCTGCTCAGGTGTTTTTTCCCAGCCCAAGCAGGAAAAGCAGGGAAGGCAGGAGACCTGAGTTCTGGTCCTAGGCCCATTCCTTCACTGGCTACCTATTAGGATCTGTTGAGGCCCCTGCCCAGGGCTTGGACTTCTTGTGCATAAGTGTTCGTCTCTGGACACTTGCTGTGTACCAGGGACCCTGAGGGAGTGGAACACTGCCTGCTCTTCAGGGTACACATTCTAATTAAGCTACATGCAGAGTAAGAGACATGCATTGGGGCTCCAGGACTTTGAGGTTCTGTGCCCCATTTTCTATAGCCTAAGCAAAGACTGCCTTTTCCCAGAAGAGAGCCTTTTTGCCCTGCTTCCCCTGCTGCTGTTTGGACAGGGAATGAGGTGTGTCTGCAGCCTTCTGTTGCTGTGACTGACTTGCTGAGGACTGGCTGTTTCTCTTGCTCCCCTCTTCTAACAGCTCCACACTCGGACCATTTCCTGCTGACATTTCTCTCTCTGCACTTCCACACAATGGTCCCCACCCCCCAGCTCCCCACTGTCATCTCAGTTGCCAGGGCACTCTCATGCTTGTTCGAGCAGAAGGGGGCTTTGTTGGCATGGCTTCAGCTGGAAGCAGAAGAAGAAAAGCCAGTTGGAAAAGAACAGGGCATCCCCAGCCTGGGAACGGAAGCCAAGGGCAGGCGGTTTCCCTCTGTCCCAGCTGAGGCTGGTCACCCGGATAAGTGTGTCTAGCTGTACCTTCGTACCTCTGGGCACTACCAGACCACACAGCTCAGCATGACAGTGGTTGTTCTTGGAAGTGTTTGTAGCCTTTAATGCAGCTGTAATTCCAGTCTGGAAGAAATTGGCTGTTCTTTTTTGCTTATGTTTTTACTGTTTAGAAAGTTGCATAAATGGTAACAACTTGAAGAGTACCTTGCTTGGCCACCCATTCTTCTTTTCCAGAGATGACCAGTTACAAGACCCAGAGTTGGGCTCTGAGGTACAGAAAAGCTTGTGTGCTGTGATATACATACCCAGAAATAGTAACGCTTAGAAACAGTTACTTTTGGATTCTGTGCCTTAGGAGTTTTATTTTTTTTAAGTGGGTTTGAACCAAGTATGTGGTGTACATTGTAGTCCTAGCAGTCAGAGAGCAGGGGGATCACAAATTCCAGGCCAGCCTGGCCTTCATAGTAAGGCTGTGTGTTCAAACAAAACTAAACTAAACAAAAATTGGTGGAATTCGGATTGCATCTTCATAAAATGGATTTAGAAAATATGAATTCAAATGTCAGGTTGGTTTGAGTTTAGAGCCCACAGTCCCACAGAAAGAACCGGAGAATGCTTTCTTCTCCTGCCCTGTCTTGTCTCTCTGAATCACTGGTCTGAGGTATCAGTCATCTCCACCACTGGCTCCCGGTCTAGCAACCTGCAAGTCTAGCCTGACGGCCTCTTCATTTTCAAACAAGTGGATGATACGGACCGTGGAGTCATCCTCTTCGGTGAGTCTCAGGTTCAAGTGAGCCCTTCTCTCCAAGCCCTCAGTTCAGGCATTTGAGATCCTAACTCTCCCCATTGAGTCACCCATCCCTACTCCCCACAGCAGCCAAGAGATCTTTCTGCGCTGTAAATCTGTTTCTGTTTTGTTTTGAATCTTCCAGTAGCTTCCCATATGCCACTATCAAAGCAAGCTTCTCTCAGCTCACTCACACCTCTAGGGTCTCCTGCCTGAGCTTTGAGCCTGGCTCCAGGCCATCTCTTACTACTCTATAAAGTATGTGGTAACTGTCTCTAGAAAATCTTGATGTAGGAGAATGAGCATGGGTTTGAGTTATTCAAAGAGTTTGTCCATTCCATCTGAGTTGTCAAGTTTATTGACATGGAAGTTACTCATAGTGCTTCCTTCTTACTCCTTAAGTTGCTGTGGGATCTATAGTGACCCTGCATTTGTCACTCCTGCTTTTTATCACCTTTTTTTCCTGATTAATTTTTCTAGAAGTTCAATTTTATTGGTCTTCTCAAGGAACCAGATTTTATTTTCTTGATCTAGCTCTGTTTTCTCTTACATTGACTTTCCTCCTTCATCTATATTATCTTTTCTTTTACCTCTGCTTTATTCTTCCTTTTCTAGCTTCTTAAGGTAGAAACTGTAAATTTTCCCCTTAAGTGTGATGTATTATTGGCATTTTACAAGTTTTGATATTTTTCATTTTTGGATTGTTTCTGCTGTTGTGTGTTAATGTTTTCCAGTCTCTCCCCTACAGTATGAGTTAGTTCTAGCTAATAATTTAAATCTCTAGTAGCTCAGTTTTGTTAAAAATATCTTCTGTTATGCCGGGTGGTGGCAAAACACACCTTTAATCCCAGCACTCCGAAGGCAGAGGTGGACAGATCTCTGAGTTTGAGGCCAGCCTGGTCTACAGAGCAAGTTCCAGGACAACCAGGGGTATTCAGAGAAACCTGTCTCAAAAGACCAAAAGCAAAAACAAACAAAACTGTCACTGTAGTACTTTGAACACAGCAGAGTTAAGCCTTTTCATTTTATTTCGGTTGTTAAGACCGGGTCTTGCTGCCTAGTACTTATGATATAGTCCAATCTGCTTAAACTTGAAGCAGTCTTCCTGTTTCAGCCTAGAAGTTCTAGAATTACGACTATGCCGGGTTTGTAACAGTTATAAATGTCGTAGTGTCCTGGCTGGGGCTATGGGTGTAGCTCAGTTGTCAGAGTGATTGCCTCAGATGCAAGAAAGCTGGGTTATATCCTCAGAACTATATAAACTGAGTATAGTGATTCTGCGTATAATCATCTGTAATCCCCAGTACTCAGGAGGCAGATGAAGGACGAGCAGAAGTTCTAGGTCATCCTTGGTTCCATGATGAATTTGAGGCTAGCCTAAGTTACATAAGACTCATAGGCTGAGAGATGGCTCGCAGTCAAGAACACTTTAGTAGAGGACCCAGGTTCCATTCCCAGCCTCCATATGGCAGCTCACAGCTGTCTGTAACTCCAGTTCTAGGGGATCTGATGCGTTCTTCTAACCTCTGCAGGCTCCTGTATGCATGTGGTACACACACACACACATAAAATAAAACAAATTAAAAATTAAAAAATACCCGATCTCAAAACAAAAGTTCCTTTGATTCTGACATTTGTGCTCCTGCTTCATTACTTTGGAACTTACTGAGTCGGTGCCCCCCAACCCCCCCATTTTCTTACTACATTGTCAGAAACTTTTGGTTGAATCTCAAATGTAGATTTTTCCTTGTTGGATATTTTTATATTCTTATAGATGTTTTTTCTTGGGAACTGTTTGTTCTTTGAAGATCTGTTAGACATGGCTGAGCATGGTGGTACAAATGAGTAATGCCAGTACTCAGGAGTCTGAGGCAAAAAGATCGTGAGTTTGAAGCCAGCCTGGATTCTATGTTGAGGACTTTTCTTAAAAAACCCACAGTGGGTATGTGTATGGCTGCAATCCCAGCACTTGGTTATTTAGCAGGACTTCCTGGAGTTCAAGATAGTGCTGGGCTACTTGAGAACCTCTTAAACTTTAGAAGAAATGGCTAGGGTTGGAGATATATAGTTGGTGCTAGAACATGTGTTTCTATATGAGGTACTGGGTTCAGTTACTATCACAGAAATAAAAAGAAAAGAAAAATGGTCATGGGTCAGGGAGCCAGGCTAGAGTCCCCGGGACAGGGGAGGGATTTCGAGAGCGGGCAGTGCTAGAAGTATAAGGAGAAGGCTTCACTTCTTCCTGAGTGACATTTGTGGCCAGCATTAAATCTGGATGCTAACTCCCTCTGCCGTCTAGAGTAGCTGAGTTCAGAGGCCAGCAGGAGTCGCTGCTTTTTGTGACACTGGCTGTGAAACCAGTCAGATGACAGAGGCTGCTAATACCTCACAGAATAAATGTGATCATGAGACATACTCAGGAAATGGAGTGTATAGTGTTAATTACATTTCAGGATAATACACGTCCATCGGGCGAGTTTTTACCTTTGTGTTTGTTTTAATCTATTAGTGAAAATCTCAAAATTCTGTGAGCTTCCGTATTCCTGGGGGGGGCTGAGACCATGAAACGTGAGGGGGTCTTACCTGTGACATAATTTAGTGTTGGCACAGTTGGAGCCAGATGCCATACACAGGACCACAGGACGTGCATTGCTGGTGCTGTTGGGACCCAGCGTCAGAGAGCAGAGGGAGCGTTATCCATTCAGAACACCACACCTAGATTATTCTTGTGTTACCTTTAGTGCTGTGACCTCAAGCAAGGTGTTGAGCTTGTTTTCAGTTGGGCACAGCCTTAACTGCCTGAAGGCAAGCCAATATACCAGGATAACTCCTGGTCTCCTCCAAAGGTAAACAGGATGTCCAGAACTCTCAAGTAGCAGATGGGCTGTAGTAGGTTCTGACGAACTAGGAAAGTACATTCTTCTAAAGCTTGGCGTGGTGGTGCACAGCTGTAATTCCAGTGTTTGGAAGGCTGTGAGGCAGGGAGGATCAAGAATTCAAGGCCAGCCTGGGCTACATGAAGAGGTCATGCCTCTAAATAATCAGGTAGGTGGAAAGGAAAGTAGGTGTGTGAAAGGGATGCTGGCTGCTACTTAGCTTCAACAGATTGGTGCCAGGCTGCAGAGTGGGCTCAATGTTGCCAGATATTCAGCATTTGCAGAGGAAGCCGGAAATGTAGATTTTGGGATAAAATATATAAATATGATTATAAATTTACCTATTAAGACCTTTATCTGTTTTTTATTTTATTTTTTGAGACAGGGTCTCATGTAACCTAGACTGGTGTTAAACCTATTGTGTAGCTGAGAATGACAAGGGCAGCAGCTGCTTACATGCTTTTACAGGTACAGAGAGGTTGACTCTTCCTGTGAGGAGTTGTGGTCTAGGGGATGCAGACACTTCCCGGCACTCAGGAAGATGCCTGTCTTTCCCTGGCACCTGCAAAGCTCCTCCTTGCTAGTCTGGTTCTGTACTGTCACTAATGTGGTAGATTTTTATCGTGTGTGTGTGTTAAGATTTGTTTATTTATGCATACAAGTGTTCTACCTGCATGTATACCTGCATGCCAGAAGAGGGCATCAGACCCCATTATAGATGGTTGTGAACCACCATGTGGTTGCTGGGGATTGAACTCAGTACCTCTGGAAAAGCAGCTAGTGTTCTTAACTGCCGAGCCACCTCTCCAGCCCCCCCCCCCCCCGTGTGTGTGTGTGTGTGTGTGTGTGTGTGTGTGTGTGTGTGTATTTTTTTTTTAATCCAGTTTAAAATCTACTGGGAAGTAATTTTTTGTCCAGTCAGAGAACTTTACTGCCTGCTGTCTTGGATTGCCAGGTGGTAGTTTCTGGGCAGACTGAGCCTCTCCTGTTGCCCCGTGCCAGACTGTTAGCTTGCAGAGTCTGGAGTGCACAAGGCGGAACAATAGGCTCAAGCAGAAGCAGGTCAGTTGCCTGCTGCTCTCCACAGAGAAAGAGTGTGCCCTTTACAGACAGGCAGCCTGATTTTGATCACCTGCCTGTATTTTTTTTAAATATTACACTGGTGTGGGGGGGGCGGGGAGGACGACTCACATGCTACAAAGAGGTAGTAGAGGTCAGAGGACAACTTGTAGGAATTGATTCTTCTTTTACCATGTGGGTCTTAGAAATTGAACTCCTGTCACCAGGCTTGGTGGCAAAAGCATCTTTACCTGTTGAGCCATTTCACCAGCCCCTCTCCCTTCTTTTTGAGACAGCGTCATGTATCCCAGGAGGCTTTGTAGCCAAGGATGACCTTGAACTTCTGATCTTCCTGACCCACTCAGTGCTGGGATTATAGGCCTACACTACCATTTCTGTGATTCTGGGGATAGAACCCAGAGCATTGTGTATGCTAGGCACTGAACTGTACCCCTGCTTCTGTGTGACTTGGACAGGTGTTGAACTCTGTTGTGCGTCGGTATCCTGTTCTATTAAGTAAGACACTAATAATACTTCATATAGGGTTATTGGGAGGCTGGTAGATGACCAACAGCCCCTCCACCCATGAAAGTGCCAGTAAACATGTAAATTACCAATCATGATGCCTGTTGTCCTAGGGAGCATGTTGTGCAAGGGAAGGAAAGAGAGGCAGGGGAGGAGGAAGCCAGGAGAAGGGAGTGAATGCCCATTCATCCAGTGTTCCTGTGGAACTTATCTTCCTCATCTGGCCATGAAGGTGTTCGTGCTACTCTCACTTTGCATCTGACAAAGCATATCAGAGAGGTCTAATAATTTAACCTGGTGCTCTTGCTCAGTACCAGGGCCAGAATTCTGGCCCCAGTCTTTCAATAGCAAGCCCATGATCCTTTCCCCTATGCCCTAGTACTAATAGGCTTCAGCCAAGGGTTGGGGGTGACTAGGCTGGCATTGGCTAGAGCAATAAGATGCTTTTGTGTGTGATATACATATGGGTGTGCTGGTGTGCATGCACATGCGTGTGGAGGCCAGAGACCAGTGTCAGGTGACTTTCTTGGTCGTGTGCTGCCTTATTCTTTGAGGCAGGGTCCTCACTAAATCTAGAGCTCGCTGATTCAGGTAGGCTGGCTGGCCAGGAACTCTAAAGATCCACCTATCATTACCTCCCTGGCACTGGGATTATAGGTGTACCTACCTGACCTTTTCTGTGATTGCTGGAGTCAGAGCTCAGACCCTCATGCTTATGCAGAAAGCATTTGTTTTTCCCAAGCTGTGTTTTGCATATGTTGACATGTATATGTCTGTGTGTGTACATGTACTGTTTTTTTTTTATCATGGAGCTGGTGATTATATTTCCCTGTTAAAATAGACTCTGTCCAGAAGTTCTGCAGTTACATATGCCAGTGACAGACATTTTCTGAGCATTTATTGTGTGTTAGACTCTTTGCTCAACATGTCACATACATACCTCATTCTGACCACAGTAATCTCCTGGGATTGGTGCTGTCACTGTGAGGGTTAGTGAGTTAGGAAACTGGCTCAGGGTAATAATGGTAGAACTGGACTTGGAAGCTGGCTACCTGCACTCCCACTGTTATAACACACTGTAACCCAGCAGATCCTAAGTTTGCTTGAGCATGCAGGTGTCTCATCCAGTTTTAACCAGAACACACTCGGTGCTGTTTCAGTGCCTCAGGGTGGCTCAGCATTCTGTGAGGTCGTTAATTGTGGGGCTTATTTCTTTCATCTTTGTCTGTGTTAAACAGATGAGAGGCTTCTGTTTCTCTAGAATCTTCCTTTGCAGAGAATACTGTACTGCCTGTGTACTCCTGTGTGTTGGCTGATGAAGTCAGCAGGATTTCAGACTCCCATTTCATGGTCATACACAAATACTTACTTTACCATCTTTGAATGGAGTACATTAGCTCTAGGACATGAAGACCAAATTAGGGGAGCAGGGAGATATATCACCAGAATGAGACTGCTTGGAAAAATGTGTCTGTGCTTCTGGCCTGAACTCCCCAGCTGTGTGTGGGGATGTGTATTTACAGTGATGTCAGGATTTCATTCCAAGGCTGTTGCAGAATGATGCCGGCTGGCCTACAGGTAAGCCTGAAATAACGCAGCCTGTCTGGGCTTTAAAGGCCATTTTGGCTTCTGAGAACTTTAAAAAATAGTATTATTTTTGGAGTGAGAGAAAGAGAAGTGGGGAGAAAGAGAGAGAGAGAGAGAGAGAGAGAGGGTGTATGTGTGTGTATGTGTGTTTGTAGGACAACTTGTAGGAAATGATATCTCTTCTTTCCACCACGTGGATCCTGGAATCTGACTGAGATCATCAGGCTTGCCAGCAAGTGCCCTTGCCTGTTCACCCATCTCACTGGACCTGGTTTCTGAGGAGTTTGGTGTTCATTCTAAAGCTCCAAACCTGAGAACTCCACCCTAGCCTGGCCTTCTGGTACTGTAGGCAAGATCAGTAGCACCTACTGAGAGAAAATATCTTTGACCTGGGTCAACTGACAAGTCTTCGTTTTGTTTTTCTGTTTTGTTTTCTTAAGACAGGGCCTTATTCTGTTGCTCAGGCTGGCTTGAGATTACAGATGTGAGCCACCATGCCTGGTCTCTTTTTCTTCTAACGGAGTACTCAGGAGAGCAAACCGTGTTGTTTTTTAGTTCTTCCAAGGTTCAGCACAAATCTTAAACAAGATTGACAGAGGACAGAGTTTAGGAGTGAGATGGAGGAACTGGAGAGGTGGCTCCATAGTTGTGGGACCTGGAGCTCAGTTCCCAGCACTCACAGAGAGGCTCACACCCCCTCAACTCTGGCCCAGGAGATCAGCACCCTCCTCTGTGGGACCTGGAGCTCAGTTCCCAGCACTCACAGAGAGGCTCAAACCCCCTCAACTCTGGCCCAGGAGATCAGCACCCTCCTCTGGCTGATAGCTTGTCCCTGCAGAAGGATCAGCTTCTTTGACTTTGGTTAACTTTGTGATTCTGACTTGTGTCTTGTCTTGCTCTCATACATAGGACAGAGGACAGGTGAGCCCTGCTCTGCTTTCAGCAAAATGATCAGTTGATGCCTAGTTGTGGTCTACCTCATGGTTCTCTAAAAATCTTCATTCACAGCTAAATGAGGCAAGAACCCATAAAAGGTGGCTAGAGGCAAATGAAGCACGCCCTGTCAGCTGCCTTTGGCTCACTGCGTGTGTGGTCCTACCATGCGTGCCCAAGCCATTGGGGTTCTTCGTAGTCTCACTGATGCTGCAGGCCCAGTGTTGCATTTTTGGGGAAATACCCTCTGGAATCCGCTGGTGTTTGCTGTGTGGTTTATGCTGACTGCTAAGGAAGTGCACACACCCTCACCCCACTCCATCTTCACTTCTGCTGAATGCCTTCAGTAGTAGATGATGGCTTTTGAAAGACTGCAGATACTGTCATCCACTTACGTGAGAGCTGGTTCCTGAGCCCTCCTTTCCGTGCTGATGCTCTCCATGCTACAGGGACTGTGCAGACATGCTTTCTGTTGAGATGCTTTGGGCTCTTCCACCTTTACTGAATGTGGGACAGATCGCAGCAGCAGACCTCTCTTCCAGGAGAATCCAGTTGACCTTGGCCTAGGAGAAAGGAAGTCCTACCTAGTTGTACTGAACTGATGCATCCTCTGTTGTCACTGCCAGATGCCTTGTAGAAGGGAGTTCCAGTCCTGGGTGAGAGTCACCCCACAGTCGCTCTGCTTCTTAGTATCTCTTGTATGCTGTCTTTTTGTTTGTTTCTTTGTTTTTGAGACAAGGTTTCTCTGTTGTAACTCTGGCTGTCCTGGAACTCACTCTGTAGACCAGGCTGATTTTGAGCTCACAAAGATCCGCCTGCCTCTGCCTCCTGAGTGCTGGGATTAAAGGCATGCGCCATCACAGCGTATGCTGTCTTTTGAATAGCTGTTAGGAGGGTCTAATGAAGCAACTGTCTGGAGACCAGTGTTTATTTCAACATGGTTGGAATTGTTTTGCTTCAGCTTTCAGAGCCAATAAAGCTGGTTATTAGATTCTGTAATTGCTGCTGTAATTACTCTCTTGGAACTAGCAAAGGCATAATTAAATATGGAGATTTCACAGAATTTTTCTCATCTAAAAGCAGCCTCTTAAACTTCTGTTAGTAGGGTTAAATTTCGATTATTAAAGCCAGTGTGTTTACAAATAACACTGAGTTCTGTGGCAGAAGATAGATTTTTTTGGATGCCTCCTCTTTGAAGATTTGGCTTTGATGAACAGCTTTTCCTTAACCTTTGTTGTTTAATCCAGCCATCCAGAATTTGGGAAGGTTGGCAAGTCATTACAAGCCAGTTTGCATTTATTTATGTAAATACTAGGTTTGGGCTCTATGGACTTTGGCTATTTAGAAAAGCAAGTCTGGTTGGAAATCTGGTTAGAACTGGGTATGGTGACTCATGCCTATAATCCTAGCACCTGGGAGGCTGAGGCAGGGTTATTGCTGAGAGTTCAGGTCCAACCCGGACTGTACAGTGAATTCCAAGCCAGCCTGAACTATAGTATAAGAAAGGCCTTGTCTCAAACTCCCCATCCCAAATAGACATCCAGGTGGGATGAAGGGCGTTTTACTTGGACAGTGTTCAGAAAGAAGTATCATTTGGCCTGTGGGAGCACCTGGTTCCTCTCTCGGTCACCCTCCACTGCAGTGTCCCACATTTATAAGGTGTGGGAAGTGAAGTGCTGCAATACTGTGTTCACACATGTTCTTGCGGGCCAGATGCTGACCAAATGGCACTTTTCAGGGTTACCTTACTCATGAAACATATTTGGGGGTGTTTCTCAGAGTGTACCCTTTCTTTTTGGAGCTGCCAGGTAGTTGAAAACTACAGAAGTTAGTGCGGTAGGAGAAAAAAAGTCCACAGTCCCTGTTAGACACCAGCCTGAACCACTGCTTTCTGGATTGAACTTAATAGAGGCCAGGGTGTTTACTGGAGCCTTTTTCTTAGTTTTGGCACACTTACTTTACAGTGAGGGGCTTGCAAAAGATTCTGTTGTAATGAACCAAGAAGAAGGCTGGGAGAAGTATACCCCACCTGAAGTCCTACATAGAACATATGCTCCTCCAGTTACCCTGATAAGCCCATTCTAAGTGCATAGTAATCATCAAATAAAAAATGTATTCAGTACACCTTACATAGCTACCTAAAGTGTTAAGATGGCACTGTTTGTATATGAAAATGCAGCGTATAAAATTAAAGATCCAACTTGGCATATATTAACTAACTGCATACCAGTTGTGCTAGATGTCTGCAGAGATGAATAATAGTCAAGATTCATTCACTTGGGGGTTGCTTCCTTACCTCCCTTTGGAGGTATTTGGCATTTGCTTCCAAGTCATTTATCTTGGGAACTTTTAGTGTGTGTGTGTGTGTGTGTGTAAATAATTTTTTTTTTTAAATTTGTTGGTTGTTTAGTTTTGAGACAAGGTCTCATCATGTAACTCTGGTGGTCTGGAACTTTGTGTGTAGACTAGGTGGACCTTGAATTGTAGAGATTCACCTCCCTCTAAGTGCTGGAATTAAAGTGGTGTGCCACCATGGTGTCTGGGAGATTCCCGAAGTACAGGTAGCTGTCAGGAAATTTTAGAGGATTTGGCATACAAGGAGTTACTGCTAACTAGAAAAATACACTAAGAAAAAGATAAAGCAGTTCTAATGAATGTTAGTAGGAAGCAATAACTTTAGTTTTAACCGAGAATCTTGCGAGCTGCATAAATCATCTCCGTATATTGATAATCTCAGTACACTAAAGGAGGAGACTGATCTGCCGTCAAACCACTTTCTTTCCTGAGAGCTGTCTGGGAGTCACTTGTAGTCACTTTGTGTTTATAGTGGGGGTAACAGTGGACAAGAGCTAGGATTGGCCAAGCTGTCCCCTCCCCAAGTAGCAGCAGATGACCTGGAGGAGCATTTCCCCTTTTTATCCCCCAAGCCTTCCTTTTAGGCTGTGATCTGGAGTTTCCGTACCACAACAGGAGTCTGGAGATTGAGTGACATAAAGAAGTGATTACCACACAAGCAGCCTTTTAAAGACTCCAGAATGCTCTGTAGACGTGTGCGTGTGTGTGTGTGTGTGTGTGTGTGTGTGTGTGTGTGTGTGTTTATCTGTCCCTGTGTCCATCTGTTTGTCCATCCCTTGGTACTCGGGATTAAACAGGTTCTCAGCCGTGGAGCTACATTCCTGACCCTTCTGTAGACAAGTTCTCTTCTCAGTTGGACCCTGGATGGTAGGGACAGTTAGGAGGGGGAATCTGAGAAAGGAGCACCTGTGAGATGTGGGGCCTTGCTCAGGCTTGAATGGAGGCCTGAAGGGTGGGGTGTTAAGCTTCTGTCACAAGTGAAGTAGCTCCAGGCCCAGATGGCTTAAGGGGTCTCCCAGGGTAACTTCCCACTCCTCTGGTTGTTGGAGGTGGCTGCTCCAGCCAGGTACTCAGGTTCCTAGGACTAGACTATCTCTTGTCTCTGCAGGACCCTGAGGGTAGAGGCTGTTGTGCAGGCAGAGAGACCTATGGAAAGTTTTAAGCAAAAGTGCTTGGGTTTATTCTTCTTGGACACTTCTTGCTGGGCTGAGTAGCTCCCCCCAGGATAAGAAAGAGCCTGCAGTTTTTATTAAGTGGGAAGCCTAACAAACAGAATGGCACAGCACCAACTTTGGATTCCACACCTGGTTTAAATCCTTCTCTGGGAATTACTGTCTGGAGATCCTGGGCTAAGAAGCAGAACTACTCTGAACCTCAGTTTCCTCATCTGTCTCCAGAATGCTGGGATTAAAGGCGTGTGCCACCACTGCCCCTCAAAGTAGAACATTTTAATTGTAGGACTGGGGGCATAGTTCAACAGTAGTGCATGCATGAGGCCCAGTTCCTTGCTCATCTCATCTGTTTCAGGTTCTCTGTTCCTTTAGCTGGGGAGTCGGTGTTTTTGCAGTGCTAGGGGTTGAACAGAGGCAGGTGGGTCTCTTGAGTTCAAGGCCAGCCTGGTCTATAGAGTGAGTTTCAGGACAGCCAGGGCTACAAAGAGAAAACCCTGTCTTGGAAAGCCAAAAACACCTAGTTATAGTGAGGCCAAACCATTGTTCTTGGCAAGTGGTTCTTAGGACAGCCACCTAGGCTAACAGTAATGTGTGTTCAACCTTCAGACACAGTACTGGCATCAACGAAGTTCTCGTGGAGAAGTGTACAATTGAGTTACACACACAAAAGTAATCTTGTGTTGTAAGTAACTTTATAGTTTGGTGTTGGGTGTTCATAGCTATCCTGTGTGTTGCAGGCCATAGTTTCGACACCTGGAAATGGAGGAATGTGTTAACCTGTGTGACATACAAAGGAGCCACTTCTGTAGAGGAGGTGATTGTGCCCTGCAGGCTGTGGGCATGGCACTGGTGCACACTTCCTGGATGAGAGCGCATGTATGCGTGAGTGGGTGTACATGCAACTCCCTGACCTAGCCCAGTCCACTCCAGCTGTCCCTTCTGCCTGAGCCTGCTGGGCTGCCTTTCTGAGACTTAAGGGGAAGGAGCCTGGATTTGAGCAGGGAGATGTAGTGTGGTCTAACTTTGCCACAAATTCACCTTATTGAATTGCTTGCCTTGACGGGACCTAAGACAAAATGATCTATTTCTACATGGACTGGGAGCTGATTTGGTCAGTGGTCAAACTCCAGATCTGTTCACAGCAGGAGCCCCACCTTCAGTTGTGCTTATGTGTTTTCTGTTAAAGACAACACTGTACCAGCCATCACTAGGCACGGGCTTTCTGGTTTTGGTCAGTTAATTTCCAGGATGAAACTATTGGCTTCGAGAGCCAGAAACATCTTTGTGCTATGCTCTGTTGCCACCTTACTTTTTAAAGTGTAACAATTTACAGAATTGTTGGCTTTCTGTGACATAGCATTTTAACCCTAACTCATCTAGTATTAGCTATAGTCATTTATTATTTTTGTCATTTAGTCAGCATAAAATGGTATCGTAATGGTACTTTATAATAATTAGAACTGGCAGGGTTTTTTGGAATGCAATATCTGATATGCTAGGCTGCTCTATATGTTAGCTCATTTACTCCTCACAGTGAGCCTAGCGGGGAAACTAAGCCACTCACCTATGTCTGTGAGCTGTAGTTTGACCCCAGTATGCGTTTTTTACTATGGGGCCTGTCCATACTTTGATTTTGGCAGCAGATGTGGTTGCCAGAGAATTTAAACTTGTGTTTGCTTCTTGTGCTTCTTCTCTTCTCTGTCTGCATCGTGAGATGTATGAAATTTGTGCATTTTCTTAGAAAATCGAATGTGCTGCTGGGTAGAAGATGTTATTAACCCTCTTACAGAGGAGGCAGCAGCTGGGTTTGTGCGGCATACTGGGAGAAGTGCCCAGCGGCTCTCTGACATCATGTCACGCCAAGCAATCTCAAGTCTGCTTTCTTCCTCCAGCGGCCCTGCAGGCTTTGAAGCGCAAGAAGAGGTATGAGAAGCAGCTGGCACAGATTGATGGCACCCTGTCAACCATCGAGTTCCAGCGGGAGGCCCTGGAGAATGCCAACACCAACACTGAGGTGCTCAAGAACATGGGCTATGCCGCCAAGGCCATGAAGGCTGCCCACGACAACATGTATGTGCTGCTGCTGGGGAGGGGACGTCTGGAGGGAGGGTGTTCCCTAGGCAAGGATCTGGTTGTGGTTGGCTCCTTGGGGGCTTCTGAGTGATTGTGTCATGTTGCCTTTGTTTCCACACAGAGCTCAGGAACAGAAAAAAAAAGTTGTTTTGTTGTTGCTGTTGTTTTGCCTGATGCTAGCTTATAGTGATAGGCATGATTTCAAGTTGGGAACGTCTCAGTCACGCTTCTGTTCATCCAAGGAGCCACTTGTGCTGAGTTACGTGGATGGGGCTGGCTCTAGCGTGTGTGGCTCTTTCCAGGGCTTTGAGTTTTTCTTACGTCTGCTTTGAGGGACAGTTTTGCCTCTCCCTGCCCTCAGGCTATGGCCACCCACCTGCTCCTGCCCTCAACTTCTCCTT
The DNA here is from genome assembly GCA_026225945.1 of Cricetomys ansorgei. Classification (NCBI taxonomy): domain Eukaryota; kingdom Metazoa; phylum Chordata; class Mammalia; order Rodentia; family Nesomyidae; genus Cricetomys; species Cricetomys ansorgei. The sequence continues at coordinate 4,954,050 of JAMJFZ010002117.1, forward strand.
CCCGGTGTGGATGGTTGCTTCTCATGCCAGCGGTCCAAGAGCTAGACACCCAGCCTGTTCCAGCTGTGAAGGGCAAGGGTCTTCCGTGAAAAAGCTCTGCATCTGTTTTAATTCTTTGACACTTCAGCAGGCACTGGGGCGCTTGGAGCACTTGCTGCTTTGCTGCTCAGCCACGCTGGCAAAGGAGTTGGCGGTGCAGCCGATGGCCTGTGTTGTATGGCAGTCATGCCGTTCATCACATACTGTCCAGAGCCTCTCTGCTCCAAAGCAGAGCTGAGTGCTTAACAGTCTCTATAAACCATATTAAAATATTTAGTAGTGGGCTGGAGAAATTTGCTGTTCTTTGCTTAGAAACAAAAGGTACACGGATTGCTCTCATACGTGAGATATGTGTGAGGGGGTGCTGTTCAGGCAAAGGCCACGTCTCTATCTGTTTTCTTAGACATTAAGCACAAAGGTAGTATGTAGTGTGTATGTTTTGAAGTATACACACCGCCCCGAATGACTGTATGACACAGTGTATAAAACTGTACATTTGCCTGTCCTTTGGGACCTGATAGAGGAGCTATAGGTGTGTGAGTAGGGAAGGACCTTTCAGGTGACTCAGCTATGCTTCGTGGTTTGTGATTTTTTTACTTCCTCCTGTTCAGAGTTCCTTTGGGGCTTGAAGAAGTCTTGGCACAGGAGTTAAAGTCCTGTGGTCTCATCTGATGTGTTTACACATCTGTGGGGGACCTTGACTCTGCCTGACTGCTGAGCCTGATTCCCTCGGGTGTTGGACTAAGTGATATCTAAGGGGCACTTCCATCTGCTTGATTCTGTGATCTTTTACATGTGACTCTGTGCCCAGGCCTGTGTGGATGTGGAGGTTAGAGGACAGCTCTGTGGAGTCAGTTCTTCCCTTCCACATTTATGTGGGTTCTGGGGCGAGAACTCTGGTCACCAGGCTTGTAAAGCACATAACTGGCTGAGCCATTTTGCCAGCCCACTTTTAAAGGGAAGGAAGAAGCAATAAGAACAGGCAGTTTCCTAAAGGAGGTTACTAATTGCCGAGAAGCAGATGGTATGCAGCAGGGCTTCTCTAGGCTCAGACCAGTTGTAGCTGATATGATAACCTGTTCATTTCATTTCAAGGGACATTGATAAAGTGGACGAGTTAATGCAGGACATTGCTGACCAGCAAGAACTTGCAGAGGAGATTTCCACAGCTATTTCCAAACCTGTAGGCTTTGGAGAAGAGTTTGACGAGGTGAGTGGCATAGTGTATACCTCCTTGGATTCTGGATTTTTATTTAAAAAATTTTAAATGTATTTTATGTTTGACATAGTGGTACATGTCTTTAATCCCAGCACTCTGGAGGCAAAGGCCAACCTGGACTACATAGAATGTTCCAGGATAGCCAGAGTGACAATGAGACCTTGTCTCAAAAAAGCAGAAAAAGAAAGAAAGGAAGGAAGAAAGAAAGGAAACAGATAATTTTATTTTATGTCTATGGCTTTTGGGTATCTTGCCTGCATGTATATCTGTGCACCACTTGCATGCCTGGTTCCCCTAGAGGCCAGAAAAGGGTGTGAGCACCCACTTGGTGACTAGCAACTTCTTAACTCCCGTCCCAGGGGAGCTGATGCGTTGTGGGCACTGCATGCACATGATACACAGACACAAATCAGGCAAAACTCCCACACACTTAAAATAAAATTTCAAAAAACAAAAGAGGAATGGTGCTGGGCCTGATGGTGCAGGCTTGTCACTAGCAACTCAGAGGAGTCTGGAGCAGGAGGATACACACCAAGACCACAGGGGAAGTATAAGGCTGGCTGGGCAACTTAGATAGAACCTGTCTCAAAACTTTAAAAAGGCAAAGAAGAGGCTGGTACGTAGCTCCGTGGCAGAGCACTTTCCTAGCATGTGCATGGACCTGGGTTCAGATCCCAGTGTTTCCTCCTGCAAAGCAATGAAAATATAGTCCTTTCTCCCAAGAAGCTCACAAGAGGGACCCCAGATGCATACATACACCAATGATCCCCTCAGAAAGGTCTCTGGGCACCAGCGACTGCAGGGAGGGTCTCACCGCACTTCCTTTTGCAGGACGAGCTCATGGCAGAGTTGGAGGAACTTGAACAGGAGGAGCTAGACAAGAATTTGCTGGAGATCAGTGGGCCCGAAACAGTTCCTCTACCAAATGTCCCCTCTGTAGCCCTACCATCCAAACCTGGTAAGTATACCCACAGTCAGGACACACTCTGGCACCAGGAGAAGAAAGGGGTGATCTCATGGTCAGCTGACTTCGGTTTGGGTTCTGAGCCAAAGAGCATGTGTTGTGGTAGCCATGGTGCCAGTGTTGTATGCGCTTCCCTAGTTTTCTGCAGAGCAGGATTTCCTAACTTCAGCACTGACATGGCCAGTTATCCTGGGACAGCAGTGGTGCTGTCTTGTAGTGTGACCCCTGACTTCTCCCACCGGTGCCAGTAGTAGCGCCTACCACACAGAGTTATACCAACTACAGTGTCTCCAGACATTGCTGCATGTCCCTGTTGGGTGGGAGTGGGAATTAAGAGCCTCTGCTTTAGAACAGTTTTTCTTATCACCAAATAAGGAAAGTTCTGTGCACTGTGCAGAGGTGTGGAAATTTGAGTCTTGCCCCATCTAGGACCCTGTGCTGTGTGCACCTACCAGACCCGAGCTCTCGGGACAGGAAATGGCTTTGGCAGGTTTAGAGACCTGCTTCTGTAAAACCATCATTTCCTGCCTGGGTTTTCTCCTCCTCCTCTCCTGGAATATTTCACCCCTCACAGAAGTGCTCCACACAGAGCTCCTAGGAAGGCAAAGCTGCTGATCCCAAGTGGAGACAAGGGCCTGCAACAGGGTGTGAACAGGCCGGGACCCTCTCCCTCAGCATGGCAAAGAGGAGAGGCCCCTTGCTAGTCAGCGGCTGTCAGAGGCAGCTCGGAAGAGCGCTAACATGGCTCGACCCTCTCCAAGTGGAGATGACTTGGCAAGGATTGCATCTCTTGGGAGGGAAGCTTTTGCCTCATTCCCCAACCCTGGGTGTTTTAGGACTGAGGGACCCTCAGTGTAAAACAGTCCCTCCTAGTGTGGCTGCCCCTGCTGAGGGCAGAGGGGAGTTGTGGTGGAAGGTGTTTCTGGTTTCCTGAATTTGGGTGGGACCGTATAGGCCTGAGGAACAGCCTGCTGTAGGCCTCAGCTGGCTGCAGGATAGGGCTGTTGTGTACACAGTGGGGCTGTGCTCCCAGCCAGCCTTCAGGAGTCACATTTTCTGTCTCCACACAGCCAAGAAGAAGGAAGAAGAAGACGACGACATGAAGGAATTGGAGAACTGGGCCGGATCCATAGCATAGGCTGGGCCCAGACAGACTGGTGGCCTGTGCGACCAGGCATGTGCGCAGGGCAGGCAGGACTCGGTGCAGGCAGCCTCCATCGCTCGACTCTCACCCACAGCAGTAGGCCGCATCACTGCTCACTCTCGCATAGCATGGTCTGTGCCCAGGGGCGGGTGGGGGGAGGGGCGGGTGGGTGGGAGGTGCCTGCTGTTTATAATGTTGAATTTCTGTAAAATAAACTGTATTTGCAAATCCAACATTGAGCTTCTGGACTACGCTGACTCCACTGCTGAATCCTCCAAGGAAAGGGTCGGCCGTTCGCAGTTGACATGATCCGGAAATGTAGCCTGTGTCCTTTAAGTCAGCTGACTTGTCGCGCATCTCGCTGTAAGACGTGTATGGTACTGGCAGAAAGTCGTCTTTTAAAAGCCATAGATAGGCTTTTCCTTGTCCCTAGCTGTAATAACACATCTGGTTTTGGTTTCCTCGAGAGCTGTGTTTCTGTATTTCACCTATGTACTGGCCCCCGTGTTTTCCACCCTGGCCCTTGTCACTCCTACTCCCCTGGTCTTTTGGAGTTTGTGACACCAATCTGAAATGGATGTGTTCTCTTGAGAGCAAATAAGATTGTTAGAATTAAATCCCAGCTATCCAGTTTTCTAACATAGCTCTAAGGTCCTCATTGCTGTTTGTGATGATAGATAACTCATTGGAAACATGTGCATACATTTATATTCAGATGAAATTATGGTTTGCACTGTCTATTAAATATCTCGATTTAATTTTCATACTTGCTGTTGTGTTCAGTCAATCTCTCACTTCCCTTGGGAACCAACCCTTTCCAGGCCAGCACTGGTCCCAGGTCATCTGGGGAAACACAAAGGGCTTGTGAAGAGCAGGTTCCTTCTTCCTAGAAATCAAGATTCTAGAGGTCACAGACCTGTGGCCCTCATTTCGCCTGGGGACCCTCCAGGCGCACTTTCAGTGAGCTGGTGCTTGTGCAGCCCCAGAAACTTCCCTCTTTCCCTGCCAGCATCTAGGGCAGTGCCTGTGGAGCCTCTGCCTATTGCAGACCACGGTGCCAACATGAGACAAGGCCCAGCCAGGCAGTGCTTTCCTGTAGCAGGGAAGTGTATTGGGTAGAGACTGAGGATTGAGGGTACAAACGCTCTTTTGGGTTCTGTCCAACCCTTCCACTCTGCACTGTTCTTTATTCTTGTGCCTTCTTGAGAGACTGATGGATACTTTGGACCCTCCCCTTCAGACAAGTAGATCTCCATATGTTCGTCCCTTCTGCGTGTCAAGTCTCAGGACTGATAAGTCACCCCTGGCGTCTCAAACTTCCTAAAATTAAAACCAATCTGAGTTCGCAGTGTGCCCAGAGCAGCTGCCTGTGTTCTTGTCTTAGTCACTATTTTGTTTGCTGTGAAGAAGCACATGGCAACTTTTTAATATGTAAGTAGGGGCTTGCTCAGTTTGAGAGAGTGAGTCCATGACCATCATGGCGGGAGCATGGTGGCAGGCAGGCGCAGTGCTGGAGCAGTAGCTGAGAGCTCACATCTACAAGTTGGAGGCAGTGAGAGACTGGGCCTGGTACAGGCTTTTAAGACCTCAAAGCCCACCCCCAGTGACACACCTCCTCCAAGAAGGCCACACCTCCTAATCTTTCCCCAAACAGTTCCACTAACCAGGGACGAAGCATTAGAGCATAGAGCCAACAGGGGCCATTTTCACTGAACCCAGAACTTCCTAGGTCTCATGTTTTCCTTTGCTTGTGTGAAGCTGCTCATGCCCTGCTCCTTACCCCTCACGGTTGCTACACTCAGAACTGGGATTTGATGACTGGGTTCATAATTCCTGGCTTGGGGGAGATAGGTTTTAGCTAATGTCACAAGTTCTGTATTCATGAAGAATTGATGGTAGCACCTGCCACGGTCCCTCTGTTTGCCAGCAGTAATGTAGCTCCCAGGCACCCTTTGGCACAGGAAAGCAAGAGCTTCCCTTCTTGAGCCTTACCAGCTGCCTTGGACTTCTCTCCCTAGGTCTGAGTGAGAAGAGCTTCCAGATCCTCCTCAGCTCTGATGGGTACAGAAACCAGACCAGGGCAGTGTCTGGGCCCTCTAAGAAATAGCTGCTCATTTCTATGACGCATATGCTGTGTGCCTGGGCTTGTGGGGCACAGAGCTCACCAGTGTCCAGACCCTTTTCAGTCCTGATGTGTCCTTTCTGAGACATTACCATGTCAGATTCTTTGGGTACAAGCAAGAGAAGACTCAACCAACACACAGAAATCACACTCACTTACTCTAAATTTATTCAAGTATTTTTTTTGAACACCTACTGTGTGCAGGCACTGGCATTACATACAGCAGAGCCTTTGCCCTGGAGGTGTTTGCAGACTGATCTCAGGACAGGAAGTCTTGGTGGCAGTATTGGATTCTGGGTTTGAAGCAGAGGCACAGCCATGTTCTCAAGAGCAAAACTCTTGCCAGTGTGATGGTACACACCTAACTCCAGCACCAAGGAGGCTGTCCTCAGAAAGATCACAAGTTCAATGTTAGTTTGTTGTGTGTCTCAAAATACCACCAAAACAGCCAGGCATGGTACACACCTTTCATCCCAGCAGTGGAGAGGCAGAGGCAGGGTGATCTCTGTGAGTTCAAGGCCAGCTATATAAATAGTTATAGCTAAATAGATAGGAACTATATAGATAGTTCCAGGCCAGCCAGGGCTACGTAGAGAAGAGACCCCATCTGAAAACAAAAACAAACTTCGCTCTTGTTCTGCCTAGGCATGTGGGCCTTTTCCTTAGTTGCTACCTCTGGTTCATGAACTGCCCTGGGTCACACTCCACTCCCAGAGCAAACAATGGGAGAATCAACACCTAGCCTTCTGACCTCTGCCTGTGTTAACAGATCACATAATGTGGGACCCCGGGGCTGGAGAGCAGTAGAAGTTGAGCCAGAAATGTGCCCTCGCTCCCTGGAAAGGTGAAGCGGGACGAGACGCTTGGCAAACTCCTTCTCTCCTAGTCCGGGAAGGTCCCTAGCCAAAATATTAGTTATAACTTGCTTGCTTCACAAGAAGCTAAAGGAACATGTTTATCTGCATTAGGGCGGGTCCCTTGCTTAGGACCGCCCCGCCATGCTAGTTAAGGCTTCCCCGCCCGAGGGAGACAATCCCACCTTGGGGGGGGTTATTTATTGGGGAGAGCGCTTGGAATAAACGAGTTTTGCCTCCACCAGACAGTCTCCCAGGCATTCTTCACGGCTCATCACATTTCTCAGGTCCTCGGGTGGACAGCTCCGCGAAAGGTCCCGGAACCGCGGATTCTGGGGCCCACGCCTTTCTGCCACCTGGGTCTGGGTCTGGGTCTGCTCGCCTGGCCAGCGAGACGGATCCCAGACTGCTGCGGGTGGGACATCAGCAGCTGACCAGCGGGACCACGAGACTGCGGGACCCCGGAACAAACACACACAGAAACCGACAACATAAGATTACACACAAACTCTCAAGACTCATGAGCCACAACTATTATTACATGACTGATTCCTACAGCTAAGTAGTCTGGGAGATGAGATGTATACAAGGAGTCTACTAGGACTCCCACTAAGGCCGGAGGTGGGCTTTCTTGTTCCAGAATGTCTTACTGCCTGTCCACTTCAAAGCCTACACAAGCTGGGGCCTAGTGGAGGCAGAGGCAGATGGATTTCTGAGTTCAAGGCCAGCCTGCCTGATCTGTGTAGACAAAACTGGGCTTCTGTTACCAGGAGGAAGGGGCTGGTTGCTGAGCAGGTAGTGGCAGAAGGGTTTACCATGAAGCTACCAAAAATCAGCCACATGGCTGGTAATTTTTAAAGATCTTTTAAATGTGTATGAGTGTTTTGCCTACATGTTTGTCTGTACAGCATGTGTGTCCCTGTTGTCTGAAAAGGTATCAGATGCTCTGGAACTGGAATTACAGATGGTTGTGAGTTATAAGTGGGTGCTGGGAATCGAACCTGGGTCTTCTTGAAAAGCAGCCTGTGCTCTTCACTCCTAAGCTATTTCCCCAGCCCTTGTGGATTCCTTCTAAAAAAGCAGGTGGATCAAGACACCTTTGCAAATTCCTCAGTCACCCCCACATTCTCTTCCTTAACAGCCCCAGAGCAGCTGTGTGTTGTGTTTAATCTTACGAGGCAGAGGAGGCCAACCTTGTCTACATAGAGTTCCAGGCCAGCCAGGGTCACAGAATGAGACCCTGTCAAAAATAAAAAAAGCCCAGAACAGGGTAGGGATCTGAGAATCCAGTTTAACAAAGTTATTGGTAACTAGCAGGGCCTACACTTAAATCCAGCAGGCTTAAGTCTTCAGAAAAACATGTGGCCACCCTGTGACCTGGCCCCACTCTCCTCTCCCAGCTACCGTTACCCAAAATTCCTAATTTGGGTAATGTGAGTTCTAGTAGCCCCTGGCCTTGGCCTTCCACTCCTAGACATAGCCCTCTTCTCCCCACCCTCCCCCCTGTGTGTGTGGTGTGCGTGTGTGGCTGCTGAGATCAGAATCTAGCATCGTACCCTCCATAAACCCAACCCCACCATGTATTTTGAGTGTCTCTCTGCCGTCTCTCATGAAGTTGTGATTTGATAGGAAATTTGAAAGGTCATTGCTATCATAACTCCTCTTTCTCATGGCCTCCAAGCTCTGGGTAATCGATATGGTGAAACATGTTAGAAAGAGCCCAACTCAGGTGGAAAGGAGGAGCACCATCAGCCAGAGTGGAGGAGGGAGGTGAACTCCGGGGTGGGGCTGGGGGAATGAAAGACAGGAAGCCCTACCTTGAAGCTCAGCTTGATCAGAGGTCTGGGGCTGCGTTGCTCCTGAGCGATGACAGAGTCAACAGGCCTGCAGTAAGTATTTATGAGATGAATTATAAATGAAGAAACCGAGGCACCAAGGTGTCTCAACCCTCACAATCAGCTAAGACAGTCTCAGGCCTTCTGCCCACTGCAGGCCTTCTGTATCTGCCTAATAGAAATGGCTGCCTTCCTCCCTGCCGAGTTGCATCACGGCCTTGATGGTCCTCTTTCCCAGCAGAAGTACGTTCTCTGGGTCTGAGCACCACAGGCCGCAACATGTTGGTTTTCAATAGGAACAGCAGCTCTGAGGGAGGAGTGAACCCAGAACAGGCAGAGCCGCCATTTCAGGCAGCCCACACAGGCCATGTTGGGGCAAAACTACAATTGCCTGTTTTACAACTGGGCAAGCCCAGGCACAGAAGGGTTAAGGAGATTTGCCTAAGGTCATAGAGCATTGAGTAAGAAGGCAAACTCTCTCCTCATACTCTTCCCTGTCTCCATGGTGAGGCAGGGGCAGGTTCACAGAGGCACATTCCTGACTCGGAAGATAGCAACCCTGAATGTGACCATAGAGAAGGCTGCCTCTCATTGCTGCTTGCTGCTGAAGGCCAAAAATGTTATAAGCAGCAGAAGCCAAATTCCAGAGAGACATGAAATGGAGCAGTGGAATCGGAGCCATGATCCAGTCCTTCCATAGTGACCGATAAGATAGGGACCATAGGGCAGGGTCCTTCCCACAACCTTTCTGTTTTCTTCTTAGACACTGGTGGTACTCATTTCCTCCTTCCTTAGCTTGGGTGGTCCCCTGAAGACATCTTGCTCCTTCACACAAAGAGTGGGCAAAGCCACCAGGGTATATAACAAAGCTAATCTGCTTCTCAATTGCTGCACAAAAAGCTACCCTGAAATATGTGTGTGTGTGTGTGTGTGTTATCCTGGGCTATGGAACCCATGATCTTTGCCCGTGCTAGGTAAATACTCTACCACTGAGCTACACCTGTAGCTTTTTATCTAGTGTTTAGTATGTTCCAGGAATGAATTAATTCACCCAGCTTCTGAACCTGTATCAAAAATTATTTTTGAATATATAACCATATTCTGTATTTATAAATTCTATGTACACCACCATGCTAGATTATATAACAATATACACATAGCTCCTCGAAGCTTTAAAAGCGCATATAAGCAATGTGTATAATAAAGACTTGTAGTTTTGTAGTGCTTTCTAACCATATTCCAAAGGAGTGGGAGGATTTACCTCTGAGATATGCTTTCTCCCCTGCCCCTACCATCACCACCCGCATGGGGCATCTTTTTTTTTTCTCCCTGGAAACTTCTTCAGCTACCTCCCTGATCTTCCTGCTGTCTACCTTTCCCATCATGCCCAAACATGGTGGCTTTTACCTGTAATCCCAGCACTTGGGAGACAGAGGCCTGGGAATTGTGAGTTTCAGGCCAGCATGGATAACACAATAGGCTCTTCTCTTTAAGAAGGGGAGTGGGGGAGCTGTCATTCTCCCTCTCCCTGCCTTGGCTGCCAGGCAGTGGTGGTGCAGGCCTTTAATCACAGCACTTGGGAGGCAGAGGTAGGCAGATCTCTATGAGTTCAAGGGCAGTCTGCAGAGTGAGGTCTAGGAGAGTCAGAGTTACAACAGAGAAACCCTGTCTCGAAAAACCAAAAAATAAAAATAAATAAAACTTTCTTGGCTCTTGTCACAGTTTACAGATTTCAGGCAGAGTCGGCCTCTTTCTGTGTCTCTCTGTCTCTCTCTGTTTGTCTCTGTCTCTCCTCCTCACCCCCGCCTGCACCTTTCCCAAGGCCTTGTTCAGAGTTAACTCAACACTGAGCACATCCAAGAAACATTTCCAAACTAAGAGGCAGGCTACTGCGAGGAGCATGGAGCGTGAGGGCAGCTGCGCTCCCGGCGGCCTGCAGGTGGCGCCATCTCCCAGGCAGTGAAGCAGTACTGGGCTCCTCCAGCGCGGACCGCAGATCCCTGGGAGGGGGGTGTCACTGAAGGGCTACCCTTCTTGCACCCCCAGCCACCCCTCTCCTAATCTCCCTAGCCTTACCCCCTCATCCTTGCCTGCCGTCACAGCAGAGGCTGGCAGGTAAGAGGACCTCAGAGGGGCGGGAGGCCATTGCGACAGTAGCAGTTGTAACTACAGGGCTTACTTTCCCTGGCCAACTTTGCAGGGGTTCCCCGTGGAGGCCAGGGGGAGGGGCTGCTGGGGCTACCTAGAAAGTTTTGCTGGCTTGGGTTACGTACAGTGTTTTGTATGTAACAGTGTAGAGGCAGTGTCAGACCCTTCCTCAAACAAGACAAGCTGGGTGGTGGCTTGTGTTTAGACAAGAAGGTCAGGAATTCAGTATCATCCTCGGTGACAAGTTTGGGTTACTTGAGCCCCTGTTTCAAAAGACAAAGCAAATCAAACAAACGAAAACCAAAGACACACACAGAAGAAGGGACTGGGACATAGTTCAGTTGGTAAAGTGCTTACCTAGCATGCATCACAGGGGTCCAACCTGGTGCCACATGAAGTTGGGCATGGGGCACACATTTGTAAGTTCAGCACTTCGGAGGTGGAGGCAAGAAGATCAGAAGTTCAAGGCTGTCTTCAGAAACTTAGCAAGTTTGAGTTCCAGGTCTGGGATACATGAGTCTTTGTCTCAAATTAAAACACACGGGAAACTAAACCAAAACAAGAATTTCAAGACAGTGAACCTTAATTAAAGGTGGGTGTGGTAGAGTGAGGGCCCTGTGTAGCTGCAAGGACTGAACAACTATGGTGCTTAACTGAATTGGTACGGCCAGGTATAGTGGCCACCTCCCTCCTGCTCTGTGCCTGACCCTGCACATCAGTATCCAATGGGCAGTTAAGGAGGCATTTTAGCATCTAGTCCAGGTCCTGTCACTTTCCCACCTGACATTTGTCCTTAGGAGCTCGAACAGAGCTGGGGAGATGGCTCGGGCAGTACAATGCTTGAAGACCTGAGTTCAATCTCGGCATCCATGTAAAATGCCCTGGTGGCTGAGACAGGAATATCACTCAGCCCGGATTCCAGAGAGAGACCTTATACCAAAAATCACTGTGGAAGGCTCCTGATTTATGATACCCAAAGTAGACCTCTAAACTTCACATGCATATTCATGAACACGGAAACATGGGTACACACACACACACCAGCCGGGACGAGACCTTCAGCTTGGCTCTTGGTTCTTCTATTATGCATTTTGCAGCTCTCCACTTGTACGTCCTGGCCTGGCTGGCTCATTACTGTAGAAACTACATTTTCTTCTTCAATGCCTATCTCTCCTTCCAGACCACAAGTTCAGTGAGAGCAACAGCTAAGGTATTCTCGTGCTTGGCGTCTCTATGAGCACTTTGTACTGCTAAACTGAACTAATTAAAAAGGACAGCTAGACCAGGACAGGAGATTTGGGTAACAGGATCATTTAGACAAATGCTATCTTCATGACATAAAACTGTATCTGTTACGCCTGCCACAGGGTCGAGGGAGGAGTGTGATATGTAGGGGCAGGGGGCCACAGCACTGACTCTGGACTCCACACAGTGGCTCTGCAGAGCTGTGAGAGGTTGGCTGACATTATGTCACCGATACGTTTGACTTTAGTCCCTGCTCCTTCCTGACTTGTGTTGATGATCTGGTTTATGTTCCTGTAAGGCAGATTCTCACTTCAGCTATCATGTTGGCTGTAAATCCAGATGGCGGTCCTATTCCCTCACCCTCCACCCATGCATGTGTGCAGATCACCCTTGGCCACCCTGTGCTCTGAAGACAGTGGCCAGCCGAGTCACGCAGAGGATTTAGTGTCCCGTGGAATACACAGAGCGGGGCTCAGCCCTGTCTGTCAGATAGCCTGCTGCCACACTGCGATTGTCCTGTACAAACCCCTTTTACTGGCTTCTAAACTCTCTTTAACAGCCACCAGCATGTGCTAGTCACTGCCTGGGTGCCCTGCTTGATGTGGAGGGCATCCTCACACGATCTTTAGGGGACATCATCATGCTCATCGTTGTTCAGATGAAAAAAATGGAGTCTCTGAGGAGTGATCAGGTCAAGACTAACAATGTGTTTGTCAGACTTCCTGCTCACCCTGACCCGGGCACGGTGGGCCACGTGCCCCAGACCAGTGGACAATAGGGGAAGCAGAACTAGTATCTCAGCCACTGCTCTGGCCTCATGTTTCTTACAACTTGGGAGCAGTCCTGTCTCTCCGTGGGACATAGGTCAGGCTGGACTTTGGGCGAGGAGGGAATGTGTCCTGTGCCACAACCCCGTCCCCAGCGGCTCTCTCTGGCAAAGCTCTATCCCCAAACATATTTTACCCATAAACGGGCCAATTAAGAAGGCAAATGTTTTCAAACAGGAGGATTTATTGGCACAGAGTGTGCCATCCCTCTAGCACAAGGAGTGGGTGTATGTATGGAGCCATCTGGAGGGGCTATTTATCATTTTTATTTAGTTGCAAGTTGTTGGATTGTAACTGACAGGGTTTCTTGAGATCTGAGCAGGGATCCCTAGAGGTGGGGACTACAGGCTGTGTGCACATGTGTGTGTCAGTCTGTCAGTCATGTGTACCTAATGTCTGAGTCCATGTGCACAGATATGTTTGTGTCTACCTATGTTTGCACACCCCTGTATTTATTTCTTCTTTGGGTGTGCACATACATACACCTCTGTGCCTGAAAGGACATGTGTGCACAGGATCATATGTTGGCCTGCATGTATGTTTTATTGTACATATGTGCATACATGTATGCCTATGTACACATGCTGATACACCCCTGTATGTACTCTTCTGTGCCCGCGCACACATGTTCCTCTGTGTGTGAAAGGGCGTAAATGTACAGGTACAGGTGGGCTTGCATAGATGCACTGGGGACATGCATGCACACATATGCCTGTGTACTTGCATACACTCTTCTCTGTGGATTCATGCGTGGCTGGAGCGTGCTTACGTGTCACACACCTTACCCAATTTACTTCCTGACAGCAGTGGACAACTCCTTTATGGCCCCTCCCTGACCACCTCCCTGTGTGTCCACTTGTGTGGTAGTCTGAATCAGAATGGCTTCCATAGGCTCATATATTTGAATGCTTGGTCCTTAGTTGGTAGAACCGTTTGGGAAGGCTTAGGAGGTGTGGCCTTGTTAGAGGAGGTTTGTTACAGAGGGCAGCTTTGAAAAGCCTACAGCATTCCCAGTTAGCTCTCTTTGCCTCTTGATTGTGGATCAAGATGCGAATCCTAAGCCAGTGGTGGTGCTGCCCACCTTTAATCCCAGCATTTGGGAGGCAGAGACAAGAGGATATCTATGAGTTCAAGGCCATTCTGGTCTACATATTTGCAGGGTTACACAATAAGAAGACCCTGTCTCGGGAGACAAAACAAAACAAACAAACAACAAATAAAACAACAATAGGAAAGATGTGAATCCTCAGCTCCATGCTGATGTGAACTGTGTGAACCCAGTGCTGTGCCTGCCTGTTGCCACGCTCCCCACCATGACGGTTGCGGACTCTCACCCTCTAACCAAAAGTTAAATGCTTTCTTTTACAAGTTGCCTTGGTCATGGTGTGTGGTCACAGCTATTCAAAAGTAACCAAGACATCCTATCTTGTCTTTGTTAAGATCAGGGGTCCCCAGTAGCAGGTCTCACAAATGGCAGAGAAGGCCTGACTTGGCCTAGGCTTTAGATCTCTTCTTGGTCTTGTTCTGTCTGCTACAAGGACTTGTCTTGGCAAAGAACTATACTGTCCTGTTTTGATTGAAACAAGAGATGGCTCAGTCTCTCTGAGGCCACTCTCTTTCCCAGAAGCTGAGTACACCCATAGACATCCCAGCCAGCACCGCCCCCTGACATGCAGCCTCCCTTGCAGGGATGAGCAGAGCTACAGAGCATACATCTTGTCCTAGTGGCCACCAGCCAGAGGTGGCTACTCTGGGATTTTCCAGCCTGTGTTTCCCAAGACAAGCCAGAGAGCTCAAAGGTTCTGTCCAGGCCCAATTGAGCTGTGTGTAGGCAGGAGCTTAGAGCCGGCCACTTGGGGCCTTCCCCTCCCAGCGTCCTCGGACATCTTCAACTCAGTGGCTTTAGGAGTCACTGGCATGGTGAAGGCACTCAAACAATGTGCCCACTTCCTCCTCGAACCCTCAGCATCAGTTGCTGTGGAGGGAGGACCTCCGCCACTCATTGGTCTGAGAGATTGGACAGTGACCTCACAGTCTTCCATAGCCTTGGACCTACCCCGTAGCTCAAATGACATCAGCTACAAACTTCGCCAGTGTGTGGATTTTCCTAACCAGCCGTTTCTCATTAAACAGGCATTTTCCTGCGTTCTCTGTGACTTGTGTTAGTCACGGAGAATTCTGATTTTTACAGCCCCCTGTTTTAGAGTGTGACGGTTCTGGGCTGTAAAGATATAATCAGTTCTCATAAGAGACGGCTTCTTCAGCACTCAGGTGGCGGGAGGTTGGGGTGGCGGCAGCACGATTGGAACCCTTAAGTATCTAAAGTGACTGTCGCAAGTCCCCGGAGCCACAATTCAATCAGCCTCTCTAAACTCGGAATTCAACAGAGAGTGTTAAAAAGATGGCAGAGGACGAAAATGGGAAAAGAACGCTTAGGCTAGAACTGAATTCTGACGTCACTTGATGGAAGTGTTGAAATGAGCGGCCCCTCCCCCACGTGCATCTCCTCCAGCTCTGCTGAGTGGAACCGGGTTTGCTTCCTGCTGTTCCGGGAGAACCACTCAGTTTTTTTCTTTTTTCTTTTTCTCTCTCTCTCCTCCCCCATCCTTCCTTGCACAATGTCTCCTGAGTACCCACTGTGTGCTAAGCACCACTTTAGGGGTTGGGAGTATAACACTGAACAGTCAGATGTGGTCCTGATTCTATTTTGGGGGTTTCATTTTTGGTGTGTCAGGGGTGGGGTGGGGACAGGGGTCTCTTTGTGTAACCCTGGCTGGCCTAGAACTCACTATGAAGACCAGCTGTTCTTGAACTCCCAGAGATCTTCCTGCCTCTGCCTCTGCTGGGATTAAAGGTGTGTGCCGCCATCACTCCTGTCTTTCAGGTTCAAGCTTTCCTCCACAGTTAGGCACCATGGCTACTTCCAGTTTTTGCAGTCAGACAATAAATGTTTTTTTTTTATATCTACCAGCATGAAGCCTTGATGCCCTGGAAATGGTGACTGAGGCCAGGCAAAACAGCATATCCCAATTCTAAAGACCACAGTTAAACTGCGGCCGGACACATCCTGCAAAATTTATAAAAGGAGGCGCCACGCCTTCTGCTCTCCCTAGCACTCTCCTGGCTGCATGTCCTTTCCTGACTCCATCAGCATAAAACAGCAGGAGACAGTGAGAATTACTGAATCATAACTTGCTGGCCTGGGAGGGAGCCACTTACTATCCATCCACTTATAGAGACAGGGATGCCTAGAAGGGCAAGGGGTATCTTGTGCCAGGTTGGGGATCCTGCTTAGGCAGTTGCCTGGCCTCTGCCCCGTGAGACTGGACAGGAAGATATGGGTGGGTAGCACAGAGGGGTTGTCCAGTGGACCCTGGAGGAGACTTGTCGGGGCCCTCTGCTGTGACAGGCATCAGGGCATCAGCGGGTGGGGGCATGGAAATTTATCAGTGAGTCCTCAGCATAATCTAGGTGCTCATTGTGTGTGTGTGTGTGTGTGTGTGTGTGTGTGTGTTCATGTGTGTGCATGTGTGTGCTCATGTGCACACAGAGGCCAGAGGACAACCTTAGTGCAGCCTCGGTTACATACTGAGTACCAGGCCAGCGTGGTGACAGAGTGGCTGAATTAAGGTGGAGACAACAGATTCGGACAGCAGGGACAGACTTGAGCAAGACACCTGAGGGAGGATCCCTGAGACACTGCCTCACTACTGGGCTGGTGGAGGGGGAAGGGGCAGGAGCAGCTGTGGCTGATGTCAGGCCCAGTGAAAGGGGAAGCATTAGGGAATAACCTAGAAGCTGCAGACTGAGTGATCTGGAGAAAGCCTGGGCTGCAGAAATAGCATGGGCAGTCTGGCAAGGAGCCCCGTGTCTGTGTCAGGGGACAGAAGCCCCAAGGAGTGGAGCGAGGGAGCACTGAAGTTGTTAGTCCTGGGAGGATGGGGCTTTACTCCAGCTTAGGCCCTCTGACAAGTTCACTGTCATCAGAATTACCCATGGTTATTTGAAAAATAGACTCTGGAGCTGGAGAGATGGCACTTGTGCAAGCATGGGGATTCTCTCTCCAGAGTGAGGACAGCAGGAGAAAATGACGCCACAGAGTTGTCCTCTGAGCTCCGCATGCATGCGGTAGCATTTACAGCCCCCAAATGATAATAAACTAAAAAAGAACAAAAAGTAGAATTAAACATTTAAAATTTGGGTTCGAAGACATGCTTTAGTACAAAAGCATAGATTGGGGGCTACAGAGTGTGGGGGTCCCTAAATGTGGGGGTCCCTAGTAAATAAAAAGACAGAAAAAGCAGCTAAGCAGCCAAACTTTAGTCAGGTTTCTAAGAGCACCAAAATTGTATAGGCCCAAGTCAGGGGCAGTGTGACCCAGAACAGTTCCCAGAGTTAAAGAAAAACACTTTCTAAGACAAACAAGACGGCCTTGGGCTAAAAGAGTTTCCCCACGTAGACAGCCCATGGCCTTGGGCTAAGGGTCTTCCCCCCACCCACATTGACTAAGACCCTAAAGTTTACATTTTCTAGGAGCCCACAACCTTGCTATATGCCAGCACCAATCAGTTTAAAGGTTAACTGGCCCCTACCTATCAAAATGGGAAAGCAATTTGGGGACCAATCAACTTGTCCCAACTCGGTTTGTGCCTAGCAACCGTTTCAACTGTATAAAAAGCTTCACCATTTGCTCCTCGTGTTCGCTTCTATCCTGTGTGTTAGAACGGCCCCAGTATACTGGAATAAATCCTCTTGCTGTTTGCATCGATATCCTGTCTGTGAGTCTCTGTGGGGGTGCGGCGTTCCGGTTTGGGCCCTGGGGGTCCCAGTTTGGATCTCTGAGGTCCAACAAGAGAAGGCTCAGTAGTTAAGAGCACTGACTGCTTTTTCAGAGGAGCCAGGTTCGATTCCCAGCACCCATATGGCGATTCACAACTGTCTGTAATTCTAGTTCCAGGAGATCTGATGCCCTCACACCAATGCAAATAAAATATAAAATAAAATAAAATAAAAAAGAAGGAAGAATAGACAACAGTGTAGTAGTGCAGTCAGCACTGTGCTCCCCCAATACTTTTGTTACGGAGCCTCCTGTGTTCCCAGCACTTCAATGCCATTTCCCAGAGGAGTTCCAGCATTGGCTTAAAATGAGGATTCTGATGCTCAGCTGGGGTGTGGCATAAGCTGTTTCTCCTCTTCCCCAGGCCCATGGAGGATTTGGTGCAGTGTCCATGACTCACCACCCAGCTGAGAATGGAGTCTTCTATAGAGGAAAAGTAAGGGGCTTGGGTGTGTGTATCCTGGAATTCACCCCGAGGCCTCAGACCAGAAGAATAAACAGGATATACTGATGTCTGCTTTCAGTAGTCATCCCAAAAGGGCTGTGCCACTGTCCCCATCTTATAGAGGTGGGGACTGAGAACTGCTTTAGCTGTGAGGCTGATAAGGGGCTGAGCTGGTATTCAAATGCAGGCCTGCCCAGCTCCAAAGCCCAGGTCCGTATTCACATTCACATCTGAGAACAATGACCAAGTTTGTTTGATATGAAATTCCTAAGAGTGTGTATCTAGATCTCTTGTTCAAATTTGCAGAACCAGGAGCTGGTCCCAGGACTCCCGGCCCAGCCAGATGCCATCACTATCCGCCATCACCCCAGGGAAGGGACCTGTGAGGACGATGTTGGCTCAAGGAGCTAAGGCTATGCTCCCCTTACCCCAAAGTTGCACCCATTCCTCCACTGTATCTGCTCTCCAGGCTCTAACACCCTACCTGGCTTCTGGGAGCCTGAGATTCATGCTCAGAGCAGAGGGCCAAACCCAGCCACAAGCAAGGGGCTGAGCTCTGCACTGAAGAATCATGTCCTTCATCTTGTCCCCTGTGTTTTACACCACCATGTAAAATTTTCCATTAGTTCCCCGGAATAAAATGTAGTGGCTGTTAATTTTTGACGCCTGGGAAGTAGCCGGCAGAATGCCTTTTTATGCCCGAAACTATTTTCCACTATTAGGGAAATGTAATAAAAAGTTGTCTTTCCTTGATTTTATTTTTTAATTAAGTGAGAAGGACTGGGCAGGCCTGCTGCTGCAGCTGTGGCCTTCAGCTCGCAGACTGAGGACGTAGCAGAGAAGGCCAGTGACCTTTCCAACATCATTTCCACAGACAGGCCCCAACTCTCAGACACAGCCAGCAGCACTGGCCCAAATCATAAAGAACCCTGGATCCTCTTTGTCTTCCAAGGCTGTGAGAAGCAATGTGGGTTCTGACTTCACGCAGATCTGAGCTGACATCTTGGTGCCTCAACTCTCCAAATATATTTGCGTATGTGAGTGTGAGTGTGAGTGTGTGTGTGCATGCGCATGTGGGTGCTAGAGGCCAACCGTGGGTGTCCTTGCTCAGGATCCTCTGTGATGACTGAAAGAATTCCATTTTGTGATTGGCATGCATCTGGGTGCCAAATAGCCATGTGTCTCTGACCCAAACTCCTGAAAGAAAAGTTTCCAGCAATGCTGACCCCTTGACCCACACCCAGAGGTGTACAGCCGTGACCATCGTCTGCGTGTTGTGATGCGACTAACTGTTGATTTTGGTTTCTGTAACTTGCTCGTGCAGGCATTCAAGGACTACTTTGAGGTCACCTTGACCAGCTAATCTTGGCAGAGCAGAGCAGCTCTTTAGTTTCACCTTCAGAAGCACTTTCTCCGCCCACTCATGCATGGCTCATCTCTGATTTGGGTTAGAGATTGTGGCCCTCCTTGCGGTTTTAATAAATTTGACTAATGATAATCTGAATTGACTCTGGTGGTCTACAACAAGCAAGCAGATAAACAAAAGCCAGACAACTATGGCAGCAAAGCAAGCGGCTGCCACTACGCCCAACCTTTTTTTTTTTTTTAATTTCGGTTTTGGTTTTTTGAGACAGGGTTTCTCTGTTGTAGCTCTGGCTGTCCTGGAACTCACTCTGCAGACCAGGCTGGCCTTGAACTCAGAGATCCACCTGCCTCTGCCTCCTGAGTGCTGGGATTATAGGCTTGTGCCGCCACCACCTGCAAGTCTTGGAACAAATTCTTTCTGCTCGTTGGCTGGCTTTCATTGCCTCATCGATGAGCCTCCCAGGGTTGTTGATCAGTGGGCTGAATGATTGAAGGAGAATTGTGTCAAATGTCTGGCCCCAGTGGCCATCAGGAACAACGCAGATGAGGAACATCTGTGTTAAAGGACTGGGGAGCCTTCTCCAGAATACCTGCTATTGGCACTGGGGTTCTAGGGGATAAGCTGACAGACAAGAACGTGTCAGAAGAAGGCTGGATGCAGTTCACCTTCCTGTAAGGTATCTGTGGGAAACTTCCCATGGAAAGAGAACCGAAGAGCAGTGTCTGATGGTGGGCAGTTCAGTCTAGGGGGTCCTGTGAAGGGGCTTCGTGGATGAGGTTAGTGTCAACAGCTGGTGCCACTAAAGAAGGCCATCCTTGGTGATTTCGGATGATAGCCCTCTCTCCTATTGAGACTGACTCACACACAGAAGGAAGAGGGAAGGCAGGGGACTCTGGCAGTCTGTGTCCCCATGTTTTAATGCGTTTCTGTGGTGGACATAGCCAATGCCTTGTTCACTTTCCTTTGGGTTGTGTCACCAGGTGAAGACTTACCTTGCGTTGCCTAGGGCTTCCTCTAGTGTCTTTCAGGGAAGACCCCCTAACCAGAGAGTGTACCCCTAAAGGCAGTCTCAGAGCCAGAGCTTCTTCCTGCTTCCTTATACCTGCATTCAGTCTGCGGCCCTGGTCAGCCATTTCCTTCATAAAGGGAATGAGCTATTCTTGTCAGGACATGTGTGTATTAAGGGTTATGAAAGTCACACCTGTGCTGCTGTGGCCTTGCCTCCTGGAAATCCCCTGGCCCGGCTGCAGCACACTGCTAAGTGACATACAGTGTCAGCCCCGCAGAACGCTGAGTGAGCTTTATGGCTGTCATTAGCCTCAGAGCTGCGACATAAACCCCCCGCCCCCGCAACGAGTTATATGATTCTAGGTGTCTACAGCTAAACCCAAGCAGCTGGAGACATAGCTGAGTGTTATCATGTTGCCTACCATGTTCGAGGCCCTGGTTCTATTCCAGCACTGCACAACCAGCAACAACAACAAAAACGGAATCGGCGCACAGTGAAGCATTCTCTCATGTCCAGCTTGCATCACCGACATACTTGATCTTCAATGCCATACAAACTGGTCACGGTAGCACATGCCTGTAATCCCAGCACCGGAAAGGCAGAAGCAGAGGATTCAAAGTCCAAGGGCATCCTCAACTGCATAGTGAATCTGAAGTCAGCCTGGGCTATGGGGGACCGTGTTTCAGTGGAAGTCCTTTGGGTTGCAACAGCAGCACCTTGCCTAGTGTCTGTCTGTCAAATACTCCTCTGGTCCAGCCTTCAGCCTCTTGCTGCTCCCTCCCTCAGGGTGTTCTCATGGCTTCCCAGTCTTTGTCTTTGCCTTTCAGGTCTTATCTGATGGCTAACTCCTCTGGGAAGGCCTTTCTCCTCCCTCTGTCCTCTCTGGGTTCAGAGCCATCCCCTGTCCCTGGTCCCTCTCTCACAACCCTTACCCCCATCCCTGTAAGACAGTGATCCTCCTTCATCTGTGTCCCCACTGTCTATCCCTGGGCAGAACCCACAGAGCAGCTCAGAAGATGACATAAAGCCATCTGTGGTGGTGGGCCTGGTGCTGTGTGGGGACTCAACCCAGCAGCTGCCCACACCCAAGGTCTGCAGATCTCGTGTGTCAGGAATCGACCCAGGCATGGTGGGAATGGCTGGCCTCTGCAACTTTACCTTGTTCCTCTTCTCCCTCTTCCCCTCTCCTCTCTTTATAGCCCGAGCTGGCCTCAAACTTATTACATAGCGAAATATGGCTTTGAACTTCTAATCCTTCTGCTTCCATGCCCCAACAGAGATTGACAGAGCATCCATAGCATTTGAGGGCCATCGCTGCCCCCCTCCACCCGGTGCTGGGGGACCAGGGCATTCAGCGGCTCCCAACAGAGGAGCCAGTGGACCTGGTACAAAGTGGGTACAAAGGAGGCACAGATAAAAGTGGGCTTGGTCCACGAGGCTGTGCCACACCCCCCAGCTCAGCCCTGTCTCTTGTTGAGGACCTTCAGGTTGTAGAGCGTGGGCAGAAGGCAGTGTCCAGAGTGCTCGAATGTGCTTCTTTCTATTGCCCCAGGGTTGGCATTTAGGACCCAGAGCAGAGGAGAAAAGAGTATCACATCTCTTCTCAATGCGGTCCCCCAGCTGGGCCTGGTGGTGCAGGCCTGTGATCCCTGCAGGATGGTGAGTTAACTGTCTGAGATAGAAAGGAAGTTAGTACCTTAGCAAGACCCTGCTCCCAAATAAATATAAATAAATAAACATCACTAGATCTGGGGATGTGGCACAGTGGTTTAATATACGCAAACCCTGGGTTTGATCCTCAGCACCTTCTCCCCCAAATTGGGAAGAAAAATAGTCACCAAAATGGGAGAGAAGGGATAGATCAGAACTTAAGGATCAGCTGGACCAGATCTTCAGACTCTCAACACCGGAAACAAGCAGAGAGGTAGGTCTCAGGAGAGACGGGACTGCCTCTGGAGAAGAGTTGAGCCTCCCTGGTTTAGTGGGGAGGAGCAGAGAGTATTGTATCTTTTCCCTCTTCTGAGCAGGCACAAGCCAAATGAAGGACTCTCCCAACAAGGGTGGGTATCCTTCGGAGAGGCCAGCATCTCATTGCCCAGTGGGATCCAGTAGGTTTTTCCAACCTCTGTCAATGAACCAGGGAGGGATGGCAGACACAGAGCACACTGGGAACAGCCTGCACAGCAGGGATGGGGATGGGGCCCAAGCCCTATGCTCCAGCTATTGAGTCTTATTTATCTTCCTGTAACAGATACTGTTGCCATATTTTAACAAGTTTGCTTATAAGCATCTTTTTTTTTTTAGACTCATTTTCTCTGTTGTAACTCTGGCTGTCCTGGAACTCACTCTGCAGAGCAGGCTGGCCTTGAACTCACAGAGATCCACCTGCCTCTGCCTCCCGAGTGCTGGGGCTAAAGGTGTGCGCCACTCTGCCAGTTGCATCATTGTTTTATTACTAGCAAGCAAGAAAAAAAAGTTACTGATTAAAAATATGGCATTCCAGAGCCAGTGAGACGGCTCAAAGGGTGAAGGGAAAGACACTGCTGCCAAGCCTGCAGGTCTTAGTTTGACCCCTGGGTCCCACGGAGTCGGTGGAGTGAACAAGCTCCACAAGTTGTCTTCTCATCTCCACACACCCACTGTGGTGCTCAACTCCCCAATAAATAAATACCATCAAAAAATTTAAAATATATATGGCATACCACCCACTGTAAGAAGCCAGTTTCAGAGATGTGAAAAGCTGTGCTTCACAAAATCAGTACGGTATGCACGGCATATCCACATTTTGCAGTTTTGTCCCAAATCGCACAGCTAATAAGCAGCAGAACCAGGATTCAGGCCTGGGTCTGTCTGACCTCAAAGCCCGATTCTGAACCAGCTATGGGATAATCTGCTGAGTGTTGTTGGTCGGGGTGGACGTTGGATTGTGAGGGCAGCCTGTGGGGCTGTGGTGCCCATTCTAGGCAGCTGTAATTGGCAGTCATTTATTTGTTCCTCTGAGCCCATCAGAGCTGATGGGGTCAGAACGGAGCGGATCATCCCAGGAGGACTTGGAGTATACTAGCTAAGGCACTGACAGGAGCAACCATGGGGCGTGGAGCTGGACGAGAGGACAAACACTGGGCAACCCAGAGAGATGTGGACTGACAGACAAGGTAACCAGGCCACCTGGGGAACATGGTGAATCCCTCCCCAAGGCCTCCAGGGCCCTGATGGGTGGATACTGGGCGGCGAGGGATGGATCAGATGCTTTATGCCTCATTCTGCTCTGAAGTCGGGACTGTCCCTGCCGACCCATTCTGAAGGACCTTCCTATGTAGTCTGGAGGAGGCCAGGCCCTGACTGCAGCTGCTCATCTGGTGTCAGAGGAGAAGCTGACACCCCCCGCCCTGCTCCTCCCCGAGCTTCTCTTGACTTGAGTTTCCCAATGTCATTGGTGGGTGGCATCCAATGTAAGGATTGGCCACCTATCCAAATGCATGGTCTTGGAACGCTTGTTGTCTAGAGGGTTTGTTGGGACAGTCCCTGGGAAGGACACCGTGTCACTATACCCAATTCCCCATATAATTTAAATCCACTAAAAGAAAAGAAACTGTGCAGAGACCTAGTAGACAGATGACCAAATGGTTGGTGATAAAGATTCCAGGATTTCCCTCAAGTCTCTGAGGCTTTTCTCCCAGTTCACAAAAAGACCTGGGCTCCATCAGATATTCTCTGCTGAGAGCTAGTTAGTGATCATGTCACACACTTGATGGCCCGGGTGACAGCTGGGCTCCACAGAGCCATCTGGCACATTTCTGGTTCTCCTTATCCCCAGCCCTGGCTGTTTGCTCTCGCTCCTGCCCTTCGAGGGGTCCTGGCTGTGTTGGAAGAAACTCCCTTTATTCTTCTAGAATGGCAATACACATCTTTGAATGACTTTGCTATTATTTTTATTGATCTCTTTGGGTTTCTTTATGGCCAGAAATAAGGAATCCAATTTGATTAGGGGCTGATTTGGCCTCCTAGGCAAGGAGCATCGACACAACAGCTGAGAATCAAGCAGGCGCCAATTTGGTTAGAGTTGATCTGGTACATTCCGGGTGGTCCCATGGCCACCCTTGCCTTTCAACCACCCCTTCAGCTGTCGGCTGCCTCTGCCCCTTCTCTGCTGACTCCCAGTAGAGATGAGGTGTTAATAAAAAAGGAAACACGAGGTTCTGCCAAGGCGGGAGCAATTTTTACCTGTGGGTGTCCAGGCACGCCCATCCTCTCAGGAGGTGTGAAGAGACGTTCTATGCTAATTTTGGAGTCATACCAGCTTGAGCTCAAGGTATACTTTTATCTCATGCCACACAGCCCCCAGGAAAGGCCATTGACCTCTCCAAACCTCCATTTCCTCATCCGTAAAATGTGTGTATTAGTTGGAAACCTTTGGGGCTGAGGAAGCATCTCATTTGGTAGAACGCTTCTCTAGCTCACTGGGGCTTCAGTACCATTGCCTGCTCTGAGACAGTGGTGGTGGAGCACGCCTTTAATCCCAGCATTCCGGAGGCAGAGGCAGGCGGAGGTCTGTGAGTCTGAGGCCAGCCTGGTCTACATAGTGAGGTCCAGGACAGCCCAGAACATGGGGATTTAAAAAAAAAAAAAGCCAGTTCAAACCAATGTCCTGTGTCGTCCAACAGCCTGCTGCTCCCTTTTTGGCTCAGCCATTTCATAGAGTCCCGTGTAGTCCCTCAGTCCCTAATTCTGTGTAACAGCAAAGGACAGAAACAGACTTAGAAGAACAGCCCGCCACTACCATTTCACCGCGCCTTAAAAGATACTGTCATTGGCTAATTGGTTATTGATTAGCCAATGAATTTGCTGGCTTTGGTCAGGTGATCATTTCTGGCCTTACTCCTTCAGCCTCACTCCCTCCTCAGCACTTTTGTTTGGCTGCTAGTACTTTTTACCCTGATCTCCGGCACCACGTGACAGAGGGCTGGGGGCAGTGGCTGTCTCTCCCATCTACCCAGGTTTGATCCGTTTGGCCCAGGGCACAATGATTGGTGGATGTAGCTGACGCAAATGGAGAAGATGTCTATTATCCATCCCTTTATGTATTTATTTTTAAAGTTTTCTTTTAAGCCTTTTTTTAAGGGAATGGGGTGGAGGCAAAGCCTCATTCTGTACTCCTGGCTGGCCTGGGACTTACTATATAGACTAAGCTAGCCCTGGATTTACGGAGATCTGACTGTACTGTCTCTACCTTTTGAGTGCTGGGATTAAGGGCATTCACTCGGGGCTTGTTTTTTATTTTGAACTATGTGTTTGTATGGGGTGGGGCATGTGCATGCAGGTGCCTGTGGAGGTCAGAAGAGGGTGCCAGATCCCAAGGAGCTGAGTCAAAAGCAGTTGTGAGCAGCAGAACTGGGGGTGCCGGAGACCAAATTCCCTCCCAACTATTTCTCCTTTGTCACTCATCCTTTTGGATACATGTATAGGAACAGAGCAGTGAGCTCACAGGGCAGGTGCACGCTCAGCAGCTTTTCATTCTTTTTCTTTTTCCTTTTTTTTTTTTTGAGACAGGGTTTCTCTGTGCAGCCCTGGCTGTCTTGGAACTTGCTCTGTAGACCAGGTTGGCCTCTAACTCACAGAGATCCACCTGCCTCTGCTTCCCGAGTGCAGGGATCAAAGGCGGGCGCCACCACCTCCAGGTACCTTACAGTATTGTTGTCCAGGACTATTCTCTGAGCTACACTTCCACCATCTTCAGGCATTCTGCTGCGCCTGCTCAAAAAGATCATCACAACTAGGCCTACTGACTGTTTACCTTCCCCCAGAGAACAGATCCACCCACCCCTTGCAATAAGTTGAATGCAGTTCACCCTGCTAGCATCCAGTCTTCAGGAGGGGACTAGACTGTAGTCATTAGAGGATGTAAGCAGGGAAAGGTGAGGGGAGATTTGATCCCTACTGTGTGCTGACCTTGTAGAACGACTCCTTTAAGGTCATTTTACATGAAACTCCTCACCCACTGCTCTGTAAGTAAGGCTAATGATCTCATTGGTTCACCCAGGCTAAACTTTGGTGGGATCATGGCTCAGTTTGTCCTTGGGACCTTTGGAGAGGGGTAGACATTGTTTATAGCGAAGGCATTTTAGTAGCAAGTATTTCTCTCTTGCTAGACTCTGAAGGTCTCTGAAGGTGGGAACAAACCTGTCTTGTTCTCGGTTATATTCTCTGCAAGTTCATAGCATAGTACCTGGAACATAGTAGGTGCTCAATAAATATTTGTTGGGCTTGGGAAAGTAGCTCAGGTCTAGACCACTTGCTTTGTGTGCACAAAGTCCTGGGTTCTATCCTAAGTGTGTGTGTGTGCACACGCACACACACACGCACGCGTGCATGCATTGAAGAAATGCAAGAACAAACTCAAGCTGCTTTCAGTTCAAAGGGAGTTGTGACAAAGCCAGGACAAGGCCTAGGACCCCCCACCCCCCACCCCCACACACCTGCGCTGTCTGCCCAGACCAGAGCCCAGCTGACTCAGAAAGAGGCAGAGTTCAAGGGCTAGTTGATTTCAGCACCCCCTCGTTCTTTAAAGAAAAAGTACCCCCTCTCCCTCTCTTGGCCTGCATTGTCACAGCTTGAAATATTCTTTTGATTATGAGAACATTTCCCATTAAGTGTGCGATTCCAGCTCCTCCCCACCCCCACCCTCCAGTATTTATGACCCCATAATTCCAGGGTCTGTCACAACTGGCGCTGCAAAAGTGTGTCTGAGTGTAATGAAATAATTCCATGAAAATCGTGGCGGGAAGCCTCAGGTTCCCCTGCCTTACCAGCCGTCCCCAGGGGATGGTGGTATAAATCAGACCCTTCCTTAATTAAGTAAAACATTTTAAGGAAAAAAAAAACCAAATTAATTACCACTCATGGCACCCCCCTCCAGCAGATTACCCAAACGATTCACATTCCATAAACCGCGCCTGAATTTAGAACTAATTGTTGCTCTTGGGGTTTGTTTTTGCTTTCCCACACGCCAAAGGCCCCTCTGAAGCGGGTGGGGTGGGACAGCGCCTCTGTCCAAAATGTTGTAAGTCGTCATAGAATCAAGAACTGTGTTATTTTTATTTTTTTATTGTTGTTGTTCTGTTTTTCAAGCTGAAAACACAGGCTATGTGAGATTGAAGTATCCACAGCCTTGGTGTGGGGCCTTGGCTTGGCCAAGTTCCTGATTTGCTGTATGACTAAACAGGAACCAGATGTCTCTGTTCTCTTCCAGTGGCTGGTAGAACCTTCCATCCAGCAGGCCACCTCTAGGCAGACCCTCACTTCCCAGCAGGAGGCGAGAGCCACCTCTGAGCCTCCCTACCGGCCAATCCTGACGTCCTGATGTATATGGCCAATCCTGACGTCCTGATGTATATCTTTTTAATACGGCACTAGGGATTGACTCAGGGCTTCCTGATTCCTACAAAAGCACACTGCCAACCAAACGGCATGCCCAGCCCTATAGCAGTAATTCAGACTAAAATTTTAAAAATAGATGACTCTAGTGACTCCTGGTTGTGGGTGTCTAGTTTAGCAGTATGGTGCTCTTCTAAAAAATAGACAAATGCCAAGGTATTTGTGAGTCTAACACTGTCATTAGAGTTTATACAAGAAAAGAGGGATAATTTAGCTCTTGAGTGCATTTATGTTCCAACCAGAGCAGGGGTGACTCTCATTAGGAAGGGGCTGAGCACATCGGTTCCTCCGAGGACTCTCCAGGACTCTCCAGGGCCTCATGTGCGACTTAATCCTCATCTCCTGGGTTCCTGAAGAGTGAGGGCTTTCTCTCCGGATCAGTGGCCATCAGCTTCCCCTGGCTTCTGCTAGGACTATCTCTGGATGATGAGGTGAGAGCTTGTGGGCTGTTCCCTCCAGGTTTTCTGAGAGGCGGGTGTGATGGCTTCTCTCTGTTGACAACTTGATTACAACTGGAATTAACTAAAACCCAAGCTGCTGGATACACCTGTGAGAGATCTTTTCTTTTTTTCTTCTCTTCTCTTTTCTGTGTGTGTGTTTTGAGACAGGTATTCTCTGTGTTGCCCTGGCTGTCCTGGAACTCACTCTGTAGACCAGGCTGGCCTCAAACTCAGAGATCCATCTGCCTTTGCCTCCTGAGTGCTGGGATTAAAGGTGTATGCCACCACTGCCTGGCCCATTTTTTTTTAAAGGTTTTTTTTTAGATTTACACCCCTCCCCACCCCCTTTAGATTTATTTATGTATTTGAGTGCTCTATCCGCATGTACACCTGTATGCCAGAAGAGGGCATCAGACCCCATTATAGAACCACCATGTGGGTGCTGGGAATTGAACCCAGGTCCTCTGAAAGAGCAGTCAGTGCTCTTCACCACTGAGCCATCTCTCCAGCCCTGGGAAGACTCACTTTTAATCCGGATCTTTTGGGGTTGGGAAATACCATTAATCTGGGCCACACCTTCTGCTGACAGCCTATGTAATGGACATGAAGAAGGAAGCTTGCTCTCTTCACTTGCTCTCTCTGGCAAGCCCATCCCTTCACTGGCATTGGAGCCTACTTCTTCAGGATTCTGGTGTATACTGAAGACCAGCTGAGACATCCAGCCTTGACCTTCCATTGCTAGACAGCCATTGTTGGGCTAGCTAGATCACAGCCTGTAAGTCATTCTAATAAATCCCCTTCCCAAATTATATATAGATTCCTCTTATAATTCTGTTCCTCTAGAGCAGTGGTTCCCAACTTTCCTAATGCTGCGACCCTTTAATAAAGTTCCTCATGCTGTGGTGATCCCCCAACCATAAAATTATTTTCATTGCTACTTCATAACTGTAATTTTGCTATTGATATGAATTATAATGTAATATCTGATATGCAGATGGTCCTGTGAAAGGGTTGTGTGACCCCCAAAGGGGTCACGACCCACAGGTTGCGAGCCACTGCTCTGGAGAACCATGACAAATACAGGTGGTCTGGATACCCTCTTTGGGTTGTCAGGTGGTAAAGTGAGTGCCTAGCATGAAGACCTAGCCCTGGATTCAGGAGGTGAGGTGGTTGGAGGAAATGGGTCACTGGGAGAGTATTTGGTCCCAGGTCCCTTCCTCTCTCTCAGCTTTTTGCCCACCATAAAGTAAAGGAACTCCTCCCCACCATGCTTCCACCATAGTGATGCTCTGCCTAACTATACAGGGCCACTCAGCTGTGGGTAGGCTGAATGCTTTCAAGCGGAAGCCAAAGTAAATCTCTCTTCTTTGTTTTTGTCAGGTATTAAGAAAACAAACTAAGCCTGGTGGTAGTGGTACACACCTTTAATCCCAGCACTCAGGAGGCAGAGGCAGGTGTATTGCTGTGAGTTTGAAGCCGGCCTGGTCTATCTACAGAACAAGCTCCAAGATGGCCAGGGCTATGCAGAGAAACTTCTCTTGAAAAAAAGAAAAAAGGAAACAAACTAGCTGGGCAGGGCAGCCCCCCGCCCCAACTGTAATCCTAGCACTGTGGACACTGAGGCAAAGGATGGGAGCCTGTGCTACATTGTAAGAGCCTGTCACACAAAACAAAGAACAAAAGAAAAGGAAGGAAGGAAGGAAGGAAGAAAGAAAAGAACAGAAGCAAGCAAACAGACAACCCCTTCCAGACTCCCTATTGCTTTAAGGATGGCTCAGACTCCTGCCTGGCCTCCCAAGGCCCCTGAAGTCCCTCAGAGCCCTCTGGTTACCATATTCCCAGGCCTGCCAGATATTGCAGCTTTCTTTCCCTGGCTGTTTTCTCTGTCTGGAATGCCCTTTCCCTGGGGCTTGTTGGGATTCTGAGATTCTTTTTGTTGTTGTTGAAGGTGGGTGGTGGTGCTGGGGGTTGAACTCTGTGGTGGTTTGAATAGGAAGGAGCCTCATAGGTTCATATATTTGAACGCTTAGTCATCAGAAAGTGGGATTCTTTGGTAGGATTGTAAGAATTAGGAGATGTGGCTTTATTGGAGGAAATGTGTCACTGGGGGTGGACTTTGAAGTTTCCTGCCAGGCTCAGTCTCTCTCTGCCTCTCTGCCTGAGGATCAGGATGTAGCTTTCAGCTACTGCTCCAGCATTTATTTGCCTGCATGCTGCCATGCTTCCCGCCATGATGATGAAACTGTAAGCAAGCCCCTAATTAAACACTTTCTCTTATAAGAATCTCTTTGGTCATGGTGTCTCTTCACAGCAATTGGAACACAGACTAAGACAAACCCAGAGTTAGGCAAGGGCTCTACCACTGAGATTTCCCCCAGCCCCTCTCTTTGAAATGCTAACAGTCCTTAAGAACCAGATCACACATACTCTCCCTAAAGCCTCTCCTGTCCCCTCTCCTCCAGGGAGAATGATGGGAAGCGTGTGCCCCTGTGCCACCTCCTTAGGGACAGCTGAGCAGGAGTTCACTATGTGATTACAGGGCTAACAAATTCCAAGTACCAGACTCTTGAAGAATCTTCATGATGATCCTGGACCATCTGCATTTCACAGATGTGGAACTGAGGATCAGAGGGGGAATATATCACTCAGCTACTAAGTTGTAGCCTGAGACTTAAATCTTCTGAATTCTAGAGAAAAGCTTTGGACAACTTTGTGACAGTCAGCTTTCTGTGGCTATAACAGATGCATTGGATAAATCAACCTACAAAGAAGAAAGGTTTGTTTTGGTTTGCAGTTTTAGAGGTTTCAATCCACCATCAGTTGGTCCCATTGTTTTGGGCTGTGGTGGTGCAGTCTGTCACAATAGGACTGTGTGGCACAGGGGGCCTATTTACCTAAGGCACAGCAAGATGTAGAGAGAGGAAAAAGCTGGCATTCCATTATTCCCTTTTAGTCCCCAGTGGCTTTACATCTCCCTCTAAGACCGCCCTTTAAAGATTTCATCCCTTCCTAGGGGTAACTAGGGGACTGAGCCTTTGACAAACTAATCTCTAAGGAACATGTATCCAAACCAGACAATCATTTAATTATGCCTCCCCCAGCATACCCCTGAAACATTACACTATCTGTATAATTGTTTCTTCCACTCCCATCCAGCCCTAGTGAGGGGAAGGTTGTGGCTTAGTCATCCCTCTGGCCTGGAGCAGGTGCTCATTCTGCTGAACTGCCGGATACCCTGGAGTGAGTGACGCTCCATACTTGCTCCTCTGATTCTGCCTCCGCCACTATTTCCCCTCCAGAAATTGGCAGGTTGGCAATTGCCAAAGAAACATCTCCAGCTGATCAATAAATAATAATGTTGGAGAATTTAAAATAAGAATCTGGATTATTAAAGTTACAAGTCTTTGGTCTTTATACCTTCAATAAAACATGCATCTATTAATAATGGATACTGACTCGGGTCTGCTTAGGCTGAAAAGGGGGGAAAAATGACCAGTTAAAAGATGCTAATATTTTTTCTCTTTATCCAGCTTGTTTGCCAAGTCACTGCTTCCCTGACAAATTGTTCATCATTTGAAAATGTTTAAAAATTTTAACAGTGCAAAATGGAAATTGGAGACCAAATGTTCAGCCTTGGAAACCATCATGATCACTCTCAAATGTCCCTCTCCATGAACGGTTTTCCCTGGCTGGCTTCTCTCTTAAATGTTAATGGTCCCTTTTCTGTTCACTCACTTTTCTCTCCAACTTTCGTCTCTCCTCTAATCTGACCTCAGTGAGTGTGGAGATCAGAGGGCCCTGGGTGCTGTAAGAGCAAAAGTTACTCTGTTTAAGAGATCTATGGAACAAAGACATAACTTCCTGGAGTGCTAGGTGGGGCTGTTCAGGTGAGATAGTCCCGAGTCTCCTTTGCCCAAGGACATAACCTCTTGGAACGTTGGTAGGGAGTTTAGTTGACTTTTATTTGACTCTACTGCACCACATGTGCCCCAAATACACCGGATGTGCTTGGTCACTTGTAGGCAGGACATAACCCAGATAGGATATATGGACTGATTGGACCGATTGGGCCTGGTGGGAAGTACTTCACCCATGCAGCTGTTTGCTCAGCTCTGATTGTAGAGTTAGACTTTGCCAAAGAAAAGCCCCTCCCCATTGTGGTTGCATGCTGCTTGGACTTCTGGGAACAGCTTGGAGGGAGGTATATAAGAGAGACACTGACAGTTGAAACGGCATTTACAGTTGCAGCCGGACAGGGAAAGAGAGACCAGAAAAGCTGATGATAGGGAAAGCAGGCAGAAAGAAGGCTGATAGGGAAGCAGGCAGAAATAAGGCTCAGCTAAATGGACTAATTGGGGTTTTAGAAAAGTTACAATTTAGATCTTTCTCAGTAATTGCCGTGCTGGGAGAAGCTGAACCAGAGTGGGTTAGAGTTAGTTTAGTTCCCCAGACTTAGATTAAGTCAGCCAGAAAAGGGCTGTAAAGGTTTCTCTTTCCTTTCCTTTTCTTCCTAACCCTATGATCTAACTGAGGTTTAGAAATGTTACAAGTTAGAACTCTAGCAGCTGGGAACAGAGGGGCGGAGTCAAGTTGCCAGTGAGAAAAGTAACAGCAGCTTTTGAGAGCCCAGACTCAAAACAGCAAAAAACACTTATACCAACCCATGCTATGAAAGAATACCTTTTACATCCGACCTCACATTTTCTATAATATCCAAAGGCTCGGCTGGCAGCACAATGGTCTTTTTTCTCCTGTAAAAGTTTTTATGATTTGGAAAAGCCCTTTTTTTTTTCTTTATTGAGACAGGATCTTGCCTTATAACTCAAGCTGGCCTCACACTCACTATACAGCACAGGCTAATTTTAAATATGTAAATCCTCCTGCCTCAGCTTCTTGAGTTCTGGGATTACAGTTGGGCAGTATCATGCCTGATTCATGAAACAGTCTAAATGTTAGGCGGTGGAGCCTGGTGTGAGGCCTCAGGTCATATCGGTATGTCGTTGAAGGAAACAGTAGGACTCTCCTCTTCCTCATTTATTTTGCTTCCCTGCCGTGAGGAGTATATCACCTTAGGCACACCCTCCCTCACCATGTGCCACAAAAGCAACAGGGCCAACCAGCCACCAAAGGAGACCTCCCAAACTGAGCACCCAAAGATGCTTTCCTCTTAGGTTCCATAGCTTACTACACTGACACCACTAGAATAGGAGAACCAGCAAGAACAGTGCCTCGGTCCAGATGCTGGCAGCAAAGAGCTGACCTGGCCCGCGGAACGGAAAGACGAGGTGCCAGGGGGCTGGGCCTTGAGACATTGCCTAGGGGTTGTCACAGGGAAAAGAGAGCAATCTTCGGTTTCCACACGGAAGTGGCAGGTGCTCATTCTAGCATATATTTTCACTTTTAAAATTGTCTTGTTGTCTTTCTTTCTTTCTCGCACTTCTACGTTCACAAACACACCGCATAATTGTTAGGATTCTTGTTTGCAAATGACAGAAAACTCTCCTCCAAGTAGCTGAAAGGAAGAGAATGTCAGGGTTCGTGTCATCTGAATGTTCAGACAGACTGCAGACATTGGCAGACCCCGGGACCGAGACAATGGTGCCATAGCGTGGCCTTTCTCAGAGACATCTGAGCCTGTCACTCTACGGAACCCAGAAGGCTGCCCGCAGCTCCGGGTCTCAGTCATCTCAACGGCCTCTCTCAGTGGCGTCTTACTGGCTCTGATAAAATCCTTGAAATGCTCTGATTGGCTACAGCCGAGACACGTGTGCATTTCTTTGGAGCGGAATTCTTTGTAAAGCCTTGGGTCTGAGAACAGCGAGCACATGATCTCCTGAAGAAATTAGGGCAGAGGAAGGGGCGTTAGCCACAAAATCCGAACATGTCTGTTTCCGTGGAGCAGATTCCAGGAAGATGGAAACTTCCATGACTGAAGAGCCCTCGGGGAAGGACAGAGCCTGAGACACCAGAAAGGAAAAGACTGAGAAACACAGGTGGCCCAGGGCTCAGAAGTCACCCAGTCCTTTTACTAGGCAAATGAGGAGGGTATGTAGATCAGAGAGGGCCCTGTCCAACTTCACAGCCGACTGAAGCAGAGCTGGCCTCAAACACAGGTGATGTGGAGGCCAGAACCAAGCTCCGTGGACCTGGCAGCTGCCATATTGGCTAGCCCCCTCATCTGCTTATTTCCTTGTATATTTTTACAAGGTTGTTAATTGCCAGCCATAAACCTCGGCAAACATTTTGATAGGCTTTAAAAGCTCATGAAAGCCGCATTACGTTTTAAGGCATGGTTCCCTAATTAACCTAATTAACTGTCAGACTCATATCCTGCTGGTTTCCAGATGAGGCAAGCCCTGCCTCTCATCTTCCAATCCAGCCCCATTGGACAGGGCCTATGGTGTTCCGTCACGACCTCTCTGCAGCACAAGGACACTGACTTAGAGATGGCCCATGCAAGCAGGTGCTACTGTCCAAGGTACAGGCACAGGGATGAGGGGGCTTTCCCAGTGAAGCTCCCAGTTGTCTGTCCTCGTTCACCACCCTGGCCAGGTGACTATGCTTCCCTCAACAGCTGATAGACACAGGTAGACGCCTGGCCCCCAAATGGCTCAGTCCTGATCCACAGCCTGGCTCAAAAACATGGGCCAACTATCAGCAACTCAGGATGGAGAAAATGGAAGCATGTACAGCGTATTAATTTACTAGGGCTGCCATCACAACAGGCCAGAGGGCTTCAAGAAGGAACTTATTGTTCACAGCTCCAGGACCAGAAGTCTAAGGTCAACGTGCTGGAAGGGTGGGTCTCCCAAGGTTTCTGTCTTTGGCCGTTTGATGACTGACTGTCCAGTGTATCCTCACCCTCTCCTTTTCTCAACACCTGGTGCCTTTTTGTGTGTTTAAATTTACATTTCTTCTAAAAACACCAGACTGAGTTAAGCCTCACATTGTCTCATTTTAACTTCACCATCTCCAACAACAGTCAACGTTCTGAAGTCAGGGCTTCACTACATAAATCACGGAAGGACACAATCCCCCCCCCAAATAACAAAGGGTTTCTGATAAAAATTCATATGGAATCAGGTCTAGGTAATTTACCCATATCCAAGGCCCTCAGCTCCGTACCCTGGGACCCCGACCTCCTACCTGAAGGCTTTTGTCTGTTTGCCTCTGCTGGGGACTCATCCACCTGCTTTCAGGGAGATCCAGAGCACCTGAAGACAGATGCTTGGGGGCAGACCTCCAGCCATAGTTGATCAGCCCGTTCTCCAGATCTTTGCTCCTGGGGTAGGTAACCAACTCATGTGCCACACTGTCTCCAGAGTCTGCAGGTGGGATTGGGGTCCCTTTGCCCACATGGTCACTGCCATCATCGGCCACCCCCCTTTTACCTGTCCCACTTTTCCATGCCCTGACCAGTATTTCTGGGATTACTTCCCAAATGCACTTGGATCTTTGCCTCTAGGTCTACTTCTTGGGAAACCTGAGCATAGCTAGCAAGCATGGTGACATTGTGTAGAAGTATGAGCAGAAGGAGCTGGCAGGGAGGGAGAAAGACATGGGGTTCAGGAAAGGGACAGCGTTCAAGGTCCTGACACTGGTTCTGGTCTCTGTGAGCACTACAAGGCCAAGTGTGGGCACATGGCAAGGGAGGGTGTGCTCCCTGGTGATGCTGCCTCCCCCTTAGCTCCTCAAGCAGTCCTCTGACATAGGAAGTTTCCTGAAACATAAATAGTTTAGCCACATCCCTACATATGTACAGCTATTTCTCTTTGACCCTTCCAGAACCTTCCCTCAGAAAATATCTGATCCTAAGCTAAAATGACATCTGTTTTTCTGGAGGAAGTGTACCACCAAGACTGTTATGTGACACAATAAATACATGCCTCAAATACAGGTGTATAGACCTGGATCTGAGAGGAATTGGGCAAATTTGCAAACAGGTCAGGAATGAGAGCCTATGCTCTTTTCTTTGAAAATTAAAACATAATAATAATAATAATTTAAAAAACTTTATTTTTGGTTGAGCTGAGCCCTTTTAAAAAAATAAAGAAAAGAAAAAAAGACCCCCAAGGAGATGACCGTCAATGTACAGGTGTGACAGCCCCAGACCTTAGCACAACTGACGCCATATTAGAGGTACCATTCTGACCTTAAAACCCAGCATGTTGGCTCCAATACCTGTCAAAATGGGAACAAAGACCTAATCCATAAAACACATAGTTCATAGTCCCAGGAAAGTCCCTCAGTGTACTAACTCTGCCTTTTGGCTTCTGTAGCTCGTCTTCTTGCTAAATGTGACAACCAGGATGTGGGTTTTGTGCATAAAAGACAGGGGCTGTAGGGCTCAGGGCCGTGTGATTTGGGCAAGTTCCCCTGCTGTTGCCGGCTGACAATGAAGACTTTCTTTTTGGCTTTAAGAGAACTATGTGGTGGTCTCTGGTGACCTCACCGCATAACACAGGGAGTCTACAGTGATGACCAGTATTCAAGACCAGCAATTTACTGCCCTCACCCCTCACCCCACTCTTATCTTGCCCATGTATTTTACTGCTCTCAGCAGAGATGAATGTCAAATCTAGGGATTCAAGTTATACCCTTAAAAACAGAACCTTGGGCTGGAGAGACGGTTCAGTGGTTAAGAGGACTGGCTGCTCTTCCAGAGGACCTAGGTTCAATTCCCAGCACTCACACAGCAGCTCACACCTGTCTGTAACTCCAGTTCCAGGAGATCTGGCAAAAAAAAAAAAAATCAATGCACATAAAAAAAATTAAAAATAAATAAAAAATAAAAATAGCCGGGTGGTGGTGGCACACACCTTTTATCTCAGCACTTGGGAGGCAGAGGCAGGCCAATCTCTGTGAGTTCAAGGCCAGCCTGCTCTACAGAGTGAGTTCCAAGACAGCCAGGGTTACAACAGAGAAACCCTGTCTTGAAAAACCAAAAATAAAAATAAAAATAGTTCCAGGCCAACCAGAGCTACACACTGAGACCCTGTCTTAAACAAAACAACAACAAAAAACACGACCTAAAAGTTGGAAGTCTTTCAGGAAACTTGAACTTGGATCATAAATTGTATTTTTTTAAATCTATTTTTTTAATATATCCTGAGAGCAGTTTCCCCTCCCTCCACTCCTCTCAGCTCCCCCCACCTCCCCTCTTCCCCAGACCCACTCCCCCTTCATTTCCCCTCAGAAAAGAACAAGGACATCCCAAGGACATCAACTGAACAGGGAACAACAAGATACAACAAGACCCAGTGCCTTAGAAGAGGCAGAGGTGAGGGTCAAAGAACGGGGTCCTAGGGCTGGTAGAAGGTGTGTTCCTGTGAGGAGACACTCTGCCAGTTTCTGATGGTCCATAGGCATCAGAGTTTATGTTTTATAAGGGCTGGGGTGGAGTCACTGTACCTTTCTAGCCCTAGCAGGGGCCCTGTAGACTTGATATTTTTGGTGCCTTTCCTGTCATTCCTGTTGTGGAAGTTTATTTTTAGTTGTGTTTAAGATAATTGTTTTCATGGACTGTTGGAAGAAAGGATACACAGGCCTTGGCATTTTGTTTTGTCTGCAGGTGTTGGATTTTTGGGTGGGTGGGGGTGTTTGATTGTTTATGATCTGCACCTGAGGAGTTCTCAATGAATAAAAACACCTGAGCTCAGATGCTCAGGGTTCCACTGCCAAGTAGGGTGCTGGCCATGATGGTCGTTCCCTCTCCTCGGGTCTGGCAGAGTTTGAGCCTATGAGGGTGCCTCCTTGTCTCCCTTAGTGAGACCACACAGCAGCCTTGCTACTACACGTCCATGTTGAAGAGTCACGTCCTCAATAAGCAGGTGTCTTGAAGCATGCACACGCACACACACACACACACACACACACACACACACACTAAGACTAGCCATAAACGCTCACATCCAGGCCGGACAAGGCAACCCAGGAGGATAAAAAGGGTCCCAAAAGCAGACAAAAGAATCAGCGACACTCCCATTCCCACTTCCCTGCTAGAAGTCCCACAAAAACAAAAACAAAATAAAAAAAAAAAAACCCACCCAGCTAACAACCAAAAGTATGTGCAGAGGACCTGGAGCAGACCAGTGATTGCTGGTCCAGTCTCTGCTAGCCCTGTTTGGTTGATTTAGTGGGTCATGTTCTCCTGGTGTCCTCGACTCCTCTGACTCCTATAGTTCCCCTCCCCTTCTTCCCTGGTGTTCCTGGAGCTCTGAGGGGGGCCCACCTGATAGAGATCTCTGATTTAGGCTCTCTCTATTTACTGTTTGACTGTGGGTCTGTGTATCTGCTCCCATCAGCTGCCAGAGGAAGCCTCTCTGATGATGATTGGGCTAGGTATAATCTATAGCACAGCATAATGTTATTAGGAATCATTTCATTGATTTTTTTTTTCCAGTTGTGTTTGGTTCCACCCCAGGTCTCTGGGCCATCCGGCCTCAAGTTCCTGGCTTCCTGGACGCTCAGGCAGTGCCAGGTATGGGCTCCCTCTCATGGTGCGAGCCCTAATCCAAACTAGTCATTAGTCAGCCACTCCTACAAACTCCATGCCATCCCAGCCCCAGAACCTCCTGCAGGCAGGACAGTAAATGCCTGCTTTTTGAGTTCTTCCTATAGAATTTCTTAGATTTTTGCCCTAGTAGGAGCAGAAGTCTAGTAGTCTTGGGCCAGAGAGAAGTGGATGAGGCAACAGAGGTACCAGTTACAGATGGGCATATGCCATGTGATGGGGAACATCTTAATACCAGGCTCCAGGGCTGGAGAGATGGCTCAGCAGTTAAGAGCACTAGCTGCTCTCCCAGAAGACCTGGGTTCAATTCCCAGCACCGACATGGCAGCTCACACCTGTCTGTAACTCCAATTCTAGAAGGTGATGCAATCTTCTGGCCTCCATCCCACTAAGCAGACACGTGATGCAGACACACAAGCAGACAGAACACTCATACAGATTAAATAAAAACAACACAACATCCAGGGCCCAGCCCTGAGGTCAAGGATAAAGGATAACACAATATTGAGTATGGCATATTAGTTACTTTTCTCACTACTATGACAAAATACCTGACAATAACAAGCTGAGGACGGGAGGGTTCATCTTGGCTCACAGCTCGAGAGGACAGAGTTCATCAGGAAGTGAGGCAGCTGAGCACATTGCATCCACAGCCAAGAAGCAGAGCAAGATGAATGTCGGTGCTCAGCTTGCTCTCTCCTTTCTGTTCACTCTCAGGCCTCAGCCCACCGAGTGGTGCCACCCTCATTTGAGATGGGTCTTCCCACCCCAGTTAAGCTGACCTAGATAATCCCTCACAGAGCTCTGTCTCCTAAATGGTCCTAGATTTTGTCAGGTTGATGGATGTTAGCCATCACAGATGGTAAGTGTGACCACAGCCATACCATCTCCAATCCGCAGGAAAGACAACTTTGCTCTCAACTGGGCTGAGTGTCAAGTCCCAAAATAAGAGGGTCAGTGACTGGGAGCAGCTGGGAAATGGAGTCCTATCTGGGTCAGGACAGGCTATTTGGCAGTGAGG
Organism: Cricetomys ansorgei; assembly: GCA_026225945.1. Taxonomy (NCBI): domain Eukaryota; kingdom Metazoa; phylum Chordata; class Mammalia; order Rodentia; family Nesomyidae; genus Cricetomys; species Cricetomys ansorgei. Next base: position 4,993,512 of record JAMJFZ010002117.1, read on the forward strand.
TTGAGGACACCATAAGGAGGTCTGAAGCCATCTGGGGATTAGGGCTGTTTTGGGAAAGGGCTAGTTCTGGTGGCTGGTGGCCAGAGGCCCAGCAGGACCATCCTTGCAGTGGCTCCCATCCTTCGTCATCCAGCACGGCCCAGTCTGTTAGCCATACCTGATGAGTTTCAGTGGATGCTCGACACTGCAGACTGAGAGCCATTTCTGCCTCCTTCCTGGCCACTCACCTTCAGGAACATAATGAGTGTGTCTAGGTTAAAATGTTTTATTGAAGCCCAGTGATGGTTGAATCACAGAGGGAATAAATCCTAAACGAGTAGAAGTTGAGTGTAATGTAAAATAGCAATTAATCTCTGTTGTGGAGAGTAAGAAAAATGAACAAGCCTTTGTTGAAATATTTATTAGCAAGAGAGATTGGTCAGATGCCCTTGTTCTGAATGGTAGCTGCTTGGGTTTTTTGGGTGTGTTTTTGTTTTTGTTTTTGCCTGATGTGTGTGTGTGTGTGTGTGTGTGTGTGTGTGTACCTGTTCAGGTACAGAAATGTGTACAAGTTTATTTGTGTATCTGTGTGTATATTTGGGTGGAGTCCAGAGGTCAATCTTGGGTGTCATTCCTCAGGAGTTGTCCCCTTTATTTTTTTGAGACAGGGTCTCTAACTAGCCTAGAGTTTGCTCAACAGACGGGGCTGGCTGGCCAGCAAGACCCAGGGATCTGCCTGTTTCACCAGCTCCAGCTTTCTTTCTTTGTTTTTAATGTGATTTCTGGGAGTTGAACTAGGGGACCTCATGCATGCAAGGGAAACACTTTACCAATCTACTGAGCTATCTCTCTAACCTCCCTTTCTTCTTAAGTAGAGGTGGTGTAGCTGCGGAACTATTCCAGAACACGCAGGATTCAGCAGTATCTCTGGAGAGAGAGACCTGTGATCTGAAGGATCTTGACTTGAAGGAATTGCCTTGGCAGTTCCTAGGAATTATGGGTTTCCTCCTACAGATGCTGGGTCACTGCTGCAGGCATCCCTTCTTTCTCCCCCACCAAGCCCTACCTAAGACTGAAAGGTAACTGTAAAGGTTGGCACCTGGAAGACAAGAGTCCAGACTTTTCTTTCCCAAGTGTGGAACATTGCTTCTGAAGATGGCCACCAAAAATTCTTCTTGTCCCTGTATAAACATGCTACCTCTCCTGTCAGATGGTGCCATTTCCCCTCCTCAGAGTCTGAGCTGGCCTTGTGACTGGCTGAGCTGCAAGAGGTCCAGCAGCATCTGCTCCTGGCAGCCCTGAGCCACTAGCAGGAAGTCCAATGAACTGTTGGAGAAGGAGGACCAACCAGCCCACTGTCCCTCATGCTGAAGCCACCTTGTCCAAAGGCTGTCAGGAGAGAAGCAGATGAGGGAACAGAGAGGCAGGGCAATGGTGTAAGTTGAAGGCTGAGGTTGGGGACTGAGTTCCTTGGCAGAGAAGGGGCTGTTTCACATGTGGCATGTTGTTGATTTTGTACTGGAAATGAACCTGGGGCCTTGTGCACATTAGGTAACTGCCCCACCATTGAGCTTTATCCCCAGCTCTATGTTTTACTTTGAGACAGGGACTTGTCAAATTGCGCAGACTGGCCTTGAACTTTCTCTGTAACCCACACAGGTCTTGAACTTCAACCCCACAAGCAATGGAATTATAGGCATGTACCATCAAGCCTTACATGTGCCTAGGGATATAGTTCAATTGGTAGAATGCTTGCCTAGCAGACATGAAGTCCTAGGTTCAATCCCCAGCACCACATAAAACAGATGAAGTGGTTTTCTGCAATCCCAACACTAGGAAGGTAGAGACAGGAGGATATCCTTGGCTATGTAGTGAGTTTGAGCCTAGCCTGGGCTGTATGAGACTTTGTCTCCAAAATGTATTTTTTCCAATAGACAAAGTGTTGAGATATGGGCAGGATAGGATCCCATGAGGGCATAGGAAGTGGTGCAAGTGGGTGGGAAGCTTGACTGAGTAGTCTTCACGGAAGTGCTCAGTTCTTAAACAGGTGGGTTCCAAATCGCTGTCATTATGTCCTGCCCCCTGTGGCTGTTCCGAGGGCTGTGTCTTTTCCCTGTCCTAGGTCTCATGCATCATCTCCACATGAGAAGACTCTGGCTTCACCAGAGCTGGGCTCTGAAGAGAGCGCCAGGTGAAGGCGCTTGCTGTGCTCACTTGGTGATCTACATTTGATTCCTGGAACCCATGTAAAAGTGAAAGCGAGAACTGACTCCACAAAAGTTTTTCTCTGACCTCCACACACACTCTGTGTCATGCATACCCGTGTGCTCTTACATGTGCGCACACATATAGTAATAATATAATGATGATGATGATGATGACGACGGAAGGATATGAGGTTCTCGTGCTCACAGGTAAGCACTGGAGAAGCCAGAAATGTTAAACACGCAGGCTTTTCTCCTCAACAGAAGAGATTTACCCCTGTTTTGCATCCAGATGGCTGGGAATGATATTGTTTAATAGCCTCGTGATCTTTTGCTAATCTGTAGAGCCAGGCCTCACCTGAATCACCCATTCTTATGGAAGAGGTCCCATGTACTTTGCAGAAGGGCTTTACTATTATGCTCATTACAAACCCTTTCCCACTAGACCCTTATTGTGAGCATTGTTTCTCAGTTCATAGAACCCATTCTTATCAAGGAGGTCATAGGCACTTTGCAATAGACATGTACTCTGCAAAAGGAGTTTTGATGTGGTCGTGCCTTAAGCTTTTTATGATCTGGCCATACTAGCCTGAGATGAGACATGACAGAGTTTGACCTGAAGTTGGACTTCATTCCCAAATCCAGACACCAAGCAGGCTCCTTGTTATCTTGCAAGCAATGGGTCATCCCATAGGTTCCCCAACATTCCACAGAGGCCAGGGCTCTGGAGGGCACCTGCAGGCACCCAGACATCCTGCAGCCACCAGGGCATCCTTCAGGAGTCCAGGCCTCCCACAGGCACCAGGACATCCCCCAGGATCCAGGGAATCCCGAAGACTTCTAGGTATCATGCAGGCGCTGGGCTAACCCACTGATACCCAGCCATCTCACAGGTGCCTAGCTACCCCACAAGCACTCAGACATCCTGCAGGCACCCAGACATCACACTAGCACCCAGATTTAATGCAGGCACCCAGCCATCCCTCAGGCACTTGGCTATCACACAGGCATCCGGTCTCATCCGGCAGTCACATGGGGTTCCCACGAGTACCTGGACTTCCCGTAGGTATCCCTACATCCTGTAGGTACCAGGGCCTCCCACAGGCAACAGGACCCTCTGTAGGCACTAAGGCATCCCACAGGTACCAGGACTTTCCCCAGGCTCCAGGGAGTCCTGCAGACTCCTGGGTACCACGCAGGCAGGAGGCCAATCCACAGGCATCCAGACATCTCACAGGCTCCTGAATACCCCGAAGGCACCAGGACCTCCTGCAGCCACACAGAAGTCACACTGGTGCCAGGGCCTCCTGCAGACACCAGTTCCCAAATTCTTAATCCAATGGTTCAGCCATTTCTTGCAATAAATTGTAGGAAGCAAGCTAAATGGAACTTTTGGTGGTAACAGGATTGAGGATGTTCAGAAGGTTTTTATGGTGGTTGTTTTAAAATAGGGCTCTGAGCCCTATATGGTGGTGCATGCCTTTAATCCCAGGATGAAGGAGACAAAGACTGGAAGAGCTCTGTGAGGTTGAGGTCAGCCTGGTCTACATAGGAAGTTTCAGGCCAGCCAACACTACATTTTGAGACCCTGTCTCAACCCATGCTCTGCCCCCTGAAATTAAAATATAATTCTGAAATTCTTTGCCACCCCTCCTACGGAGTCTGTGGGGTCTGTGGCCTCTCCCCTTGAATCTGCATCCTTGAACAGGGGAATGTGGCAGAAATGATGCTGTGTGGGTTTCCAGGAACAGACCTTTAAAAACTGCTGACCCTGGGCATGGTGTGCGCCTCTAATTCCGACTCGTGGGAGGCAGAGGCAACTGGATCTCTGTGGATTCAATCCTGCCTGGTATACATAGTGCGTTCTCGGTAGCCAGGGCTGCATAGTGAAACCCTGTTTTAGATGAAAGTAGGGCTGGAGAGTTGGCTCTTCAGTTAACAGTTCAGTTCAGGTAACAGCACTTGTTGCTCTTGCAGAGGACCTGGGTTTGATTACCATCTCCCACATGCAACTGTTTATAACTCCAGTCCCAGGGCATCCAATAGCCTCTTCTGACCTCTAAGGCATGTATGCATATCCATACATGCAGGCAAAGCACTCAAATACATAAAAATAATAAAATACATTTTAGGGAAAAGAAATAGAAGAAGTTCCTAGCTTCTGCTTCTTGTCCCTATGCAGCCTAGGTTCATCTTGAACTTGATAAGTAGCTGAGGACAACCTTGAACTTCTGATCCTCCAGCCTCCAGTTCCCAAGGGCTGGGATTACAGGCATGTACCACAGATTTTGTCTTGCTCTTTTAAATGCTTTTTATATTTTCTTGTTGTTTTGGTTTTTAATTCTTATTTACTTGTTTATTATTTATGTGAATGTGTATGAGTGTATGTCATGTGTGTGCAGCTGCCTGTGGAAGCCAGAGACATCAGATCTCCTGGAACTGGAGTATTAGGCAGCTATGAAAGCTTGACATAGGTGCTGGGAACCAAACTCAGGTTCTCTGCAAGAACAGCAAGTGCCCTCAATTGCTGAGCTCTCTCTCCAGTGTTCTGTCTCTGTCTCTGTCTCTGTCTCTGTCTCTGTCTCTGTGTGTGTGTGTGTGTGTGTGACAGGCTCTCACCATGTAACCCTGGCTGAACTGGAACTCACTACCTAGACCAGAATTGCCTTCAAGTCACAGAGATCTACCTGCCTCTGCCTCTGCCTCCTGAGTACTGAGTACCGAGTACTGAGATTAAAGGCCACCATGTCCATCCTGTCATTTTGGCTTTTTAATGTGTACTGTAGGCTGGCCCGGAACTTGTTATGTAGCCTAGGTTGGGTTTGAACTCACCATTCTCCTGCCGCAGCCTCTCGAGTATGAACAGTCATTCTTGAAACCCAGCCACCACACTATGAGGACACTGGAGCTGCTTTGAGAAGAGTTCTGTAAAGCCGGCAGCCAATTTGCCATTAGTGGGGACGAGTCCTCCAGTCTTGGTGGAAATATCGTTCCTGCCACGGTGTGAGCAAGAATGAGCTGTCTCTCCTGAACCCTGTCCAAACTGCAGGATCCAGAGAAAAACAAATGTTTCCTGTCCTCTGTCACTAAGTTGGGACTCTCACTGATCTCAACTCTCCCACTGTGCTTAGTCGCCACAATCAAGTTCAGTCTCCTGTCTCTGCTTTTAGGTCTCTCACTGGGTACTCAGCCAGAAGAGACAACTTGCGCCATATCCCCATCCGTGGAACGGAACGAGGGATTTTTCCTGCATGCTGTGTTCCTGTAGGAGGATTGCGTAACCTAAGGACTGTCACCCCTTCCCTCTCCAGCATCCGTGTGAGATCTCTACCAACAGCTTTGCAGATGTCCATGGCATCTGTGGGAATTAAGTATGGGTGTTGTTTGAAGCCAGTTCTCATCTCTCTCCTCCCTGTGCCTGAGTTTATCAACACTTAGCGAAGGACTCTCGCATTGGCTGAGACAGGTGGATGCCTTGTCTAGTTCACAGCTGCCCTGTCACGCCCTGTTGCTTCTTCTGAATGTACACTCTCTGGACGCTGGGAACAATCTCCGAAGCCTCTGCTAAGTGGTTCTGAAACATGTTTAGATACCATTTAGCTGCTTGAATGACTCAGTGACTGCCTCATTAACCTGACAAACTGTCGGAAGCCTGCTTTCCCCTCCTGGCACTGGGCAGTGGTTCAAATGGACCCTCATTTCGAGGATACTTTGAGCTTCAGGAAGCCAAAGAGAACTCCTAAGCAGAGACAGAAGTGATCCTAATTTCTGTCTTTGTGACACTAATCATTCATATTCCTGTGACAAATGACAGTTGCTCGGTTGAGGGGTTCCCCATCTGCTTATTGGGGACAATGATACCGCAGAAAGTTACTTTAGTTTTTAAAACTTTTATTTTTTGTTTGTGTGTGTGCTTGTCTATATGCCTACCACGATCATGCAGGTGCCCTCAGAAGCCAGAAAAGGACATCAGATCAGTTGGAACTGGAGTTACAAGTGATTGAAAGCTGTCATGTGGGTGCTGGAAATGGAACCCAGGTCCTCTGCAAGAGCAGCCAGTGCTCCTGACAGCTTAGCCATCTCTCCAGCCAGAAGAGTTACTTGAGGGGTTGAGATAAGGTATAAATTCCACATGTTAACTCCACTCTCTGCCTTGAGGTCAACACCAAATGAGTTCAAATACACAGCTTGTAAATTCATGCTTGCTAAGGGGTCAGGCAATGTTCACCCAGTCTGCGGACCCCACGGCTCACTTCTGCTTGAGTCTGACTTCAGGCTTCTGGAATGTGTCTTGAGAAGTGATGGGATTCACTGGTTGGAGGTATGGACTCAGGGCCCAGATTTTCTGACTTTGAGTCTCATTTCTGTACTTTTCTCTGTGTGTGATTTTGGTCAAATTAACCTCTCTGGGCCGCAGTTTTCTCATTTGCAAGCGGAGATGTAATAACACCTCTTCCGGCTACTATGAAAATGAAGGAAGTAAGTGTATAGAAAACACCCAGACAGTGCGACAATCAGCGGCAGCTGTCACCATTCTGCACTTTATTAATCCAGATGTGAAATCCCATCCATTCCTTGAATTCCATGCATCAGTTCTGCTCCCCACCAATATCTGAACTGCTGTTCAGATGGTACCCTGTTGATGCACACATCTTTTATGGCTGTACATGCTAGGCAAGAATAAGTTTAAAAGTGTAAACATACGAGAGAAAAAAGAACAAATCAAAGTAAAGAAAAGTTGGAGTTTCAGAGTTTACAAAAGAGCATTTGGACACAGTGGTGGAGAAAGGGTTTACTGCTTGCTACGTGAACTGCTTTAAGTCGACTTTGGCAAGTCTTATTTTTCTATTTTTACTGAGATTATTCCCATGTATAAGGGTGTGCACGTGTGTGCATTTGCAAAGGCCTGAGGTTGACATCAAGTGTCTGCCTGAATTACTGTCCAGCATGTAGAGCGAGACAGGGCCTTTCACTGAACTGGAGCTCACTGGTGCAGCTACTCTGACTTGTCAACTTGCCCCAGAGAGTCCCTGTTTCTACCTCCTGAGAGCCAGGATTACAGGCAAGCCACCATACCAACCTGGCTTTTCTCCTGGTTCTGGAGCCCCAAGTGTAGACTGCAAGTATAGAGACTGAAAAGAGCAGCAAGCACTTTACATTCTGACCCATCTCCCCAGGCTATTTTCAATTTAGCTTTTTGAAGGAAGGGTATCATGTAGCCCAGGCTGGCCTCAAGCTCACTAATTTTTTTTTTCAAGACAAGGTTTCTCTGTGTAGACCTGGCTGTCCTAGAACTCACTCTGTAAACCAGACTGGTCTCAAACTCACAGAGATCCACCTGCCTCTTCTTCCTGAGTGCTGGGACTAAAGGTGTGCCACCACTGTCCAGCTCAAACTCACTATTTAGTTGAGGATAATCTTGAACTTCTGGTCCTCCTGCATCTACCTCTTGAATGCAAGTGTCATCATGTTGCATTTAAAAAAAAATACAGTTCTGAAGATGGAGTCCAGGGCCTCCTACATGCTAGGCAAGCAGGCTGGTCTACCAGCTGATCTACAGCTCTAATCTATAACTATTACCTACTGTGTAAGAACCTATAACTTATTATTTTGTTAGAATTCTTTATATAGTTCTTTTCTTTTCTCTTTTTTAAAAAGAGACAGAATCTAGACATTATAGCCCAGGATGGTTTTGAATTTACTATCCTCATGTCTCAGTCACCTGAGTGATCTTCCACCAATGTTCAGGCTCATACAGACCCTTGTTTTAGCTGCAAACATAGGAAACTTCTGGATATTTTAAAAAACATTCATATTTAATTGCAGCTGAGTTTAGGAGGAGAAAAGAAAAATCTCCTAAATGTTTGACAATAGGAGTGATCTTGAAACAAGAGTAGTAAACTCTAAACCAACAGTTCTCAACCTGTGGATTACAACCCTTATGGGGGTTGAATGACCCTTTTACAGGGCTGCCTCAGACCATCTGCATATCAAATATTTACATTATGATTCATAACAGTAGCAAAATTACAGTTATGAAAGAGCAACAAACATAATTCTATGGCTGGAGGTCACCACAACAAGAGGAACTGTATTATAGGGTCTCAGCATTAGGAAGGTTGAGAACTGCTCTAAGTTAATGTTGAAGTAGCCCCAGGGAATACCCATGGGCTTCAGGGATGTGTTAGTCAACTTTCTGTTCCTGCAGCGAAGCACCTGAGATCATCAACTTAGAAAGAAGAAAAGGTTATTTGGCTCACCGTTTTGGAGGTTTCAGTTTACGGTTAATTGACTTTGTTGCTTTGGGGCCTGTGGCGAGGTGGACAATAGCGGCAGGGAGCAAATGTCATAGCAAAACCATTCATTTAATGACTGAGAGCAAGAGATAGAGGAAGAGCAGGAACTAAGGTCTTGCCAGTCCCATGAAGGACATGGGTCCAGTGACTTAAGACCCTTGCCCCCCCAATACCCCTTTCTATGAAATTTTCCACTTCCCCTCAATGCATGCAAGTTAAGAGTTAAACCTGAACACACAGACCTTTGGAGGATAGTTAACACCCGAAGTATAACCAAAATAGGCCAGAGACAGGGTTCTGATATCCTTGTGGTCAGGAGATGTTGCCTGGGGGCCATGAGAAAATGATCTAGAACTAACACAGATTTAAACCAGAGCTGAAGCCTGAAAAGACACTCTCTCCCCTGAAAGGGGTCTAGAGTTTCTCTACTCTAGCCCCAAACCTGAAGGCTACCATTGGGACAGTAACTGGAATAGGAACCCAGATACAGGGGTCAGAACATGAGCCATTCATCAGTGCGTGAGAACCATCAAGCACCACCAGCGTGTGAGCACCATCAGTGTGTGAGCATTCCCAGTGTGTGAGCACTACAGGTGTGTGAGCACCATTAGTGTGTGAGCACCACCAGCGTGTGAGCACCACCAGTGTGTGAGCACCATTAATGCGTGAGCACCCCCAGTGTGTGAGCACCATTAATGCGTGAGCACCCCCAGTGTGTGAGCACCATTAATGCGTGAGCACCCCCGGTGTGTGAGTGAGCAGATGGAGGCAGAAAGTGTAACGAGATGTCGGTGGCCACTCACCATGTTTCTACTGTGCCACACACTATGCCTAGCACTTCGCATTTCACTCTTACAGCTAACAGGGAAGATGCCGCTGTTGTCACTGCGTGGCTGTGTTTACAGATTCGGGCAATGTACAGATGAAAAAGAACAGTTCCCTACTGACTCGGAAAGCTAGTGAGGAAGGCATTCTGTAGCTGTTTTTTTTTGGATGGGGGGTTGGGGGTGGGCATGGGTGTGTGTGTGTCACAGAGGCCAGAGAACAATTTCCACCGTGTTTGCTCCAGGGATTGAACTCCGGTCTTGTCTGGTTTGACGCAAGCCTCTTTGTTCACTGAGCCATCTTACCAGCCCTATTTGTTTATTTTTGAGACAGAGTCTCCCGTACTCCAGGCTGACTTCCAGCCCACTGTGTAACTAAGAAGAATTACCTTGAACTTCTGATCCTCCTGCCTCCACCTTCCAAATATTCCGGGTCTCCCAGCCCTGGAGAAGGGTGGAAACAGAAACTTGTTGACTAGCCAGGCTAGCTAAATCAGCGAGCTCCAGGTTCAGTGAGAGGACCTTGTATCAAAAAATAAAGTGGAGAGCAATTGAAGAAGACACCAGATGTTGACCTCTGGCCTATACACACATGCACACCTGCCTACGCATATGCACACATGCATGTGTGGATTTACACACGCACATGTACACCTGCAGAGATATAATAGGAAGAGTGTCATCAGAAAACATCTGAGACCTCCCACTTTGCTGTAAATCTGTCTACCTGGCATTTCCATCAATATATTTGAAAAATGTCTTGACCTATAATTTTTCTCTGTGTGGTTCCTATAAGACCTTCGTGAAACTATTACCATGCTGGAACATGGTCGTTGGGTTATCTAACTTGAGTCCTGGGTCATGGTCACTCAAATGTGACATTAGAATAAATGATCTCTTATTTCCTATGAGTTGAGAGCTGTGCTTTCACCTTGACAAAAGGCTGTTCTAGACAGCTGGGATGGCTGTCTGTTTGAGGCTTTGTCCTATCTTCTTCAGAGCAGATCCTCTTTCATCTGGTTTAAAAATTTTTTTTTCTGAGACAGGGTTTCTTTGTGTAGCCCTGGCTGTCCTGGAACTTGCTTTATAGGCCAGGCTGGCCTCGAACTCACAGATCCACTCTCCACTACCTCCCACTTGTAGAATTAAAGGCGTGTGCCATCACGCCCAGCTTCTCATCTGCCTTGTTTCCTTGAGGCAGGATCCTTCACTGAACTTGGAGTTTGTCATTTTGGCCACATCGGGGTCCTCCTGCCTCCGCCCTCCAACATGTCTTCTGTTTTCTACATTGTGCTTCTCCCTCAGGAGACTCACTTCACTGTTAAACAAGTAATACTCGAACTGTGACACAATACAGTCAAATAGAAACAAGAATCCACAAGCATGGCAATCAGACAGAATGTCTATTTGCTGTCACACGGGTGGTCCTTTCCCCTTTCGGCACCCCACGATGTTAATTATGCCATTAGCTGCCGTCTCCAACTTCTGGATGGGTACTGGACAGAGTCTCTTCAGGATCACTCCAGCATTTGGTTCTGAGGAAATCCTCCAACCTGGAAGAAGGAATTGTGCTGGACTGCCACAGTTCTCTGGCTCACCTAGGAGGTCAAAGGGTAGAGAGACTTGGGGGCAAGGGCATGCACTTTCCAGGGCGTGGGCTGCTTCCTGGCCCCAGGACTCCTCTCCCATAGCAAGAATAAGAATCTGTTTCCTGTTCATTATATTTACCTGAAAGGTAAAACAGGCTTTGCTTTTGGAAGCCTCTTAATTGCAGCTTTATAAAGAGGCTCCACACACAGAAAAGGGGGAAATTAATTGGTCTTCCAGGGAGCAGCTGAACGAAGTCTGGTAATTGAATTTCACAATGAATGCCTTCCTCTGGGTGGCTCGTATGTGATCTGGAATGGATATTTGAATTTTTCTCTGTGTAAATGGCTTGGACTCCTCAACATTTATATTTTTTTGGTGGGCACCACTCATTCATATTTTCATCAAGAAAAGAGAAATTTACATTTCCTTATAAACTTTAAAATGATAGAAAGGAAAGAAAGGGGGAGGGGTTACTGGCCTCATTTGGAGATGCAATTCGGCAGGCCCTTTGCAGAGAATGGGGAAGAGCCAATTCAGAGAATAAATTGTTGCTTGAAAACAGGCTGTGTAGGAGTAGAGCTGCAGATCCAGCTGCTAGGTATCAGAGCCTCCGGCCTCTGTTCCAAAATGAGTTATGCTTGGTGAGGTTGTGAGGAGGAACACGAGGTCACGGTGCCAATCAATATCCTGAACTGGTGGATGCAGACTGAACTGTCCTCCTTGAGATTTAACTTGTCCTGTGACCCAGCAAAGACTTGACCTGTGTTTCTGTCTCAATAGAATAGTTACTAGTAAATCACCCTGGACTTGGGATGGACACGTAAGACATGCAACCATCAACCCTGGACAGCACCAGGGTGGGTACCAGACTTCTTCAGCCCCTGAAGTTCAGGTTAGAGCCAGCAATATAAAATGCAGTCAGCTGTCTGGATCTCTGGGCTCAGTAACTGGAAATTCAACAACTAGTTGGCAGCATAGTGACACAGGCCTTTAATCCCAGCACTCAGGAGGCAGGCTGACCTCTGAGTTCAAGGCCAGCCAGGGCTACAGAGAGAAACCCTGTCTCAGAAAACCAAATCAAACCAAACCACCACCATCACCACAAAAGTCTATATACCTAGACTTTTTTCTTGTCATGATTCCCTAAATAATAGTCTCAAAAACATTAACATAGCATTTACACAGTACGGGGTAGCAAAAGCTAATATTCTGAAGTCATTTAAGTGTATGAGGGGGGTGTGTGTGGGTAATGTGCAACACTACAGCATTTTTTCATTTCTTATGCTGAGCATTGAGTCCAGGGCTATGCACATGCCAGGCAAGCTGGGAACTCCCCAGCTACATCCTTATCCCTGTTGCTTTATGTAGAGGACTTGAACATCTTTTGAGCTTGGTATCTGGAAAAATCCTCTCTGATGTGCATTGAGCAGTGCACCCATCTATGGGTGTGGCAGTCATTTTATTGCTATGTTACTTTAGCAGAATAATAGTAGTCATTTCCCTCTAGGCATGGTGTGTGTGTGTGTGTGTGTGTGTGTGTGTGTGTGTGTGTGTGTGTGTGTGTGTGTCTTGAAGCCAAGCTTCTATATATACTAACGGACAATTGGATATTACTAGAAATATATAGAATGAATAAGAATGTGATATGAATCACAAATTACATATGTAATTAAAAAGTTTTTAGAGGCTGAAGAGATGGCTCAGTGGTTAAGAGCAGTTGCTGCTATTCCAGTAGACCTGAGTTCAGTTCCCAGCACTCATGTCATGATAACCCGATCACTGGGGTTTGATGGCCACCAATCAGGTGGTGAGAGATCTTGTCTCAAAAAAATACTGTTAGGTCCAAAGCTCACCCTCATCCCAAATAGCAGTGCTGGTGACATTTTCCTAAACAGAAAGACTCTGACCCAGTTAACAGAAGGATTGTTACTGGGTAAACAAGCCTAAAAAAAGGGATCTGCTAGAAAAACAGATGTCCTATAGTGGATTCCTGATTGTCAGGAACCTCCATTAACCTTTCCCCAAAGGTCACTTTCCTAGGACAAGGGCACACACTTGTGGGTCAACCCCAACAGCTGTCTCAGCTCAGATCCCCACCCTGCTAAATGTCATATAAAGTTTGCTTGCTCTTCTGTCATTTTTTTTCTCTTATCTGCCCCCCACTCCCAAGAGATGGCCTTGGCAGTTTGATCCTCAATAAACCTTTCTTTCTACCCACGAAGTGGTCTAGTTTGGTAGTTTTGCTACACCATCGCTTATAAGTACAATATAGAGTAATAGAGCAGGGTGTCCTACATCCTGGCCTCTGCACATCTGCATGCCTGTGCATAGCCACACACATGTTCCTATGCCACACAACAAACATAGACATAATAGACAAAAACAAATATGGAGGGCCAGTGAGATGGCTGAGTAGGTGAAGGTTTTGCCTTACAAGCCTGAAGACCTGAGTTTGATCCCCAAAACCGTATAAAGCTAGAAAGAGAGAACACATCTCACACACGGTCCTCTGACCGCCACACTTGTGGCGCACACACCCTTCCCCCACTATAATGAATACTGAGCATAATAAAATAAAATAAAGGTGGAAATGTTACTTCTCTAACATTTAAGGATATAAGCCAGCTAACAAGGTAGCTCAATGTGTAAAAGCACTTGCCGCCAAGGCTGATGAGCCGAGTTGAATCCCTAGGACCCACCCAGCGGAAGGAGAGAACTACACCCATGAGTTGTCTTCCCATCTCCACAGGCCTCTCACCCAAAATAAATTTAAAATAAGTAAATTTAATTAACAAAATTAAATCTGTAGTCCCAGCACTCAGGAGTAAAAGATAATAAAAGGGGAGATACCCAAACACAAACTAGCAAATGAAATAGACCACAGTTAGGAGTTGAAATGTGGCTCCCTCCAGTTCAAATGCTCTAACCCCAAGTGTGTCAGAATGTGACCTGATTTGCAGAGAGTATCTTTATGAAGACATCAAGTGAAAAATGAGGTCATTAGGGTAGTTATGAATCCAGTATTAATGGAGTCATTATTCTGGAGGGAAATTGGCAGAAAGAGGAGAGACTTGTCTGTAATCCCAGCACTCAGGAGGCCATGCAGGAGAACTGTAAGTCTGAGGCCTGCTGGGCATAGTGGTGCATGCCTTTAATCTCAGCATCCTAGAGGAAAAGGTAGATGGATCTCTCTGTTCCAGACCAACCTGGTCTACATAGTGAGTTCCAGAACAGCCAGCGCTACAAAGTGAGACTCTGCTTCAAAAAAAATTTTAAAAAAACCTCAAATAATAATAATAAAGTCTGAGGCTTGCCTGGGCTACAAGATGAGACCCTGTCTCCAGAAGAAAAGTAAGAAAGAAATCACTGTTAAGGTGAATCAATGAAAGAAAGAAAGTGAAAAATACTGTTGCATATCACTCTTGGAATTGAAAGTTCCAGAAAAACAAATTTGAAATAATTCAAAGACAAAAGCTGTCCACCCCATAGAAATAAAACACATTCCTGACTGGTGGAGTCAGTCAGTCAGACTGGTGGAGACCTTAGGCCATAACATTTAGAGAAGCGGAGAAGAGAACAGAGGCTATTGTCACTAAGGAAGCCAGGACTCGGCTGCCCCTACCCACCATAATGTCCTTGAATTGAAATAGGACAGAAAAGACACCCAAGACAATTCTTCAGCTCTATTTCAAAGGGGGAAACAAACTGATTTCAGTTACAGTGGAATAAGAATTAGGGTAATGTGGCGAAAATAGAATACATAGGCAAAGTCATGAAAATGTGAGCAAGGTCCAAAGATGAATTAACAAACTCTCTGGCTCTTTCAGTGTGTGTGTGTGTGTGTGTGTGTGTGTGTGTGTGTGTGTGTGTGTGTATGTGTGTGTGCGTGTGCGCAAATGTGGGTGTTGTTCTAGTTTTATTCTGTTACTGTGACAATGAAAAGCAACTTAAGGGAGGTTTTTTTCTGCTTATGGGCACAGTTTCTCATTGATCAAAGTCAGGACAGGTACTCAAAGCAGAAACCAGGGAGGAATGGAGTTTGTTGGCTCACTCACAGGCTCAAGCTCAGGTAGCTTTATAGCCCAGACCATCTGTGTATCAGAACTCCTACAGTGTTGCTCGACAACGAAGACAAGGAGACATTTTCATAGATGCAAACCCTGCCAGACCTCAGCCAAGGGAACCATCTGTCCCGGAAAGCACCATTCTAGACAATGGAACCCTGGTCGTCTGATCTCAGGGTTTTTTATTGATACAGAAGCTCCTCAAGTGTTCTATTGACACAAAAACTTTGCCCTCTCATCCAAAGGCCTGGCTCTACCAAAGAGCAGTGAGCATGTGCAGATCATGAGGAATCAAACATCTTTTACATAAAGCCAACACCTTCAGATAATACAAAAAATGCCAAGGCCTAGGCAGCCCTTCCCCCAACAATGCACAGAAGAACCCATTTTAAACATACTAGAAATAAACTCCAACAACACATTTGAAAGAAGCTGAATCAGAACCAGCACAAAGGATATGTATTTGCCTTAGAGGGACAATAGGCAGGGGCCAGGGGGCAGGAAGAGAGGATAGGGAAAAAGGGATATGCCCTGGAGGGACAGTGGAGACACGCATGCCCTGCAGGGAAATGGCGGGTTATGAAGGGTCCTAGGCAGGAAGGGAAGAAGGGGAGGTACTATTGGAGAAAGGCTGGGGTGGCTGTCTCTGATTGACTGGGAGGAGAACAAAGAAGAGGACATGTGGACTTTTTTGGGAGAGAGGCAGGAATGCTGTGTAGGAATTTCTGGGACCCAGGCCTGAGTATGTGAGGCTGGGCACTTATGTCTGGTTGCCTTTCATGACCCATCACCATCTTGGGGTTATGTGAGAGACAGACTAACACCATCTGTCCAGGGAATGGTGCTGCTGGTAGTACATTGGGCCCTCCAAGACAATCCTCCACAGACATGTCCACAGGCCAATGGGATCTAGATGGTTCCTCAGTTGAGATCCCTTCTCAGATGACTCTCAGCTGTATCAAGTTGACAGTTGAAGCTAACTAGAACATGTGTGTGGATATCCCCCCACAATCAGACCTTCCATGGAAAGGAGACATAATTAAGAAAGTTGAAAATTGCTTTTTATTTCAAGAACACGATAGAAGTATAATTGAGTTAGTTAAATAATTTTTTGTTGCAGGTTGAGGCAGTGAACCGAGGACCTCACACATTCAAGGCACTACCACTAGACTATAATCCTGGTCCCTTAATTTTATTTTTCAAAAGAACTAAAGGTAAGATGACAAAATTAGATGTATAGGACCCGAGGAGGCCAACTGAAAGCCCAAATTGCACATTATGACTGATAAATTAAAATTACAGAAGACATACTTCTGAAGAACAGAAACGCTAACACAAAGGAGGGACTCTAGATAACCTTCATGAGCTCGGAGGAAAGGACGATGACCTTAGAATAATTGAGAGGCTGTGGGGTGGCTCAGCTGGTGAAGGCAATTGCTGCCAAGTCTGCCTAGGACCAAGTGTGATCCCGGGGGGCCATGGCAGAAGGAGAAAACTGACACCTGAAAGTTATCCTGACCGCCCCCCCCCATACATTTAAAAAGAAAACAAAACACACACACAAAAGAAGCCTAGTCAGGCATGGTAGTGCCCACCTTTAATTCCAGCACTCTAGAGACAAAGGCAGGCCGATCTCTGTGAGTTCCAGGACAGCCAGGGCTACACAGAGAGACTGTCTCAGAAAACAAAACACCAACACCAAAAAAAGCCTAAGCAGCATGGGAGGCAAAGATTCAACGTACAGGAAATTGACATCAGCAAATTAGAGATCGGAAAGACAAAGTGATAAAGCAACGAGATTTCTCTGAATGAAACAAAGCACAGACCCAAATATAAAGAAACACAGGGTTCCCGGAAACTTTAATTACAAATGTCTCACACTGAGACGTAATCTACCATGAGAACGATAGCACGTTCCACGAGGAAAGCAGAACAATTCCAACAGTGTCTAGAGAGCACGCAAAGGAACGGAGTTGAACGCCACCTGGCCCGTTAAAATCACCTTACCATGGAGCACACTCTTAAGAGATAAGACTTAAAACTATTAAATTCTTAGAAGAAAAACGTAGGTGAAAAATCTTTGTGTTAGGCCAGTCATGTAAGTGTACGCATGTAACATCACAAGCAGACCAGATAAACAGGAAGGCCTCTCCCACGTTAAAATGTGTGTGCTGCAGGAGGGAAAGCCCACCAAACGGGAGAAGATATCTGCAAATCATGTACCTGTAAGAACCTATTTGGAGACCATAAGAAGGACAGCAGAATTCAACAGTAAAGAAACAAACAATCCCTTTTAACTAGCATTCTGAAAGCTGAGGCAGGAGGATTGTGAATTTAAGGCTAGTTTATGCTATCTAGTGAGGTCCTGTATCAAACACACAAACAGCATAGAACCCAACTTAAAAATGGGCAAAGCAGCTGGGGGAACGTATGCCTGTAATTTCAGCTGTTTGGAAAACTGAAACAGGGAGATCCTGCGTTTGGGGACAGTCTGGGCAACAGCAGAATGCTGCCTCCAAAATCAATCAGGAGATGGGGAGTGGATGCTAAACACATTGCGCTCATATACGACATTCCTGAAAAGCAAATAGAAAACAAATAACTCTTAATATTAATGGTCTCAACTTCCCAATAAATAAAAAAATAATTAATTAATAAAATAAAATGAACATCAGTGAAGGATCTAAATGGACGTTTCTCTACGGAGATGCAAATTGCCAAGAAGCGCAGGGACAGATGTTCATCATCCTTAGTCTCTAGGGAGATGCAAATTAATAACAACAAACAGACAACAGGGTTGGGGAGAAATTGGACTCTCATGAAATTGCTGCTGGGAATCTAAAATATCGCAGTCGCCTGGAAAACAGCTCGGCAATTCCTTGAAAGATTAAACAGAGACTCGGGACCAACCCCTCCTACACGTGCATCCAAAAGCCTGGGGACCCCTCCTACACATGTATCGGAAAGGACTGAAAACGTGTTTGCACTGAAATCCACACCAATGTTTAGACAACATTATTCATTTTAGCCTCAAACTGAAAACAACCCAATTGCTTCTCATCAATTGTTTATTGATATCTGTGCTGTGACGGTTAATCTTGTTAATCACCCTGATTCACAGGCTGGGTTCTGAATAGAAAGGAGAAATCGAGTGGTACACCAGCGTTCTTCTGTCTGCTTCCTGAGGCTGCAGCGTGATCAACTGCCCAGCATTCCTGCTGCCAGGCGTTCCACACCACGATGGACTGGACTCTCAAAGTAGGAGCCGAGTCAAACTCTTCCTTACTTAAGTTGCTTTTGCCAGGGTTTTTGTTACAGCAATGAGGAAAGTAACTAATATATGTACAACAGAGTATTATTTACCATTACAGAGACATGGGATTCAAAATATGCTATGACATGAATGTACTTTCTAATCTGTCTATCTATCTATCTATCTATCATCTATCTATCTATCATCTATCTATCTATCATCTATCTACCTATCTATCATCTACCTACCTATCATCTATCTATCTATCTATCTATCTATCTATCTATCTATCTATCTATCTATCTTTGCTAAGTAAAAGAAGCTAAACAACATGCTGTCTGATTCCATTTATGTGTAATGTCCAGAATGGGACAAGTGGATCAAGGTTAGGGCTGGGTATTTGCACAGGATGGAGGGGAGGAGGAGGGAACTGAAAGTGGCCAACAGAGGTTTCTTTTTAGGGTAGTGAAAACATTCTGGGATTATATAGCAGTGGCAATTGCACAGTCTTGTGAATGTACTAAACCCACTGAATTTTACACTTTCAAATGGTGAATTCTAGGGGCTGAAGAGATGGCTCAGCTGTTAAGAGCACCAGCTGCTACACTAGAGGACATGGGTTCAATTCCCAGCACCCACATGGCAGTTACTGTCTGTCACTCCGGTTCTAGGGATCCAACATCCTCACACAGATATACGTGCAGGCAAAACACCAATGTACATAAAATAAAAATAAATAAATCATTTAAAAAAGAACCACAAAGTTCTTTAAAATAGTGAATTCCATTGTGGATTATATCCTAATAAAACACATAACAGCAACAACAACAACAGCAACAAAAAACCCATCAAATCTGTCATTGGAAAACAAAAAAAATCTTTCTAAAAAATGAGACAAAATTAATACAGATAACAAAAAATTAAGAAGTAAAAGGAGAGGAGGAAAGTCTACTGTTACGGTTTCAAAAGGGACAGACAGACAGAGCCAAAGGTAACACGAAACTAACCACAAGGTCAACGGCTTCGCAACCTCAAGTCACAAATTTAAGATGGCTATTATAAAAACGATCTCTCGAAGAGTGCAGCTATTTATTTGAATTTCAATATTTCCTTTAGCTTCTTCAATTCCCTTCAGTAAGTGATAACAAAATATGCTAAAGTGATACTTTCCATTAAAATTTGAACCTATGATATAATCCCACCTTAATCAAGTATTTTGCTAGTTTTATATTAGCATAGAGCAATGTTTACGATGCCGTTTCTTTGTTGTGAGATCTAGATCCAGTATCTGGTGTGATTTCCTCCCCTTGCCTCCTCCTCCCTGTCAATTAGATTCTTCATAAAAAGGGTGTATCACTTTCCCCAAACAATAGGATTAATTTTCTAAATGCCTGAAGAAAACGTGCCAAGATTTTGACACGATAAAACACGGTTTGCTATTTTGTACTTTATATTTTTCTTTATTTTTAAAGCTTCTGCCTCTATCCCTTGCCATGACCTGCACAGCTAGGCCCTGGCATTCTGACTAGGGAGTGAAGCAAGGACAGACACACAGACACAGAAAAGCTGGGATCGGGTGGGCCGTGCACTTTGGTGTGGAAGCATCAGCAGGTGGGAAGCTAGCTCAGCACATTTCTTATACGCCACCGAGAGGAGGTGGTTAATTGTGTGCCGCTGAACAAGGAGGCAGAGTTAGCTAATCTGGGAAGGTTGTCTCTACAAGGGAGTAGTCTCAGGCTGTAATCATTCAGGAAGAGGAAGCTGACAGGCAGGTGAATACTATCCGTCAACATCCCCACACCGACCAGGAGAGGCTTTGCTATTCCTGCGGGTCTGAGGTGTTGGGGTCCTTGATACGTCTGTGCCCACATCAACAGTATACATTCACTCAGGACTTCATCCATTCCCACAATTCCTTCTGAAGGAAACCAACCCCACCTTTAGATTAGAGAGAGGTTAAAAAGAACCGTGCTTTGTAGCTGGTCCTGGGCACACCCGGTTTATCTCAGAACTCTGTAGGTTAAGAAGGAGAGTCACTGTGAGTTTGAGGCCAGCCTAGGCCCCAGGTCAGAGTTAGATAGTGACTCCCTCCCTCAAAACCACAAACAAACATCCGACCACCTAAACAACAAGAAAGAAAGGAAATAAAGAATTGTGGATTTTTGTTTCTTTAGTAGAGAAAATAGCTTTGGCTTAAGTCCTTCCTCTAGGCATCTATGGAACATAGATGAGGAAGGCAAGATACTTGTGATACAGGTGACTAGAGTGTCTGGTGGAAACATGGCCCCTGAACTGTGAAAGAGACTGCTTTCAAAGACCCTCCCACACTACAAGCTGAGACCCAGGACTAGAGCAGCAATACTCAAAGACCTGTAGAGCCACAATGTGATAGCGCCTCCTCTCGGAGGGGCAGAGCAATAACAATAGTGGGCATCCTAGACTCCCTGATGTTCTCATCACTTTTGGACTTCAGGAAATACAAGAGCCAGGCGTGGTGGCGTACACCTTTGATCTCAGCACTTGATCTCTGAGTTTGAAGACAGTCTGGTGTACATAGTGAGTTCTAGGACAACAGGGTTACACAGAAACTGTCTTGAAACCTCCCCCCACCCAAATAAAAAAGAACGAAAGAATAGAATTTTTAACAGTTACTCCTGGGAGCTACAGAATAGTGCTGTCTATTTTTTGTTATCTTCTCTGGGTCTTCCCACATTAATTAACTAAGGTAATCAAGGCAGCGCCGCACAGACATGCCCACAGGCCAGCCTCATGTGGGCAATTCCTCACTGAGATACACTTGATAGGCCATTCTAGGTTATGTCAAGTTGACAATTAAAACTGTCATAATAAAGTGTCCACTATGTAAGCATGAGGACCTGAGTTTGATCCCCAGCGCCCGCACACGAAGCCAGGCATGGTGGGGTGCACTTGTAATCACAACCACCGGTGCTGGAGAGGTAGAAACAGCGCCTCTCACACACGCGCACACGCACACACGCACACACATGCATCTGTATGCTACAGTCTTTAACCCTTGATTTAGGGAAAGAGAAAGGAAGGATAGAAAGAAATCTTCACCGCTTTTGAAGTGGTGGTGATATACAATGAGAGAAAGGTAGAAATCTTCACAGCCTCTTTTTAGGCTTGAAGAGAACTAGCTGACAGTGAGTTAGACTAACATCTCAGCTCACAGTCTATAAAGTGAATCTCTCCAACCTTTGTTCTTTTAGGAATTATCACACTAACGAGGGCAACCCAACCAACAAACCACCAACCAATGCCAACCCCAACTCAGGGCTTCAGGCTTTTTATACCCTAAGCCAAAAGTTCCCATAAACCCATGCAGCACACAATCCCCAAAACAAACTACAGGAGTCAGAACGATTGCATCTGACCAAATTATAGCCGCCTGCATCAAACATTCCAAATCTAACTTGTAAACAACATTACCGCAGCTGGGGTGGGCACACAAATCTAATCCAAACGACATTTCGTGTTCTTGAATAAACCAAAATAACAAAAACTTCTTTCAGGTGTCCCACTACGTGTGTGTATGTTTGTGTGTGTATATGTTCATGTGTGTGCTGTTATGTACGTATGTATGAATGCATGTGGAGGCCAGAAGACAACCTCAGTGTCATTCTTCAGGAGGGGTCAACTTGGTTTTTTTGAGGCTCTAGGTCCTGAGGCTCACTGGTCAGGTTAGATAGACTGACTGGCCAGAAGCACTGTTTCTACCTCTCCAGCTTCAGTGGTTGTGATTACAAGTGCACCCCACCATGCCTGGCTTCGTGTGTGGGCGCTGGGGATCAAACTCAGGTCCTCATGCTTACATAGTGGACACTTTATTATGATGGTTATTTTTAATTGTCAACTTGACATAACCTAGAATGGCTTATCAAGTGTATCTCAGTGAGGAATTGCCCACATGAGGCTGGCCTGTGGGCATGTCTGTGTGGTGCTGTCTTGATTACCTTAGTTAATTAATGTGGGAAGACCCAGTCCAGCATTGGTGACTCCATTCCCTAGGCAGGAGGCTTCTGGAGAGAAACTCAGTCAGAGAGACCCTAGGGGAATGTGAATCAGCTGCTCAAAGTGGAACCTGTTGTGAACCATGTGCTTGCTTGGTACCTCAGTCTCCCCAGGACTAGAATTACAGGAACATGCCATCACATCTGATTCAGTGCTGATTTTAAAATTCTCTTTTTCTTGTGTTCTCTTCTCACTCTCTCTGTTGTATGTATTTTGAGATAGTGTCTAATACTGATTTGGCTGGCCTTAAACTGGCTGTGTAGCCGAAGATGACCTTGAACTTCTGATCTTCCTTCCTTCCTTCACTTCTCAAAATGTTGAAATTATAGGCCTGTCCACTATGCCAGGTTTATGCAGTGCTTGAGATTGAACTCAGGGCATTGTGCACGCTAGGTAAGCACTCACCCACTGAGCTTCATCATCAGCCCATCAAAATCTGTCTCTCTTATCAGCAAATATTCATCACTCAGCCATTTCTAGAAAGGTTCTTTGAAATGTATGGGATTACAGTCCACTCAGAGAAAACCATCCATGTGAAGCCTGATCCCAGACCCTGGGAAATCAGCAAATGGAAGAGCAGGTTTGTTTTGTTTGTTTTGTTTTTTAATTTCACCTCTCATTTTATGAGACCTGCTCACCATGGTGCCAATGCCTGATGCAATTACACATGTAACCCAGATGTCTCCCAGTGGCTCTTGCTGAACATGACCTCAGCAAGATGGGCTCAGGTTCCATTCCATAGCCTGTAGGTCCACAGGTCCCTCTTCAGCTGTCAGGAGTCCCCAGGGGACTTCTGCTCAGTAAAATCTGCCTTCCAGGGCCCTGATTCTGGTATGAATTTCAGTGACCCAGATGTGAAACTCAGCCACACTCACAGACAAATAACCATTCAAATCACAACAAGCGTTCAGGGGTATAATTAGATTTTTTTTCTCAGTTGGTAAAAAAAAAAAAAAAAAGTAAATACAGACAAGAACAGAGAATAATCAAATAAATGCCTGTGCCCTCCAAATCAGAATTTAGTGTTGTCACTCTATAATGTTTCCTTCTGATGAAAAAAAATATGTAATAGGATATAAAATGAAAGCTCTCATGCACACCCACATCCCTAGAGAAACCCCCAGGAATTTGATATCTGCCCTTTGAAAACTTTTCATACAACTACTGTACGTAATACGTCTATAAATGCCTGTCTTGTATGGTTTTGAGATGCACATAATGCTATTATATTTTATTTTCTGCAGCAGGCTTTTAATGCAATAATGTGTTCTTGAGAGCCATATTTGATGATATATGTATAGTTCATTCACAGTAACTGTTAGGTAGCAGTTCATTACATGAATATTTACAAGTTTGTCTATGCGAAGTTCTACTTGTAGACAGTTAGGGTTTTTACAGATTTTCTCTGTGACAGACAATGCAGCAAAAAGAAGCTATTCTTGTATGTATCCTCTGGACACATATCTAAGAGTTTCCTTTTCAAATTTCTAGAAGTAGAATTACTGGATCTTTCATACTCTGCCGGCCAGCCTGGGCTTGTTCTCTGATAAGCAGCAGGGCTCCAAGAACAGACGCACGCAGAGCTACCGGCGGCTCAGGCTCACACTGACATAGTGGCTTCTGCCTCATTCGGGTGGTCAGATCAAGTCTCGAGGCCAGCTCAGACTCAAGTAATAGAATAGTGGGCTGGAGAGATGGTTCAGCAGTTATGAGCACTTGCTGTTCTTCCAAAGAACTGGGGTTCAATCCCCAGCACCCACATGGTGGCTCACAAGCATTCATAACTCCAGTTCCAGGGGATTTTCTGATTTCTGTGGCACTGGACACACACATGATGCGTATATACGTGTGCTGGCAAAACACTCATACACATAAAATAACTAATGCACATAGAATAAAATAAATAATCTTATTTTGTTT
Source organism: Cricetomys ansorgei (assembly GCA_026225945.1). Lineage (NCBI taxonomy): Eukaryota > Metazoa > Chordata > Mammalia > Rodentia > Nesomyidae > Cricetomys > Cricetomys ansorgei. The sequence continues at coordinate 5,017,674 of JAMJFZ010002117.1, forward strand.
TATTTTATTTTTTGGTTTTTCAAAACAGGGTTTCTCTTTGCAGCTCTGGCTGTCCTGGAACTCATTCTGTATACTAGACTGGCCTCAGACTCACAGAGATCCACCTGCCTCTGCCTCCCAAGTGCTGGGATTAAAGGCGTGCACCACCACCACCCGGCAAATAATCTTTAAAAAAGTAGTGCTGTTGCTCTTTCAGAAGACCCAAGTTCTGTTCCCAGAACCCACATCTATTGCTGCACAGCTCCAGGGAATCTGTGCCCTTTTCTGGCACCCATACACCTGTTCTCACTTGTGCACACCATCCCTGCAAACCTCCCCCAGCCATATAACATGATTTAAAATCATATAGCTGGGCAGCATAATGGCGCACGCCTTAATCCCAGCACTCGGGAAGCAGAGGCAGGAGGATCTCTGTGAGCTTGAGGCCAGCCTGGTCTACAGAGTGAGTTCCAGGACAGTACAGAGTGAGTTCCAGGACAGTAAAGGGTACATGGAGAGACCCTGCCTCAAAAAATTCTTTTTAATAATAAAAATAAATCAGAGAGGAGAGAGAGAGAGAGAGAGAGAGAGAGAGTGGAAGAGAGAGAATATGCTCTTAGGATTGACACTTGTGGAAAAGAAGGCTCTTCAGGGCAGGATGGATGGAGTCCTCCATTTATGAACGAAGGCTTCGGTGAGCACTTTGGAGTCCTGTGTTGGGGCCAGTGGATATGGCCCCAACTTGCTTCTGAGCTGATCAATTGCTGAGAGTTATCTCTGAAGAGGAAGCAGATAAGTAAATTCCTAAAGGGATTTTGTGTCTGATAGTCTTGGACCAACGGTTACCCCAACACTAAGTTCTCCGTTCTGTCTGTATGCAACACAGAGCCCACCCCTTTACTTTGTCTCCTAGAGGACTGTGGTGCTATTTTGGGGAAGGGTGGAGCAAGGTATCACTATGTAACCCATACTACTTTGGAATCTGTGATCCTCCTGCCTCAGTCTTCCAAGTGCTGGGATTACTGGTATATGCCACCCATGCCTGGCTCTCGGTGCCAGTTTTGTTTGTGAGGTGTGTATGTGTGTGCGCGTGTGTGTGCGTGCGTGTGTGTGTGTGTGTGTGTCTTTGTTTGAGATGGGTTTCACTATGTAGCCCTGGATGGTTTAGAACTGGTGATTTAGAGCAGGGTGGACTTAAGTCACAGAGATCCACCTGCCTTTGTCTATGCTGGAATTAAAGTTGCATGCTACCACACCTAGCCTTGATGCCAGTTATTTTCCGGGGTGTTGTTACTTTTTAGATTTATTTTGTTCTCTGGATGTGAGTGTTTTGCCTGCATGTGTGGATTTGCACCAGTGAGTGTCTGTTGCCCAAAGAGGTCAGAGGAAGTCATGAGACTCCCTGGAACTGGAATTACGGTTGTTTGTGAGCCACCACATGAGTAGTGGGCACCTAGGTCCTCTTCAAGAGCAACAAGTGCTACTGGTTGCTAAGCCACCTCTTCAGCACCATCTATTTTGTAATTTTAAATAATTATTTTATTTTATCGTTTTATGCATATGGGTGTTTTGCCTGAATGTGTATCTGTGTGATACTTGTATATCTGGTGTCTGAGGAGGCCAGAGTTAGCCATTGGATCCTCTGGAACTGGAGTTACAGAAGGTTGTGAGCAACCATGTGGGTACCGGAATCAAACATGGGTTCTCTGTAAGAGCCATTAGTGTTTTTGACCACTAAGCCTCTCTCCAGCCCCATTGGTGAGAGATCAGTTTGCTTTCTCTTTTTCTTTCTTTCTTTTTTTCTTTCTTTCTTTTTTTTCTTTTCTTTCTTTCTTTGTTTTTTGAGACAGGGTTTCTCTGTTGTAACTCTGGCTGTCCTGGAACTCACTCTGTAGACCAGGCTGGCCTTGAACCCACAGAGATCCGCCTGCCTCTGAGATTAAAGGTGTGCACCACCACTGCCCAGCTGCCAGTTCAGTTTTTATACACACAACAGTGTATTTTCTCTACAGATGTGTCTTAAACACTTAGGATCTTATATTGAATGAGTTGCCTTAACCACGTGCAGATTTCATATAATCACACTGCTGAATATCTGTCTTCTTGTAACTGGTATGGTGGGGATAAAGATTTTAAAAAGACACTTGTGTCCTTCAGTCTATCAGACTATTGAAGCAATAGACCCTGAGAAATTGGAAATCACACAGCAAACTCATGCTGAGAGAAGAGAATGCCAGCCAGAGTGGAAACTTTAATCCAGTAAATAGATTTATAATTTTTCATACTGTCTTGCTGGAGCGATTGGAGCCCAGACAATAATGGGTGGGACTATACCTGGACTGGAGACTGCTGATGATACATAACTCTTGCCTTGACTTAAACCTTAACCTCACTTCAGGGTCCTGGAAATGGATTTTTGGGGATCACTGGCTCTCTTTGTCCTTCTTCCTTGTGTGGCCACATAGGATGCATTCCTTTTCCCCCCCTATGCTTTACTATTAACGTGGCTGTTTTAATTGGCTTATTGAAGATGCATTGTGGACCCTGGCTTGTTGAAACACAGGTTGTGACACTCTGAACTTTGTTGTCATGATTTCATTGTTCAATTTTTCTAGAATCATCTGCTCAGAAATTTAAAGGATGAGGGAGTAACTCTGCTTTTCCCATGTGAGATCTAGGCAAGAGGCAAGAACAGTTTCAAACCAGATTAAGAAGTCGCCAGGGCAGACAGTAAGAACACTGTTCCTTACAGTTACAGAGAAGAGAGTTGCAGAGATGGGGCCATGGATCCTTCCAAGGGGCCTGGGGCAAGCCAGCAAGGAGTTTGGCTGAAGGATCAAGTTTGAGAGGACAAATAATTCAAGCGAAGCATTTATGAATTAAAGAAAAGCTCCCTAAACAGCCCTTCAAACCTGGCCAGATATTTTTTACAGAAAAGGGCAAACTGCTTGTACATCAGAATTCCTGGGGAGCCTTCAGATCAGAGTTTGAGAAAGAGGACATAGAATTGGTTCCATTTGCAACAAAGAATCCTTGTGAACACAGAAAAGGATCAGCGTTTTGGAAAGGGAAGGCTTTGAACTTCACATGGAGTCTGTCAGAGGGGCAAACTGTTAATGCTGGACAAAAGGGTGATTGCAGGGGGCAGAGCCAGTGATGGTGGCCTCCTTAGTTTTAACTGTCAGCCTGAGAGTCATCTGAGAGAGGGATTTCTCTCAGGAGCCATCACTGAAGACTTCCATTCTGCTATGGAGTTAACAAGGTTGGTCAGCTCATTGGTTTGCACAGTTCTAGTGAACTCATCTCATGCAATGTCTCAGAGAGACTTGCCCCCCACATATCCCTTGCTACTGTGGGGTCTGATAGTGGTGGCCTCTCTCATGCTTTCCTTGCTCATTTTGTGGTATGAAAGTTCTGTGGGGGTCTCTAACCTCTAGCTGGGCAGTGTTACTGGCACACATAACAACATTTTCTAAAGGTGATTTTCTAAAAGGCAGTGCTACTCGGTTGAATTGATAACTCTATTGAAACTCCAGAAGGAATAACTAATGTATAACGTCAGATTAGGGTGTTTCACCAAGTTGCTTTAGAACAAGCAACCTAAGGAACTATATAAAAAACACATTCTTAGTAGCTGAAGACTTACTTGCTTCAGTTAAAAGAACAACAAAGAAAGCCTGGTTGCTAGAGCCCATGAGTTTTGTCTATGAGGGACAGGCCTAGGTGTAACAAATGAGTTTCAATGCCCACTGCTAAGTTTGAACTTCCTTGACTACAATTAATTCGATATTTTCCTGGTTTTTACAATTATAAAATTACTGATGAGTTGTTGTACACAGGGCTATGTGGCTTGTAGACTGGACAGATTCTCCTTTACCTACGAAAAACAAAAAGACCCCTGACTTAAAGTCTTCTAGTTAATAGCAAACTTCTTTCAGTGTGTTAACTAAATAAGAATTGCGTTAAGTTAGGATACTATGGCGTGTACTCGTTTCCTAATAACTGCAAGACTGCTCCCTGCCCCCTACAATAGAAGCTCGCTGTGAGAGTATTTGGATTGCTTAAACTCTGTTAATCTATAATAACAAAATTATTGTTTGGGGGTATAGATGGGGGGAAAGTATGTGAAAAACTGGGTGTTCATGCATAATCATGTGTGGATATTGGAAACAACCTGTTTTTAAAATGTGAATTTGTAATAGTTCACTGGGAAAAATAGGACTCATTATTATGATGTGATTTCTACTTACATAGAGGCTATTGTTTGAAATGTAGATAGATATATGGGAAAACAGAAAAAAGGAAACTTATAAGATGTATGAGTGAGATGTGTGTATGTTGGAGCTTTGCTTCATCCACGAAAAAAGGAAAAGAGGAAGCTTGCAAGACGCGTGGGTAAGATTTATGTGTGTTAGAGCTTTGCTTCTTCCACTAGAAAAAGAGGAAGCTCACAAGATGGGTATGGGTAAGTTGTGCGTGTGTTAAAGCTTACAAAATATATGTGTGTGTGAGGTGAGTGTGTGTTGAAGCTTTGCTTCTTCCACAAGATGTATGCATGTATGTATGTGTGTCTTTGTGGGAAAAAAAACTTCATTCACAAGATGAGAGTGAATGTGTATATGTGTGATTTTATGTGGAGACAGAAGTTTAAAGAAAGAGACAAGCCTGAATAAAGAGCATGTGTGACCCATCAATGAGATGTCTGTGTGGTGTCATTTCCCCGCCCCCCTTGCTGACTCCACACCTCCTCTTTGGAACCCTGACCTGCTGGACTTTGTTGATACATGAGAATATGTTTCTCTCTTTCTCTCTCTCTCTCTCTCTCTCTCTCTCACACACACACACAATTACATTAATCATCTGACTCCATACCTCTCCTGGGACCCTGACCTCTAGCCGAAGCTGGACTTCAGCAGGTTTCACAGGCTGAATGGCCATAGATCAGATTAGTCTATGGAGGAATATCTTGACTGTTAATTGATGTAGTAGGGCCCAGCCCACTGTCAGTAGTACCATTTCCTGGGTTGGTCAGCCTGGGCTATAAACATGATCGCTAACTAAGCATGAGCCGGTGATCGAGCCAATGAGCATTGTTCCACCAGGGTTCTGCTTCTTCAAGACTTGTGTTCCTGTCCTAACTTCCTTCAGTAACAGACTGTGGCCTGCAGTGGTAAGCCAAATTAGCCCTTTCTTCCCTAAGTTGCTTTACCACGGCAACAGAAGGAAACTAGAACAGTGGGGTGGTCATGAGCAAGAGAACTCAATGCTTGGGCCCATGAACAAGATGGAAAATCCAGTCTGGAGTGCTTGAGTGATAAAACAAGATCACAGCCATCAGTTTAGCTCTTTAGAGCTGCCCCCAGACTGCACCGGGTGGCACTGTGCTTAGGGGCTAACCTTTATGAAATATGTCACCAAGATCCTTGCTCTATGACTTCTGTTGCCCTGAGGAAGACTTGCAGGGTATGGGAGAGAGAAGGAAGAGAGAAATGAGGTTTACTTCTCCAGCTCACTCTCCACTGGAGCCAAGGCCTGGAGGAGACTCTTCTTTCTGGTCAGTTATTTTCATAGTCCCATAAGCACCCTTTCTTCTCGGCCCTTCAGGTCTGTAGTCTTCCCCCTTCCCTCAGAACATTGTAACCTCTGGGATGGCTTCACAACACTGTTGGATCCTCAAAACCTTCCTACACATTAATGTTTGCCTTGATGGCTCCAATCCAGTATCATCTACTTCCTGATGAGACTCGGTAACAACCACAGAGCCAGTGTCTTTAAAAGGGCACCTGATAATTTTCAGGGATTATTGTTCCTCTCAGCTACACAGGCTCAGAATCATATCCTCATGTCTGGAGACTTTCCTCCCAGTGTGAGTCTTGGTGGGAAGTAGAGCTTGCTCCCCATGTAGAATACGGAACTGTTAGCCTCCCTTGCAGCCAGGGTTTGGATATGTGACTCAGGCTCTGTAAATCAGAGGCACAAACTTGACTTTGGATAAGTAGCCAGAGACATAAAGACACAGGGACATTGGGGAGGTGGTCCCTGTCTCTAGGGACAACCCAGGCAGTAGGGCCAGTGACTATTCCTGGCATCCAGCTCCAAGGAACCTTTACAGGGGCATGATGAGGAGTCTTGTATCCCGCATTGTGGGACCAAGATTGTCATCTGACTGGCCCTATGTTTCTGCCATCACAGTGTCCAGGTCCAAGTTCCTCTGCCTCCCAGCAGGATCAAAACCCTCCAGTCTCTTGTCCTCTGCTTAGATTTGAGTCAGTTTACTACTTGCATTTATGAATCTCAGCTAGAGGAGGTTTCCTATCCTAAATGCAGACTACAGTCAGGTATGACCTGGGCCTTGCTCTTTGGTGCCTTCCTCAGTCTCCCCTGCCTTCATGTACCTGTCATGTTATTTTCCAGCTGTGCACTGGGGCAGCAGGTGGTATTTTAACACAGGGTCTCTTGTAGCCCAGGCTAAATGACTTTGAACCCCCGATCCTCCATGTGTGCGCCAGCTGGACTCTCGTCTTTATTCACCGGAAGACCGTACAGTCTGTGAGTTGGGAGACATCCACTTAATGGATTAAAATCCCACAGGAAAAGCTTTCTAACTGTAAGGTTGGAGTCATGTTGCTGCACCTCTGTAAACTCTTGTCTCCTTATCTGTCCGATGGGAGAGAATAGATCTTGTTTTGAGGACTGGGTAAGGGAACTTGTGAGTGAAGAAGCCCTCACTAAGCTGCCCAGCCCACAGTCACCATCAATAACAGCTGCTATTATCTTTATACACACTGTTATCACCATCATCATGACTCAGAGGCCTATGGAGCCTACTTAGCACAGGCATCGGCAACTCCAATGCCTGCAGGAGGCGGGCAGGCAGCAGGGCTGTGTGCAGGGGAGCCATTGTACAAACACATCGGCGCAAGGTGGGAACTAGAAAGAGTGTAAGAGCCATCCATGTCTGTCTCAAGGGGGAAGCCGCTGCTCAGCAGTAGACATTTACTGCCTGTGGACTGGGAGCCCAGGGATGTCAGGCTTCACACGATTTCAAGCAAAGTCAGAAATTCGGATCTTTATAGAAAGCGTGGTGCTTTCTGAAAAGCTACACAAACACCGACTGAGACCACAACAGACTGCAGAGGCCAGTTGGTGTTTCCCTCTCATGGGTTTCTAAGTCTGCTTTCAATGGTCAGGCAACAACCTGGCTGGGGTTGGGTTCATTCCATCGGCAGAATGAGCCACAGCCAAGCCCCCGCCTATCCGGCAGAGAATGTGATAGGCATTCCCTGACGTGGGAACGTGGTTCAGGAGCATGTCAGAAGAGAAGAATTGCAGCGTGCCCAACAGTTGCTTCTCCGAGGATGTCAGATGCACTGAGCGCAAACGCTTCAGGATGTCAGTGAGCCACAGCCAGCTTAAGACGGGCTTGTGTATGTAATCGCATGTCCAGAGGTATGAGTAACAGGACACAGGTTAAATGTATCTATAGGATCTCAGGCCTCTTCCATCATTTCTTAGCACAGAAACTTTGCCTCATTGGTTGCAGGGTAGCTACAACTATCACCTTCATGATTATGTCCAGGCAGGGAGAAAAGAGCATGATGGGGGTGGTCCTTTGACTAAAACTTCCCAGAAATCCCAGCATATTTCTTTTTCTATCTCACTGGCCAGAGCTGCGTTCCACATCAATACCTAGTCACAAAGGAAATGAGAAGGGGATATTTTTAGATTGTTACGTGACAGACCCAAACAACATCAGGTCTCTGTTCATTAGAAACAGAGAGAGAACGGAGTCAGAGTAGGCAACCTTTAGCCTCTGCAGCCTCCTCTGGGTGCAGACTAAGTGCCGGACCCCAGCCAAGTACTAAAGACTTCAGCCTGCGCTGGATCTTAGCCGCAGGGACAAGAAGTGATGGGAGATCAGTTTGAAATCCACAGCCCTGCAGCAGAAAGATACGCTAGTGATTTTGAAACACAACCAAGCTGGCCTGGTTCAATGCTGGGACCTCAGCTTTGGGCCCGCCACTGTTTCCATTCTCCTGTAACCCTCTCTGGCCCTCCTGCTGTCTGTGTGGCCCCACCCAGGCCCAAGGATGGTGGGGAGACCGTGTGATTAACACCACTAGCAGTTCCAGGAGGCACCCGAGAGAGACATTCTGAGGGAAATATGTCAGCGGCACAGCTGGTTTATAATGTGTATTAATCCCTGACATGTAATTTGAGTAATATATGTAAAGCAGAAAGTTCAGGCACTGATTTAGGGGCCTTATTATTACCCTGTCGGCAGAATTCATGTTCTGTTTGCACAGAGCTCTGGGTCCAGCTTCTCATCCAGGGTGATAGGAGGAGGCCAGCTGATAAGAGGGTAGAGCCGGGTGCTGATGGGGACAGGGTGTCTGTCAGTCAAGTGCTTGGAGCCCCCAGCATGGTTTCCAGGTGCCCACCTAGCCCAGGAAGCTATGGAAGAGACCCAGATTCCTTTTACTGTTCCTGGGCACAGATCCATGCTCATCTCTCAAGGGGATGGTAACTAGAAATCTAGAAAGTCGTAAACTTCAGAATCCAAAGCCAACTTGTCCACTTTATTATCATGTGACTTTAGGTAGGTTTTTCTAGCTTTCTGATCCTGGTTTCCTTATCTGCAAGTGGGAATCATAATAGCATCCATCTAACTGAAGCTTAAATGAAAACAGCAGTTTCTGAGCACTTACTAAGGGCCAAGGTGGTATTCTAAGTGTTTGACATGCATTCTCACTGAATCCACAGAGCAACTTGATAAGATGGATGTATAATCCAACTTAGAGCTGAAGAAAGTAAGGCACAGAGAGGCGAATTAACTCTTTCGAGGTCACACAGCAAATGACTGATGGAGCTTAAAGTTGCTCTGTGAGATGCTTCAATAGACTACTGTATCTCCTAGCAAGGACCTAGTAAAGGGTTATTCGCTAGTCCAGTAGTATCTGATGGAACTTCCTGTCATAATGGAAATGTTCTATAATTCTATGCTGTCCAGTACCGGAGCCACCTGCCACAGTGGCTTCTGAGTGTTCGAACATGGCTGGCTTGACAGAAGACCTTGAATTTTTGTTTAACTCTAGTTCCTTTAAACATAGTGGTCGGTGGACAAGAGCTCTGGACTCCTCTATGTTCTCTGACTGCACCAGATGGACTTAGTTCTCGTGATTGTTGGCCTAGAACCCAGGAAGCTTGTGGTGTGTATCAGCAAGGCTTCAGTGAAAAGGCCTACACAGCTAGGCATGGTGGCCCACACCTGTAATCTCAGCCCTCAGGAGACAGAGGCAGGAGGATTGCCACAAGTTTGATGCTAATCTGATTTACATGGTGAGGTGATATAGCAAAGGTTCATCTCAAGCAAAACAAAACAAAACAATAACAAAACCAAACCAAACCGAAAGAACACCAAGGTCAGGGCTGAGAGACGACACAGTTGGTAAATGTGTTCACCTTGCAAGCCCAAGGACATGAGTTGGAGCATCGGAGTCCATGTTTTTTTTTTTTAAAAAGCAAAAAACAAGACAAAACCTAGTGGTGGGGAAGTGGAGATAGTTGAATCGCTGGAGCTCGCTAGCCTAGACTATTTAGTAAATGCCAGTGAGAGGCCTGTCTCAGTGGCTCCCAAGAAACAACATGTGAGCTTCTTCTCTGACTGCCACCGGCATGCACACACATGTGCACACATACATGTGAACGCACATACATACATGCACATACACACAACAAGAACAACAAAATAGGATCATACGAGGGAGAAGACTGAGGTCAGCCGTTCTGACTTGCCCTGAGCTGGATGGGGCCGTACAGAATAGAACGCTGCTCCTTTAAGATGGGTGGGTGCTATGGTGTGAACACTGACGTTCTTCGATATTCACGTTGAACTTTCATGCCCAGGCCACAGGTAAGCCTAAAAGTGAGACCTTTCGGGAGCACTTAGTGCCTTATAAAAATGCTCAAGTGAGCATGTTCTTCCATCCTTTCTGCCGTGTAAGGGCCAAGACTCGTTTCCTCCAGAGGCAGCAGCAACTAGGTGCTATCCTGGAAGTAGAAAACAGCCCTCCTCAGACACCTGATCTGCCAGTGCCTTCCTTTCAGACTTCCCAGCCTCCGGGGCTGTGAGCCAATTCGTTTCTGTCCAGTTTGAACGCACTGAGTCTGGTGGGTGCTCAGGGTCCCAGGCCGGGCTGGAGAGAAAGCTTAGTTTGATACAGTGTTTGCCATACATGCATGAGGACCAGGTCCCACCTAAAAGCTGGGCAATGTGGCATGTCTATAATCCCAGCACTGAAGAGATGGAGGCAGGAGGATTCCTGGGACTCATTGGCCAGCCAGTTTAATGTAATGGTGAGTCCCAGGTCCCAGTGAGAGATCATCTCAAAAACAAGATGGATAGCCCCTGAGGAAGGACACCAGGGTTAACCTCTGGCCTCCACATGCATGCACATGTGACCTGCGCGTACACACACACATACACACACACACACACACACACACACACACACACTCCCCAGGCCTTTCAGAGAGCTCCAGGATCCCAGATACTGTCTCTGCCAATGAGCTTATATGACAGACACAGGCTCTAACCTTCCACTCTTGGACCTGGCAGTCTAGTGGAGAAGATGATGTTAAATAAATGGCCACTCAGCTAATTATAGCTGACTTGTGATTTTTTTGACTTTACGATGGGCTTGTTGGGTCATAACCCCATCATAAATGCAATAACATCTAAATTTATAACAGTTAATTAAAGGGCCATCTGAGTGCATGCCAATGTTGCAAGTGATCAAATGGCAGTTAGAGAAAGTGGTTTGGGGAAGCCTAACCCAGCAGTTGTGCCTGGGGCTTTAGAGATTATTCATCTCAGACATATTCAGAAAAGAGGAGGAACTTGAATTCAGTTTTAAAGAGTTAGAAGTTGTTGCCAGCCGTGGTGGTCTGTGCCTGTGAGCCCACCTACTCCAGAGGCCAGGGCTTCTGCCCAGCTTGGATAACATGCTGAACTAGCTCAGAAAAGTGGGTCTGGGGCTGCTGAGATGAGTCACTGGGTAAAAGTGCTCGCTGTGCAACCTGATGACTGGCGTTAAATACCCGAAGCCATGGTGGAAAGAGAGAAGAAGTTTGCCCAAGTTGTCTTCTGATCTCCACATATGCATGTGCCTTCCCATTGCACACATGTATACAATAATTTTTTAAAAAGTGGGGTCAGATGCTGGGGTTGTGGCTCAGTGGTAAGGCACTTGCGCACGCACACGCACACACACACTCATCCAAGTTAGAGACTGTAGGTTAAAGTATGTAGGGATGAGGGCCTGGAGAAATGGCTCATTGGTTAAGAGCACTGACTCTTCAAGAGGACCCAGGTTTGATTTTCAGCACCCACTTGGTGTCTCACAACTTTCTGTAGCTTCAGTTCCAGGGATCTGATGCCCTCTTCTGGCCCCTGTGGACACCACGCACACATGATGTGATACATAGACATACATGCAGGCAAAACAGCCACACACATAAAATGATAAGGCAATAAAAACATTTTAAAGCACACAGGACACTTTAGTAGCAGGAGCAGGGTGGGCAAAGCCGTCAAGGGACAGAGTTCTTGAGGTCCTCACATCAAAATACGCACAGTGACCAGAAGCATTGGTAAGGTAGCCTTGAGAAGATGATGTCCCCACCGCCCTCCTCGCCCTCCTACGCTGTGAAATGATTCCAACTCTTGATGAGCTGCCGGCTGTGATCTGGAGGTGATGCAGGTTTCCGCACTGGGGCAGCTGTTGGGTTTGTCTTCAAAGAGCAGTTCGGCTGTGTTGAGTGTGATCAGGCCGTTTTCCAGCCAGGTGACTGTGATACCCTCTAGTGTCTATTATCACTCTTGGGCCATCACACCCACTCTCCTCACAGAAACTACAGGGATATTCAGGAGAATTCCTCTCTCCCATCCTCTCCAGTTTTTATTGTTGTGGTTTTGGCTTTTTGAGATACAGTCTCACGTAGCCTAGGCTAACCTGGAACTCACAGTGTAACTGAGATGACCTTCAACTTTTGATCTTCCTCGAGGTGGTTCCTGGTTCCTGGTTCCTCTAGGTGCTGGGGATCCAGCTCAGTGCTTTGTGCATGCTAAACACTCTACCAATGAGTTACATCCCTGTCCCTAGCCCCTCTTCGAGGAATCACTTTATTGATTGGCTGGTTGCTTTTTGTAGTTGTTGTTTTGAGACAGGGTTTCATTATGTAGCTCTGGCTGTCCTGGAATTCACTCTGTAGACCAGGCTGGCTAGAACTCACAGAGATCCACCTGCCTCTGTCACCAAGTGCTGGGATTAAAGGTGTACAGCACCCAGCATAGGATCACTTTAATTAGTTGTTGTTATTCTCTTCCAGACTTTTCCATGCAATCTATACATGGAAATACCCGACACTCTTGGGAACATTTCTTTCCCTCCTCCTCTTTTTCTTGGCCTTGTGTGTGTGTCTGTGTGTCCGTGTATATGTATGTGTGTCTGAGGGGGGGAGTATGTAGGTGCTGTGTGTGTGTCTTTTTCTCTTTCTCTGTGTGTATGTATGTGTGTGTGTATTTATGTGTGTGTCTGTGTGTGTAGGAAGGTGTAGGTACTGTCTGTCTCTCTCTGTGTCTGTGTCTCTGTGTATATGTATGTATGTGTCTCTGTCTGTCTGTCTGTCTCTCTCTGTATGTATGTGTGTCTCTGTGTGTATGTTTATATGTATATCTCTGTGTGTGTGTATGTGTGTCTCTGTGTGTATGCTTCTCTGTGTCTCTGTGTGTATGTATGTATGTATATGCGTATGTCTCTCTGTGTCTGTGTGTGTATGTGTGTATGTGTGTGTCTGTGTGTGTAGGGGGGGTGTAGGTGCTGTCTCTCTCTCTTTCTGTGTGTGTGTCTGTGTCTATGTCTTTGTGTGTATGTATGTATGTGTGTGTGTGTGTGTGTGTGTGTGTGTGTGTGTGTGCGCGCACGCATAGGTGCTGAAAATTGTGCCCAGGAGCTTACACACATTAGGCAAGTGCTCTACTGTTTACTGCTTTAGTTGTCGGTGTGAACCTGGAAGAGTGGGGGCCTAAACACGGGGCAGACTAAAGCCTCATGCAATAGCCAACTTTATTCAGAGCACCGGGCAATTTATACTCTGAGGGTTAAGAAGAATCACTGGAGTAAGGTATTCATTCACAAGGACAAGCCACATGTGGCAAAAACATGTTTTTCCATAGAGTCACATGAATAACAGCAGCTGAAGTATGCTCGGTCCCATCCGCAACACCTGGGGGGGCACAGAAGCACATCCCAAGAATAATTCCATGTTTTAAAGAAACTGAGCTCACAAAACACTTGTCTTGTTTTCTTGGAATTTTCTCACAAGAACTTAGAGTTCTCACACAACTCCATTCTTGGACTCTGTTCCCACACTCTGCCGCGGAGGTATGTCCCCAGCTGCCACGGGAGCTTGGGTATCTATGCTCAGTCAACGTCCTCTTCCTGACTCTCCTCCTACCTCCTCTTCCCTTCCGTTAACCCTGGCAGCCACTGATATTCTGCCCCGTGTGTGTGTGTGTGTGTGTGTGTGTGTGTGTGTGTGTGTGTGTTTCTTCCTTTCTTTGCTTTTGGTTTTAAAAGACAGGGTTTCATTAATAACAATGGATGCCCTCTAACCCACTGTGCAGCCCAGGCTGACCTCAAACTTGCAATCCTTCTGCCTGTGTCTCTGCAAGTGCTCGAGTTACAGGTGTGTGTCACCCATACCCGGCTCTCTTCTCCAGTCCTAAAATTTTGTCATTTGAACAATATTCTACAGATGGAATATCTGGTATTGACTTTTTCCCTTTTTCTTGATCTTTATAACTCGTGAGTTGAGGGTGGGGTGGGGGCGAGTGGGTGTGGGAGGTGAACATATATATGCAGGTGCACAGCTGCACACGTATGTGGAGGCCAGAAGAGGGCATGGGGTTTCCTCTTCTATCATTTCCCTCCTATTCCTTTGAGATAGGATTTCTCCCTGAACCTGGAGCTCTCATTTTCTCAGCTAGACTGGAAGCCATCAAGCTGCAGTGATCCTCTGTCTACACCCTACCTTGGAATTGGGGTTACAGCCATGCACAGAATGCCCTGCTTGTTCCATGGCTGCTGGGATCTGAACTCCAGTCCTCATGAGTATGCAACAAATAAACCTGAACCATCTCTCTAGCTCCTGGGCTTGACTTTTAAACTCATCAGACTTCCCAGGCAATTCACCCAGATTCTTGCACATTTCTTTCTATGAACAACTGATCCATCATGGTGTGGCTATTCAATTAGTCACCCATTGAAGTTTTAGGCTACTGCTTTTTTTTTAGAAGGCTCAGTGGCTAAATGTACTGCTATCAAGTCTGGTGGCCTGAGTTTGATCTCCAGAACTCACATAGTGGAAGGATAGAACCAATTACATTTTTATTTTGCAAAACTGAAATTCTGTACCCATTACACAGTGATATCTCCTTTCTCCCTTTCCTAGCTCCTCACAAGCACCTACATGCATGCACATCTATATCTACATGTCATACACATACACACATATATACATATATATGAAACTACCAAGCCTTTCCCAGGTAGCCTCGCTATTTAACATTCTCACCATTGATACAGCAGTGGTCCAGTTTCCATGACTCCCATCAGTGTCTCCCTGGTCTTTTGTTTTAGCCATTCTGATGGGTACAGCAACATCTTTCTAAGGCTTTGATTTAAAGCTTCCCAATGCTAAGGCTCTGAACATCTTTTCATCTTGTCTGTGTACCTCCTCTGGTCAAAAGTCTGTTTGTTACTTGCCCTCACTTTCTGAGTTGATTGTTTATTTTTCACTGTTGAATTCTGAGAGCTGTTCACACATGTAGATTCTGGTTCTTCAGATATGTGGTTGCAAACATTTTCTCACTTAACAGGATCTTTCAAGGAGAAAAGGTGATTATTGTTATTATATTAGTGTCCATGTGTGTGTGATGTATGTGTGATGTGAGTGTGGGCATGTGTTTGCCACAGCATGCGTGTAGAGGTCACAGGACAACTTTGTGGAGTCAGTTCTCTCCTTCCACCTTTATGTGGGTTCCAGGAACCCAACCCAGGTAACCAGGCTTGTACAGAGTCATCTCACTGGCCCAGAGAAAACGCTCATGTTAATTTTAATAAAACCTAATTTATCAGTTTTATCCTTTATTGACTGCACTTTTGGAGGGTCAAGTCTTAGAACTATTTGACAATCTGTTTTGAGTTAATACTTTTAAGATGTGTCAGGCTAAGCCGATTATTTTCCTTTCCCCCACTTCTTTTCCCTCTTCCTCTCCCCAACCCATCTCTTCTTTATTCTCCTAACACATGATCAGTCACTGCTGCTCCAGTATCATCTGGTTAAAAGTCTGTCCTTCAAAAGCAAACATGGCACAAGTGTGGAATCCCAGCACTTGAGAGATGCAAGCAAGAGGACCAGAAGCTGAAGGCCATCTTCAAGGTCTGTCTTTTAAAAAAAAGGGGTCAGGAATCATCCTTCTCCCACTGAATTATTTTGCACCTTTGCCAAGAAAATCGGTGTGGCATGTTGTGCTAACTTCTTTCTGGATCCTTCATTCTGTGTCACTGATCCCTGGGCCCACTTCTATCTTGTGATTACCGTACCATCCTAGGAGACTTTATATCAGGTAGAATGAGTCCTTTCATCTTATCATTCTTTTCAGTATTGATTTAGAGCTTCTCCACTTGTCTATGCACACAAAAAGCCTTGCCAGGATGTTGATAGTACTTGCAGTAAAACTATAGATGTGGGAGGATTGACATTTTTGCTATACTGAATCTTCCAGTTAAGAGTATACTTTGATTGCTGGGGAATGCGGCTCAGTAGTACAGTGATAGACCAGCTCCTATGAAGTCCTAGGTTCAATCCCTGCTTAGAAAAAAAAATCCCGCAATCATCAAGTTGAGGGTACGTTGGTTATACTGTATGGGCCATCGAGATGGCTAAGTGGGTAAACACTTGCTTCCAGGCCTGACAACATAAGGTCCATCCCCCTGGAACATGATCGAGGGAGAAATTCAACTCCTGAAGGCTCTCACTGATCTCCACTCATACAGGTGGTACATACACACACACACACACACACACACACACACACCACAAACACACACATACGTGCACACACCAAACAAACATATGAAATGTAATAAAAAGATAAATGTTTTTAAAAGAGTATGATATGGCATCTGGACAGCCCTTAATACCAGAACTTGTGAGATTGAGGCTGGAGGATTGCCGTGAATTCAAGGCTAACATTGGCTATATAGTGAGTTAAGGTCAACCACTCTTAAGTAGCAAGATCCTTCCTCAACAAATAAACAAAGAAAACAAACAAAAACACATAATAAGGCCAGGCATAGTGTCCACCTGAGAGGCCAGCTGTGACCACGGTGTGGGCCTGGATCGCATTATAGTTTTTTTTTTGTTTGTTTGTTTTGCTTTATTTTACTTTTTCTAAGGCTGAGAATTGGACCCCAGGCCTTATGTGTGCTAAGCAAGTGTTCTAACACTAAGTTAACACCCCCAATCCCACACTGTAGTATTTAAAGTCACAGAAATACATAACACCTCACCTGTGAGCAGTGATGTTAAAAGAACTATCTAATTGGTATATATGTGGGAGAAAACTGGAAGGATCAAGAAATAAGAGCAAGAAATTTTATAACAGTTTAGTTAGTGTTGGACAGCATCTCAATGTGTGTGCGTGTGTGTGTGTGTGTGTGTGTGTGTGTGTGTGTGAGAGAGAGAGAGAGAGAGAGAGAGAGAGAGAGAGAGAGAGAGACATATTTAAAATTATCAGCCTCAGGTCTAGTTTATACAGTTGAGAATTTCTGTAGTTCTTGTCTCTAGTTGCCTTTTTGTATGTTTTCCCAGAAACCTTTCTCTGAAGAAGTTTGCACATTTCATTTCTCTATGATGGGGGGAGGAGCAGTTAACATTCGTGGCGGTGACCCACTGAGAGTTTGACCTACACGTAAATTAATCAGATAGACTGTTGTGGACGCTGGCAAAATAGACTTCTAGCTCAGACACAAGGAACTGTATTCCTCACAGAGAAGATGTAGGCAGGGCCATAAGTGCACACAGATTCTCCATGCTGCCCAAGTCCTGAGAAGGTAATGCAGGTGGCCTGCGACCAGTGTAACAGGGGTAGGAAAACTGAGTTTAGGGAAATTCCTTCTTTTACAATAAGCAATATCAAGTCTGTACTTTGTCTGGGAAAACACATGACTGCACCCCTGAAGGTTGCTTACTTGAGAAATGATGTGGGAAAAGGGCAGTCCTGGCCTGGTATGCTTGACACATCCAGCAAGAACATAGAGGGATGCTTACAGCATATGTGCACCCACCTAACAAGTTGCATGAGCTCACAGCCTAGGGGGTGCTGTGAGCTCCCAGATCTGAAAATTCATCTTCTTTCCTACTCTTACTGGGTTCATCTTGACTCCATTCCAATAGATGATAGTGAAAGCTGAGGGCTGGAGAGATGATCAGTGGTTAAGTACACGGCTGCTTGCTGCTCCAGAGGACCCAAATTTGATTCTCAGCATGAACATGGTAGTGTTTATAAACATCTGTAACTCCAGTTCCAAGGGATCCAGTGCCCTCTTTTGGGCTCTGCAGGAACCAAGCATGCAAGTGGTGCACAGACATCCATGCAGGCAAAACATCCATACCCAGAAAATAAAAATAAACTAAAATTTTAAAGTTGAACTAATGGCTCACTTCAATACTTTCAATTAATTAAGTAAGTAATTTATTTATTCTGAGACAGGGTCTCACTCTGTACCACACGCTGCCCTGGAGTTCACTATGTCATCCAGGATTGCCATGGCGATTCACCTGCCTCAGCCTCTTGAGTACTAGGATCATAGGCATGAGACACCAAGTCTAGCTCCAATAATTTTAAGATTTTTAGCAAAATAACCCACATTTTTCTGGGCTTTTCCAATTTTTGTACTCAAAAAAAAATCATATAGATGGCTTGTGTCAATGAGCTATTGCTAAAGTAATTTCACAGAACAATCAAAACAAACTCCCTTGGGGCTGGAGAGGTGGCTCAGCAATTAAGAGCACTGGCTGGTTTTCCAGCAGACCCAGGTTTCCAGCACCCATAAGGCAGCTAACAATTATCTGTAACTACTCTAAGGGAATCTCATTCCCCGCTCTGGCCTTTGTGGAAACTGCACACACAGATAGGTAAAACCCCATACATTAAAAAACAAAACAAATAAAACAAAACAAACAAACCATACTCTCACTGGCATATGGATTCTCCTGTTCAGCTGGGTGTCTCAGCTTGCTATGTCTCCCACCCTCCTCCTGGAATCACAGGTTAACCTGAGCTTATTTAATGGCTGGAGATGACAGAATTGTAAGAGAACATGCCCAGCAGTGCCAGCATATTTCAGATCCTTCTGTTCACGTCTGGTGATATTCTACCAGCCAAAGCAAGTCTCATGGTCAAGCTCAAAGTCAGGATAAGGAAGTTATGAGCCATTTATGGAGGTGGAGGGAAGGGAGGCCATGTTCCTGACATCAGCACCCTCTATGACCTATCAAAATCAAGCGACTTCTCTTCTTATGATGGTTTTTATTCACAGGGGACTTCAAGCACTCTTTATAATTCTTCCCTGTGTTCCCTTCTATTCTAAGGAATCACAATACAATTAACCCTCAAAATAATGAATATTCACAATAGTTTTTGAATAAGCACAATACTTTTCTCTCCTAGCTGCCAAAATAGGGCTTTAGAAAAATTCACACTCATTTTTCTAATTAACTAACATCTCTTCCCAATACTAAAGAAATTAGACATTGCAGCACTGACTCAGAGTTTGTTCCTCCTCTGCCCAGCAGGCTAGGCCTTGGAGGACTTGGAGGACTCAGCAAAAGCCCAGTGCTTTCCGTTCAGGCTTTCACATGCACATAAGATCTTCTGTTTGAGAGGAATTGTGCATTGTGCAATTCCTCATAAAGAATGGCTTTGTTCTAGTTTATGGTTATATAAGGTTACAAGACATAAGAAATTAATTTAGAAATGATCCAAAAAGGAGAGAGAGAGAAAGAGAGAGAGGAGAGAGAGAGAGAGAGAGAGAGAGAGAGGGAGGGAGGGAGGGAGGGAGAGAGAGAGAGAGAGAGAGAGAGAGAGAGAATATGAGTCAGAACAATCACGAGGATCCGCTTTCTTTGCTGCCTTGTATGGTTGAAGGGAACAGGGACGTTATACCATATGACATCTGACCTGGAATGTTGCCATGATACCTTTTCCTAAAGATTTTTTCCTTTTTTTTCTTTATCACTGTGTGTGTGTGTGTGTGTGTAATAATCAGGAGTATGTGCATTCCTAGGAGGTCCATAAAATATTTTTAAGTGCTTGAAGACTACCTAAGACCCATCATTAAGCAGGAAGCTTCTCTCTAGTCCCACCATGCCACTGAACAGGTGAACATCTGTTACCTTGGATACTTCTGGAGGCTTCTCTCCCATTTTGGGCCAAGGGTTCTTCGTTGGAACAGATAAAAACCCAATTTCTGCTAGTGTGAGCAAGATGGGGTCTTATTGGTCTATATGTGGCCTGTACAGGACAGAACAGATTCAAGGGGTACCTGGATTCAGAAATTCAAACTTTTTCTTTTCTTTTCTTCTATACAGGGAGAGGAATATAGACAATAGAAACTCCAGAATTACAGCCTTTGGGCTTTAGTAACTTCTGGAGGACAGAGAACATATCACCTTTAATAAAGTCTACAACTTGTGTAAAAGGGAAATATCATTAACTGGCCTGGTTTGAACCACTTGCTTATGACCAATCATTAGCAGAATGCAGGTGAGGAATGCTGGGGTAATGACGGGAAACCACGAAACCCTGAGTGTGGAAACTGTCTTAGTTGCTTTTCTATTGCTTTGAGAAAACACCATGGTGAAGACAACTTATAGAAGGGAGAGTTAATTTGGGGGCTTACAGTTCCAGAGGGGTAGGAGTCCATCACCAGTGTGGTTGGAAAACATTGGACAATGTGGCAGTCACGATGCCTGGAGCAGCAGCTGGGAGCTCACATCTCTAACCATGGCCACCAACTGGGGACCAAATATTTAAGTATCAGAACTTATGGGGGCCACTGTCATTCAAACCACCACATAAACCCTTCCCCAGTCTGCACCCTAGGAGGATGGTGTGTCTACTGTGTTGGAGGAGGTGGGGATTGTGATTGGAAGTTCTTTCTACACTTACATGTTATAACCCTGCTGTAAAAATAACACTATTCAAGGAGACAGCTCCCTCTTACACTGTCACTGGTGGTCCTTCAGATTGGTCCTTACAGATCTGTAGGTAGGGCAGGTTAAATGCTGCCAGGGTAGCTGGACTTACTTGGATAGCAAACCAGGAAGCAGATACCCAGTTCTCTGAGGTGGAAAATGTAACTGGAATCCAGCTGCCTTCTGCCAACCATGTTGGGTGCCAGATGTAGCTGTTGATCCAGGGCAAAGGTGGTTTATTCTTTTTTTCTAGTTAAATCACTGGTTCTTAGTCCTGGATCCCTGGATCTCTGGATCCCTTACAATCTAGTCTTCAGTCTAGACCTGAAAGTCTTCAACCTTCATACAATCTAGAACATTTAAACCTCCAAAATCTAATAAACCTCTGAGATTTACTGCTGACTGAACCACTCTGACTAGCTCCTTCTGAACTCAGAGCTGTACTGACTCTTCTCCAAGCTGACTAGTACAAACTGATCTTCTGAGGTGATTTACCTGTTTCTGGCTGAACTCTTCTGACTCTGGCTTACTCTCGCTGAACTGCTCTGCTTGGCTGTTTCAAATTGACTCATTCTTACTGTCCGATACTAACTTCTGTGTCTGCTTCCACATTCTGTTTCTGTCTTAAGAATTAAAAGTATGAACTACCACTGCCTTCTGAATACTTGGATTAAAGTTGTGTACCAACATTCTTTTTTTTTTTTTTGTTTTTGTTTTTTTTTTTGAGACAGGTTTTCTCTGTTGTAACTCACTCTGTAGAGCAGGCTGGCCTTGAACTCACAGAGATTTGCCTGCCTCTGCCCTCTGAGTGCTTGGATTAAAAGCATGTGCCTCCACTGCCCTAAGTGTATCAACATTTAACATTCTGTCTATGTTTCATCTGGACCACACAGGCCTCTGAATGTGATTCTTCCATATAGACCTCTGGAATATAGACCCTTCTAGCTTTCACAAAGGTCTATTCCTCTACAGGAAAACATGGGTACCCACTGCTTTTGAACTCCTGAGTGAACTGGCCAGCTTTGTAGTGATCTCTGTTTAGGGATTGGCAAATTCTGACCTGGATATGAGGGTTGGGCCACACCAGCCATGAATACCAAATTCTGCATCTATTTTCCTGGCTCAGGCATACCATCAATCAAATCCCCTTCTGTCAACTCCTGGATTCCTCTTCAAGGCCCCTAGTCATATCCCTACTCACTCAGAAGCCCTGATGACCATTGTGGAATTGTCCAAAGATTGGTTAAAGGTGTCAAAACTGTCAAGTAGCCATACTTGAGAAGCTGAAGCAGGAGGACCACTTGAGCCAAGTTTTAGGCCAACTGGATAACATAGGGAACTTTTCCCTCAAAAAATAAAAGATTGGCGCATAAATACACTTATGTATTTTTAAATAAGCTAAAAATGTTTAAGGTATATATGTATCATATGCCTGCTCGATCCACATTTGAACTAGTTTGTTGAATGACAGACAATATCTGCCTCGATTCTACCATATTCTCATTGCCTCTCAGCCCTCCATAGAATATACAATGTATCTGATATTTTTTAAATATTAAAAGATATCTTAGGATTTCTTCAGATGTAGGTCCTTAGGACAAGAACTGGATGGAGATCAGTGTAAGGTAAAGTGTGGGATGGCATGCCTATAGTCCAGGCTACTTGGGAGGCTCAGGAGGAAAGATTGCTTAAGGTTGGGAGTTCAAGGCCGACGAGGCAACACAGTCAAAACCAACATTCCTTAGAGTAATCCCACGCAGTAGGAAAGGATATGGATTTGCCACTTGTCATTGGCTGATGGATATCTACATGGGCATTATACCTCCTGTAATCTGGTTCCCTGAGTATACCAAGTTTGCTCTTATGGCCAGGAATACCCCCCTCATGAGGGTCCTAGCTTGAGTAGTCATCTCTGAAGTGGTCAGTCAGTAACAAGTGAATTCCTCTCCTCTAAACCATGTGCTATGGGCTCTTGCTATTCCACTGGGCCAATGGGGAGGGGAGGACGACTCACATGCAGAAGACCGTAGATCATCCTTGGTGTCTTGGGATAACATAAGGATTTTACAAGGAGACAAGCTGATACTCAGACACCAACTTAAGTAATGAAGAGCTAGAGAATACATAAAGACTCTTTGACTCAAAGTAATGGAAGGCTGATGAGATAGCTCAGTGGGTACAGGTGCTTGCTGCTGAGCAAGCAGCCTAAGTTCTATTCCTGGGACCCTCACAGTAGAAGGAGCGGTTTGACTCCAGAGGGTCGCCCTCTGATCTCCAAAAGCCTGGCATGACACATCACAAGCGTGTTTGCATGCACACATGCACACAGATAAATAAATGTACAGGCATGATGGTGTTAGTTTTTAGACTCAGCTCTTGGAAGACAGAGTAGGCAGATCTCTGAGTTCAAGGACATCCTGGTTTATACAGTGATTTCCAGGTCAGCCAAGGCTACAAGGTAAACCTCTGTCTCAAAATAAAATAACAAGAAAATAAAAAGATAAATAAAGAAATAAATGTAATTTTAAAAATTGTCAGAAGATGATAAGGGGTTGAAAAGATGAATCAGTGGTTGAGAGCGCTGGCTGCTCTTACGAAGACCTGGGTTCTGTTCCCAGCATCCACACAGTAGCTCACCACTATCTGTAACCCCAGTTCTGCCATCTTTTGACCTCCACTGGCGTCAGGCATGCACATGATGTGCACACACACACAGACACACGTACACACACACAGACACGCACACACACACACACACACACACGCACACCTGCTGTCTGCAGACTGCTGAATTTGAGGCTGGTTGTAAGCTGGTGATTTACCCCTCTGACACACAGCACCCTTATCTAAGTGGGAACAACACCAATGTTTTCCTCACGGGTTGCTGTGAGGATTCAGCAGAGTAAGATGTGGGAAGCATTTAGAACTGTGTCAGCTCTGAGTACATGATTGTCATCAGGACAACCTATGTCACCAAAACTTTCAACCCACCCTGGGAAGCAGTCTGACTTCCTTTGTTTCTAAACTGGTGGCAGTAATCTGCAAAGCATAGGTGGATGTGGTTATAAAAGGTAACGTAGGTAAAGCAACAATAGCTGAGATTTACTGAACACTAGAATGAACTAGACATTATGCTGTATCAGTCAGAAATGTGCTTGACAGAAAGAAGCAAAATTCAAAACAGCAGCATAATCACAGGAAACTTTATTTACCTCATGTCACAGGAAGTCTAAAGTATCTTAGCTCTGTATTTCCTCTCGGTCAGTTTCATCAAGTCAACTTCGTTCTCAAGGTTTCAGGGTTGCTGCTGTGCCTCAGTGTACCAAATCTGTGTTCCAACTAAAATGAGGCTAGGGAGGGGAGGATGGAGTGGAAGGAAGAAGAGGGTGTCATGCAAGAGTATAAGAGATACCAGAATCTTGCTTAAAAGCCCAAACCAAAGCCAGAAGGGTGTGGTGGCACACATCTTTAGTCCCAGAGTAATTATGGCTAACCCTACCTGCTAGAGAGAGCCTAGGTAATTGAGCTAGATTTTGGCAAGAGAGGCTGTAAATAATTTGGAGGCAGTCAATTTCTAGTATGTGTCACCTATGCATTTTCCTGTTTAATTCTACTAAAGCTTGCGTGACTAGAAACGCCATTTGTTATAGATGAGTGAAGTGAGATTGGGAGAGACAAGAACGAGTCCAGAAGTACAGCTGATAAGCAGCAGTCAGGATTAGAACCCAGGTCTGTTTGGGTCTGGACCCTTCACTGTTATGTTACAGAGTGTTGATGTGGGTACACTCCTGCCTCTCCTAGGAGGTTCTGCCAGCTTGGTGCCTCTGGGGCTGGGCTCCTGCGTACTTTCCCCACAGTCACAGGGATAGGAGAGTGGGAGTGAGAATCCCAAGAAAGAATGAAGACAACCACATCCAGGGACTCTCTGGTCTTCAGGCCTTGTGACCTGGGTGAGGTCGCACAGCTGGGACTATTGTATGCACAGGACACGGTGGGCTGAGTGGCTATCTTTTGATACTGGCATAACTGATGGTAGGACATTTTGAAACAATTGTGGTCAAAGGGTTTCAGATCAGCAGCCTGCAGACCTAAATGGCTTCAAAAATTCAGATGAATTAATAATATTCCAATGTTTGGAAATTTCATGTGGCAAACTAATTTCTTGTTTCTCTGGGGCAGTGCTTCTCAACCTTCCTAATGCTGCTACTCTTTAATACAGTTTCTCATGTTGTGGTGACCCTCCCCCATAAAATTAATGTTTGTTCCTACTTCATAACTGTAATTAAGCTACTGTTATGAATTGTAATGTAAATACCTGATACACCTGATAACGTAGATACCTGACATACAGGGCTTAGGTGACACCTGTTGAAGGGTCTTTTGATTCCCAAAGGGGATCTATAGGTTGAGGACCACTGCTCTAGGGGAAAAAAGCAAAATAAAATACTTAACCTGGTCATGTGGGACCCGGGTTCCATAGGTAACCCTTTGCTGGAATCGGGTAGTGATCACTGCTCCTCAGAGACCATGTGGTCACCATCATGGTACTTACCCCACACATCCCTCATCTGTGTCTGCCTGATTTCCAAGCATCTGTGTTTCACCAGACAGTTGGCAAGAATGGGGCTCTAAGAGAAAGTGGCTTTGAGTTGTTTATGCTCATACAGCCACAGGACAGGCAACTAGAAATTAGGTCATGGTGACTCCCCGTCGTGTGCCTCCAATCACAGCTGTTTCTGAGGGGCTTCATCGAGGTGGGAGCTCTCACATTCGAAGGAGCTGACCCAGAAACATAGGAGTTTGGAAGCTCTGCTCCTGCTTGGCCACTGCCTCCTTGCCTGTAAAAGGAAAGCATTAACAATACCATTCTTTCAAAAGTGATGTTTTTGGATTTTTATTTAACAACAACAAAAAATTGTTCTTGTATATGAGTGTGTACACGTCCACAGAAGCCAGAGGGGGTGTCAGATCCCCTGAAATCAGAGTTACAGACAGCTGTGAGCTGTCATATGGGTGCTTAGACCCGAACATGGGTCCCACCTGGATGAGCAGGAGGTACTCTTAACCACTGAGCCATTTCTCCCAAGTGAGGAGGTTTTAAGAGCGGAGGAGCTAGGCAATATTACTGAATATGACTACTGTTTTGGGGTCTTATTGCTCTGTAACAAAGCACCCCTCCTGCAACTTCGTGGTCTGAAACACTACTTGATTTGCTTGTGAGTCTTCAGTCTGGGTGGGGCTCAGCTCATGATCCTCCCTGTGGTTTTGGAGCCTCTTATCTATCCTCTCCACATCATCTCTCCATCAGGGCAGCTAGACATCTTGTAGTTGTCCAGGGTTTCCAACTCCAGGAGGACAAGCTTTGATGTGCTAACATTTACTGTGCTTTCTGCCTGACTTACGCTTGCTGGGGTCCCGCTGGCCCATCCTCAGCAGAGCACGTTAGAGTGTGAGTGCTGGGCCGAAATGTCGTTCAGTGGCGAAGTCCCTGTCTAACGTGTGCAAGGCCCTGGGTTCAGCTCTCAGCACTACAACATGGCCTGCAATACTGGAGCGTGGCACTGGAGGCTCCCGGAGTAAGAGTCTACCACATTGTTTTCATGATGGATGACGGCTAGAGGGAGAGTGCCTTCACTCGTAGGGTAAAATTTGATAGTCTATGTCTCCTCTCTTGGGACTTTCTTCTCTGAACCAGCCCAGATTTAAATTTTGCAGCTCTGCCTGGCAAGATCAGGCTTCTGGAGAACCAGACTAAGTTTTAACTAGTTTCTAATCACTTGGATTGGAATGACTGTGTGTGTGCGGAGAAAGATTCCACTGTGGGCAGGAGGACAGAATGTTTTGATTGGCAAGGTCTGCGTCAGGCACCACCTGAGTCCCTTGACTGGATTCAAAACCGAGAAGTTTGCAGGCTACCTGGTCAAGAATTGCTGAAGTACAGCAAATAAAACCATCTGGGACCAACATCCAGCCATGAACTCTTAAAATAATATGGAGAAGTGGGTTTGGAGAAGCAGATGGGACCTGTGATGCATGAGACCTGCAGAAATGCACCTGGAAGGGAAGGTAGAAGCAAAGCTGACTGGAGAGTTTCTGGTGGTGTACAGGCCTCTTCTGAACACTGGGGTGGGGGGTAGAAGACCTACATGGCTGTCATTTCCTGGACCTGCAGTCCTTTTTGAATAAGATGCCTCAGAAATGGCTTTTCTTGTTAAAACAAATACCACAGAATGTAGTGTGTCCTTGTTTATATTCCTTCTAATGTGCTTCTGCTTGAGCAAGCAAGCCCTTAATGTCCATTTCAATTAACGCAGCTGCCTCTGATCTGGGTGCTGTTGCTCTTGGATGCAGTGCAGTGTGAGGGAGGTCACTAAGGTGTGGGAGGCAGCGCTGCTCTTGTTAGGGGGCTTACAGACTCCGGCAAAAAGGAAAGATGAGGAATGATTTACTGCCTCCTTAATGAAGACCTCACTTTAAAGATGTCAGCCTGCCTCCTGCTTGATATAAAATGAATGTGGAAACCATTGGCAAGGCAGAGATCAGAGCAAAGGCTCTGAGAGCCCAGCCAGCGAGGAATGAGAGACATGTGCCTTGCTTGACTTGGGAAAACTTTCCCTATAACCCTGAGACCCTAGTAACCTCACCAGGGTGGAGGCTGTGTGCAGCTAGCCTGTTATCCTTGGGTGCCCTGATTCTGCCTCATATACTTTCTTCTCTCTTAGCCAAGATAGCTCAGGGCTACCAGCACATCTGCCTGTGGCATGAGGCCAGCATGGTGGTGAGTAAGCTGGGGTGGGAGAGCAAAGCAAGGTTTAGAGAGAAGCAGACACAACTTGCCAACCCTTCTTCCTCCTCTCTCCCCTCTCCCTTCCTTCATTCCAGATGATTTGTTCAGGAAAAGAACATGGATTTATGTTCTCCAAGAGTCAAGCTTCAGGAATGATTTTCCCCCTTTAGTAAGTGAGAGCGCTTGCTTTTCATCTCACGTCAATCATTATGAGCTCTCACTGGAGAACACCTTCTATATGTCAGGGGATAATAAACACATTATTTCTAGTTCTCAAAATAACTTCCTAGATAAATGGTATATGCATCTACTTTATAGAGGACAAAATTGGGGCCCACAGAACCACAGGAGCTTGTCCCATAAGTGGCAGGATTGGGGTTTCAACAGAGGCTTGCTCATTTCGATCTTTGGTTCCAGTGTCATCAATTATTGAACTGCAGGGAGGGCCAAGTTCCTGGCTAGGACTTGCTAATGGATGCATCTGAAATGAGTCTTCAAGTTTCAGACATTCACAGTGACAAGGATCCAACACAGACTAGTCTGCATTGTAGCAGGAGTCAAGATGTGAAGCTCTTGCCCTGCCCTGCAATTCTTTTGACAGGCAGCTTTCAGTCTCCAGGAGTTCCCTTCTGTGGACCTCATCTCTCAGCACAATGGGGAAGTTAGACTGAATATTCCAAGTGTTTTTGGAGTTTCAGTTCAACGCAATCTGACAGCACTTACTGGGGCCATCCTGTGGGACTGTGGTGAAGGACACAAAGAAACACAAAGTCTCGGGCCTAGACGAGCTAGATGTGGATGCTCTAGTAGTTGTATATAAAGACCACACAAACTTGGGAAGATAGTGTCTCATTCCAACTTAGCCAGTGGCATGTGTATGGCAGGGTATGAGGTGGGATTCCTGGAGGAGGCACCATTGGCACCGTTGGCACCTTAACTTGAAGAAGTATCAGAACATACATGTGGAGGTAGAGACAGAAGAGGGGTTTCCCAGCCCAACCACATGAAACAGAAGATGATCAGCCCATAAATTCACAAGAAATAACAAATCAGGGGCTGGAGACATGGCTCAGAGATTAAGAGCACTGACTGTTCTCCTGGAGGACCTAGCACCCACATGCAGCTGACAACTATCTTTAACTCCAGTTCTAAGCAGAGCTGATGCCTTTTCTGCCCTCCAAGGGAACTGCATGCACATGGTGTACATACATACAGACCAAATATGTACCAATAAAATGAAATATATAAATTTTAAAACAGTAACAAATCACTGTTTTAAGTCTCCAGGTTTTGTGGTGGTTTATTTTGCAGCAACTAACACAAACCCCAAGGTGTCTAGTTACGGACTTTAACCTAATAGCAAGAGATTGTCAGTTTTTTTATGTCTGCAGACATAATCTATTTGGCTTGCATAGTTATTTTAAAAATATGGTTTTATACTTAGAAACTGGGAGATTTCATGTGAAAATCCATAGTTAGGGGCTCTCTTGAAGAATCCTGTATCTTACACCTGCGTCCTAGCAACAGCTGGCCAGCTGTCACCTGTCTGTGTGTGCACTCTAGTTTACTACAGTGCCCTCCACTCCTTGTTATTTTGCTTCTAACATGCTTTCTGGCCCCTGCAGGCATTTGAATTTTGATTCATGCTGTTGGCATGGCAATGGAAAGGCACTGGAGGCTTCTGAGGAGAAAGGATGAGAGATGAGCAGTGCGCAATGCATTGGTGGGGGTGACTCTGGGGCACATGTAGTAAAAATCTATTTTTCGGACTGTCCAGAACCGTGAACTCTGACTTATGAGAAATGCTCCTTCTCCTTCTCTGATTGTAAGGTTCCAATTGAGTCACTGAGATCTCCCTCTATCTCCCACTTTATCATCCATGAGGATAGGTTAATGAATTGTTGGGGAGAGAAAGTGGCTGAATGTATGCTACGGGGCTCAGATAGTTTTGGGTTTAAATCCTGGTTCCCTCACCTGTCTTCTGTAAGACGCTGGCCATGTCACATCTCATCCTTGAAATGGGGAGAAACTGACTTTGTAGGGCTGATAGGATTTAAAGAGACAGTTGAATAAGATTAATTTTAAATGTTTTTCTGACCCTGAAACTTTAAAAACCTTCCCTGTATGCAGCTGAATGTAGAAACCAGTCCCTAGAGCTAGCCTACGGTGTATTTTCCTCAACCCACACACTGCTCTCTAGAACCCTGTAGCCCTTACATGCTCATCTTCACATTTGCTTTTCCTTCTTCGTGGAGTAGGCAGCCTTCTGTAAACAAAATCCTTATAAACATGTGCAGTCTGTTGGGCCCTACCCATCTGTTTTAGTTAGGAAATTACAGCTTCAAGTTAGAAAAACCACTCAAACTATGAAGGCATATTTGTTCATGTTGAAGTCCAGAGGTGAGCTGAGGAGATGGCTCCATCATTAGTGTGCTTGCCCGATAAGCATAGAGAACTGAGTTTGGCTCGCCTCCACCCACATAAAAAACTGGGCACAACAGCACATATCCATAATCCCAGTGCTGGGAGGCAGAGACTGTATAGCCAAGTTGTGAGCTCCAGGTTGAGATGTTTTCTCTCAAACAATAAGGTGCATGTGTGTGGGGGGCAGGGGGCACAGAAGAGATGGCTTAGCAGTTAAAAACACTGGCCACTCTTTCAGAGGTCTTTGATTTGATTCCCAGCACTCCATGGTGGCTAACAACCATCTATAATTCCAGTTCCAGGGGGATCTGATGTCATCTTCTAGCCTCCGTGGGTACTGCACTATAAACATGTAGTGCATAGACATACAAGCAGGCAAAATACCCACACACATAAAATAGAAATAGAAACAAATCTTTAAAAAAAGGCTCTTCCTGTAAGTGGTCCAAGGTGACATGTGAAATGGTCCTATACCCTCTTAACCAAGAAAACACTACAAAATCCTATAAACCAAGCAGTTCAAGACTTCATGTATATGATAAGAATATCTGTAAGACTGCTCAAGCAGGCAATCAAGGGTATGCATATTTGAAAAGTCATCAAGTCTAGAAGAAGATGTTACTTTAAAGAAGTAATAATGTGTGCCATTCTGTCAGTCTAATAGTGGAACTGGGAGGTGTGCCCAGGCCAAACACTGAGGCTGGGCATGCTGGCCTGAAAAAGGTGTTGATTTTTTTTTTCTTAAAAATTTGGAGAGTAAACCAGGCGGTGGTGGCACATGCCTTTAATCCCAGCACTTGGGAGGCAGAGCAGGCTGATCTCTGTGAGTTCAAGGCCAACCTGGTCTACAAAGTGAGCTCCAGGACAGAGTTACAATAGAGAAAGCCTGTCTTGACAAACAAAACAAAAAAAGTTTAAAGTGGGGAGAGATTAAGGAAGACGCCTGTATAACCTCTGTATACACACACACACAACCACTACCCCCAACTAAAAAGTCCAGAAGTGAGTGAATCTTCTGAACAGTTTCATCAGGTTTCTGGCTCAACTTTTCAGAAATATTTTCTAGGTTCTGTCTTCCTCCAAAACTTCTACCATGTCTTGTTTTTTGGCTGTTGTCCCACATGGTAACCGAGAAAAAATTTCTTCTGCAATGGTAGCCATCATAGTAGACTATGATATTCAGGAAACAAACAAACAAAAAACATCTTCATTCTTCCTTTTTATTGATCAATTGCCCTGGGTTTTTAAATTTTTATTTATTAATTTTGAGACAGTTTCTATATAGAGCTCTGGGTGTCGTGAAACTCACTATGTATACCAGTCTGGGCTTAAACTCAGAGAGATCCTCCTATCTCTGTCTCCTGATTAAAGGTATGCACCTCCACACATGGCTTGCCTTGGGTTTTTAATAATTAGGAAGACTGGAGATATGGCTCAGCAGTTAAGCATTTGTTGCACTGGCAGAGGACCTGAGTTTGTTTCCCAGCACTCACAAGGTGGCTCACAACCATCTGTAACTCTAGTTCCAGGGGACTTAATGCCCTCTTCTGACCCCCTCAGGCACCAGGCATGTATGTGGCTGCACAAATATACATGTAGACAAAACACTCATACACATAAGTCTTAAAAATAATAAGAGGTTATAGTATAGTCATTTAGCATACAGACTCTAAAACTGGACTCCATTATTTTCTAGCTGTATGGTTTTGGGAAAGTTAACCTCTTTTGTGACTGTTTCTATGGGAATTTTAATAGTACTTATTTCATAAAGCTGTTATGGAGATTAAATAACCTTGAAAAGGAGTCAGTACACGGCCTGGCAGGTAGTTTGTGTCTTGAAGTGTTAGCTAGTGTTGACAGCACATTTCCTTAGAAACTTCTCCCTTCAAATGATCATCTCATGAGACTCTTTTAGGAAACACTGAGAGTCTTTTTGACAATTCTTTGTTGAATTTATTATAGTCAACTAGAAAGCAAGCATTAAATGAGGGACCTACTATTTTATGCCCTGAAGAATGAACAAAATAGATAATAGCCTGTCCTTACATTGCTTACACTGTAGTGGAAAGTGGGTATGGAAGAAACACAAAAGCAAATAAACTGATTTCAGATGGGTCATTACTATGGAGAAGATTCCAGCAAGAAAGGTTATAAGTAGTGAAGGATTGCTATCTAAAATGTGGACAGGTAAGACTTTCTTTCTTTCTTTTTTTTTTTGAGACAGGGTTGTAACTCTGCCTGTCTTGTAACTCACTCTGTAGACCAGACTGGCCTCAAATTCACAGAGATCTGCCTGCCTCTTGCCTGTCGAGTACTGGGATTAAAAGCATGCACTCATGACTCCTGACCAAGTAAGACTTCTTTTTAAAAAGCCTAAATATGACTGGGCATAGCGGTGTACGCCATTAATCCCAGCACTCAGGAGGAAGAAGCAGACAGATCTCTGGGAGTTTGAGGTCAGCCTGGTCTACAGAGTGAGTTCCAGAACAACTAGAGAGTTACATAGTGAGACCCTGTCTCTAATAAAACAAAACAGAAAAGAAAAAAAAAAAAAGGAGGAAAAAGTAACGATGGTGAGGAGTGAGTCATACCAGTCTCTAGGAGAATAATATTTGAGGACAATACAACAGCAAAGGCCAAGTCCCAGAAGAAGTACTATACCTGACATGTTAGAAGACCGGAAAAAAGGCCAAAGTGCAGCTGGGGCAAAATAGCAGACAGACTGAAACTTACACCACATTAGAAGGGTGAGAAGTTACACAGGATCTTGTAGAATGTGAATGTAATTCTCCATGCCAGCAGAGTATCACCTGCATTTTTTTTTTTTAATAATGGAAATCAAGAACAGAACAGGGCAACAGCTGAAACTTGCCTAATAGTGGGACTGAAAGCTCAGAGACAGCTTCTCAGAGGAGATGGCTCCTGAGCTGAGTGTGGTGTGAACTGGAGGTATCTAGAGAGAAGTAGAAAGTGAAAAATGCCACAGAAGAAGGTGTTAATGGATTGGTATATTCAAAGCCAGGTGATGGTGGTGCACACATTTAAACCTAGCACCTGGTAGGTAGAGGCATATGGATCTCTGAGTTCAAGGCCAGGCTGGTCTACAGAATGAGTTCCAGGACAGCCAGGGCTACAGAGAGAAATTCTGTCTTGAAAAAAACAAACAAACAAAAAAACTAAAACAAAATATAACAAAAAATAGACTGGTATATTCAAGCAAAACGGTAAGACTAGTGCATACAGGAAGTGAGGAGTAGGGGTAAAACAAGAAAGGGCAGAGGAAGTTGGTAGGGGCTGGGCTGATTGATACAAGTGTTTATTGAATACCAGGGTGGAAAGTGGGTATGGCAGAGAGACAATAAGCAAATATACCGATTTCAGATGGGCCATTGCTATGGAGAAGAATCCAGCAAGAAAGGGTGTAAATAGTGAAGGTACAATGTACCACATATTGTACTAGGTCTGGGAGCACAGAAATATAAAAAAAAATCAGTAAAGAATTCCTGGTCTTGGAGCTGGGGAGATGGTTTAGTAGGTAAGGGAGATTGCTCTGCAAGACTTAGAACCTGTTTGAATCATCATTCCCCACCTAAAAAGGCCGGGCAACGCTATGATCCCAGTAGATGTAGGTAGAGGCGAGGCGGAGGATCAGGAGTTCAAGACCATGGCTACTGAGCAAGAGCAAGTACAAGGCCAGCCTGGGCTACATGAGTCCCTGCTTCACACTTTCTGTCCCTCTCCCCAAAATGTCATGAAATCACAGGTCTGAAGGGGATGGAGAATACAATAAATACGTTTCCAGCCTTCTGGGAGGTCTGTAACTGTAGCTGACAATGGTCCTCTTGTTCTCTCAGAAGTCCCCTGGTTCTCTTTGAGAGGCAGAGTGGGGATGTGGGTGGGAGATCCTGGAGACTGAAATATTGATTCAAATGGGAGATCCTGCCATGAGAAATATTCAGGAGGGAGAACCAACACCCAGATTAAGAAAACATTTCATCCCAGGTGGGCAAAACTACTTGACTAGCTTTTTTCCTTTCCTTCGAGGAGTGGCACCCAGACACCGGACACCGAAGCCTCTCCGCCCAATCCCAGCCCTCGCAGCGAGGGGCAGCACTCTAATTCCTAGAAAGTGAAATAACCCGGCTCTAATTACGTCGGGGACCCTGCCAGCACCGCCCGCACTAACTGGTGAGGTCCCGGCTCCAGGCCTCGCCCACCCAGGCACCGCCCCTTCGCCCCCCCTGTAGGAACCGCCTCCTTCCGGCTCCGGCTCGAGCGCAGACCCCCGCCTGCCCGCCGTGCTTGCGGGCCCACCTCCTTCAGGCCCGCTGCCTCCTCGGGGCTTCGGGGTTTCTCGTAGCACCGCCCCCGCTTCCGTAGGCCCCAGCCAGGCCCCTCGGACTCCTCCTCTAGGCACGCTCTCCCCTCAGCTCCGCCCTCAGCCTGTTTTCCCCCCCCCACACCCCCGCTCCCCCGGTGTGGTCGAGCCTGCCAGCCCTTAGGACCCCCGCCCCGCCTTCAGCTCCCCGCCGCTGGAAGCCACTCGCTCTTCTCCCTCAGCCCCGCCAGCCACCTCCGTCCCTCCTCCCTCCAGGCCCCGCCCCGGGCCCGCCCTCCTCCTCCTCCTCCTCTCGGCGCCGAAGCTCTGGACCTTTCCAAAGCCAGACGCGGGGGTGTGCGCGGAGCCCACGCGTTTGGAGAGCCGGGCCAAGGCAAGGCGGCGCTGAGGACTGAGTGCTCGGGTGGCTAAGGTGGCAGGATCCGTCCCGGAGGACGGACACGAAAACCAGGCCGGCCCCGAGGCGGCGCGCGGGCTGAGTGCAGAAGCCTGTCCGGCCCTCCTCCGCCTCCCCACGCGCGCTCCAGTGGTGGCGGCCGAGAGAAGGACTCGCGGCTGCGGGGCTCGCGCTTCTGTCAGTGCGGCGGGGCGCGCGAGCGGCGCGGGGCGCGGAGCCGAGGGGCGCTGAGGGGGCGGAAGCGGTCGCGGTCGCGACTCTTGCGCGTGTGCTTGGGCTCCTCACGCGGCGGCCGGGGCCGCCTCCTTCCTCCCGCCCTCCGAGAGCGGCCGCGCCGTCGCCTTCCGCGCCGCGCGGCTTCCTCCAGTCCTCGGCGCGGGTGAGTGGGGGCCGCGGGCCGCTCCTGAGGAGTGCGGGCGGGCTGTTCCTGGTGCCTTTCCGTTCCTCGGCTCCTCAGGCGGGCCGCTGCCTATATTTAGAAACTCTTTTCGGACGTTCCGGGAGTCCTGGGAGCCGGAGTAACTCCGGGCCCCCTCCCTCTGAGCTCCCCCCCCCAGGCCCGCCGCCCCGGGTCGCCTGCCCGGGGCCACCCGCACCCGCCGCTGGTCGTCCGGCGTTCGCAGCTTGCCTCTGGCCGTACGGCCGGGCCGGGGCCAGGAGTTGGGGGTGGGCCCGCGCCCGCTCGGAAGTTGGAGTCTTTTGTGCTCGCGCCCCGCCCCGACGGCGAGGCGAGGGGAGGAGGGGAGGGAGCGGAGGTTGCGCCGGGGAGGCCTCAGGCGGGCCAGGGCCTGGCTCTGGCCTCAGTCGGGGCCCCGGGCTTCTTTCGGTTTTCCAGCCCGGGCCGGCTCTTTGGGTTCCCTTAGGCGCGCAAAACTGGTTCTTCCTTTCCTCACTACGGGTCTGAGTGCCTCGCCAGCCACCCTTATTCGGTTGTTGTCACCTGGGGTGCAGAAGGAAACGACCAGCCCCCCTGCTGGGGCTGTGTCCCACACTTTGTTTGCTCTACTCCTCTTGATTGCCGAGCCTCAGTTTTCTCCTGGGTGAAATGGGGTCATGAAGGGACGCAGCTTCTCAGGGTGTTAGCGAATTCAAGCAGGGAGCTAGTACATGACAGAAGCGTTAAATGCCAACAGGTAACGTTTGATGAGATTGACCCAGGAACTTAGTGAATGCATTGTTTAAGTCCACGGCGGTCTTCAGTTGTTCATACTCACAGGAGCAGAAATCGAGGTGCAGAGAAACAGCTACAGAAGTGCAAAGCTGTTACTTGACTGTTACTTATTTCCTGATATGAGCTTGTGTCATTTCTGTGCAGAGGGCATTGTGATTTACCGTTAGGGTTCACACCATGTAGTTAAGAAATGTAACTCTGGGTTCCTCCCTAAGACATTAACTTACTTCCAAAAATAAAAATCCTCTTGTTGCTATCAGAATTCTGAGTGATTGGCAATTAGGGTGAATTTTTTTGCTGGTGTTGTGGTTAGATGGATCAAGAGATCTCCAAGTCTGAAACATAAATGAAGTTCTGAGTTGTTTAGCTTCACTGAGCTCCACCCTTTACTTTGTTTATAGCATGTCTCCCTCTTCCCCCAACCTCAAATCTTTTATGTTCTCTAAGATCCTAGTTGGATAGTGTTAAATAGCCCCTGCCTTCAACTCCCTGCCTTCAAATGTGTTATTTCTTTGTTTCTCAGTAAGGCCTAGAGGGGTTAAGGTGAACTAAAATTAACTTTGGCAGCTGTTTTCCTTTTGCAGTGAGTTTGATATTGGCTATGGGGATCATCTGAAAAATCAGACAGGGCTTGGTCTTGAGGAGGCTCTCAGGATTGCATTAGGTCTCTAGACCTGGTGGGTTTGCTATGCTTCACCCATCCCCTAAGATTCTGTATTTGATAGTGGTGGAATATAGGAGGTTGATGAATAGACCATACCTTCTTTCCTTTTAACTGACCCTTGGAAGGGGGAAGGTTGCCTAAATAAATGGACTATCTTGGTGATTACTAGAATTGCCAGCAGCTTTTTTTTCAGTGTAAGTTTTATTTTTTTGTTTGTTTTGTTTTGCTTTTTAAAATTTCTCCCATACATCAACTATTTGTTGAACATGAACTACTTTTTCAGGCCTCAAGATCAGGAATCTCAGGTAGTTTAGTTGGACATCTCAAAAGATCCTGTGTAGTCCCATCCAGTTTTTGTGCCTCAGGCTTGAAAAAGGAGGCCAGATGTCTGTTTTCTTAAGTTACCACTTTTGCTTGTGTTTACTAATGGTTTAGGTACTCTTTTGTAATCATTATCCGATTTCTAATCTAGTGTGAAGTAGTTGTAGGGCTTGTTTTTGCTTTATGCCTTTATGCCTTAGTGTCAAGCAGTGGAGATGTTTGCTTTAGGATCACAGGATTTAACCAGTGTTGACTTCTACAAGGAGCTGAGCCCACTTTTTGTGGTCGTTTGGGTCTGTTTCCTTTGTGTAAAGTCTCACAGGGTGCTGTGGGGACTACAAGAAAATGATTGTGAAAATGCTTGTTACAGTAATAACAGCTAACATTTATCAGTCATCAGACTGAAGATTTTTAGTAGAATATGTCATTTAATCCTTGGAACAATCTATGAACCAAGTATTATCCCTGCTTTACAGAAAAAACAGGTTGAGAGAAAGGTTATGGGACTTGGTGAGGGCCATGTAATTGGTAATTGGCCAAGCTAGATTCATTCTGCAGACAGTAACATTTAAAAGTCAGATGCTTTGAAAAATTGTGGTTTCAGCCAAGTAGTGGTGGTGCATGCCTTTAATCCCAGCACTCGGGAGGCAGAGATAAGCAGTTCTCTTGAGTTCGAGGCCAGCCTGGTCTATAGAGTGAGTTCCATGACAACCAGCCAGAGTTATAACAGAGACACCCTGTCTCTAAAACAAACAAACAAAAAAAAATTGTGGTGTCATACAGTATGTCATATTTTAAACAGTTGGCATTGTAATAGTTTTACAGTATGTAGTTCTATGGGATTAAGTGTATTTACATTGTTGTACAGCTGACATCCCCAAATTACTTTCTTTACCTCTACAACTGAAACTCTCCTGGTCAAAAACTAACTTCTTGTTGAAGACTCCTGGCAAACACCATTCTATTTCCTCCTGTAAATTTACTACTCTAGGACCCTCACAGTGAAGTGAAATATGAAATAATTCAATCTTTGTCCTTTTGTGATTGCCAAAACTAGCATTGCCTGCCTGCCTGCCTTCCTTCCTTCCTTCCTTCCTTCCTTCCTTCCTTCCTTCCTTCCTTCATAATGTTCGGTAAATGCAGAGTGATTTACTAGGTCTCATCTGCATCAGAGAGTGACATGAAGCCTTAGAGTAGGAATCCAGGCCTGGTTGTATCTCTGGCAAAGCCCTCTTCTCCATCTACCACAGTTCAAGCTTTATTGCTGAAGCTAGTTCTGGAATTATACTAGCCCCTATATTTTCAAAAGAAATCTTCTACCCTTGAACTAGAACCCAGACTCCTCCATGTTCTCTCACTGTTTATGTCTACTTACTTGGCCATTGAGGGTTTGGGCATACAGAGCTATAGTGATCAGGAATAGCAGAACTATGAAAGCACCTTGGATCAAACCTTGTCAGCTGATTAAGTGGATTACCTCAATGACAAGCTCCCCTTTCTATAAAGGCACACAAAAGGGATTAGAGTTTGGAGTCTAGAGTCTTAGAAGTTCTTATGGACCTCTGCTGTAAGTGTTTAGGGTGGGGTTAGGTGGCACATTTAGCCTTTCAAAATTCACTTTGCTTTATCTGTTTCTGTGTCTTGTAGTGAGATTTTTATATTTATGAAAATCAGCTGGAATTTGGTTCTGATGATAATGTAGCTTTGGAGTAGGGAGGGAGTGATCCAGACTTGGAGAATAGAACAACAAACATTATGTTGTCCTCTAAAAATCTGATCGCCCACTTTGCCTATATACTAAAGTCAGAGAGTGTTGAATAGTATGTCTTTTTTCTTTTCTTCTGTGGTGCTTGAGATTGAACCTGGAGTTCATGCATAGAAGTTAAGCCCTCAACCTCTGAGCTAGGTCCCCAGTTATGGATAGAGGCTTTTTATTTATTTTTATTTATTTAAATTTATTTTTATTTTACTGGTGTTTTGTCTTTATATATGTTTATGCTCCATGTGTGTGTAGTACCCAAGGAGGCCAGAAGAAGATAATCAGATTCCCTAAAACTGGAGTTTCAGGTAGTTGTTAGCTGCCATGTGGGCAGTGGGAATTGAATCCAGGTCCTCTGAAGAGCAGCCAGTGCTCTTAACCATTGAGCCATCTCTAGCTCTTGGATAGAGGCTTAATAGTTGATAGGGCTGGATGGCTATTTAGACCACCCTTCTAACATTCCAGATGTCTACTTGTTTCATTGAACACATCATTGTTGGAAAGTTTTTTTTTTTTTATTTTATTTACTGAAATTATTTATTTATTTTTTTGGGAATGGGTTTTACTATGTAACTTAGAACTTACGTAGTGGCTGGACAAAGGTGGTGCATGCCTTTAATCTAGCACTTGAGACAGAGGCAGGAGGATATTTGTGAGTTTGAGGCCAGCCTGATCTGCAGAGTTGAGTTCTAGGACAGCGAGGTCTACAAAGAGAAACCCTGTATCAACCAAAAAAACAAAAACAAACAAACAAAACAAAAAAAGCTTGGAGCTTGGGATACTTCTACCTTAGCCTGGAGTAACAAGAGGTAGCACTGGTGATACCTGCCTTCTCAGATCAGTTTTGAGGCATTTACTAAGCATAGTATTAGGCTTGAGGATTTGGGCACATACAGTCAGGAAAAGAGACACGAGAAGTGTGACAAGGATGGGGGCCATGAAAGCATAGAGGACCCACCCGCATTGGTGGGTCAGGAGAGCATCCTTGGAGAAGCTGGCTGGGCATAAACATAAGCCAGAAGAATGAAATTTGGGGAACCAGGGGAGAGGCAGGGATAGGATTGTTCAAGGCAGAAAGAAATGTAATTCTAGAGATGGTAATGGTGTTAGGTGAGACTTTGGTTATTTACTGTATCATGTACAATTATAGGCATTTAACATTTGTTAACCTCTTCCCTGAGAGAAAGCTAAAATTATTATCATCCTGTAGGTCAAGGAAACAATCTCAGGATTATATGAATTTCCCAGGTCAAGTGTAAAGCCTCAGATAAGTGGATGTGGTATAGTGAGACTGGGAAGGTAGGCAGAGTAGAAGTCACCTTACAGAAGGGCCATGTTGACCCTGTGGAGGACATTAGACCTTATCCCAAGGTGAGGGGTTTGTACATCTTTTGAAGGATATCTCTGGTAATCTACTAGGGGAGCGGACAGAGCTAGAGCACTATGTGTAGAGGTCAGTTAGCCAGGTGCAAGGTTCTGGTGTTTCAGATGACAGTAATCATAGAGTATGTATGCATGAAAAAAGTGAACCAAGTAATAAGACAGACTGTTGGAATGGAGGATAAGGAAGGAAGCACTTTTTACCTGTCACATAGGTGAGGATTGAGTGGGAACATGAGGAAATACAATAGGAATGGGTGAGGATTTGTCTTATAGGGTTGGTTGTCTTTCATCCGCTTTCATTAATCTCTATAGATAACAGTTCTCTATCAGAGCTGGGGCAAGTGGAGAAGGGAGATGGGTGTAGCCATTGATTCAGGGTAAAAGACAGTTTACTCTTTAGCCTCCTTATAATCTAAAATCTTTAAGCCTCTGAGACTTACTGCTGACTGAGCTACTCTGATTATAATGCTCCTTCTGAACTCAGAGCTGTATTGATCCACTCACCTTCTGTTCTGGCTCAAACTCTAAGCTGCTGGTTCAAACTGATCTTCTGAGATGGCTGACTGTTTCTGACTGAACTCTTGACTCTGGCAGACTTACAAGGACTGACTCTGACTGCATCAGACTGAACTGCTCTGCTAGGCTTCAAACTCACTCTTTCAGTCTGATACTGACTGCTGACCTGCCTAAGTCTGCCTCAGACTCTTCAGACTTCTTCTGTGTCTGTCTCATGCTGCTTCAGACTGCTTGACACTCTGAGCCTGCTTTTCTTTGAGGGATGGGCATGTTCTCACCCTGACTCGCTTTGCCAACTCTTCCCTGATTTGTCACTTGGCTTGACCTTCACTCAGCTCAACCATCACTTCTGTCTAACACTGATTCTTCTGAATACTGGGATTAAAGGTGTGTACTATATTCTTTCTACATTTCATCCGGACCAACCACACAGGTCTCTGAATGTGATCCCTTCATATAGACCCCTGGATGTGATCCCTTCTCATAGACCCCTGGATGCGGTCCCTTTTCATAGATCCTTAGGTGTGATCCCTTCATATAGACCCTTGGATTTGATCCCTTCCCAGCTATTACACATGCCTTTCAATGTGCTTCTTTACTAGAGCAGCCATGTTGCTGGATTAAATGATTAATATTCTTCTACAGTGGGGGTTACTGTGACTTCAAAATCTTATTTGACTAAACTGAGTGTTGTAAACAATAGTTTTGGAAAGGGAAATATTAGTTCCCAGGCATCTAGATCCTGTATAGCTGCAGAGACTACTTTTGTAAAGCCAGGATAATCTTATATTTTCTCTAGACAACATTGTGTAACATTTTATGTTCCAGTATTTCTATAAGCATTGTCTCCTTAGCTATGCATTGGAAAAATAAAATGAGTAAAAGAGCCTAAGGAACTCTTTTTCTAGAAGAGCAACAGACCTTAGTGACTTTGATATAGCGATGGAGTGGGGAGAGTAGAGGATGGTAGGATTAAGCAGTACAGGACAGGATAGGACTGTATCAGGGACTATTTTTATTAGGGGTAACAGACTGGAGTCCTGTTTTCCAGACTTCTTATCAGGTGGTAAATGTTCAGGTTTGTTCATGTGAATAACTAAGGAAAATGAGATGACCCAACGTTCCTTTTAGCAGTAACATTTAGTGACTATTATCTTTAGGAGAGGTACTTTCCCCCTCCAGGCACCTTAGGCATTGTTAGGGGCTGGGTAGAGGAGGAGATAGCAAGAGGGCTTTTATGTGAGTGCCTGTAAAAACAGTACTCAATTTTAGCTTCATGTTAAGGGAAGAAAATAACAGCAATAATGCCAGCTTGCTTTTTCTGGTAGGTAAGGAAAAGGTAGGAAAGGAAATTTTGAGTTCTGTGCTCAGGTGCAGCTCACAGATAGTTGGAAGATTATTTAGAAGCCTGAGGATTATTTGGTCTGGTCCTTTGCTTCTAAGTGTGTTAGTGTGAACAGGCCTCTTTCAGTCACTAATCCTGTTTTCCTCATAAAGTAATCTAGGAGGTCCCTGAAATTCTATAAAGGCCCAAAAACTAGCAATAGGAAGTGGTCATAGAACAAAATTTGAGGTTCTTTTCTACCCCATCCTCTTTTCCTTTAGATGAATACATAGAACTATGCCCAGGCACCATTGTTAACCTTTCTCATTGTTTCCATGGCACTTCCTTTTTCTTCCATGTTAAGTTTCTCATCATTTCATAATGGCTTTTGTAGTAATATATGTGCTATACCTCTTGAGGAAAGAGGAAGATGAGATATGATCCCTTTTTTTTCTAGTCTCCATCTCTAGAAGAGCACTTCCAGCTGTCCTGCTCTGGATGGTAGGGTAAGGAATCTGGATTTTGGCTGAATTCGTAGGTTTCCCAGAGGGCATGTACATTGGGAATGTTGAGAGTTGGAGAAAATGCAAATTGGCCATCCTCTCACCATGTCTAGTGAGTCTAAAATAGCAGTTAGTGGGCTTTTGATGCTGTGTAAACTCATGTTAATTACAATTACCTAAGACTGGAATCTTAGTCTTCCTTTCTGTAAAACAAGGTCAAAGGACTAAATCTTTTTATTATTATTGTGTGTATATATGA
This sequence comes from Cricetomys ansorgei, assembly GCA_026225945.1. Classification (NCBI taxonomy): domain Eukaryota; kingdom Metazoa; phylum Chordata; class Mammalia; order Rodentia; family Nesomyidae; genus Cricetomys; species Cricetomys ansorgei. The sequence continues at coordinate 5,059,825 of JAMJFZ010002117.1, forward strand.
GTATGATGCATGTGTGTTAGTAGGCATGTCTGTATCATGGCTCAAGTGTGGAGGTCTTCTGGGAGTTCTCTCCATTCACCCTCAGTACTGAGAATTGGATCAGGTCATCAGGTTCTACGTTGCAAGCACTTTGACTTGCTGATCCAGTTAGCTGGCCCTGAAATAGATAATCTTAAGTGATACTTCTATTACAGTTTTATGGAAGTGGTTTAGGAATTTGTCCCTAGAAGGAGACAAATTAAAGGTATCTCAGGGTTAAATTCTGGGAGCATCAAATATACCTTTTACTATATAAACAGTTGGATATTGCTTTTTAGAGTGGACAGATAGCTGAAAAATTATGAGGTTAATTTGTCAGAGTTCCATTATAATCTTGGAGTTGAAGTCCTATAGGGTCAAACTTGGGAGCTTAAGTCTCTATAGAAAATTACATTAAATATGTGACGAACTGTCTGAAAATCACATAATAAAATGAAAGTAGAAACACTTAAGTATAGCACAATAGTAGGGATGGAAAGTACTAGTCCCCAGTCATCATGTTTGTTTTTAGAGACAGGGTCTCTATGTAGCTCTGACTGTCCAAGAACTTACTAGACAGAACAAGGTAGCCTCAAACTCACAGAGGCCCACCTGCTTTTGCTTCGCTAGTGCTTGGATTAATTGGTATATGCCACCATACCTAGCCCCCAAACAAGCATTTTTGCAGAGCTTTTAGCCTTATGAAGTAGGTACCCCTACTGAGAACACCTGGCCCTTGAAATGACACCTATAGAGAATAATAGTTCAGTTTGTCAAGCCAAGATTGATTGCTTTACTCCAAATAAATATTCTCTTTTAGAAGGCAAAGTTGTGAAGCTTAATGTTTTTGTCCAGGTTTTCTTCATTCTGGAGGCATTTATCTGGTATTTCACTGTCTCCTGTTTATTAAAGATTTTAGTAAGCTTAGTTAAAGGTGATGTTTGCATGGTTTCTGTTTGTCTAGTTTGCTTTGTAATTCTTTGTGCTTGTGAAAGCACGCCTAGCAGTAGATTTAAAAGGGTCATTTCTGTAGCTCATCAATTCGTTAGGTCTAGTTTTCTTTGTGTTAGGTCTGATCGTGATATACTGAGAAGTCACATGTTGCTTATTCCTACAGACCATTTTAAGGCTTTTGGACTTTGTTCTTTTAGGTAGCTGTAAGCTGTCACTGAGGAATGGTGCTATCAATATAATAATGAGGACTGTGGAACAAAAGAATAACTTGTTTTAAAGTCTTGCTGAACAGTAATGGTGCATGCCTTTAATCCCAGCACTAGGGAGGCAGAGGCAGATGGATCTCTGTGAGTTTGAGGCCAGCCTAGTCTACAAAGCAAGTTCCAGGACAGCCAGGGCTTTTACACAGAGAAACCCTGTCTTGAAAAACCAAAACCAAATAAACAAAACCCTTAAAGTCTTACCTTAAATTGGTTTTTCACATCAGTTAAAATAGCCCTTTCTATGGTTAGTGTCATAAATAGGGCTATGTGCTACCTTGATGATGTAATATGGATATGTTTGGAAATCCCAACAGCCTATCTTTCATCCCTGTTCTCATGTAGTCATTACAGCAATATCATGTACCTACTGTGTGTTCTCCTAGTAGAGAACATAAAAACCAAGTAAGGTATGATTACAATCTCAATTATTTTTCAATACTGGGAAGGAAACAGGTAAGTAAAACAAATTCGGGTTGGCTATGGCTCATCGGATACAGAAATTTGCTGCCAAGCCTGATGACCTGAGTTTGATTCCTGGGATCCACATGTAGAAGAAGAACCAACTCCTGCAAGTTGTCCTTTGGCCTTCTCATGGACATTATTGCGAGAATACTATACACACACTCTAAATAAAATTAAAACAACTGACAGTTTGTATCCCATTCCTACCTTTGCTTCTCTGGCCTAGATACTTGAGTTGTAAGTTCAGACTGGAAATAGCATAATTGGTGGATAAATCACTTGGTAAAAAGGCTTTATATGATTCTCTGACTTCTAGTGTATTGATTTGTTTTTGGTATTTTCTTCCTTTTTCCTTTTCTTCTGCCTGTTATCCAGTGGTTTTATCTTTCATGTCCAGTGTGTCTGTATCTAATATGTCCAGTCCCTAGCAATGTAAAGTCAAGAGCATTAGTATAGGGGAGAACACTTCCTTGTTGAGGGTTCAAACGTCCACCTAGCACCTTCTCTAATTCTTGTATTGGTTCTTTGGCTGGTTTCCAGAAAGATTTGGTGTTGTCTGGCTTCTGGTTTAAGAATAAAGAGAAATAAGTTTCATATTGAATTATTACATACTTTTGGTATAAAATAGGTCTCTGTTTTGTTTGTAGTACAGTTATTTGAGTTGCGATTTTTGGAATTTGATCCATTTGTAATTTACTAATTGTGATTTTCAAAGCTCATCACTGTGACTGCCTTCTTTAATTGCTTTGTTGCATGGAGTTCTAGACAATGGAAATAGAAATGGAGGGAACATGGAGGTTAAAATTTAGAGGGTCCTCCCTCTAATTTTTAATGGGGTGAAGAGATGGCTCAGTGGTTAAGAGCACTTGTTGATCTACAGGATCCCAGTTTGATTCCTACCACCCACATGTGGTTCATAGCTGTTTGTATTTCCAGTTTCAGGAGACCCAAGGCCCCCTTCTGGCCTCTGCGGATACCAGGCATGATCATGGTGCACAAACATGCAGGCAAAATACTAATACATAAAATACAATAAATAATTAAAAAGTAAATTTTTAAAAATATTTTTTCAAAAAGATTGAGAGTATGCCTTTGTCAACCCTTGAAGGTTAGGGATAGTGTTGAAGGCAGTGGGCCAAACTGGAGCCCACTGAGGTACTTTCAGACCTTATAGTCTCTTTGAGGAGATAAAACTTTATAATGAGGTGTCTTAGACAACTAAACTTTGGAAAGGAAGGTCTGCTATTATCTGGCCCAAATAAATTGGAGAAATCTCCCCCCCCCCAACCTCCATTTTCTCAAAGATAGGGTTAATATTCTGTTTTCCTTACCATGTAAGGGGAAAATTAGGTAATGTTACTAAAAGTACACCAGAAAGTAAAATGGTAAGGCAGTTTTAATGTGAAGAATCTATGAGTCATTTGTCAGAAGTAATAGGTAAGTGTCAGGGGTTTCCATAGGAAGGGAAATCTCTTTGGGCTGTAGTCTCTAGAATTGGGAGAAATCAGTTGAATAACTGAGCTGGGTTGGTCTCGTAGTGTAAGGATAGTGACTTGTTTGCCTGAGACTGTCCTCATTTCTAATATTCTGAATGATTAAATACCAGTATTTCTGTTTCTGGACTATCTTACCCAGGTTCTACCCAGAAGCAACACCCAAAAAGCAATACTTTTTTCTCAATTAAAGTAAATCTTTTTCACCCTCCTACTTTTCTAAGAAGTCATTAGAAATTTAGAATGCAGAGATAGACAAGGTCTTGCTTAATTCAGTGAACATTGAGCAGAGATACAGATGATTAACCAGAGTAGCAGTCATATTTCTGATAATGAAAGGGGGGGGAGGAGATTTCCCATTCCCATTCCATCTTAGTTAGAGTTTCTGTGATAAAACATCATGGCCAAAAGCAGATTGGGGAGGAAAGGGTTTATTTGTTTTTACAGCTTCTGGTCCGTCATCAAGGGAAGTCAAGGCAGGAACCTGAAGGCAGAAACTGGTACAGAGGCAACATAGGAACTTACTGGCTTGCTTGATCTCCTTCCCCTCTTTCTCTGTCTCTTTCTCTCTCTCTTTATAAAATATTTCTAAGATTTATTTTACTTTGTGTATATGAGTACTTTGCCTGCAAGTATGTATGTGCACTATGGTTATGCATAGAGATCAGAAGAGAGTGAAGGAATCCCCTGGATCTGGAGTTACAGGTGGTTGTAAACTACCATGTGGGTGCTGGGAACTGAACCCAGATCCTCTGCAAGAGTATCAAGTGTGTTTAACTGCTGAGTCTTCTTTCTTACCTATCCAGGACCACCTGCACAGGGGTGACATCACCCCCCAGTGAGCTGGGTCCTCCTACATCCATCAGTCATTATCAAGGTAATGCCCTATAGACTTACCTAAAGGTCAGTCTGTGGAGCTATTTTCTCAACTAAGAGTTCTACTTCCCATGTATGTAGAGGGTTTTTTCTTAAGTGGAGGAGAAGGAAAGGAAACAATGAGATCTAGAGATTCTCAGCTCACCTATTACTTGTGTATTTGCTCAGGGAAAAATGGCCATTTCTCTTTTAGTTTTTATGTTGCCAGTGGAACCTTGCTGGGTGTTCATTTTCTGTAGTTTACCAAATCACTTTGAAGGATGGCATGAACATAGATCATGTCTTAGAGCCTTTCTTCTTTGTTCTGTGAGCAGATATTAGAAAATGTAGCTTAAATTACCTGGTTGGGGGAAATAGATGGCCCTGCTACTCCCTAATGTTAAACATAGGTCAGCTCTTGATTCTGTGTATGTTTGTAGGGTGTTTGTTAAGAGTCTGGGGGTATTGGTGCTTCCACTAGGGGCATTTACCAGAGGGCTATTAGGCTTCTGATCCATTTGAATATTTGTTTAAAAAATCTGACCTGGGTTCTGAATCTGTTTTCATATTAATTGCTACAGTGAATTGTGTGCCCATTTTGTAGTGATGCCATACTCGGTACCATGTATTTGTGCTAATAGAGCTGATATTAAAATTTTGTGCTAAGCCCTTTAAATCTTTTAGTTTTACCTCAGCCCTAAGAAATAGATGCTGTTGAGTCCTATAAACCAGTGGTGTGTGTGTATGTGTATGGGGGACACACTCCATAAATATAACTTGGGAGACCTGGTAAATAAAAACCAAATGTTTTTCTAGCAATAAACTTCCCGGAATTGAGTTACTATTTCATGGCTAACTAATCTTTTCTGTTGTTGAGCAACAGTGTTTTGTTTTTTGTTTCTTGTGGAGCTGTTGAATGAGTCAAGAGGCAGTAGAATAATGGAGTGTCAAGGAGTAGCAAACATTCAGGTGGGACTGTTCTCTCCCAATGGCATCTAATGAAGACAGTTTTGCTCTTTTGCAAAAAAAGAAAAATTTAGTTGTGGACTTCAGAGAAGCAGCCCTTTTGGAAAAAAAAAAGTTCCTTTAACCTTGGAAAACCAAATGTTTTCTGTTTTAGATCTCTTCATAGTATCTTATGCTCTAAATCAGAGATTTAAAACTGGCAGTCCCTGGGTTGTTATGCCCTGTGTACGTGCTGCCTTGACCCATGGTGTTTTTAATTTGAGTTAGACCGTGAGATAGTCCTGGCATGTGTGCTACAAGAGTGACTAATGGCATGTAAAAATACATATTTTTTTGTTAGTGTATAAAGTAATGGGTTTCATTATTTCACCTTCATACATACATTGTAATTTGTTCTTAGCCCACTTCCTACTGCCATTCCTTATGCTCTCTGCCCTCCTTTTACTGGTCCTCAATCCTTTCTCTAAAATCCTTATTTCTGTTTTCTTCTCTCCCTCCTCCCCTGTCCCTTTTCCAGTCCCTTCTGGTAAGATCTCTTGGTCTTTTTTCTACTTTTAACACACACACTGAACTACACCTAGAATCTACATACGAGATATGTATAATGTCATGATTTTGCTTTTCTTTATGGCTGAATAAACTCCATTGTGTGTATGTAGCACATTTTCTTTATCCACCCATCTATGGATAGCTAGGCTGGTTCCATTTCCTGAATATTTTCAGTAGCACAGCAAAAACATGGATGTTCAAGTATCTTTGTGGTATATTGACTTAGAGTCCTTTGGGTGTATACCCAAGAATGATACAGCTGGGCCATGTGGTAGTTCTACTTTTAGTTTTTAGTTTAGTTCTTTTTGAACCTCTACTGGCTTTTGCACAGTGGCTGTACCAGTTTACATTCTCACCAGCAGGTTTGTCTTTTCCCCACATCCTTTTTTAGCACTTGTTGTCCCTTGTTTTATCTGGTGGCAAGAATATTTATTACTTTTTAAGATATTTATTGAGCATTTGTATTTGAGAACTGTCCAGTTTATTGGCTTATTTATTGGCTGTATGGGGGCTTTGCATTTATTTTTTGCAGTTCTTTATGTATTCTAGATATTAATCCCTTTTTCAATATATAGTTGGCAAAGACTTCCTATTTTATAGGCTGTTTCTTCACTCTGGTGATTGTTTGCTTTGCAGAAACTTAAAAATTTCATTCAAAATTTGTCACTTTTTGGTATTATTTCTTGTAATACTGGAACCTTTTGGGAAGTCATTGTCTTTGCCTGTATCTTGATGTGAAAAACTATGTTTTTGAACAGGAATTTTCTTTAAAAAACATTCGTTTGTGTGTGTGCATGCCTACCTGCATAACAGAGGATCCATTGGAGCTGGAGTTACATGTATTGGGGGATTGCCTGATACACGTGCTGGGATAGACAGTAGCAGGGGCTGGAGTGTGATGTGAACCATGAGCAGTTCCAGTTGTGGAAGTGGGAATAAGCCCTTTCTGTTCTAAGGGTTCATTCATTTGAATGAACCTTTGAGTGTTTGAACCTTCCTTTGAATCTTGTGGCTCTTTTACTGGCTTGCCTTTGATCATTTCACATGGCTTTTTTGGGACCCTGTGACTGTGTTCTTTGGGAAATGTTCTGCAGCATCATGCTAGCATGGAAGAAGCCTGCACAATCTTCCTGTTTCCTTTTACTGCTTCCTTATGGGTAAGCTCCTTCAGACAATAACATATTTGTCCTAAAGTTTGCAAGAGCCACACTATTACTTGTTGTCTCATGAGACCCAAGCAGGATACCAGTGGCCATTTTTGCTTTTTTTTTATCTTCTACTTTTGTCTTTGAAACTTTGTGGATTTATTTTGTTACCTGTTTAGCTTCTAATTTGCTTTATAGCCAAGGATAAGCCTGAACTTTTGGTTATAGAGAGCCTTTTGAACTTCCAGTAGATCAAATGTCACTAGATCTTGTCAGTTATTAGAAAATTTCAGTTGGCCTGAAACTTCCTGTGTAGACCAGGCTGACTTTGAACTCAGAGTTCCACCACCAGGCTCTGCTTCCTGAGTGCTGGGATTAAAGGTATGTTTTACCATGCTGCCTGGGTTTCTCTCTTGTAACTACCACCTCCTGGTATGCTTTAAAAAAAAAAGAAAAGACAAGGTCTCACTTGTCTAGATCAGGCTGGCCTTGAACTCACATGCCTCAGCTTCCCAAATGCTGGGATTAAATGTGCCATTATGTCTGACTGTTTTATGAGGAATTTAGTTTGGGTTTTTTTTCTCACTGGAGTAGTCTGGAATCTTCTACCTCACAAGAGTCTCCTATGGGCAGGGCATTTCAGGACATTTGGCCAGAGGCCAGCAGAGGCTGTCTAGAGTCTGACCTGTCAGAAGTGTTGCAGTGGTTCCTAATTAGAAATGGATCTATATGGGCTTGTAGCCAGACCTGGGGAGATTCTGATTACCATGAAATGGATCTGGTTATACTTGTTAGCACCATGGTTCTGAAAGTGTAGTCTCTCCTGGGACCAGTAGCAGGCAGTGCTATCCTGAACAAATAGAAAAGGGGTGGCGAGTTTGTATTCTCCTTTGTTGTTTTCCTCACTTTACAAACTCATGATAGTGCCTAGTTATAGACCACCTCTTCAGATGGAAAAGTCATTTATTTAATGCTTACTAAATGCTAAATAGTCAGGTAAGTTCTTTTTCATGTTTATTTCTTCCAAGTTACTAGAGTAGGATAGAAAAGAAAATAAGCTGAGAGAAGTCAAAGCAAAAAGATTTGACTACTCATTGTGATGTAGCATATTCTCTGTCCAGCAATATTTGAGACGCAATTACAATTGCAGCTTCTGAATTGTTTTGTACCAGGCCCACCTTTACCTCATATATACTCAGAGATCAGGTCCTTTCCTTGCAGCCCTTCAAAGACGGGAGGAAATTTCTTTAAAACCAGTAGTGAGATAGTTATTAGTGGGGAGCTGTGCTTGCTTTTGCTTCCTCATTTCCTTTTCAAGGTCTCTAAGGAATGAGCAGACTCTAATGGGAGTGATCAGTCATCATTTGGACTCAATAGAAGGGCTTTCAGAGTGACACCCTCTCTGTTCAGTGAGAACCTGAAGGCTTAACACGTTCAGCTACCTGTGTTGTGTCAGGCCCAATTTCTCCTACTGTTGGTCATTCAACAAATACTCGATAAGTGTTGTCCTATGTCCTATTAGCACTTCTCTAATGCTAAGGATTTTTAGATAACTTCACAATCTAGCATCATTCAGGAAAGGATAAAAACTATGTATAGTAAGATTGTGTGTGCTCCTTAATAGGTTCATGTATAAGGAGGTTCATGGGCTTTCCTGGGGAAAATAAATAATATGTGTTGTTGTTTTACTTTGTTTTGCTTTGTTTTCTTCAAGACAGGATTTCTCTGTTGTAACTCTGGCTATCTTGAAACTTACTCTGTAGACCAGGCTAGCCTTGAACTCACAGAGATCAGTCTGCCTCTGTCTCCCCAGTGCTGGGATTAAGGATGTGTGCCACCACTGCCCAACTAGGTCTCAAACTCTTAATCTTCCTGCCATACCTCCTGAGTGCTGGGATTACAGGGTATGTCACAACACTAGACTCTTGCCTATAGTTCTCCCCTCCCTTCATTTTTTCTTTTTGGAACTCTTATATAGATCAGGCTGGCCTTGAACTCACAGATATCTGCCTGCCTCTGCCTCCCAAGTGCTGGGATTAAAGGTGTGCACCACCATACCTGGCTTTGCCTGTGATTTGAAGGAAAAGTAAGAGTTAAGGTAGGTATGGGCACCCCAGACCAAGGGACCAGCACAAACAAAAGCATTCAGGAACCCAGGGTAAAGGAGTGAACGTAAAAATAGTTCTTAAAATATAGCAAGTCAGGTTGAGCCCTTGCCCTTTGCCACCTTTCAGCTGTAGCTATTGGGTGACAGTGATGTAGGGCTACAGGTAGAGGAGAAGTTAGATTTATTAGCAGGTACCAATTGAAATTTCTAGAATTCTGTAGAGGGAATGAGGGAGGAAAGCTGAAGAACCGGCTGTCTTTTGGACCAAAGCCTACCAGAGATGCTGAGTTTTTGGCAGTGATTGAAAATTCTGGCCTGGGCAAATTGGTTGGTTTTTCTGGCAAAATCCAGTTCCCTCCATATAGTCCACCCCTCTCCCTCTCGTTGGGCTTTTAAAAAAAGAAATTAATGGAATCTGTTCAAAATACCTCTGAAATGAAATTATATTTTTAACTCTAATTACCCTAATTAAAACTTGACAGCCGTAATTCTGAAATGGCAGCTATAGTAAGTACCCCAGGCCTGTGACAGACTTACTTACCCAGATGAAATGTTTTGTTCTGGGTTTAGAACAATTCTTTTATTTTCCTCATCAGCCGCTTGGTCTTTGGTCCCACGGATTTACCTAGCAAGGGTAGCTGTAATGGTGGGCTACAGGCTTATTCCTGGACACAATCTCTGTAGAGGTGTGCCTTGAGATGGTGATCAAAATGGTTGTTACCACATATATTTGAAATTTTTTCTTCAGTTGAAATTGGACTTAAGTCTTTGATTGAAATTCTCTGCTTTGAAGACCAAGGAAATGGTACTTGTTTAGATTATTGATTTAGGGCTAGATCTCACTCTAGGGTAAATTTATGGCTAATATTAAGGACACTGTTCAGCCACCTGCGGTGATAAGTGCTTGTAACCCTTGTATTCAGGAGGCTGTTGGCAAGAGGATCACTAGGAATTCAAGGCTAGTCAAGACTTGTCTAAAAAAACCCCAAAAACCAAAACACCCACAATTTGAGGTTAGGAACAAGAAAGTCTGAAAATAGTCTCTTCACATATTTCTTACTCTTCTAATTACACGATCTTGATGGCTGCCTAGTCTTAACTAGTGGCTAGCCTCAAAAAAGATCTTGGGGTGAGGACTAGGTCCAAACCCATGAAGTCAACTGAAGAATCAGTTGATATTACTGAGTCAAGAATTCCGCTAAAATCAGAGAAGCCTGTTAAGTTACCAGACGTTGTCTGCTATGTTTTATATTAATAGCCAGAAAGATATAGTTGAATAAGACACAGTCCCTGCTCCTGAGAACTGTAGAATTGTGGTAAGGCAATGATAGGTAAGGAACAGCCATTCGCATATGATAAATTTCGTAGGGTAGAATAAACGTTAGTGTTATATAGCTTGACTGCCTTACGTATATGAGGTACTGAACTGAGAACATAGGTACTTTAGATACAGATTCTATTTTGAAGAGCGCCTAGTAAGTTATGACACGTACGCATGTGAAAAGTTGACTGTAACACTCAACATGTGGATGATATGCTGGAATTGGTTTACCTGGAGAAGAAGCTGGTCAGGAAAAGTGAGAAAGACTTAATTTTGCCACTGATTATATACAAAGACCACAACTCCCTTCCCCCTGCCACTGCCGCACACTGTGGAGCTTGTCCTTAAAAAGGGATATAGAAGAGGAATGGGGAAAAGCATTGCAGGTATTAGGAAATAGCTTGGTCAAAGTTAGCTGTCAGGTGACGACAATAGTCTGGTGTGATTGGAGTAATATGCAGGGAAAGGATATGGTAGATGATGAGGATAGAGTTTAAACTTTATCCCATAGGCAAGAGGAATTGAATCCATTGAGGTATGGGGCTGAGATAGCTGTGTATATAATTTATTATCTGATAGAGGTGATTGGAGACAGTAGATTAGTCAGAAAAAATGTCAATAAACTATGGTCATTGTGGATTCCTTCATTGGCTCTCCTCCTCTGGTGGTTGCTAAGCTGCTGGCCATTAGCTCAGCTTTGGGGAAGAAAGTGCAGGGCAGGTCCCTGCTGGGTCTAGACAGGTCTTTGGGAGGAAGCTGAGAGCCAGGGGAAACAGAATTCCTGGGAGACTGTTGTCAGTGGAACATCTCAGTTTATTGAAGTAAGGGTGGTTACATTTATAGAGGAAAATGGTCCTTGGCAACCAGGGATAGGGGGCCATTGGTTAAGACAGGGATACTGGAGTAGCCCTATTTGCATGTGGGGTGCTCATTGTTATTCATTCTTAGGGTCAAAGTCCTGGAAAATCTTCTGCATAAGATGTGGTCTCACAGGGGAAAGAGGAAGACACCTTATCAGAAAATGGGCTCATCCCTAGGCCTTCCACCTATCACGATCAGATAAGCAAGCACTAATTAGACCATATTCCTTTGTCAGTGACCTGCTGTGAAGCAGGCAGCATTTAGAATTTAGCTGGGTTTTGTCAGGGCTAAGAAAAAGGGAAACAGCCAAACACCCTCTGTTTTTACCGTGAGAATTCCTGAGTTCAAAGCATGCTTCCACCCCTTCTTACCCCTAGAGCAGCCCCACAGATCATGGGCTTATATACAGCCACAGGCCCACAGAATTTGTTCACCTGTGATTGCTCTTGCATTACAGTGATGTGTTGACTGCTACAAGGTCTGCTGCTATTGCCCACTAAGCCTAAAATTCTAGCTATCCAACCCTAAACAGAAAAAGTTGGCTGATAATCTGAGTTAATTATATAGGATTTGTAAGAGAAGACAAAAGTTAGAACTAAGCCTGAAATGGATTGGCAATATTAAAAGGAGTTAGCAACATGATTTAACAGATAACACTTGTCCTATCTTCCTCTCAAGTTTGTAGAAACCAACTTTGTTGAAATATTATAGTCAGAAAAAGACACTTGACACAGAAAAAGGCAAGTACTGATGTGCTTTTATTAGCTGTGGGCCTGTCATATAACTGTCTAGAATCTCAGATAAGTATAATGTAATCAGGATAAAGAAAAGCCTCATCAGTGTGATCCTGCCCCCCTCCCCCATGGAATTTTGTAAGTCTGAGGATCCTCCAGTTGGAAAGACAAATGTCCTAGAAAAATAGTTGGAGTTAGGCCAGGGATGGCAGGATGTGGTGGCACATTTAATTCCAGCTCTTAAAAGGCAGAGGCAATTGAACCTCTGAGTTTAAGGCCAGTCTAATCTATGTAGTGAGTTTCAGGCCAGCCAGACCCTGTCTCAAAAAGAAGTTGGGTAGAAGGTTTGGTGACTGAAAAGTGTCTGGAGGAGTAGAGAAAGGGCTCATAGTAATTTCAAAATACTCTGTACCTTTTTCCTTCATTACTTCTGACATTTGTTGTAGCCAGATTGAATTTGTTTCTACCCTTCCACTGCCAAAAACCAAAGGCTGGATTTATCCCTAGCCAGAAACTAGCATGAACACTAATTTGTATTGTTACCATTAGTTGTCACTGCAATCTGCAGTCAGTCATCTGACAGGAGACCTCAGTTGAAAATTCTTTACATCAGATTGGTTTATGGACATGTTTGTGGTAGATTGTTTTACTAATTGATACAAGAGGGATTAGCTCACTGTGAGCAGCGCTACCACTAGACAGGTGGTCCTGCCTGGGCTGTTTAAGAAAACTAGTTAAGCATAAGCCAGATTGAGAGCCTGTAAGCAATGTTTCTCTATGGTGCTGACTCTGACTTCCCTCAATTTGGTTATACTGGAAGTATAACCAAATAAAGCCTTTCCTCTCCTATGTTGCTTTTAGTCAGAGTGTTTTATCATAGCAACAAAAGAAAACTAGCTCACCTGAGCAAATTAAGGTAGGAAGAGTTTGTTTTGCTTACCATATCATGGTACAGCCCCCAACATGATGGGAAAGGCATGACTGTGGTAATGGCTGTTAGTGGAGCAGTTAGAGTGTAAGTAACCAGACTAAACCATAGGCCCACTTCACAGTTTCCCTCTTTTTGTTAGCTAGGCTCTACCTTCTGAAAATTCTACAACCTCCCCTAAACAGTACCCTCAGATGGGGAGGATCAGTGTGAGGATGTTTTTACATTTAAAAATAAAAAGTATATTCTGTGCAATGTCAAAAGTCTTTTAAATCCAAAGTCTTCACCTGAGCCATGAGACATATTCTTAATTGTAAGCTCTTTAAAAATTAAAAAACAAAGTTATATACTTTAGGTATACAGTGACACAAAGGAAATACCTCCTTTTTAAAAGGGATTACAACAAGCAATGATTGAGCCAAAAGTAAGACTGAAACCTTAGCAGGGCAAAAACACAATTCTGTTTAGTGTTGGGGTTATGATCTGTACTTTAGCTGACTCAAGTTTGCATTTCGCATGTTTTTGTAAACCTGCACTAGTGAATGACACCAAGTTCTTCCAGCTTGAAATATAGCATGGTCTGGATTACAACTGCTGCTTCTGTTCTTGATGGGCAGAAAACACTTCCCTAATTGAGGCTGTGGAGCAGGATTGCCTAGAGTTCTAAATCGTCTGGGACCTGCACTCAAGGTACCTTTCCTATTGTCCTAGTGCAGAGCATGAGGTTTCTCTTTAACAGTGCTAATATTTTGAACAATTGACAGCCATTTTGTCCACATCTTCCCTGTCCTTACCTTTAACCAGATTTGAGCTCCTTTTTTTTATATTTCATCTTTCTGCTTTACTTGTTGCTTTCTCTCACTGTAAACCTAGGTTAATACAACAAGTAGTAACCATTCCACAGCCCTAGTGTTAGTACACTGTCATGATATTTCTTCTATCAAATTAATTTACCTTTGAATTCACCATGTTCATGTTTTTAGGATGTGGACAGAATACAGCCATATACTTTACCAAAATGAAACATTAATGGTTTCTAGTCCACTCCTGATAGTGATTACTAATTTTCATTGTCAGTTTGAGATGAGAATCACCATGGGAACATACCTCTGAGTGTGTTTATAAAGATGTTTTCAGAAAGACTTAACAGCAGGGAAGAATGTAGATGGCACCTTTCCATATGCTGAGGTCTCAGACTAAATAAGGAAAAAGCAAGCTAAGCACCAGTATCTCAACTCTACCTTCTGATTAGTGTGTCATGCTCCTGCTGCTGAGTCTACCCTGAAACTGCAAACCAAAATAAGTTCTTTAAAATTAAAAAAAGTGCATGTGTTGATTGAGTGAAGAATGGGGTGGAGGTGGGGGAAGTGCACATGTACCGTGGTGCAAATGTGGAGCTGAGGGACAGCTTTATGGAGTTGGTTCCTATCTTCACTTTTATGTGGGTTCTGGGGATTAAATTCGAGTTACCAGACTTATCTGGCAAATGCTTTGCTTACTGAGCCATGTCTGGGCCTCCCTCCAGTTTTTACTATTTGCATTTGTTTTTTATCTTTCCAGTCTTTGGAACTCCCTTTAGAATGGCCCTCCACATTGTGACCCATTAAGCTCTGCTTATACCATTCTAGTTCTTTTCCAGTCTTATGTCTCCTGACCACATGGGTCAGGTTTAATGCAGCAGGGTCCTATTTTGAGGTGCCGGCTTTTAAATATTTTTTTATTTATGTGTAGGTCTGTGTATATGTATGCACACATGTATGTGGATACTCATGGAAGCTAGAAGAGGGTGTTGGATCTCCTGGAGTTAAGATTATAGGTGGCTATGAGCTGTTCATTGTGGGTGTTGGGACTCTGGTTCTCTGGAAGATATCTTAACTGCTGAGATATCTCTCCAGCTCCCACTGTTAATTCCAGAGATTCGAGAAGAAAAACCACTGACCCAAATTATCATGGCTGAATTAATTAAAGCAGATTTACACAGCTGCCTCCCCCTAAAGGCAGGGTTCAAGAGATCAACATTGATGTGAAGAAGACAAGGTTTTTATAGCTCAGGGGTAGGGCGTTTCCAAATCAGGGATTTGGCAGGCAAAGTAGGTAGAGTTACAGGAGCACAACATAACAAGGAGGTCAAGTCAAGGTAGTTACAACAGGTAGTCATAGGTAGGGTTGCCATTTCCTAGAACAGGCAGTACAGATATTGGTACTTAAGGTTACAGGTGGGGTATAGCCCAATCCTTGAGAAACAGAGGTTTAATCACAAACATGAATGACTCTAGTTTGTCTTTACAATAAGATGGCTTTTAAGCCTAAGATGGAGGTAGGCTGGTTCATCACCTCCAGTTATTTTCTATTAGTTTTTGTGTTGCGGTCACTAAGTAAATACAAAAAGTAATTTAAGGGAGGAGAGGTATATTTTGGCTCAGGGTTTTAGGGTACAGTTCATCATGTTGGGAACATGGTATATTCCAAGCTCCTTTCTGCCTTTAGTTTGACATCACACAATTCATTTTATAACTTTGGCTCTTGTAAGCTCAGTCCAATGGCCACTTCTGGGGACTTGAGTTCTCTTAAAGGGGTCAGTGTCAAAGCACATTCCTTTTCCTTTTTATCTCTTCCCTCAAAGTGTTACTCCCACCAGTCAAGAATAAGACTGTTACCACAATTTTTGAGCTAAATTTGAAGCAAGCTTTAATTAAATACTGGCCAGGATGATGGATGATGGATGATGTTGGCCAGGTCCATTCCTGGGGTTCCCAGAAAATGGCTGTGGAATACATTAGTCAGATGCTTATAAAGACACATAAATACTATGTATTTCCCACCTGGTCCAATCAGGGGCAAGCATATATCCTGACATACTTCCTGCCTACCTTCTACCTATATGTGATCAAGTATATCCTGTGCATTGGGTGAACAAGCTTGTATATGGAAGTGAAAACATGTGACTTGTTATCTTACATGAACAAAAGCCCCAGTATTCCAGAAAGTTTTGTGTCCTTGGGCAAATGGGCTTATAGGTTAGAGGCATTTTTGTTTTATAAATCTCTTAGGCACAGTAATTAAAACTTAAAACTTAACTTTAGCTCTCACAAAAGTTTCTCTCTCCTTTCAGTGTATTAGTTTATCCTGTACTTCATGTGCTTGAAATTCACCACCGTTAACTGTGAAGATTGTAGCCATCTGTAGCTGTTCTTAATAACAGGAGTCTAGGAATTGGCAGAACTCAGTTACTGGAGTGGAACCAATCCTGGGAATCAGATCCATCCAGCTGTTCCTAGAGTTTCAGCAAAACATGTTTCCAGAGTGGGCAGTTTAGTTCAGTGCAGGCAGGTATTGGCTTTGAATATCCAACATACACTAGAACAGCCAGGTACAGATCTGGGCAAATTACATATTCCTCCTTTTCTGGTGAGGAGGAGTGTGTGTGTGTGTAAGCAGAACTTCATTTTATAGATAGTTTTTCATTTGGTGTAGACAGTGATTAATATCAGTGATTGACTTACTGAGAGTAGGGAAGAGTGGTAGAGGAGGTAGATATAGACAAGAAAACATGAGGATCAAAGCGTTGTTACCAGTTTGGGTGCTCCATCCAGGGCTCAAAGATCTATATTTTCTTGCTGTTTCAACTGTACTTTGCTGCCTTTCCTTATAGGAGAATGGGAAAGGAATAAACTCAATGAAAATGGTAGCATATAGCCTTTAGAGATTGGCCATTGATGGGGAAGGCCGGCCTTGGATTCAGAGATAGGCTTTTTTTGTCTTAGGAAGGATCTAAGGTTCGAGGCAGCTGGCAGAAGTAGGGGCTTTCAAATGGACCTGAGCCTATTTAAATAGTAAAACCTGATGGTCAGCTTACCAGGTCCTGAATGACTGCTAGAGCTCCATAATATCTTGCCCTGCAGACAGCCTATAAGATAACAGAGGAAGGGTTGATATCCAGACTTTAATGGGGAGGGGAAGAAGTCATAATTAGTTTGATAACTGAATTTAAATTTCTCAATCCCAACCTGACGTGCTAGAGCTATAGTAGCTAGGGAAAGGCAAGTCTTAAGTTAAAAAACAAAGCATCCTCTCCCAACAAAAACAAACAAAACTAAGCATTGTTAAATTATATAAATTATTCTAGTGTAAACAGTTTTAACCATTTTCTTCTCAGCATAGTATCTGCAAACACTAGTGGTTTTTATAAAGACCATGGCTCTGAGCTATGGTGTGTTCCAGTTTTCTGTTTCACCTTTGACTCTGATCTGTGATGCTTTTGGTACTTTCTTCATCTGTGAACTAGCATCCTGAGAGCCTAGTATAGACACTTTTGGTCTTACTATACCTGAGGTTTCTTCTTCCTTTAGGATAATCATCCCCCTTCATATACATGAGCTGAGTCCCAACTAAAATCCACTTTTTTTGGGGGGGGGTGCAACTATCCTATTTCCTTGTGTTAATTTGGGGGAGGAGTATAAAATCATCATTGTCTCATATCCTGGATTTCTTGGATTGATTTCACATCTACAGAGCATTGTTGCTGCTGGCTCAGAATTGATGTGAACTTGAAACCTACAGTCCCAGCCTCCACATGAAGGGCAACCCCACACTGGTTCTGCATTTCAGGAAGTCTGGATAATGTGGAACACACACTGGTTGGGAATAAGAAGGCTTATTGTGGCCTTGTTATTGATTTTCCTCTGATTTTAGACAGATTTCCTTCCAATCTTGATCTGACCTCTCGTCTTCCAGTGCTGCTTCATCAGGGATAGAAAAGCTATCTAATAAATAGTCTCAGTTGCACAGAACACTGTCTGGCATGAGTTTTGGTATGTTGGTTTCTGATTATAAAGCCTTAGATTCTCCTTCTAGCTCTAGAGGGGGAAGGGGAACCATCCAACTGTCTCATTAGCATGGAGAAAAGAAAACAGTAATTACTTGTGCCTCCCTTGATAATTTCTTCAGGGTTCTTAGGGAAGGAGGAGGGAGAAAACTGGGGACAGCTTCAGCTGAGGAAGGAGAAATGCTTTTAGTTCCCAGAATATGCAAAGGCTGTTGTATTATTAGGCCATTCCTCCAGGCAGAGTGAAGACAGCCTGGATTGATTTTCAGTTTTTGTGGCATATATTATGTTCTTATACTTTGATATGGGATGGGGCTCAAGAGCCCTGTTACTGCCTGTCATTAAGTTACCAGCTACACATCGTGGTCTCTTCTGTGATATCAAGCATTCTGATACTCGTCTTTGTTAGGGAGTAGGGTGGGATTTTGCTGGACTACTTTGTGACCTGGCTGCATTTTTATTTATGAGATCTTTTTAAACCCTGAAGCAACACAACATTTGGATTTATTACGCTAATCAAGGCTAGGTGTCTTTGTGAATGGGAAGAGTTTTTGTAAGAACTAAAGAACTATAGTTTGTCAAGGCTAAGAAAAGCAGGACTCATAGAAGGGTTGAGGCAGCTTTAAAAGTGGGAGGTCAGGGACAGCTGGAACAGAACTAGCAAATTCATATGCAAGCTTGGTTATGGACAGTGGCCATTTGGAGTGTGTTTCTGTTAATCTTTCATTCCCTCTGTGTGGGCAGTGTGAGCTCAGAAATATTGATTGTAGCAGAAGTGGGTTGGAGCATTGCTGGAGGGAGCTTATAGAGAGTAGACTGTGATTATCTTCCTTTGGCTTCTCTCTCCTGCCCTGGTTGCTACTTCAGAGGCCAAGAGAACCCAGACCCCCACCTTTTTTTTTTTTTTTGGCCCTCCCCTTTCCTCCCCTTCTTTGCCCTCCCCTCCTGTTTTGTCTTGTCTTTCTTTTTCTTTCTCTTCCCTTAGGAAGATATCATTTTAGTACCTCCTTTCAGGTGGCTTTCCTGTATACTTTGGAAATCATTTACTGTAAACAACCAAGGGTTCCATGAAAACATGTTTAAAAATTTGTTTACAAATGTAGAAAATGATTTCTTCTGTCAAGTTCATAGTCTTCTACCCCTTGATATTCCCTTTCTCCCTCCCTGGGCCTTTTGCTTGATTATCTCACCTTGGTGTGCAGACTTCCCTGTTCCTATAATTTTATATTACTTCCTGACTTATTTTCTCTTAGCTTTTAAGTATAGATTCCTGGTTTCCTTATGCTTTTTTAGAATCTGTTTCATATTTTTAGATGGAATGCTGTAAAATAATAGCATGGCCTAAAGGAGGAATAATTCTCTTCAATCTAATTTGCAGTTAATTGGGCCATAGTAATGTGCTTCCCAGCAACAGGGATAGAATATACATCCAAGACACAGTAGATGCTGATTCTCAGAAAGGTCTCCATATCATTGTATAAGGTGCTTTGATCAGATATTTCATTTCAGGGCAGGCCTCCTTGTTAATAGAATGTAGTCTTTAGAATGTAGTCTCCAGGGGCTGGAGAAATGACTTAATGATTGACTGAGAGCATTTGTTACTCTTTCAGAGTACTACAGTAAGTTCCCTAGCACCCACGCCCAGTGTTTCACAACTACCTCTAACTGCTGCTCCAGGGGATTTGATGCTTTCTGTCCTCCATGGGTACCTGCACACATTTAACATTCATGTACACAAACCCACACATATACACAAATAAAAATAAGAAAAATAAGTCAAACTTTATGATTTTTTTTTGTATGTTAAGATTTTTTTTTTTAATTTACATGTGTCTGTATGTTTGTGTGAATGAATGCCCTGTGTGTGCAGGTGCCCAGAGTCCAGAAGAGGGCATTGGAGTTGCATTTAACAAGTGTTTATGAAATGTCTGGTTGTTAAGAACCAAATGGATTCTCTGAAAGAATAGCAAGAACTCTTAACCACTGAGCCATTCTCTCCAGCTCCCAAATAAAATCAATCTTTAGTTAAAGGGAAGGGGTTGTGAGATGGCTCAGGAGGTCAAGGTACTTGTTGTCAAACATGACAACCTGAGTTTAATACCTAGGATCCACTTGGTGGGAGGAGAGAACTGACTCCTACAAGTTGTCTTTCGACCTCCACATGTCTATCATAGCACGCTCATGTGTAAGATACCTCCACTCCCACATAAATAAGTAAACGTGGGGAAAAAAAGAATGTTTTCCAATATGATAAGAGCCTTGTGTTGTGGTTTGAAAGTGAAATGTCCCCTGTAAGTTCATGTGTTTGAATACTTTGTTCTTAGCTGGTGGTGCTATTTTTTAAGACACTTTTGGAGATGGAGCCTTCCAAGAAGTAGTAGGTTACTGTGGGAGGGCCTTGAGGTTTTATATAGACCAGCTCCATTTTCTGTCTATTCTCTGCTTCTTGCACAATGTGCTGTTATGCCCTCTTCCCTCTCCGTGGTGAACTATATATCTCCTCCTTATTTCTAATTTACTTATTAAATTGTGTATGTATGAGTGTGTGTATAGGTCAGGGGACAACCCTCTTGGTGAGTTTGTTCACTTCTGCCTTTGGGTCCTGTGGATTGTACTAAGGTGGTCAGGCTCAGTAAAGTGCCTTTATCCACTGAACCATTTTTCCAGTCCTATATCCTTTATTTCCCTTCCCCTCTTCCTTCCTTCCTTATGTGTAAGATTGTTTTGCTTCCATGAATGTCTGTGTACCATATGTGTGTCAGGTTCCTGCTTAGGTCAGAAGAGGGCTTTGGACTGGAGTTATGGATGATTGTGTGTTACTGCGTGAGTTTAGGAATCAAATTTTGGTCCTCTGCAAGAATACCAAGTGCTCTTAACCTCTGAGCCATCTCTCCAGTCTCCTGTATCCTATCTTAAAGGCAAAATAAACTCTCCCTCCCATAAGTGGCTTAAAAATTTTTTTTTATTTTAATTTTATGTGTATGTTTGTCTGCGTGTATGTATGTGTACCATGCGTACCTGGTGTCTGCAGAGGTCAGAAGAAGGCATTGGATCATCTGGAACTGGAGTTAAAGGTAGTTGTAAGCTGCCTTGTGGGTGCTAGGAACTAAATTAAATGCTGGTCCTCTTCAAGAGCAACAAGTGCATTTAACATCTTCCCAGTCCCCTTAAATGGCTTGTTGTCAGGCATTTGTCACAGAAAAGTAAGTAGGTGGTTACAAAAAAGTAATATACCTTTGTGAATTTTTTCTGTAACAATAGGCTGACAACACCAACTCTGGTTTTACAAAAACCAGGATTGAGTGTGGTGCATGCCTATAATCCCAGTTTGGGAAGTGGAGGCAGGGGGATCAGAAGTTAAGGGCCATATTCTTGAATTGAAGGTCAACCTGAGCTACATGAGACCCTGTATCAAAAAATAAATAAATGGCTTATTACTGCTTTTTTTTTTTTTTTTAAAAAAAAACTCTTACTTCTTGTTTTTATTTTATGACTGAGCTTAAATTTTTTTCATGGGCTGAAGTGATACGTTTAATAATGAACCAGACACAAAATGTGGAGGGTAAGATCCTTGACAGACCTCTTTTCTCTGTTATAGATAAGCTCTGTTTTTGAGACAGCTGCTGCTGACCCTGTAATCCAAAGGACAAAATAGCTGGTACTGGTAAGTAAGGGTATCTGGGAAAATTTGGGCAATCTTGGGCTAAGATACAGGTGACTAGTTTAGGGATTCCTTTCAGCCTCTGTACTGATGTCTTGCAATGACTGTTTTTCCTAGGTATTGGATTATTCTATAGATTGGATGTGCCCTGGGAGGAAGGATGATAGAAGTCTCTTTCTTGGAGTTGCCTTTAGATATGTTTGGGATCATTTACCAGAAAGAAGGATGCCTTCCTTATTGCTTTTGCCAGTGCTGTGGGTCCTGAGATATACTGAATGGTTCCGTGTATATGAGTGTATAATATACAGTTGTATGTATAATAGTTTATTTATCTAATGGTCTCATGTTCTCAGAGCCCAACTGAAAAATAGGGAAGCAAAACATTATTATCCCTAAGTCCTTTGCATAGAACTGATTTATTCTTATTTTTACATTATTACAAGTGTAGCAGTCTTGCTTTTAAACTCCTACAGATAAAATTAAAAGCAACGAGAGGAGCTGTGCTACATTAATTATAGAGGTAAGAGCTGAAAGCTGACAGTAATGGAAAGGGTGAAAGAAAATGATAATAAATTTAAAATAAATAATAAATTTAATATAATAGACTGGAGGACATTGAATATAGAGGTGGGTAACAGCCCTACAAGCATCTGTGTGCTTTACTAAGATAGGGGCGGAACTTAAGAGAAATTAGGTAAGTTCTGTGGCTTTAGTTTATCAGAAAAGTTAAGTTAGTCATTTATGGGATATATTATATTACTAGGCACATACTGAATCTTCTATATAGATATATTTCATTTTCATACTTGGAAGGTATGTGGAGACATTCTTGTTTCTTAAATTACTGAGACTTAGAGAGGGCAAGTAGGCATTGATTGGAAGAACTAAAAGCTTAGAATACAGTGGAATCTGGCTGCAGAGACCCAACCCTTTTCTGTTATACTTGGGTTTGGGGTTCTAAACTGTTTTCAGGGATAAGTGGCTCCCCTTTTTTATTCATTCTGCTATATGAATTTTCTTTTGAAGACGTTTATTATTAATTTACTTAGTATTTACTGGTGTTTTGAGATCTAGTAGTGAATAAAATAATTTGATCTCGTGGTTTATATTCTAGTGGAAGAAAGCAAAAGGATGAATAAATATGAAGAAAAATAATGTAGGATAAGAGAATAAGGACTACAGACTAATGAAGGTCTGTCTGAGAAAATAAGGTTGGTGCAGAACCTGAAGTATTGAGCTCTGTATATCTTGGAATAACATTCTAGGCACAAGAACTCAGCAAGGCCAGAAGTCCTGAAACAGAACCTTGTTCTGTTTGAAGAAACCAAAGGTGGCCTTAGTGTCTAGAGAGGAAGTAAGCAAGGGGGACATTCGACTATGGAGAAGTTCTCTTAAAGAGTACATAGGGATGTTATGTTAGGCTTTTGAGTGAAGTAGGTAAAAGAGCATCATAATCAGCCACTCTTAAAAAATAAATCTCTCTGACTGACTACACCATCTAAGTACTTCTTGTTCTTTGTGTAGTATTGCAAAGAACTGGTGAGAGCTTTACCTTGTTCTTATTTATTTTAGAATATAGTATTCAGTGTTAACCCATTAACATATGCTTATAAGTGACTCACTAAGCTAGGAATTCTTTTGTACCCCCAGTTTAATTGAGAAATTTTGTTATCGCTGGTTGGATTTTGTTGCTAATGTGTGTTGTTGTTTTTTTTTAAACCCTTTATTCTGTCAACATGATAGTACTGATTTTCAGTTAATATTAAACCGGGTCCTCTGCAAGAGCAGCAAGTACTATTAACCACAGAATCATCTCTCCAGCCCCATGAGAAGGCTTTTCAAGAGTTGGGCTTTGGGGCCTAGAGAGATGACACTGGCTGCTTTTCAGAAGTTTCAGGCCCTTTGGCCTCTGCAGGTACAAAGCACACAAGTGGTGCACAGATGTTATATGCAGTCAAAACATCTGTACATGGTTTTTTAAAAGGCTTTGTCTAGCTCTAGAATATTTAGAATTTTCTTGAAACCAGTTTCAGGCACCAAGATTTTGTTTTCTTTCAGCTCTAGAAATGCTTTGGTTTCTTTGATCCAGCCCTTTTGTATAACAGATAATACAGCAGAAATAGAAAGATATACCCAGAATTCCAGTTTCTGTCAGTATTAGCTTAATCTTTCAGAACCATACTATTATTTGAAAGAGAGGATAGTGATAATAGAGTAGACATGTAGAGAAATAATATTGAGAAAAAGAAAGAAGAAAAAAAACAACCTGAGAATCAAGAGGTGAAGTTATTTGCTCAAACCAGATTCCACATCTCTTCTGTCTCATTCCAGACTTTTCTTTAGAGCCAAGACCCATATATATGTAGTAGGAAAGATTGGAACAGAAAATATGTCAGCTTTCCTAACATCTCCCCTAACAGCCTTCTCAGGTCCCCTGTGGTGTGCATCAGTAACATAGGCTGCACTTGGTTTAGAAGAAAAAGCACTTCATAAGCACTCCTGTTTGATTTACTTTGGCGGTACAATATCCAGATGCTCTTAGAGCACAGCGCATTCTTTAAATTAGTCCATTCACATTGTACTACACTCTGATCTCCTGCTGGTTGGGGCTTGTCCCCGAGTCCTCCCTGCCTGTCATGTGAATCATGTTGTTTTCTTTTGCCAGTTTGCTCTTTCCCTCTTAGAATTTTTAAAAATTACTTTATTTATATATGTGCATAGGTGCATGCATGTTATTAGGAAATAAGTTTGCAAAGAAAGAGACCATCAATCACTCCTGTAAGAGTCTGAGCAAGGCCCAGACTTTACTCTTGATCAAAAGGATGTACTGTTGACAAAAGCAGGTTTTCTAACACTGGTAGGGACTGTGTCTTCCTCATTGCCTAGGGTTCAACCCCATAGTCTTTGGGGATTGGCTAATTTTAAAAGAAACATGCAAAGGAAGGATGGGGGAAGGAGTTAACCACTTTAATCTAAGAATATAGCAGGGCCTTTGTGTAAGCAGTGATTTTATGGGGGAATGGGATTAAACCATTTGTATGAAAATCTTACAAGGGAGGAGAAACAACGATTTGAATTCCTTGTCGTAAACACAAATTTTATAGTGTTTGATGGAAAAAAACCAATGTTCCTTACATGCCACAGCACACGTGGAGGTCAGAGAACTTTTGGGAATTGATTCTTTTGCTTTTACCATCTAGATTTTGGAGAACAAACTTACGACTTTACCCACTGAGCCAGCTTGCTATTATTAACTTTTTATGTTAGCCTATAGAGGAACATATTTCATCATAGCATCTTCATACATATGCAACCCCTGCTGCTCTCCTTTGCACTTTCCTTTTCCTCTTGAGTAATACTTAATGTATATCTACTGTGGGTTTGTGGTAGGTATTTTGAGTAGATTTCTCCAGAGGGGGAAGCTAAGTCTCAGTGAAGACAATGAATGCAGAGGCCACATCTTTTCTAAAACAGCTCTGGTTTGAACTCTGACCCCCTTGATCTCAGAGACTGAACTCTTTCCTGATAAACATGCTACCTCCTTGATCTCTGGCACAGCATTTCTGGAAGAATAGAGTATTTAAAAAATGCCCAAGAAAGGATGAACATTGGTAGTTTGAGAATTAGGAATATCTTCCATGTCCTTAGTGTGTTTTCTCAGGTTTCTCAGAAACTTTTTACAGGGTTCTCCCTCAGCCTAAGCACCGTGCAGGGAAGACCTTGCCTGGGGACTTGGTTGGTAAAATGGCATCATGTCAGTCAGCTGAAGTTGGGGGTTGGTACACTGTAAAAGTTGTGTTCATTAAACATACAACCTGTGTAATGGTGGGTGGTGCTTCCTTTCAACAAAATACCTAGAGGTCATGTGCTGGGGGCCCCAAAAGAAGCAGGTCTGTGCTAGAGGAGAAGTAGGTCTGAGCCCAGAGAGGCAGGTCAGAGCCATGGGAAACTGAGGCTTGTAGGTCAGGCAAGACCCTCTGCCTTGGCCATCCAGGTTTTCCATCTCAGAACGTTGTCATGGCTCCTTATTGAAACCCATTGAAGATACTAATTTTAATTCCTTAACAGGTTTTTTGTTGTATCTTCCCCAGAACTCAGATTTAGGTCCTAGAGATCCAAGAATCAGAAGCCATCTCTGACATGGAAGGGTCTCTAATAAACTGTGTACCTGTCATTTTCAGAGTTGAGAGAGGGGAATATTTCAGGCAAATATGGCCCCCTCCTCCCCAATGTGCTTACCACTGAAGTGCAAGAAAGGAAAGGAAAAAAAAAATCTGTATATATCAAGCTTAATGAGCCTCCTTAAGGGAAAGTAGGAGATGAGATCTGCAATAGATTTTAGGACTAAGATTGTTTTAGATCTAGATAGGCCCTCAGATCTGTGTGCACTTCAGAGTTTACAAAGCAGTATACTTTCAGAACCCTATACTGTGAAGAAAGAGCTCTGCTATTAGTGACAGAACCAGAGGCTATAATCCAGAGTCTTACTCACCATGATGCCAGTGAGTTTAAACTCTCTGAGAGAGTTCTCTACTGAGCCTTGAGCCCATCTAGTTCTTTAGTTGCAGGACCTTTGCCCTTAGTCTCCATACTTTCTGAGACCTGTGTTTGTATGTCCTACTTCTTGCTTATTCATACTTAACTGGTAGGGGATACTGTTCCCTCCCTCCCTCCTTCCCTCCCTCTCTTCCTCTCTCCCTTCTTCTCTCCCCCCTTCTTTCTCCCTTCCCTTCCCTTTCCTCTTCTCCCTCCCCTCTCCTCCAGTTTAGTATAGCCTCCTACTTGATAGGATGCTGTGCACAGCCTTGAACTTTTGTATCAACTGTTACATTAAGATTTCTTAATGGGACCCCTTGTAATGATATACTTTTAGGAACAGGGTAGGAAGTATGCACATACTTTGTTTCTGCATTTTTTTCCCCACCATCGCTTGTCATGAAATCATGGAATTTTAGGATATTAGAGTCAAGGGTCCTTAAGAGACATTTATCACATTTACAGAAGAGCCCTTTATAGAGACTTGTAATGCTCAGCAGAGCTGCTTTCTTTGTTATAGTCGTTCAGTAAGACCAGTGGCTGGCTCATCTCTCCTACTTTCCAAAAGACTATCCCCGAGACAAATGGGTTTTAATTCCTTAAACCCATTTGAAAAACAATAGTGGCCTCAAACAGCATTAGAATTTTATACTTGTGAAACTGAGCCCCAGCAAAGGATTAAGAAATGTGCCTTGGGCTCAATGGTTAAGAGCACTGGCTGCTCTTCCAGAGGACCTGGGTTTGATTCCCAGCACCTACATGGCAGCTCACAACTGTCTTTAACCCCTGTTCCATGGGCTCTGACATTCTCACATAGACATACATGCATGCAAAACACTAATGTACATAAAATTTTATTAAAAAGTATTAAAAATAATACCTAAAGTTACACTATATATAAGTGCCATTACTCTCACCCCAAGCCCTTTGAACTACATGGGGCTTTATGTTACTATATTATTGCCTGAGTGGCCACCAGTAACACTTGATTGACCACCTCTACCTGGACTGGGTATCAGGATTCTCTTGACTTCGGACAAATTGTTCCTATAAGGTAGGCAGGCCTGTGAATATATGTTTAATGCCAGTGCATAATTTAGTACATACTATATATAGCATGTCAAGTTCTTTAATTTGTGTGTGTGTATGTATGTGCATAGTATATGTGTATGCTGAGTGTGCCATGATGTGTGTTAAGATCAGAGGACAGCTTCATTAAATTGGTTTTCTCCTTCAGTTTTTTCATGGGTTCCAGAGATTGAACTCAGGTTGGCAGGCTTGCAGGGCAAATGCCTTTACCTGTAACTATCTTACTTGCCCAAATTTTTGTTTTATTTTTAAACACAGGAGGCAGGTTCTCTTCAGAATCATAACACTTTTTTCTTGAAAGTTAATCCAGCCTGCTGGGACCAGCATCCATGGGTTTTTTTTTTGGTCATTTTGCTTTTCTGTAAGTCAGTTCATATGAAAAAGCAGAGGTGTTACACAGGATGTCATGGAGAAGGAATTGATATTAAAGATAAGGGAAAAGGTTGGATGGGGAAAAAGTAGAAGGTCGAGAAAAGGTCAGGAGGAGAGGCAAGTGATAGGACCTGAATTTCTCCAACATCTTTAGTCTTATAAGTTAATGAACCTTTTCTGGAAACTATCAAGTTTTGTTTTACTCATTAGTGTGAAAATCCACAGAAAGAGAGTCAAGATTCCTAAATTAAGTCCAAAAGTAGTTACTACCCCCTTTAAAATGTAACCTGGGGTTTGGGGTTTGGATACCATGCCTAACTGGCATTTACATGGGTTCTGGGGATCTGAACTCTGTTCCTCTTGCCTTCCTCAGGAAGTACTTGAATTGCTGAGCCATCTCTCCAGCTCTGGAAAAAGAACTTGATTTCCTTTCTCAGGTTCTCTTCTCCCAAATGGTCTCTGGTACATAATTCTCTACATACTGTCTCTCTTTAATCTCTAGTTGTCAACCTCATGGTTGGAAAGAACAACTAGGTCTTTTGCTATTTTTTTTTTTTTTTAATATTTGGTCTTTGTCATGAGAATTTCTATTTTGTTCTAACTGTGCAAAGATAGTAAATTGCCAGTTTTCCACTTTTATTCATGCTAACCCCACACTTAAACTAGGAGCTTGCTCCCCACTCTATAATGTGCAGATTTGTCTGGAGCCTAGCTCCATTCTTGACCTCCACAGAAGCAATATGGAAGAGAAGAGAATTGAAGTTTGAAGTTGACTGTATCTGGATTTGAACCCCAGGGGAACAGTTGATTCAACAGTTAAATTTTTTGAAGTTCTTTATTAGCATATATTAATTACATATGACATTGAGTTTTATGACATTTTCACGCATGTGTATAATAATATATGTTCATATTCACATCCCATCACTCTGTTTTGTTTCCTTCCTACTTTTGCTGATCTCTTTCTTCTCAAGTAGTCTTCCTAACCCCCTCCCCCATTGTTGAATCAGTGAGTTTAATAAGGGTTAATACAGGAGCATGTTTGAGAGTACAGGCAAGGTGGAGTGGCTACGTCACTGAAGAAAATATACAAGTTGGAAACACTTAAAGCAATTGTCTTATAGATTGTGTTTACATTATGTATAATATTACATGTAAACACACGGAGAGAAATTACAGAAATTAAGTTAGGATTTTGCATGTATCTATTGTTCAGTTGTTGCTCTGATCCCCCTATCCCCTTTGACAATGCAAATTTGAAGTCTTGACTTCTGCTTTTCCCATCAGAGTCCTAAAATTCAACCTTATAGCCATTTGGAAATCTAACTTGATTATGTTTCCTCATATCAAAACATAATTTTGGATGATTGAACAGTAGCAACCCACTGTACCACTTGGAGAGAATAGGACAGGAAATGATTATCTAGGTGCATGGCAGCTGTTAGATCTACAACTGGAATTGCCCCACAAATCAACTGAAAAAAAAAAGATTTCTAAGGCAAGATTTGGCGTTGGGGGCACTAGTATTGGTCACAGTTTTGTTTGAATTTTGGGGAGTTGAAGATTTTCAGTTCTTAGTGGAATAAACAGATGCACATTTTCCATGTATTTGTGTAAAAGGCAATGTATTGGCAAGTGCATTGATGTTGCCGGGGCTGCTTGGAGGCTATCTCTGCAGTTCTTGATGTCATCTGCAGGTGCCTAAACAAGGTTGTTGTACTTTGATAGAAAGAACCTTCTCTTCAGAATTATACTGATAAGTGTTCTGATCCCTGCTTGACAGTCTACTAATTGTGTTCTACTAGTTGTTGTACTTTGATAGAAAGAACCTTCTCTTCAGAATTATACTGGTAAGTGTTCTGATCCCTGCTTGACAGTCTACTAATTGTGTTCCTAGGTTAATTCTTTTCCTCTAAAGAGCATCAGTTTTCATGTCTAGTAAAAGTATTGTTGATAACTGCTTGTGAGATTGTTACAGTTTTTAGATATGAAGGTGTGCTGGTTGGTCATTCCCTGCCTCCCCAGTGAATTAAAGGTTTTGTTTCCTAACTGTGGCATTATTGAGGTGGTTAGACCATAAAGGTAACAGCTTCACCAATGGGTTAAATCCACTGATAGGTTCATACTAAATGGGCTTTTAGGAAGTAGGCCTGGTTGGAAGATGTAGATCACTGAAGACATGATATTTGAAGTGTGTATCTGTCTTGTTCTGTCTGTCCTCTGCTTCCTAGCTGCCACGAGGTGAGCAGCCTCATATGTCGTAGGCTCATAGGTCCATAGCAATGGAGCTAGTTATCCATGGACTGAAACCATAGGCCAAAGAAATCTTTTCTCCTTCAATTGATTTTCTTAAGTGATTTGTCATTGTGACAGATAGATTAACAGTGATTAGTTTGAGAGTTCATAATAATCTACAAAACTTGATTGAGTAAAGGCTAAGGCAAGTTGATCTGTTTCTGTTAGCTTTTCGAGGACTCCAGGAGATGGCAGTAAAGTCAGCTCTTCCCTAACCACCCTTACCCTAAGAAATTCTGAGTTTGATTTTCTTTCTCAGTTTCAGCCCCCAGAGGTCTTGGGCAAAAAAGAACCCCTCAGGTCAGGTTTTATCATACCATTTGTCAAATGTGAGCAAGCAGGACTGTTATCTAACAGATAACAAGGGCAGGGCAGGTGGTTCAGGAAGCAGCAGCTGATGAACAAAAGGCTTTCTCACAGTTTCCAGTAAATTGGTCCTCGGAGATCCTAACTTTGAAATTCTAATTGACACAGGAAGGAAAAGATTCATTAGGCCCTGGACTCATTAAAATGCTCTGCTGCTCACCTTCAATTTATTCTTGGCAGTTAATCAGAAGGAATCAAGTAAACCAACAGGCTGGGATGCTGCTGACAGCAGAAATCCTTTGTGGTTGCTGATGTTGAGGGGCTGTGGGTATTGGTCATTCCTCCTATATTCTATGGAATATATAGATGGTTTGAGAAGCACATCATCCCTGGGTCTTCATGAGTCCAAACCTCACATAGTGAAAGGACCTTCTGAGATAATAAATGATAACTCATTCATAGATGGTGCAAAGAATGACTGGAGCTTAGACACCAAGCACTTTAATGGTGAAATTACAATCACGTTGCTTGATTTTTAGGCTAAGAATCTTTCCCTTGGACCCATTTTGAAATTTTAGAATCAGAATGTCATTTAGCTGTAAAACATAATATTTATTTTATTTATCTTTATGTGTATGGGCATTTTGCCTGTATGGTGCTTGAGGAGACCATAAGAGGGCATTGGATTCCCTGGGACAGGAGTTATAAACAGTTGGGAGCTGCCATGTGGGTACTGAGATTTGAACCTGGGTCTTTTGGAAGAAAAACCAGTGCTTTTAAAACACTGGCCATCTCTCCAGCTCCTAAAATATAATACATATTCTGTGTGCCAAGCTTCTATAATAAAATAAACATAGAATTGAGAAGAGGGGAGTCATATAACTTTCCCAGTATTAGAAATTAGAAAGACCACCACATGGCTTAAGGAAATAACTCAGTTGGCAAAGTGCTTGCCATGTAAGCCTGAGGACCCCAAGTTCAGTCCACAAAACCAATGTTAAAGCTTGCTGGTTGAGGCCTGCCCGGTCTACAGAGTTAGTTACAGGACAGCCAGGCCTACATAGAGAAACCCTGTCTCAAAAACCAAAGCAAAACACAAAACTTGGTGGGCACGGTGGCACATGCCTTTAATTGAGAACAGAGATAGGCAGATAGCTCCAGGTCAGTTAAGGCTACATAGTGAGACTGTCTCAAAAAGACCAAAAGTAAATAAACAAGTAAATAAATAGGAGCTGAGTGTAGTGGCATGCCCTTAAAATCCCAATGCTAGAGAAGTAGAGACAGGCAAGTCCTTGTTGACCAAAGCTCCAGGCTGGTGAGATGTCCTGTTTCAAAAAAGAAAACAAGGTGGACAGCTACTGAAGAGTGACATCAGAGATTGACTTCTGGTTTCCACATTCATCTGTTTATAGCCACTTGTATACATATGCTCATTCATACATGAACACATGCATAGAAAGAAAAACAGGCAGTCAAAGATAAGGAATGGCTACTACTGCTGAGGAATTTGTTCACTAGAGAAGTGTATAGGGAATGTTACAGCTGCAGGGCCAGTGCAACAGGCTTCCATATCTCAGTCCTGAGATATAGAATAGTATAGTTCATTCATTAAGAACACAAGCTTAGGTTACTTCTCTAGTCCTAGCCAGGGCCTAGATTCAAGAATGCTTTGCTATAGTTTTTGGCTTTAGTTGCCAAAAAACATAGGAGAGCAGATGGCTATCTCAGCAGTTTGGATCATGAGGGTATGATCTCAGTTGAAGTTAGAGGATATATTGAGAGCTCTATACCCAGCTACTGCTGTTTTTGTATTTTGTATTTTTATTTTAACTAGGCTCCACCTAAGCTATTCTCTATCTCATAACAAAGCAAAATTAGCTAGCTCAGTCTATATTCCATCTCTTAGCCTCTCACTCCCACTCCCTATTCTTTCTCTTAGTCCAATATAGTTATCTTAAACTGACCTCAGTGTAAGGACTGCTGGGGTCTGCTATCCCAAATGACCCTTTGAACCTATTTCTCAGCTATGTCTCAAGATGAAATTAAGGAGTCTGGTTTCACAGCCAGTTTGGTATCTACTTTATTTAAAAGATCACTCTGACTGTAGGCTCCTACCTATTCTCTTTTCATTTCCAACTTCTTAAGAATTAAACTGGCTAGTTGTATGACTGCTAAACAACCTCTAGAGTAATCAACACTGAGAGAAACTGATGTTTCTTGATTGTCTGAAATCCCAACTGTTAATTTTTAGGAAGTATTAAGGGGTGCATGACTGGGAAGCTCTACAAGAATGCCATTAATTTAAAAAAAAAAAAAAAAGAAAGAAAGAAAAGATAGCAATATTTATTTATGTCATTTTAGAAATTTTCTAATATTCTGACTTTTTATACTTATTACTGCTTTTGAGCTATAGAGCAACTCTGAGGGAAGTAATGCAAGAATTTCTGTTTCTGATTGACAGTTTATGAAGGCCTAGGGATGGTTAGTGACCATTTAATAATCATAATGGCAGAGCCCAAATAGAAATAAGATTTGTGAGATAAATTGTTACAGACTTGAAACATGGTGTTCATCACTTTCTAGCCATGTGCTTCTGGGCCTGTTTCGTTTCTTTGTCATGAAGAAAGCTTGTATTTAATGGATACCTAATGCTGACACCCTACAGAACAAATATTAGGAACTCAGTAATTGTTTCTATCTCCAGGCTTTTTTTTTTTTTTAAAGATTTATTTGACTTGTGTTTAATTTTGTGTGTACACCTCTGCAACAGCATGTGCATATGTGTGCAGATGTCCTCAGAGGCTACAAAGGAGTCTTCTGGAAGAGCAGTACATGTTAGTAACTGCTGAGCCATTTCTTCAACCCCTTACATTTTGTTTTTTGTTTGTCTTTATGTTTTTTTTTTTTTGGAGGCAGGGTCTCACTGAAGACTGGCCTTGAACTCATGGTGATCTTCCTGCCTCTATTTCAATGTTTAAACATGTTGCATTTTTAAAAATTGAAAATAGATTCCTTTACTCATACACTATATCCTGATTATAGTTTCCTCTACTTTTTCTAGTTGTTCTTCCCCCTCCCCTCCGGATCCACTCCCTGTCTCTCATTAGAAAAGAACAGGCTTCTAAGAGATAACAACCAAACATGACAAAATAGAATATAAGGTGAAGTAAAATCTTTCATATCAAAATTGGACACAGCAACCCAAGAGGAGAAAAAGAATTCCAAGAACAGGCACAAGAATCAGAGACCCATTCATTCTCACAGTCAGGAATCCCATAAAAATATTAATCATTATAATATATACATAGAGGACCTGGTCTAGACCCATGTAGACCCTGTGCTTGCTGCTTTAGTCTCTGAATTGATATACCTTGCTTAGTTGATTCAGAGGGACTTGTTCTCCTGGTATCCTCCATCCCCTCTGGCTCTTACAGTCTTTCTGCCTCTTCTTAGGATTCCCTGAGTTCTGTGAGGAGGGATTTGATGGAGACCTCCTATTTAGACTCTCTCTCTGCATAATGTTTGGCTGTGTGTCTTTTCATCTGTTCCACCTGCTGCTGGAGGAAGCCTCTCTGATGATGACCGGATAAGGCACTGATCTATGAGTATAGCAGAATATCATTAGGAATCATTTATTTATTTATCTAATCATTCATTCGTTCATTCGTTCATTTTCCCTGTAGTGTTTGGTTTTACCCTAGGTCTCTGGGCTGTCTAGTCTCTGGTTCTTGGTTACTCAAGCAGTGGTGGGTATGGATTCCTTTTGTAGAGTGGGCCTTAAGTAAAATCAGACATTGGTTGGCTACTCCTACAAATTCTGTGCCACCATTGCCCTATCATATTTTGCAGGTAGGACACATGGTAGGTCAAAGGTTTTGTGACTGGGTTGTTTTTTAACATTTACTTTTAATAGCCTGCGGAGTACCTTCCCACACCAAAAAAGATTAGAATGTAGGGTGAAGGCTCCACATGGACATCAGCTTGACTTCTCTATGTTTAGTGAGTTGTGTGGATGGGTGTTGTCTTTAGCAATGGGGCCTAGGTGTCAGTTTGAAGAGAGAAACCCATTGTCTTAGCGTCAGTCTGGGTTATTGGGGGATTTCCATGAGACTCCTTTGGCCAACAACTCAATTAAATGCAACCCAGTCCAGTCACTGGAAGCCCTGCCTGACTGCAAGAAATAGCCAGTTGAGACTCTGTATTCCATATTAGGAGTCCTTATTAGGATCACCTTCATAGATTCCAGGAAATTTCCATTGCATTAGGTTTTCACACCAGCTCCCAAGCACCCTCCCACCCCCCACCCAATTCCAGTAGTCTCCCCCCACACTTTCTCCCTCTACCCCATCTTTCCCCGACCAGATCCCCCTGTTCCCATCCCCCCTGCCTCCAGTCTGCCTGTAAAATCTATTCTATTTCTGTCTCACTGGGAGACCCATGCGTCCCTGCTATACCCCTCATCTTTACCTAACCTCTCTGGTCTGCAGATTGTAGCTTGGTTATCATTTACTTAATGGCTGGTATCCACTTATAAGTAAATACATACTATATCTTTCTGGGTCTGGGTTACCTCACTCAGGTTGAGTTTTTTTCCTAGTTCCATCCATTTGCCTGCAAATTCATCATGTCTTTTTTTTTTTTTTTTTTTTAAACAGCTGAGTAATACTCCACTGTTTAAATGTACCACATTTTCTCTATCCATTCTGTTGAGGGACATCTAGGTTGTTTGGAGTTTCTGGCTATTATTAATAAATCTGCAATGATCATGGTTGAGCAAGTATCCTTGTGGTAGGATGGAATCTTCTTTTGGTGTATGCCCAAGAATGGTATAGCTGGATTTTGAGGTAAATCAATTTCCAACTTTCTAAGGAACCACCATATTGGTTTCCATAGTGGCTGCACAAATTTGCGTCCCCACCAGCAATGAAGGAGCATTCCCCTTGCTCCACATCCTCACCAGCATGAGCTGTCACTTGTGTTATTGATCTTAGCCATTCTGGCAGGTGTAAGATGAAATCTCAAAGTATTTGATGGCTAAGGATGTTAAACATTTCTTTAAGTGTTTCTCAGCCATTCAAGATTCTTTTATTGAGAATTCTCCATTAGGTCTGTGCCTCATTCTTTAATTAATTTATTTGATTTTTTGATACCTAGTTTCTTGAGTTCTTTATATATTTTGGATATTAGTCCTCTATTGGATGTGGAGTTGGTAAAAATCTTTTCCATTCTGTAGACTGCCACTGTGTTTTATTGACAGTGTTTTTTGCCTTCAGAAGCTTTTCAGTTTCATGAGGTCCCATTTATTAATTATTGATCTTAGTGCCTGTGTTATCGATGTTCTGTTAAGAAAGTTGTCTTCTGTGCCAATACATTCAAGGCTATTCTTCACTTTCTCTTTTATCCTGTTCAGTGTATCTGGTTTTATGTTGAGGTCTTTGATCTGTTGAACTTGAGTTTTGTACAGGGTGATAAATGGTGGATCTATTGTATTCCTCTACATGCAGACATTCAGTTTGATCAGTGCCATTTATTGAAGATGCCATCTTTTTTCCAGTGTGTATTTCTGGCTTCTTTATCAAAAACCAGGTGTCCATATGTGTGTGGATTTATGTGTGGGTTTTCAGTTCCATTGATCAGTGTGCCGGTTTTTATGCCAATACCATGCGGTGTTTATTACTAAAGCTCTGTACAACTTGATATTGGATGTATTTGTTTTAGTGAGAAAGAAAATAAGTAAACAACATATTTAGTGGCTACTGAATGTCTTCAAACAGTTGGAGGATCAGAGTCTTGGTAAGGTAATTGTGTCTGCAAAGGTACATCTAACTCACAAAGCTGTTTTCTCTCATCACCATCTTGCCTTTCCCACTGCCCTACTGAGCTGAGAGGTGAAAGACTTGTCAGTTCTTCCTGTAAGTTTAGATTCCTATAAATTTAGATTGCACCTTTGGGATCTTGGGATTCCACCTGCAGCCCCCAATGAGGACCACTCTGGTACCAGTAATTATAACACCACTAATTTAAAGAGAATCTGCTAGTTTTCTGCTCCTTTGTCATTATCTCCATCATGAAGTTTGCAGGGTAAGAATGTGCTTTGTGGGGTCCCCCCAAGACAGGGTTTCACTGTACAATTCTGGCCCTCCTTTAACTCATGTAGATCAGGCTAGCCCCAAACTCACAGAGATCTACCTTCCTCTGCTTACCAAGTAACTGCTGGAATCAAAAGTACATACTACTATGTCCAGCTATGCTTTGGGATTTTTATCTAGTCCCTGGAAGTTGTTTTGGCAATTGGTGGATTGTCTTTATATCCTTCTAAGCGTTCTGAGTTGTGTAACAATTCTTTATACATGCAGAAGACGATGGGTGGAGCTTAGATGCATGCACTCTGTTGAGTTTTAGTAAAGGTTTATTAGTTTAAAAAAGAGAGAGAGAAAGAGAGGGAATGAGAA
Source organism: Cricetomys ansorgei (assembly GCA_026225945.1). Classification (NCBI taxonomy): domain Eukaryota; kingdom Metazoa; phylum Chordata; class Mammalia; order Rodentia; family Nesomyidae; genus Cricetomys; species Cricetomys ansorgei. The sequence goes on from JAMJFZ010002117.1 coordinate 5,096,017, forward strand.
TGAGGATGAATGCATGGTGGGAGAGAGGCCAAAGAGGGAGAGAGCCCAAAGCCCCTAAGGTATATGGGACTGATGATGCAGTCCTGCTGATGACGCAGGACAGGTACCTGTCTGGGGTCAGGTACAGGGCTCAGGGGGCGGTACCTGGAGACAGAGGGTGGGAGTGTTGGGAGTGTGGGGGCTGTGTGAGCTCCTAGGCACCTATAGGCGATTCACAATATTTTCTTCCCCCTTTTGTTATTAAAAAGGCAAGGAAAATAGGAGCTTAACTGGTAAGGTAGGAATGAGGGCAGGTTGTTTCACTTGTCTAGGTTCTGTGGCTAGACCAAAAAATCAGGAATGGGAAATTTATTGTATCCAATTAGGGCAGCAGTGGTGTAAGCCCTGTGATGGCTGACATTAGTTAGAACCATCTGAGCAAATGGATCTATCTGTTGATAGATCTAGGTCTTTTTGGCTTTTAAATAAGTACCCCTTTTTGTATACCAATAGGCATTACACATTATGTCCCCAATGTCAGGGAGTTTTCTTTTGACTAAAAGTTCCAGCCTGAGGAAATGGGACGTCATATTCTTTTAGACTGCTTCCTTCTGAAATTGGGGCGTAGTAGTCAGGGGCCCCAGGAAACTGGCAATTTAGTCAAAAGCTGGGAAGGAGGTCAGGCAATGGGGTATTCATCAGAAGCGTCTGCTTCACTGATCCAGCTGAGTGGACAGGAGAGGCATCTGCTGAACTGGTCTGGTCCATATCAGCTCTTAACAAGTCCAGGGCTTAATACCTATTTGGAGTACAGAGCTGATTTTGGGTGGTCAGAGCTGATTTCAGGAGATTAGAAATCTGTTGAAATATATGCTTGAAACAGAGGTTACAGTTGAGGAAACTTAAAGGAAAATCTTATTTGGAACTTTTAGGTCCATAGTCTAGGCAGTGGGTAAGGCAAGCGAGAAAGCTCACAAGAAATTTAAGTTTACAGAAAGAAATAGACACTTTAGGTTACCATTATTTGTCATCTGTACTGAAGTACAAACACATACCTTGAAGTCATAATGAATGTCATGTGCTGAAAAACATAGAGAAAGCAGCTAATAAAACAGTTGGAGAAGATGTATAAATGGAGCAGAGTTGAGTCATCAAAAGCCATGACCCTGGGCCAGAAGCATAAGCATTTTGTGTATCTAGAGAGTTGGGTATACAAATCAGACAGAAATGTTATAGCTTGGTAAGAAGCATCTCCAAGTCTATATTTTGAAGACAAACAACCAAAGAAAATTTAGAATTTTTTAGTAGTGGTACCAGTTTATCAGAACCATTAAGAACACTTATCCAGAGTTTTGTCAATGTTAAAACTCTGAGCCTTTGATATTCAAATATAAGCAATCATTTATATATTCTAATGTCTTTAAAACTTGTGTCTGTATATCTTAAATCATATTTTAGATTCTCAGAACTTGTATAGACTTTTATCTAATCATATGCCATGAGAGTTGTAAGCATTGTAAGACAAACTCCTTTTAATAACCAATCTTTTATATATCCTAATATCTTTACAAATTGTGTCTATATATCTTCTTTCAGATCTTTAGAAGTATAGACTTTTACCTAATGGAGCTGGTAGATGTTTGTTACCCCTAAAACTATAGTTGGTTGTCAAGCCATCAGATCTGAGGAAGGATAAATTAGAGAATCTAGATGGTCTGTGTATCAATTAAAAATGACAGAGATCCATTACCTAGTGGTTCCCTGAGGCTCCTGCAGTTCGCTGGGGGCAGATCATCTGATGCACAGAAGCAGAACAGTATTTGATCTCCAGCTGTCATACAGAATGGTGCAGGCCTCTGGCTGCCCAGGTCTAAAATGTTTTTTCCTGTGGGAAGGAACTAGGGGAAACGGCTCTTACCCTGGCTAAGCAGAGTAAAGCAGTCAACCCAAATGTGTCCACAGTTAGTGCAGAGCACATGGTCTTATAATGAATAGAATTAGGATGTTATAGAAAATATCAATTATCACCAACATAATATAATAGGTAATGTATATGTGGTAAATTAACTGATATAATACAATGGATAATGTATCAACTGTCTAGTAATTATTATATATTTAAATAGCATATAGTCTTATGAAGAATAGAATTAGGATGTTACAGATTTTAATATTACCAATATAATACAAAAATGTTGTTCATAGAGGAACTGGAAGCATTGCTTTTACTGTGTAGTGTGTAAGGCTGACCTTAAATGGGAAGAGATTAAAAAGGCATCATAATAAGAAACAGTTTAAAAGCTGTTTATAGATTTAAAATGTCCCGTAGTTTTATAAATTTAAAAGTTGTTCTTTAAGAATATTAATTTCAACATTTACTCTTAAAATCTAAAGTCTCTCAGCCATGTTCCTGTAATATCAAAAGTAAAGTACCCTTTTACTTAAAAGAGAGAAACAGCAATCACTACTGATTCTTACATTAAGAGCATGTGGCCACTTTTTTTTTTTTAAGTTGGAAAAGACAAGATGGCGTTGGGTCACGTGGGTGGTGTTAGTATCAAAAAATGGCTTAGGAAAAGTTTTTGAGTTAAGACGAGAACAAAAGGAAAGAGATTTTAAAGGAGAGAGAAAAATAGGACCAAATGGGTTTTTTGTTTATTTTAGAGAATATTAAGTGTGTGTGTATGTATGTATGTGTGCATGTGTGTATATATAGTATATAATGTATATATTATATATATATTAGATAATGTATCAGTTATCTAGTAGTTACTACATATTAAACAGCGGCCAGCCGCTGAATAGTGGTGGGAGGAAGGGAGGTTTGGAGCAGCTGGCAAAGGGTCAGAGTAGGAAATTTCCATGAGTAGGAAATAGGGGATGGGAGGGAGGGGCAGGATCCATTAAAGAGATGTCTCTTCATAATGGAGGGGGCCAGAAATGAAAAAGACCTACCACTGATCTCGCAGTTGTCATCACTAGCTAGGGGATCAAATGAGAATGAGTTTGCCTGGCCAGAGCTTGCTAATGAACGAGAAGGTTCCTACCCAAAATAATAAGGCAAGGGTGGGTTAGAGGCTCTCAAATCAGACAGTTTTAGGACTAGGAATAAAAGAAAAGGCAGCGAGTGCTCTGCTGTTGAGGGCAGGTTCAGGAGAACGCCCCTCAAGTCTGCTGCATACAAGATGTTATGGTTTCAAGCCCTCTAAATCCGTGATCTGAGTCTGGCACCAAAGTAATAATTCTTTATATGCGCAGAAGGCGATGGGCAGAACTTAGACACGTGCATGCTGGGTAAATTTTAGTAAAGATTTATTAGTATGGGGGAGGGAGAGGGACCCTGTAGGCAGAGAGAAAGGGATGGAGGGGGGAGAACATGGTGGGAGAGAGGCAAAAGGGAGAAAGAGACAAAAGAGGAGAGAAAGAGACAAAAGAAGGAGATCCCAAAGCCCACTGGGGTTATATGGATCTGATGATACAGTCCTGCTGATGATGCAGGACAGGTACCTGACTTGGGGCTTAGGTGGGTGGCACCTGGAGACAGACGGTGGGCGTGTCAGGAGCGTGGGGGCTAGGCGAGCTCCTTGGCACCTATGGGCAATTTGCAATAAGTTGGATCTAGTGATGAAAAATACCTTTTTCGTATCGACTATCCAAAGAAGAGACTCTTCAAAGCCTATCTTATATTCAAAATAGTCCTGTAACATTGAAGTTATTATTTCCCTTGTCATAGGACATTAAGATAGGGAAAGGCGTGTACTGTTACTCTGCGGTTGCTTAGTATGAGCTTGATGTGCAGTTAACGTTTAAGAAATTCTTATTAATTGTAAGACCATTACAGTCTCTGGAATAATTTCATGTCTTTTAAAACATTGCCTTGTGGTGGAACACCATATAGTGTAGTTGGTCATATTATAAAGAGGGAGGGTCTCCATCTCTATGTTGATTGCTGGCAGAGATGGTGTTTTCTTGTTCTCTGCTTGGTGAAGACCTTGTACATTTTCCCTACCATAGAAAGCCCAGATCCAGAAGTTTGGTCTGAATACTCAACCTCTCCTTTCCTTTGCTTACAATAATGTAATGAACTTAGCTTAACCCTTTGCTCTGACTTTGTTTTCTCTCATCACTGCCTTGTCTCTCCCTCTTCCCTACTGAGAGCTGAAGGACTTGGGCACGTCTCAGGAACTGCAGCTATATATTTCACATTAAGGAATTTCTCTATCAGGAACTGTGAGGACTCATTCACTGTAATAGGTCTTGGATAAGGTTCTAAAATGAAAAGACAAGAGTCTCACTGGGTAGCCCTGGCAGGCTTGAAACTCATTATGTAGACCAGACTCCTTGAGCTAACAGATATCTGAATACTGGGATTAAAGACATGTACCACACGCCCTGCTTTTGGTAGGTTTCTTAAACATACAAATTTTAGCAAACACCTGCTGGTTTCAGGGCTATAGTGTTGGAGGCTAGGGTTACAGTGATTAATGTAATAATCTCTTTTAAGAGTTTAAAATTTAGTACAGGGAGGCAGATGTGTAAATACAGAAGTGCAGCAGAAAATACAGCTGAGGTTCGAGAAGGATTTCAGAATCTCAAGGCTCTGCATGTGTCCCTGAAAAGTTTTCATCAGGGCTGTCAGTTACATTAAGGGATTTATTTTTGTACTTGGAAAATTCCTCTGAAATTGGCTCCAGCCCTGCTTTATAGATATGCAGGCTCTCATTCAGTACTAATTCTGTGATATTTGGAGTCATCTAGTAAATGGAGACAACAGTAATGTCATTTTTATTTAGAAAATTCCCCAAATGCTTAACTTTCTAATATTATTTCATTAAGTTTTCTCAGTGACCTAGGTATGGGGAAGGCCCTGTAATATTCATTTTACAAATAAGAAGATTGGCTAGGTGGCAGTGGTGTACACCTTGCTTGAATCCCAGCACTGAGGAGGCAGGGCAAGTGGATCTCTGTGCATTTTGAGGCCAGCCTGTGTACAGAGCTGATTAAGGGACAGTCAGGGCTACAAAAAGAAACCCTGTCTTGAAAAACCAAAACAAACAAAGAGTTAAAAAACTGAGAAGTTAAATATTTAACAAAGCATTTACCATGTGATAAGCGATATAATTATATTACAAAACAACCTTTCCTAAAGGCTGATATAACTTGCTTGGGCTTTTGCAAAGTTGTCCCCTCCTTTTCTCTCCTGCTATTTTGTTTCTTAAAAAACAGGGATGGGGAAAGTAGGGGTAGAGAAGTAAAGGTAATGGTGCATGGTTTAGTTTAGCTCAGTTCATTCCAGTAGGTGGTCCCTGAGTACCTACTGTGGACTGGTGTCTATTCTGAAAGGCAGTGAGGATGCTGAGATAAAACAGTGATTGTTATTGTATTGGAATGAAGTCAGGCTAGGAAGAGATGACACAGACATCATTTTGATAATAGTCTCCTCAAATGGACTTTAGTCAACATACCAGACTCACAGCCCATGCCTCATACCACAGCCAGCAAGGCATTCATATTGTTAAAATAATCAACCCCTTAATAACCTTGCCATCTTTAAGGTGCTGTCTTAATGTAGAAAGCAGTAATATTTTAAGGGAAGGTATTACCTCCTCAAAAGAGACTTGTAATAGTCAGTTGGTTTTCTGTTTTAATGTTATGATGCTGATAAAGCTGAAAAAAAGAGTCTTTGGCTTGATGGCTGTGCTATAAGGACAGATTTATGTCTCCCTAGGCCTCTTGCTTGGCTACCTGATGTGCTTCTAGTTACCACATATTTTATAGCTTTTTGTACCCAAGCACTTTTTCTTTCTTTTTTTTTTAATTTGGCAGAATGAACAAGAAGTAGTAAGGAGATTTCTGAGGTAAGACAATGAATTGAATGCTTTCTAAGATTAGAGACTATGCCAAGGCAACAAGGGTTTATTGAGTATTAATGCACAAGGAACCTCCAAATAATCAGTCTGAGCATTTTTAGAGACCTTGCTATGTCTAGCAGTGTGCTAAGTGATGTGGAAAATACTAAACGATTCTATGTGGCTTGGTGAGAGAAGACTACATGAGAGAAAGAGAAGTCAACATCAACCAGGATATTCTTCCCACAGGTCGAATTGGTGGGTTAAGCTCTGAAGAGCACTTAATGTGTGCTTTCTTACTGTGGCTTACCATGTAGTCTTCAATCCTGCTGCTGCTTCCCTTCTCTGAGCAAGGTAGCTCCGCTGGCCCAAGGTAGTGCTCAATGGAGGGAAGCCGTGCCCGGGCTGGCTCTGGCAGATCCATCTGGTCCTTGATTGGAGAAACTGAGCTGGTGAGAATGTACAGAATTCTTGGGAGACTGTGGCAGTGGGCGTGACTCAATTATTATTAGTGAGAGGAAGGGTCCCTGGTATCCAGGGATATCATTAGAAGCTCATTAGCTTAGGACAGCCCCTAATGCATGTTGGGTGTTGTAGCCTGGACTTCTAAGTACCTCTAGGTACTTCCAGGGACCAGAGAAGAGAGAACTTATATGGTCATATGTGGAGAATTTAGTTACAGCTCCAGATAAACAATTTGCCAGGCCACATACCTTTGAGGGGGTGGTACCTTTCTGTGAACAGGCAGCATAACTTACGGTCTGTCAGAGCAGCCGTGAGGGAATCAGTCAAGCGCCTTCCGCTCTCAGAAGTGAGAATTCCGAGGTTCCCAGCGCTTCTACCTCACCTCAGCTCCAGGTCAGTCCCACATACCACACAGGAATAAATATTGGCTCTTCATACTCTTTGGTGGCCACAGTATCCTCCTGATGTACTGTCATCCAGTTTCTCTGGTGTCATCTTCTGCAGCATAAATCCTTACACATTCTAGACTATGTACATATTATTCTCAAGCTACAGAAGTTTAACTATTATAACTTGTGTTTTTGCTGTTTCCACTTCCCTAGATGTGGACAACAAAATTAGAATTTCTTGATGATGGCTCTAAGGGGTGCACACAGATATTAGATACCCTGGAACTGGAGAGTTAGTGGTTGTGAGCTGCCTGATGTGGGTGCTGGGAATTGAACCTGCATTCTCTTCTGAAGAGAGCAAGCACTCTTAATCCCTTAACTATCACTCTTGCCCTAATAAACGCTTTTTTGGTAAATTAGTAGATAAATCTTTTTGTCGTTCCTTTGCTTGAGGATTTATAATTATTCCTTTGTAGCATTCAAAATGTAAAGTAAAAAACAAGTAAACAAAATCAGAAGACTTCATTTTCACATAGGCAGAACAACAGTGAGGATTTGTTTTTCCCTACTAATTCACACCTCATATACAAAGCACAGTATAATACATGATCTTAGCTGCCATGAAAGTGGTAGTTACGCAAGATAGCACTATAAATTGGTACAGCTGTTTGGGAAAGCAATTAGGCAGTATATCTCAAGAGCTGTAAAAATGTTCATACACATGACCAGTAATTCTGCTTCTGGGAATCTGCCCCAAGAAAATATCCAGTATGTAGAATAAGCTTTCCCTGAGACGATATTATTTATAATGAGAAGTTGGGAAAAACTGCAGTGACCACCAGTCTAGACTATTTTAAATCCATTTAGTTATTAAAGAAGAAGTTCTACAGAATAGTGCTTATTGAAAACCATGAACCAATAAAGATGTTATTATATGTACATGTCTAATAATGCTAGTTGGGAATAAAGTCGCTGGGCATGGTTGTGTATGCCTGTAATCTTAGCATCATGAGCATGAGGAGAGAAGATTGAATTTAGTGCCATCTTGAGTGACAGTGCAAGACCATGTCTCAAGAAAGATCAAATTAAGTCAAACAAATGATCTAACTGTATAATGCACAAGAAAAAACCCTGGCAGGAAATAATAGCACACTAATAACAGTAATTAATATACTATATGAAACATGGAGGTTTATATGGGTTTTGTTTTGGGGGCGCATATGGTAATTCAAATAATAATACATTAAATGAATCAAGTTCTTATTCAAATGGCTGGGCAGACATTTAAAATAATAAGCAAATTTTTAAAATCTTTATTTCTGTTTTAAGTAAGAAACAATATGGCAATACTTTTAGTGACAGGATTAATTTTAGTAATTCTAGTAATAATAGAGATAGGGGCTGGGAGGATGATTCAGTGGCTAAGAGTGCTTACTGCTCTTGCAGAAGACCAAAGTATGTTTTCAAGCACCCACCTTGGCTTATAGCTGCCAATAACAAGAGCTTAAAGAGATCCAACAGCCTCTTGGCTTTTGTGGGCACCTTTGTTCACATGTGCATACTCCCTCCCCCACCCTCATACACATAATTAAAAAATAAAAAATAAGTCTTTAAAAAAGTATGGATCACTAACATTTTAAAAATAATTTAAGAAGCCAAATCAGCAGGGCTCAATGAATGACTTAGTATGTGGTGAAAATATATGTGCCATATAGGGTATTTACTTTTTATTTTATTTTATATTTTTCATATTTCATTATTATCTTTTTATAAAATAAAAATATTTTATTTATTATTGACATGTCCAAAGTGACATAGTTATTCTGTTATGCAAAATGACCATCTTGGTCATTGCTCCAGTTCCATTGGTCAGGATGGTGGCCTCAAACAAAGGACAGTATCGTAAGTTATTCCTGAAAGGAAAGGTTTCCTGAGCCATGCATTGCTACATTCCTGCATTAGTCTATCCCATGTAGACTAATACAACAAAAGGAGGTTTTGAACGTTACTTTGGAGTTTGGTGTCCAATCCTTCAGATCCAGTTCATACTGACTTGTTCACTGTGTTACATAAAGCAACTAATTTTGTCTTTGTACTGTTGTCCTCATGTGTAAAGTGACTGGCTTGTAACTGCTTAAGATTGTTTCATATGAATTTGATTGTCTCAGTGACGGTCCTCATAGCTTTATTAAAGATTTGGACTTGATTTTTAATAGTTGGAAAACTCTGAAAGAGTTTAAACAGAAGTGTAGAGGCATGTTTGTCTGACCACATAAATAGATTCTTAGAATTTGTGGAGTTAATGTTAAACGAGGGATAAAAGGAGCTGGGGCTGGTAGCTCATAGCTGTTGTTCTAGCCCTCAGCAGGCTGAAGGGGGATTGCTTCAAATTCAAGGCCATCCTGACCCACAAAGTAAGACTGTCCTCTAATTTTTTGGGGGGAAATGTGAACCAAAGCCTGTTTACCCTAGAAAGGATACCAATTACAAACTAGTTTAATGAAACAGTGGATTCATTGTGGGTAACTTGCTAGTATAGGTAGAAGATGGGTTAACTATGGGAGCATGAGTAACTCAGAAGGCAGCAGCATTACTGATAAGCTCACCCCTGCATGCATAGGTATTCCCTGCACGATTTATAGGTAGCTCAGTGAGACAGAATTCTCTCCTTGGCAATCGTTTGCTGCTTATATTCACAGGCCTTGTGAATCTTGGAGGTTTTAGGGTCTTTCTGAGCCTTGTGAATTTCCTTGTGACTCCTTGTGAGTCAACGAGAATTGTTGTAATGAGGAAAATATTGATTCTACCTGAAAGGATTTTAATCAGCTGACTTTATACTTGAGAGGCAACACACTTGGTTGCAGTGCCAGTTTGTACCATCCTGTTTGCTTCCAACTGATTGCCTGCCTACCTGTATGGCTCTGCCAGTGAAGACTTGTAACAGCTTTCCACTCTTGGGGGGGTATTTCTTCTTGCCCACAGCTATGTAGCACACTGAAGTAACACTGCACGAGATCTTTTTCCACCTTCAAAAAACCTGTACTGCATAGGGACAGGAATTAGAAAGGAATTTTCTTTCCCTTTACAGGTAGGAAACCTTGAGGTTTTTGTTGTTTTGAGACAGGGTCACACTGTGAAGCTGGGCCTGGTGATCTATCTGCACAATGGGATTAGAGATCTGTAGAACCACATCTGATGAGGAACCTTGTGCTTTGAAGAAGTACATTGCCTTCCCAAGGTCTTATGATAGTAGAGGTGGGATTTAGGTCCTATGGCTAGTTTAAGGCCTAATGTGGAGTGGGGTTAGGAATCCTCTTTGCCATTCTTTACTTTCTCTAGTACAGACCCAGAAAGGGTGACATGTGCATAATTGTGGTACAACCTTGTGCAGCCTTTCTTAAATGGAAAAGCCATAGAATGTAGAGATTCCAACAGATAAGGTATACTGAATGAGCAGGGATGCCTTACACTTTCAGCCCTCAAGGCTTTCTTGTCCATATAGAGCAGTGATTCTCAACCTTCCTAATACTGTGACCCTTTAATACAGTTCTCATGTTGTGGTGACTCCCAGCCATAAAATTATTGTCATTGCTACTTGATAATTGTAATTTTGATACTGTTATGAATCATAATGTAAATATCTGATATGCATATTGTCTTAGGTGATCCCTGTAAAAGGGTCATTGGGCCCCTAAAGGGGTCTCACTCAACCTACAGAGTTGAGTGATACAGAGACTGTATACAGTCTGATATACAGATACAGAGACTGATACAGAGACTAATCTGTATGTATGGTTCTCAAGGTTCCTTTTTTTTGGGAACCTTGGTTTAATGGTCCCTTCCTGCCCTCCTCAACTTGGATTCTTTGTAGGTTTTATAGGCTGCTTTTTAAATTTCAGATACCCGTTCATTATTTATTCATTAAACACTTGATGGACACCCACTCCTGTGATGTTTAGAACCATCCCTATGATGTTAAAAGATAAGTCTCTACTAGAATTTGGTGACCCATTTGAAGAGTTTTGATTGTATCCAGTGATAGTATTGTTCCCTTCATCATAGATTAACTACGCAAGGTTACTGTTAAAGTAGAGCAGGAAAAAAACAGGGCATAGTAGTGAGTTTCAGGACAGCCAGGGCTGCATTAAGAGATCCTGTCTGTCTGAAAGAAAGAGAAAGAAAGGAAGGAAGGAAAGAAAAGAAGAAGAAAGAAATGATTAGAGCAAAAAGAAGTTTGTACACTGAAAATTTAGTTATGTATAGAGAAGGTACAAGGTATACAAGTATTTCTTATATACCTTCTCTGTTAGCCACAGTTTTAGGAATATAGTAGCTTTAGGGAATGAATTTGGTATTCCTCTTACTCCTAAGATGAATTCCAAGATGAAAAGAGAGGCTGATGTACAAACAGCCATGACACAAGACTGAACATAATAAGAGGGGTTAAAAGAATGAGTTTCAGTGGTTAAAGTACTTATTGGACAAGCACAAGGATCTTGAGTTTGGATCTCCAGGGCCCTCCTAAAAGTCAAGTGTGGCATTAGGGTCAGAGATAAGCAGATCCCAAAATCATTCTAGCAAAGTGAGCTCCAAGTTCAGTATCAAAAAAATAAGATGGCAAGCAATAGAGAAAGACACCTGAACTTGACCTCTGTCCTCCACATGTGCACACATGAGTGAGCACACACAGATACAAATAGGTAAATAAAAAAAAGTTAGGACATGGCCTTTCAATTCTGCCTGGTTTCCTCATTCTTTTGGTATACAGAGAAATAAGCTAGGAATATTATTTCCTGGAATATATCTTTGTCTCAGGCCTCTGGCAACAGAAGGTTGCTCTAATCCTTATTAAACCTAAATCATCTTCCCTTACTACAGAGTAGATAACCAAGATAAATGACCTCTGTAAGAACATATCCTGCCTATTCTCCTCACTCTTGGATAGAAAAGGATGCTGGTGACAATTTTATAAAGTAGTCTTGACACCACAGTCTAAAAAATTCAAGTTAAATGACTTGAAAGAAATGAAATTAAATTATTTTTTCTTATTTTGCTTTTATTCCCATAGTGTTTGACAGGGCAGAGCCTGGGAACTATTTTTAAAATTGTAGCCTATCTGCTATTGCTAGTTCACTCTTAAATATGAAAATTGAGAATAAATACTTAGAAAAACTTTGGTTGCTTGACATTTTCTTGTATCGGTACTTAATGTATAATATATTAGATTTTTTTTTGGTTTTTCGAGACGGGGTTTCTTTGTTATAACTCTGGCTGTCCTGGAACCACCCGGCAATACTTCAGAATTTTAAAAAACAAACAAAAAACAGATCCTTCATGAATAGTTTTGAGAAATACTGGCTTATTTGGTTTGTGTGACAAAGTGGGAAAGAGCATCAATCTTCTTGTCCATTAAATCATCAGTACCTATCTCAAAAGAAAAACTTTTTAGATGATTTGATGGTAAATATTTGGGTTACTTAATATATGTGCTTACCACTGCACTGTCTGCATATTATTTAATCCTCACCACCTCGTCGAAGCAGGTCTTGCTGTTATCCTCATTTTTCTGAGGCTTTGAGTAGGTTATAGGGCAGTAAGTTAAGAGGAATCTAGATGGAGTCTGGCCATTTTCTGCATAGAATATGCCCAGAAACTCTCCTTTGTCCTTCTACTTTTTCTGTGTCATCAAAGATAGAATTCTAATTCTATCACTACCTATTTTTTGCCTTAAGCATGTCACTTTGTCTGGATCTTAATTTTCTTCCTTTACTTTCTATGACAGAGGGACCATATTTATCGTCTTATATTCCTCAGCGTCTAGCATGACAGATTTGGCATACGATGGGTGTGTTGAATACTGTGGCCACTGTCTTTTTAGTCTCTGTTTTATCTGAACATTTAGGTACTTTATCTTCTGCCTTTACTCTGGAGGATCACATTACACTTGACTCCCTCCGTGTATGTGTACACACACACACACACACACACACACACACATACACAAGATACAGTTATATATGAAATTTTATGAAAGATATATGAAATCTGTGTGTCTTAGGCAGTCTCTAATCTGATACTTTGAGACAACCAACATGGTGCTATGAAATGTGTCTAAAATAAACCACTAATGTTAATATAAGGTAAAGGTGGAAGGAGTGGCTCAAATGTCAGGAAAAGTACTCTTGTCAGCTCTTACTCAATGGTGCTTAGGCCTAGGGCAGCCCTGCCAGGCCTGAGAAATGATTGCAGCCTGGAGCAAGGTTTTCCATGAGCTCTACTGGGGTCTCCAGTAATTGGAACATGGTACCTTCCAATTTATAATGGATCGCCCAATGAGAGGGGCATTTGTCACTGCCTGACTTCCCTGCAGGAGAAAGGCTCATAAGTCATAGCTGACAAACCCCTTGATGACTTTTAAACTTCATTTACAGCAAAGAATAGCTATAATCAAGCAACAGCAAGCAGTGACTAATCTTGCCACATTATTGGAGCCAGCCTCATGAGGCATGAGAGGTGGTGGGAGGGGCTGTCTCACAGTTTTACAGCAAGTGCTGATTGGCTTTTGGACTAGTGAGTATGCTCTAAGAAAGACCATGTGAATTAGTGCCTTAGAAACTGATCAACCCTAGACCCAGCATTGAGGTCATTCTTGGCCAAGATTGAAAGAACCAACTCTGATCTCAGATTTGTGCCAGCTCTAGCTTGAATAGGACTAAGTAATAACTTCTCTTTGGTTACATAACATGCACCACCATCTGCCTAATAGTAAGAGGCTTAGAAGACAAGAAAGTTCAGGTATTCAGTAAAGGGCTCTTTTTATGATTGCACATGTGCACAATCCTGAAAGGGCCTTTTGTGGTCTAAAATGTAATGTTTTATGTGTCCTAAAGAATGGCCTATGATAGCCATATTATTGGTTTTTGACAGCTGAGCTAAGTATATAGCTATCTAATGAATAAATAGCAAATAATAGATATATAGATAGATGATAGATAGACAAGTAAAACATAATCAGGTTCTCAAAACATCCAGCAGAAATTGACTGGGGAAAACTCTTTAAGGCAGTCAAGTCAGCTGGAATTCCCAATAGAGTGAATCCTTAATAGTTAGTGTCCCCTTGAGTGTGGTTTCCTAGTAAAAGAACAAATAGCAGCAGAGAGAGCAAATATCATCAAATTGGGTACTCACATTTAGCAGAAAACTGGATAAGTTTGTGCTTCCTCTTCATGGCTGCACTTCTAGCTTCTCTTTCCCACTGTAGTTAGTTTTAGATTATAGGGTAAATGGTAGTAGCAACCTCTGTTGGGAATGTTTTACCTTCTATCTGTTCTCGAAATCAGTAGTTTTATTTTGGTGCTGTTTTATTGTACTCTTCCTCTCTGTTACAGCAGAGTTAGGGGGACCACCTTATCTCCAAACAAGGGTCCTTGGAGGACACTTTGAGACAAACACAGTTGAATCTGAAACAACAGGGGACCCCTGATTCCAGAATTAGCTCACTCTCAGTGAGCTCAAATAGCACATGGCACTTTACCAGTATAATGTATATTGTATGAGGTCATATTACTTACACATGACTGGTAATGCCAGGATTATTCTAGTGGATGGAGAAATCACTGAGAGCAATGTCACAGATGGTCAGATAAGCTGCAGTCTTCCCACTCTAATCATTGCCACTTACTGTAACTCTCTGAGACTCAGTTGCTTGTTATTTTTTGTTTTTTATTTTTCTTCTTTTATAGTACAGGGGAGAGAACCCAGGACTTCATATGTGCTAAGCAAGTACTCTACTGAGCTACATCCCCAGCCAGAGACTGTTTCTTAATCTGTAGAGTGAAGATGATACTGCTAATTTCATTAGGTTGTTCAGGATTCTGGGGAATCACTTGTATAAAGCTTCTACTTGTCTGGGTTAAAGTTGCTGTGCATTGTTTTCTCCCTCAAGACAAAAATAAGTATACATCTATCAAGGGATTAGGAGACAATAACAAAGATATTCTCCCATTTCAAACTTTTCCCAGCCTTACTCTGTATATTTACAGAAACATAGGTGAAGGAAGGTGAGTCTGAAAGATGCAATTTAACAGGGCACATCTGTTTTGTGGCTTTCCCCTGTTTGACTGAATCTAGTCACCAGACTAATTACTAGATGAATAAACACAATAGTTCATTTGTTAATACCTGGTCCATAATTAGCTTAGACTTTGTATTTGTATTTGTTATGATTAGATGGATAGGTAGGTTTGTGAGTGAGTTCTCTTAGTAACTTAAGTTAGTTAACTTACTAGTTAACTAGTTAGTTAGTTTGGAGATTATTTTGATAGTCACCTACCCACTGTTTGTTGGATTTCCCCATAACTGTTAAGGAATCTCGTAGCTTAGAATCGCGTAGATTCTAAGCTTCTGCCTAAAACCACAGTCAAAAGTTGAATTTGTGGGATATACACTCTGACCATGCTTTGGAGAGGTGACCAAGGCCTTGCTTTGCCTTCTGTTTCTGCTTTCCATGTCCCTTCCATGTTGCCACCACTTAGTGACAATAGTGAAATAATACAGGCCTAGGGCCTCCTGGCACAAATGAGTGAGGGTGGCCTAGCCAAAGCCTGTAATCCCTTCACACTGTGATGGCTTGACAGACATGGAGAGGAGACACTAGGACAAGGGATAAGAGCATTAGTATAGACTTCCTGTTCCCACTCTCCTACTCTCAGATTAATTATACTGCATTGGGATATGACACAATTAAAAACTAACAGAACTGGACTGTGGAGCACCTAGAGTGTTAGACTGAGTTCATCTGTTTCACAGGGCATTGGGGTTTTCCAAGGGGTTAGTTTTTGTCCCTGTGACAAAATACCTGAATAGATCAGTTAAAGTGAGGATTTTGTGTACAATTTCAGCGGTTTCAGCCTGTGTTTAGTTCTTCATTTCTGGGTATGTGATAAAGCAGAATGTCATAGTAGAGGTTTGTGGACTAAGACTTCATCACCTGAACCTTTGGGGCTATTCTATTCAACCATAATCCTTTTAATTTCTTTTTTTTTTTTTTCTTTTTTTTCGGGGGGGGGGGTTGTTTTGTTTTTTCTGAGACAGGGTTTCTCTGTTTTTAACTCTGGCTGTCCTGGAACTCACTCTGTAGACCAGGCTGGCCTCGAACTCCTTTCTTAATACCTACCAGCACCTGACATTAGACTAGACATTACTTAATTTTTCTTTATTTCTTTTGTTTATTTCGATTTTTGAGACAGGATCTCTCTATGTAGCCCTGAGTGTCCTGAAATGAAACTCAACTGTATACAGTAGGTAGAAAACAGAACTTAGAAAATGAATGAATGAATCAATCTCTCTCTCTTTCTTTCTCCCTCCCTCCCTTTACACACACACACACACACACACACACACACAAATATATATATATAATATTAGAATGGCTTTCAGGCTGTGGTCCAGCTAATGAATGGCTGCCTATGAATAGAAGATCTGAGAATTCAGTAGTTGTTCAGTCTATGGGGCTTGCTTTCTCAACTGATGCCAGTATACATTGGAATCCCAGAGAAGTAGGCTCTAATACCAGTGAGTAAAGTGAGAGCAAATAGACAAAGAAAAACTGAGCTTCTTTTAATGTCCTTTATATAAGCGCCAACAGAAGCTGTGGCACAAATTAAAGGTGTATCTTCCCACCTCAAAAGATCTTGATTAAAGGTATATTTTCCCACCTCAAAGATTCAGATTAGAAGTGGGTCTTCCCACTTCAGATTCTTTAATTAAGAAAAATCCCTCACAAATGTGCCCAGCTGCTAGGTTTTATTAGTTAATTCCAGATGTAGTCAAGTTGACAGCTAAGAATAGCCATTATACTAGGCTTGCCTTGAAGTCAGTGATCTGCTCGTCTCTGCCTCCAGAGTTGCTGAGATTAAGATTTGTGTCACCATACCTGACTTAAATTTTCTAAAAAATTACATGTATTTATTTAGTCAGTCTGTGAATGCACATGTGGAGGTCAGAACAGCACATGAGAATTGGTTCTCCTCCTCTGCTGTAAGCGTTCTATGGATCTCACAAACTCAGGTCTTCAGGCTTGGTGGCAAGCGCCATTACTAACTGAGCCATCTCACTGGCCCTCTGGGTACCTTCTCTGGCCCTAGGAGAATAGCTAATTCTGCTTAGCAGTTGAGGATTCTGAGGCCTAACAAGTGTGAAGGACATGTCCCAGCTCATAATTGACAGGACTAGATTTGAAACTCAATCCTACCTTACTCCAAAGTTTATGCTGTTTTTGCTATTTCATCATATTTTGTCTTTGTTTTGAGGAAAAACAAAACTAAACTAACAAAAACAAAAACTAAGTTCCCAACAGAAGGCTTCATTCATTCATTCATTTACGTATTTATTCGAGACAGGATTTCTCTTTGGAAACGCTGGCTGTCCTGGACTCATGCTGTAAACCAGGCTGGCCTCAAACTCCCAGAGATTTATTTGCCTGCCTTTGCTTCCCAAGTGGTGGGATTAAAGACATGTGCCACCATGCCTGGTGAAAGAGGGCTTATTGACAAACAAGTAGAGCGCTCTATTTTTGTCAGCAAGATCAGCACAGGGAACACTAAAAAATGGTTGTTGAATGTAAGGAATAGAAATTGGGCAGTAATAGAAATAGATATAATACTGTATTTTTTCATAGTTTGTTACAGATACAACAGAGCGCTTTCACATTCATTAGCCTATTTGATCACTACACAGATGTGAAAACAATCAGGGAGATGCTTTCTGTTTTCAGAATAAGAGTGCTATTGTTTGTAGAAATCACATGATTTGTTTCAGGTCATATGAACTTCCATGCCAAGGCAGACTCTTATTGTGTAGCAAGTACGGCTTGAACTTTCACCCCTCTAGAAGCATTTTGGGTTTGGCTAGCTGAGAGCTGGGGTTTCTCATGGCGTGGAGATTGTCAGTACTACTTGGAGGTGGGGAGGGGGTATTATTCCTTTCTGGCCAGTAATGATCATTTGGGCAACATTAATGAGTGGTGGCCTGACGAATTAATGAGGTTAATAGATGTTCTGTCATCCATGGCCTCTTGGTAACCAGGATCTCTGGACCAAGGTGTCCCTGGACATGGATCCATCTAATTACTTGGCTTTCTCCAGAGATTGTACCATATTACTGATAGCTATTTACTACTTGCTGTTCTAAGGTTATCCAAGGGCAAAGGCAGGAGAATAAAACTAGAAATAACCCAATACGATGGGCTAAAACTGATTAAGCAACATTGGGGCAGCAAGACTAAAAGTAGCACCTCCTTCTTGGAGATGAACATTCCACAAGGAAACTGTCCAGTCCTAGGCAGGTTAATCTGAGAGGCAGAATTGGAAACCTAATGAGAGAGGCATGGCAGAGTCAAGTCAAGTCAGGTTTACAGCAAATGAGTCTAGACTTTAGAATGTCAAGTCCCCTCACTAGCTGTTTGACTTTACTTAAATCATATAACTTCTAAAATCTTCAGCTTTAAAAAAAAAACAAACTAAACTAAAAAGATGAACTAGTAATGATAGTTTATTCTTTTCATGATTCTGTGACAAAAATTGATATTTTATAAGCAATACGTTTATTTCTTCAAGTTCTAGAGGCTGAGAATTCCAAAATGAAGGTATCTGGTACATGTGGCTATGGTTTCAGGACACCTTTTTTGTTCTGTTCTTACATTGTGGAAAGGGTAAGACAGTTCTATGGAGTCTCTTTTATATTATAAAGGTACTGAAACCAATTTATGCAGAGTTAGTTAGCTCTTATGACCTAGTCACCTTATAAAGACTCCCAATGCCTTCTGCCCTTAGATAACCCTGGGGATATCTGAGTGGTTTAGAAAGAAGTTGCTATCAGTGATGAAGATAACCATTTCTGTAGAAAGCTTGGCTCTGGTACTCCTGATTACCAGGCAGCTAGGGATGGACAGAAGGTCTGTTGATCTTATTAAAATCTCTAAGCTCTGGCCACTACTCCAGTGGGAATTAGGTTTCAACATAGAACTTGAGGAAAGAATGTGTATCTAAATGTAGAACCTGACAGACATCCATGACCTTATTCACTAAGTCTTATGTAACTTGAATTGTAGAAAGGGGGAAGGACAGGGAGGGTGTGTCTTTGACTCAGGTGAGTACTGTTGCCCTAGAACCTTAGGAATTTCTGCACATACAATCTGGCCCTGTGGATGCCAGACAGACCTGAATTGCATCTCTGACTTTGATTTATTTTATGATTACTTTGTCTTATTTTCGTATTTAAAACACATCCTTATGGGCCATTATGAAGATTAAATGAGAAGAGATGTGTGAATCACTTGCACTCAGAATCAGAGGCTCTTTTTATTGCAATGGATGTTGGGGAGGTTATTACCCCAAATTTAGAAGTTTAGAGGTACCTTTTAGGGCTTTTGTATGTTTGCAAAACTCTTGCCTTTTGCTTTTGTTTTTGTTTTTTTCCCTAATGTTGGTTTTTGTGTTCTAAAATACAGTTTCTGTCTGAAATGTTTGAACTTGGGAAAATGGTTTGTTTTTGCCAAATTAGTTCTTACTAACTCAAAGAAGCTGGCCTATCCCTTTGAGTTGTAATTGCATTTCAAAACTTTTGTCCCTGGTGAGGTTTAATTAGTTTAAGGCTCCAGCTTTTAAGCAGTTGTTTATCCAGCAAGTGAAAGTGAAGACATTGGCCTAGGAGGCAGCCCTTCTAGTTTTCCCCAACATAGCAGTATTTTTGAGATGTTGTATTTCCTTTTGTTCCATGCTTTCCTGGATACCCATCTTACTCAAAGGAAAAATAGAATAAAGAACCCTGATCTTGTGGGATATAATAACACTTACCTGTAATCTTATACACCTGTCAGCTTGGGAAGTGTAGTGGTAGGGAGATGAATTCAAGGCCAGCTTGGGCTATTATATGAGACTCCGTCTTTAAAGGAGTATGGAGAGAGGATATTGAAAGGCAAGGGCAAACAACAACAACAAAACCTAGACTTAGAGCCAGAGGACACCCCAAACCCTGGGGTGATCTTGACTGCTATTTATGAACTATGGTATCCTGGCTACAGTCTCCTCCATTCTTTGCCTCAGCAAAGACATATCACCACAGCTCCCGCTAATCTGGAATTACAGATATCTCTAATGACATATGTGATTGTTGTATGACCTCTGCCCTCCTGAGTCCCACCATTTACCTCTCCTCAGCTTATTGTTAAGCATAAAACCTCTGGAGCTGCTGGTACTTTGCTCTCATTTATACAGTTTATAAATCAGGAGGGTCAGGAGTTTAGGTTCTATAGCAAGTCCAGCCTTAGCTACATGCTGCTTTGTCTTTAGAAGGGGAAGGGGTGAAAGAAAAAGAAAAAACATAAAATAGAAGTGGTTATTAAGTTGGGAGTGGTTGATTTGTGAAGGTGGGGATTTAGACCAGACTAGAAAACCAGGCCTGAAAGTTAGGCAGGATGGCACACAGCTCTGTAGCACCATCAAATGTTCTACAACTCTATAGACATGTGTCCTCTTGGGCTTAGGGAGTCTACGGAGTTGCATTCAGCCTACATGCATGCAAAAGCATCGTATAAGACTTGAAAGTCAACTTGAAGGGTATCGATTGGAGTTTGGGGTTTGGGTACCAGAGCATGTTTGTTTCATTTAGCAGTCACATGCATATATTTCCTGAGCCATCTCTACAGATCAGAACAGGGTGACATGCTTGACTCTTTGTACTCTAAGAATGTGCCCCAGTTTGATCATGACTCTCATCTAGAATGGTCCCACTAATTGTAGTGTTAACAGAATAGACAAACACATATAATTGTGTACTAAAACTTGATTTTGTAAAAAGCCTCCCGAGTTTGTAAGGTTCTTTTATATTTATTGTCTCAAAGCTCAGGTGAGGAAAAAAGATTGGCAGGACCAAACCTGAAAGATTGTTCACCAGCAAACCAGTGAGTACTGATCTCTCCACAGTGCTATGCAAGGGCATTCAGTGAATGCTTCCTACTCAGTTGTGTAATAGTCTGAAGGAATCCACAACTGTATTGTCTCTATCAGATAAATGTTAGAGTCAGCAGCCATTATATCTGAGCTGTCATCTCTCCTTCCCCTCTACCTCAGTCCACACTTCAGGGCTGGTTGGCTCTCCTGCAAAAGTTGCATCTCTCTGGCCAAAACTCTGTAGTGTTGAGCAGGATGAGTCATCTAGTCTCTTTATAAATGTTGATGGTTCAGTGTAAAAGTAAATTTAGTAACAAGAGCTTGTCTCTTCCAGTTAGTTTTAAAGCTCATTCTAGTGTCTTCATTAGTAGCAGCAAGATGAACACCTTGCTTTAGGATAGTACATACCTGACTTCTGTCAAACTCAGGTCTGGGAAGAATTCCTTTCCCTAATCACATGCCATGGTTCAGCCTATGATTTATTAGTAAACAGTGCCACTAGCTGGTCAGAACCATCCAACTTCCAGGCTGGGAGTCTACAGAGTAGCGTACTGAGGAGACATTGGAGTGGGATCTTTTCACCTATCAAGACAAAAAGATAACAGATTTCTACAGCTTGTATCCTTACCTAATTCTCTGAAAAGAATACCCTATCCCCAATATAATAAACAGGCAAGCTGATGAAGGTTTTTATACATTGTGCTTGGAGGCTACTTAGTTCTTTCTGGAACTGCTCTAGGATATGAGAGATTGGAGTTGTACAAACCTGTGCCAGAAAGCAGTATACAGGGCCAGTCAGTATAAATGCCAAGACCAGATTGCAAACCACCCCTGCTGGAATTAACATCTTCCTTTTCTCTTGGGGGGCTTATGCCAAGGTACAGTTGCTCTGTGGTGAGGCCCTGTGCAGTAAAATAGATTCATTGCCATAGCATAAAGAATGAAGAGTAGTTGCTGGCTCGATCAGTGAGCGCTTGAGTTTACGATAGGTCTCCCTGGCTGACCTGGAATTCACTATGTAGTCTAGGTTGGCCTTAAACTCACCTGCCTCCGCCAACATGACATACATTTTAAAAAGTCAGGTGTAGGGGCATGTATTTGTAGTAATTCCATTGCTGGAAGAAGCAAAGGATTGCTTGCTTGCTGGCCAGCCAGGTCAGCCTACTTAATGAAGCTTAGGACAGTGAAAAACAAAACAAGACAAAAACAACAAACAGGTGGACTGCACCTGAGGAACCGACCCATGCCTGTACAGGTATACACGTATATGAGAGTATTGCAAACTTAACTATAAGCCAAACAGAACCCATGCCTGTACAGGTATACACGTATACGAGAGTATTGCAAACTTAACTATAAGCCGAACAGAATTTGAATCAATGTTGAATGGTTAACTAATAAATTACTAAAGACCATTTTAGATAAATACATTATCTTAACTATTCAAATTGACTTTAGCTCTGCGAAGCAGAGTGATGAAGCTGACAGATACAGACTTTAGGAGCCAACTGACATGTTTAAATATCTCTAATTAGCAAAAATATTTTATCAGAGTCTCAGTTTCTGGTAAGATAATCTTTGATTACCCATGAGTTCTTGGGATCATTCAGTAGTATATGCTACCCGTAGCCTACAGTGAGTACCTGGTAAGGCCTATGTAAGCACGCCTTTTTCAGAGTGGCTGGCAGAGTAAAGACTTTACTGTCTAGGTTAGTGAAGATGGGGTACATCTAGATCATACTGAGCAATTTTCATAATGGGGGACTGTTCTAGCAAGCATCTCTTGAAATTATCATGTGTCCTCTTTGCTGTGTTTTTTTTTTAAAGGTATGGGATTAAAAAGAATTGGAGTCAAGCAGACTGGTAAATCCCAGCCTTGCTGTTGACTAGCCTTGTGACCTTCCAATGTTGGTTTTTTTCTATGTACAGTATCATGTGAATACCAAACGAGGGAACATTGTAAAGCATCTAGTATAAGATTAGCAGCCCATAAGTGGCAACCCTTGATAACGTAACAAGAAACACAGGATGCAGAACAGGAAAGATGGATGCCCTACAGATGAGAATGTGTAGAAAGGCAAGAAGGCCATGAATATTCTCTGAGCCTAGCCTGGAAATCCAGTTTCACTTTGGCATTCTCTTTTCAGGTGGACATCATGTCCTTGAAGATTCAGACCAGCAACGTAACCAACAAGAATGACCCCAAGTCCATCAACTCTCGGGTCTTCATTGGCAACCTAAACACAGCTGTGGTAAAGAAGTCAGATGTGGAGACCATCTTTTCCAAGTATGGCCGTGTAGCTGGGTGTTCTGTGCATAAAGGCTATGCCTTTGTCCAGTATGCCAACGAACGCCATGCCCGGGCAGCTGTTCTGGGAGAGAATGGACGGGTGCTGGCTGGACAGACTCTGGGTAAGTTAAACTTTTTTGTCCTCTTGAGTAGCTACCATCTTAGATTTTATAATTTCAACAGATAAAAATTGTATTTGAAATAGAAGTTAAGTAAATAAACCTATAGGGGATTGTTACGGAAGTCATTTTTCTCCTATCCTTGCTTTCTCAGTGCCTCTTTTATTTGTTTGTTTTGGTTTTTGATTTTTTGGTTTTTTTTCGAGACGGGTTTCTTTTGTAATCCTGGCTGTCCTGAAACTCGCTCTGTAGACCAACCTGGTTGGGCTCCAACTCATCCATCTGCCTCTGCCTCCCAAATGCTGGGGTTAAAGATGTCCACCACTACTGCACACCACCACCTCCTGGCATCAGTGCCTCTTTTTAAAAAAAAAATTATTTGTGTTTCTGGACATCAGGGCACATACCTTTAATGCCAGCACTTAGGAGTCAGAGAGAGACAAGTAGACCTCTGAGTTCAAGGCCAACATAGCTAGTTCCAGGCCACTTAGGGCTAGACAGGGAGACCCTGTCTTAAATTTTTGGGGTGTGTGTCTATGTACATGTACACATGTATGTGAAAACCATGGCTCCTATGTGGAGGTCAGAGGAGAACTTTATGGAGTTGGTTTTCTTTCCACCTTTATGTAAATTGCAAGGATCAAACTCGGGTCATCAAGCTTACTAGGCAAAAACCTTTTCCCACTGGCTTTCATAGCCTCTTTTTTTTCTCCTTTTTAAATTAAAAATTTTTGAATGCTTTTTCCCTTTTCCAACTCCTCCCAAATCTTACCCACCCAGCTTTGTTTTTCCTCTGTCTGTCAAAAACAAAACAAAAACCAAAAAACCAAATGGATAAAAACAAGGAAAACCAAATAAAAAACAAGAAAGACAAAATGCCAAACAAAATGAAATGGAAAGACCCCTTACACATACAAAAACACACACACACAAAAGCATGGATTTATTTTGTGCTAGCCAGCTGCTCCTGGGCGTGGTGCCTGTCCTGGTGTATGGTTGATAGACCTACTAACACTACATTGGAAAAAACTATTTTTCTTTTTACCAGCAGGTATCAGTTGCAAATAGCTTCTTGGTTATGGGTAGGAACCTTTGTCCACTTAACCCCTTTTAGTGCTGCAACCCATTTGGGGTTTAAACCTGTGCAGATCTTATGTGTACTGCCAAGGTCTCTGTGAGTTCATATGTGTATTAGTCCTGTTGTGTCTGGAAGACACTTTCTTTGGAGTCATCCGTCATCTCTGGCTCTTAGAATCTTTTCTACCTCCTTTTCTGCATAGATCCCTGTGCCTTGAGGGGAGTGGTTTGATGAAGACATCTCATTTAGAACTGAGTGCTTGGAAGTCTCATATTGTCCAATTGTGGGTTTCAGTGTTAATTCCTGTCTATTACAAGAAGTTTCTTAGATGTGAATTATCAGTGCACACACTGATCTACCCTCATAGCTTTATGGTGCCAGTTAAAAATCCAGATTCTCCATAGAAATGGAACAAAATGGACTAGCATAGCCTGTTACTCCAGACTGTAGAATATGTGGGTAAGAACCCTTTCTGAAAGCTATGAAGAGCTATGAGCACAAGGACTAAAGGGGAAGTGTAAGCCGTTGGCATTGATTACACACATATGAAACGATAGTGTTGGTGTCTACCTTGCAGTGTTTTTTTGTTTATTTTTGTGTGTGCTGTACTCAACAATGTTATATGTTTTAAAAGGGCTATATGTATGTATTATGTATGTGTTAGTAATATGTATACATTAGTGAATTTGAGGCATGCAGATGTCATTGTGTAGAGGATATGTGAGCACATACTTTTGCGTGTTAAGTATAATGTGTGGGAATATTCATGAGTGTGAAAGTAAAGGTGCTTATATTTACTGATTATTTCTTGATCTCATAAGCATAGAGATGTTTAGTGTAATGCCTATGAGTACGCATTGACTTTTTTGCCTATAAGCAGTCTGGTTGTATTGGAATGTAGATGTTATCTATGTATATGACTTTCTTACCTGGATATGTATGTATAGGTGAGGGTCTGTATTCTGTGTTCATATATACCTGATTTATAGGAGCCTACTTGAAAATGTGTATTTGTATAGTATGTGAAGACTTACACATATGTTTCTGAATGTATATGAGTATGCAACCTGACATATCCATGTGATGTTTGGGTATTCTTCTAATGTTTGAAAACTAAATGTATGAAGACCTTTGGCAACTTCAGTTCCATGTGTGCAATGTGATGTATGTGGGCATACTGCAGTCACGTCAGCATTCCAACTCTGCTTCTTTTCCTATGTACAGATATCAACATGGCTGGAGAGCCCAAGCCCAATAGACCCAAAGGGCTAAAGAGAGCAGCAACTGCCATATACAGGTGGGGCTCTATGTCTGCTTTTTGTCTGCGTGAGATGGGTCCCTCTTTTCACAGAGGGAGTAAATGCTGGTAGTGATAGTGTGCTGAGCTTAGTTAGGAAGACATTTGGAGGTGAGGACCTGTGGAGAAGTGGGCTGAGTGGCCATCTCCCTTTGTTTTCCCAGTGGCTACAGCTTTGACTATGATTACTACCAAGACTACTTCTATGCCAGGTGAGCAGGGAAGGGGTATGTCTAGGTATTAAACAGCCAAAACTGGAAGGGTCTTGAGAGATTGCTGGTGTAAGTTGCAAAGTCCTCTCATTGGAAACTGAAGTACAGAAGTGTGAAGAGGTCTTTGCTTCAAGGTTGTTTCACAAATCAATGACAGCTAGGACTAAGGTCCCATTCTGTAAGTGCTGAAGCCATCACATCAAACTCTCATATTCTGCCTTACCTCCTCCTAGTCCTGTAGCTCAGGGGAGTGTAGGGCTAAGGGATGAATACCCTTGGGCAACTGGAATATAAAACCATGCACAGTGCCTTAACAGGTAGTTCTTGAGCCCTTAAACTCTGTTCAATCTCTGCCTCTGTAAGGTGCTCACCCAGCCATAATACAGGAAG
Source organism: Cricetomys ansorgei (assembly GCA_026225945.1). Classification (NCBI taxonomy): domain Eukaryota; kingdom Metazoa; phylum Chordata; class Mammalia; order Rodentia; family Nesomyidae; genus Cricetomys; species Cricetomys ansorgei. Next base: position 5,122,034 of record JAMJFZ010002117.1, read on the forward strand.
CCTATAGAGTTTACTCTGGCCTTTATTACTAAGAGGTCAACAGTTATTTGGAGGCCTGAATTAATCCCCAATGGGTTGTGTGATCTGCCTTCTATCCCCAATCCTACCTAGACTTGAGCCTTGGGCTCCTATTCCATTGGCCCCAGCCACATTTGTTTCTTGAAAACAGTTTTACACATTATCCTCCTACATCTGCTTGTTGAGTGCAGAATTAAAAGACTGATCACAGTACCAGCTCCTGGCCATGTGCTTGTCTAGAAGTTGTGGCAAAGATGGAGTCAAAACCTCTCCTTCCTTCTTCTCCTAAAGATAGTCCAGGAAAACCAGAACTTTTCTAAACCATTTTCTCTGCTGTGATTGTTTTCAGAAAATAATGTAGGTATAGTGGAAAGTGCCATAACCTGGAAGTCGGGAGACTTGAATGCTAATCTCAGCTCTGCCACTGAATGGATTGTCTAGCTTTGGGCAAATTACCCTACTATTAGTCAGTCTTACACCAAGTGGCCTCTCAGGACTCCGGCAGCTCTGAGATTCTATGGTTGAGTTATTTCTGACTAAGGCCAGAGCCATTACTTTTCCTGTTGAGTCAAAATTCAGGATCAGGGATTGGATCCATTCCCAGAGACTATAATTACCAGCTGCAGGACTCTGAACAGGAGCACCTAGAAATGGGACCTTGAGTTGCCTAGTGGTGGCAGATACCATGATTCATCTAGAAAATTGTTCTAGAGTATATCCTTGATCAAGGTTGTGGTTCCTTTTAGAACCATGGTCATAGCAGATGTGGTGGGAGAGTTCCCTGCTCAGCCTTCAGAATTTCTGTCTCATCTTCAGGAAAAGAAGCCCTTTTGGAGAGGGCCAGGTTATAACATTCAAGTGACAGCACACAGTCTGGGAGCTTTGGGTCTGATTTAGCTGTGCATCCTTGGAATGCTGTTGAGTTCTTGGCTTATATCTCTGAAGAAAGAAAAGGTGTTGAAATGGTTAGGAAGAAAAGGGGGGCATAGAATCCGAGACCATGGTTCAGTGTGTCAGTCCCCTGGTATCCAGGCTTTCTTTGACTTGTCAAACCTTCTCAAGTATTTTTAACCAGGTTCTCATGATATACCCTTACTGCACTCTCAGAGTGAATTTGGATAGCCATCCACAATCAAGTAAATGGGAAAACCAAGGCTCAAGGGTTGGTCAACTATTTTTAAACCTCTCTGTTTCTAGGTGGGAATTTATGCTTTGAGATTTGCAAACTGATCAAAGGTTGGGGTGGCAGTTTTCTGAGTAGAAGGTAGGCCTTGATGTCAGCGACCTCAGGAAAGGCTCCTTTCTGGGATTGTGCATTTGTTTTTACACTGCTTCTCCTGGCCTAGCTGGGGGTAAGGTGGAAATAGTAAAGATTTCAGCAGCTTTTAGGATCCAGACAGCCCTTTTCACATTTAGTGGAAAAGGGCTTGTTGGAAACAACCTCCTTCCTGGTCCTTAGAGGATATACAGATAAAGCTAATGTTGTAGTGCCCCCTGGTGGTCACAGGCCATGCTGCAGCCTCTGGTCTGTTTGCCTTCACAGGCTGTTTGATTATCGGGGCCGCCTTTCTCCAGTTCCTGTGCCCAGGGCAGTCCCAGTGAAGCGACCCCGTGTCACAGTCCCTTTGGTTCGCCGTGTCAAAACTACTATACCTGTCAAACTCTTTGCCCGTTCCACAGCCATCACTACTGGCTCAGCCAAGATCAAGTGTGAGTGACATCTTCCTATTTTTAAAAAAAAAAATTTATTTTATTTTATTTTGAAACAGGGTCTCATTGTATATCTCTGGCTGGCCTGGAACTCACTATATAAACCAGACTGACTTAAAACTCAGGGATTCTCCTGCGTCTGCCTCCTAAGTGCTGGAATTAAAAGTGTACCCCACCACGTCCTGGTGACATCTTTTAGTCTTTGTAGATGGTTTATTTTCTATCATCACTAAAATGATAGAATCACTTTTTTTAACAATCGAGTTTCAAATTTTTTAATCTTTATTTTTATTTCATGTTATGGGTATTTTGCCTGTGTGTATGTCTCTGTACCATGTATATGCAGTACCTACAGAGGTCAGAGGAGGGTAAAGGATCCCCCTTGACTGGAGTTACAGACAGTTTTGAGCTGCCCTGTGGGTGCTGGGAATCAAACTCAGGTTCTTTACAATGGCAACCAGTGCTCTTAGCCACTGAGCCATCTCTACAGCCCTTAGAATAGTACTTTTTTTTAACATTGAAAAATAAAGGAACAAATCTACAGTTGAAGTTACTTTTACATAATTAAGTGCTTGGATATATTTCTTAGGAAAAAAGTCCAATGCTGTGGTGTGGTGCCCACTGAGAAGATAGCTGTGTATTTCCTCTACTAATGATAAGGATAGGTTTATTCTGGGCTCTGTATTCTGTAGTCAGGCACCCGGGAAATCTAATTGCAAAAGACCCCTTTGTACCTTTAAAAACAGACCTCACTCTGTAACACACAAAGACACATGTCATTACTAGGTGTTTACAGGAATGTACTAAAGACCTACATTGTTGTTCTTGTATTTTGTTCTTTTTTATTTTAACCAGGTTGACCTTTAACTCAAAATCTCCTGCCTTAGCCTCCCAAATGCTGGAATTATAGATGTACAGCACACATGGCCCAGACCTACATTCCTATTCACCTTATAGGATTGAGAAGTCTAGGGCAAATGGCCAGGTTCATACGTACATGCTGGTTACCCTAGGGATGGCTTTTGGTGCTCTCAAAAAGAGACCTTTTCCCTGCGCAGGAAAAGAACCAAAAAAAATTACCTCCCTAGTTCATAGATGAGGCTGGGGTTTTGTTTGCGTCATGCCCCTAAGTCATGACCTTATTTCTTCTCTACTCCCAGTAAAGAGCAGTGAGCTACAGACCATCAAAACAGAGCTGACACAGATCAAGTCCAACATCGATGCCCTGTTGGGTCGCTTGGAACAGATTGCTGAAGAACAAAAGGCCAACCCAGGTCAGCTTTGAGGGCAGAGCTTGGGAAGACAGTGCCCAAGAGGCAGGGACTTAAAGTTCCAGGACTGTGAGTCCAGCCCATCGGGACCTCCTGTACAGTGGCCAGCTTTCACTAAGGTATGCTGAGTAGCTGCCCTAGTTGAATTCTAGTCCCTCTTCTACTTTTTTTATCCTTCAAGATGGCAAGAAGAAGGGTGACAACAGCAGTGGTGGAGGAGGCGGTGGCAGTGGTGGAGGCGGCAGCAGCAGTGGCAATGTTGGTGGTGGCGGTGGCGGCAGCAGTGGCAGCGGCGGCGGCGGCAGTGGCGGCTGCAGTAGCAGCAGCCGGCTCCCAGCCCCCCAAGAAGACACGGCTTCTGAAGCAGGCACACCCCAAGGAGAAGTCCAAACTCGAGATGACGGTGATGAGGAGGGACTACTGACACATAGTGAGGAGGAGCTGGTAAGGGCCTGGCTAGGTGTGTGATTTGGGGTTGAGGCTATCAAAAGGATCACAGAGTAGAAGAACCAGAACTGTCTGTCATTGCCCCCCACTCCCATGAGCTCTTTCCTTTCTGCTTTCCAGAACTTCAGTCCTATGAGGAGTAGGGAAGAATGAGCAGTGTGTAGTTCACTCAGAAGTCCCACTGAAGACTGGGGCAGATCTCAGCAAAGCCCCATGGTCTGTCTTTTTACTTTTGGTGTATTGAAGAGAAGGAGAATTGGGAGAAGTGTGCACACATAGCCTCTTAGGGAGGGCTGGGGTTGACAAGGGAAGCCAGGGGGAGATGGGAATTTTAATTCCACATGAGAATTTTCTAAAAGCCATTGCCTTTCAAACTTGTAGCAGGCTGTCCTTATTTAAGAGTGAACTCCTGTATATATTGGAAGTATTCAGGGTGAAGTTTAGGAGCCATGACAGGGAGCCTAAATTGAGTGAAAAAGTGGGTCAGATTCTGCATTCAAGATTCCTGCTGTAGTGTATTTGCTGATTGTTGAGTGAACACTGAGTTGAATATCACACACTGTAACTTAGCAGTCCTGAACTACACATTGCTTTAGAATGGCCACATTTACCCTGTTGAAGAAGTTGAAGCTCAGAGTTACCACTCAGGACCTTACCTATCTTGAAGCCTAAAACTTCACTGAGTCTGGAGCTTTTTCTTTTTAATCATGCTCCAGCATGAGGATAGACCTAGGCTGTGAGAGGCAGAAATCTTCCTTCTGCCCAGCTTGCTTCTTTCCTCTTTCTTTCTTAAAACCTAGCCTGGTACTTCATCTTACTCTCTGGCTTTCAGCTTAATGTGGTCCATGGTCTTTCCATGCCTAGAAATGTGTCCCTGTTACACCACAAAATCATGACTGGTCTCTTCCCTTTCCTGTGTGATCTTCAAATGACCCTCTCAGGATCCTAAGCCAGTTTTATTGGCTGGTTTATGGTAGTTGGGCCTCCTTTCTGACTGTCTTCCAGGTGGTGCTCTGAGCCACAAGACCTTCCTGAACAGATAGCTCAGGGCAGACCTTGGAGTCTGCAGGGAGTGATGTGTGCTTTTCTTCTTTGTCTCAGGAACACAGCCAGGACACAGATGCAGAAGATGGGGCCTTGCAGTAAGCAGGTATGAGGGGCCTAAGGAGCACAGGAAAACAATGAAGTGGAGGCTGCAACTCCTTCACCAACATGGGTCTAGCTGTACTGTGCCAAGGCTGAAGGTCCCCACATGCAGCCTTACTCCTGTAGCTGTACATTATCAGGGCCACCCGAAAGGGTTCTCTTGTGAGCAGGATGACAGTAAAGGAAAACTGCAGGCTCGAGGTGGTGAAAGAAATGCTGTGCAGCTTAGTCTTTATATTACTAAGGGAGAGAACAGACAACCTTATAGGAGCACAGCATTGAGAGTGTTCAGGGTGCAATAAAGATAAGAGCTGCCTGTTTTGCAGCCCTGCAGAGAAGAAAGGTGGCATTCATCCTCAGAGGTGGTGACTAGGAAGTGTCTCATGGGCTTGGGTTAGGGATTAAATAAACTTCATCCTGTTAAGGGGAGGAGATGGCCTGTATGCCTGTATGGTGAGAACTATTGTTTTATCTGATTCCCTCTTCTACTCTGTAAGATTAGGATTGTGTGTATGTAACAGTGGTAGAAAGCAGACACTGAAGGGTAGAATAAAATACCAATGTGTCTCATTAAAGTCCTAGATAGTAATAGGAGCTTAAGTTTGAACTCAGTAATGTGCAGCCCCAAAGCCTCCACTCTGGCCACTGTCTATCCTGTTCTGTAAGAATAGGCTAGAGAAGGCTTACAGTTGACAGAGAGGTGCCTTGATAGACATGTTTGTAATATAGGATCTGTACTAGTAAGAGCTTCTGGAGTAGTTCAGAAAATTCCTCATGTAAATCTTAACTCTTGGAACTTAATGCTTATTTTTACCCAGATAGCTATTTATTTTACATTATAAAGCTAGTTCACGTTAGGTATTGAGTATTGAAGCTCAGGGCAGGGGTTGAGTCTTTCCCATGATTAATTATATGGTCAGAAATTTGGGCAAGGTACAGACATAGTTTTGCAGACAGTCCACCCTTTTTCCATATCCCTGTAATCAAAGGTTTTCTTCCTCTCACCCTTAGTTCTTCTTTGCCTCTTTTTTGGCTTGACAGGAGCAGTGGCCACCAGCAGAAGAAAGGCATCACTGTCTCAGGCCTCAAGCCAGGCACCCATCTCTGGATGCCAGTTTGTAGCAGGTACCAGAGGAAAGCTGGCAGCAGGCACTCCTCCCCCCATGCATCCCAGCCAGTGAGTGCTACATCCTTTGCAAGTGGAGTTACTGGCCTATCCTTTTTCCCATGCATTCTTCCTGTCTGCACTGCCTGGGCCAAGGGCCAGAACTTAACTCTGCCCTTCTTCCCCAGGACATTCCCAGGCTTGAGGTTTTTCTATAGGTATGAAAGTAGGGGGGTTGGCACAGGGGCGGGGGGGACCTGAAAATAAAGAGATTGGATCCAAATAATGCTCTGAGATGGAATGGTTTGCTTGTTTATTTGGTTGGTTCTGTTTATATTTGTTGTTGTGTGTATGGTATGGGGTGGTATAGACATGTACATGTTACACTATTTGTGGAGGTCAAAGGACAACTTGATGAAGACAGTTTGATCTTCCCACCTCTATAGAGTTTTGGGGATTGTCAGGCTTGCACAGGAAACACTTTACCTACTGAGCCTTCTCACTGTTTCTATTTCTAAGGTAAACATTATGACCAAAAGCAACTTGGGGAGGAAAGGGTTAATTTTTCTTATGTTTCCAGGTAATAGTCCATCCCTGGGGGAAGTCAGGGCATATCTAGAGGTAGCTGCTTACAGGTTTGCTCCTCATGGCTTGCTGAGCCTGCTTTCTTATAGCACCCACATAGAGCTAGACCCTCCACATCAGTCATTAACAAAATGTAGCACAGTCCAGTCTGTTGGAATTTTCTCACAATTGAGGTTTCTTTTCCCAGATGACTCTAGCTTGTGTCAAGTCGACTAAACCAGCCAGCACAGTAGCCTGTGATTTTTCTCAATAGTGGTATCCTGGCCCTCCTACTGGCCAGAGAGCTGGTATGCTGAACCCTTCTGTTCTTCCTTCATTAACTTCTCCAGGGAATAGTCTTTGGTGTCCAACGCTGGGCCATTTGCACTAGTATTCTTCTGCCTAAATTGTTAAAGTTAGGTGTGACGGCATGTGTCTATCATCCCAGCACTTGGGAAGGTGGAAGCAGAAAGTTTATGGCTGGTCAGGACTACATGAGACCTTGTCTCAAACAAAAAACAAAACCCCACAAATGTATTAGTCATTTTTGGAGCTTCTATGCAAACCCTAGACAATAGCTTGAAGCAAGAAATAGCTTTATTTCTTCCATAATGGTGTGTTAATAGGAATTTTAATTTTTAAACTGGGCACGGTCACATGGAACTATAATACTAGTACTGGTGATATGGAGGCAGGAGGATCCAGAGTTCAAGGTCATCTTGGTTATATAGCAAGTTTGAGGCCAGCCTACACAATACGAGACCCTGTTTGAAAACAAACAGTAAAAAAATGCCATGATTAAAAATGACGAATAGTGCTAGGAAAGGTAGCTATGATCAATTTGCCACCCAGCAATAGGCCAGCCTCATCTCTTTGTTCAGCTTCTTAGTCTGGTTTTGGCTCAAATGACCCTTTGCTGTTTGTTTTATTTCCCTTAGACCTTGTCCTCTTTATAGCTTTTCAGAGCTTTATTGCCATTTCCCAACATGGTATTTTTTGCTTTTGTTGTTGGTTTTATCAGCCACTTTAGTTGGCTTTACTTTTTCATTCTAGCTAGACACCTTTTTTCATGAAATACAGATATTCCTGTAGAGTAGGAAACACTGGAGATATATACATGTATATATAGCAGAGTTACTTTTCCCCTTTTGGCAAACTTTGGCCTTTTGTTCTTCTCCATCACTGCCATTTTGGGCTTGATGGCATTTATTTATTAACACATTTGCAGTTTATGGTATCCTTATGTGTTTCAAAGAGTCTGTCACATGAGGTAAAGAAAGACAATTCAGAGTTTCTACAGATGACTAGATATCTGAAACTTGTTAAAAGGGTACAGTGCAGAAGGCTGGCTACCAGGACAGTAATATCAAGAATTTGGAGTTATGTTACTTAGCCAAGGGTCTCCATGGACCAAACCATCTGAATTAAGCAGATCAAAGAGCCACGTGGAAGAGTGTTTTAACCAGTCCATTAATTTTCATAATAGAGTCTCTGCAATTCCCCCATGTAAATAAAAGTGTTGTCTACCTGCATAGACTTTTCTCCACATCCATTAGATAGTTCTGTCATTCAGGATCCCAGGAATGAGTTAGGTTGAGGGTATAGCTCAGTTGGAGAGCAAGCACAAATGTTCTAGGTGTAATCCTCTACATCAGTGATTCTCAACTTTCCTAATGTTGTGACCCTTTAATACAGTTCCTCAAGTAGTGGTGACCCCCAACCATAAAATTATTTTCATTGTACTTTATAACTATAATTTTGCTGTTGTTATGAATCGTAATGTCAATATAATATGCAGATGTTCACAGGTTGAGAACTGCTGCTCTATGCCCAAATTCGGAGGCAGGGTTAAATTAAGAGTGGTAACCCTATAAAAGATACCAGCAGTAGTACCATTTGAAGAAATGGCATTTACCAATAAAGTTAACTAGTTTCATACAGGTCAACAGAAGGATCTCTTAAGACCTACAAAGATGGTATCAAGCACTCCAGACCAAGGCAGACTTGACAATTTACCTGAGATAGTTAAGATTCTAGACTTTTCAAGCATTGACAACTTTTACTCACTGTTAGAGCCCCAAACCCTTTAAGCCAGGCATTCTATGACTATCCTTCATTGACACCACAAAATTATTACTTCTAATTTTATGCTATTAAAAAAGGGATGGGTTTTTATTGAACTTTTATACAATTTGTTATATTGCCATAAATACAAGAACACTAATAGATACTTCCAAAATCTTGAGGGTTCAGATAGGGAGGACAAGTGAATGTTTCAACTTTTTGTTTACAAGAAAATATTTTGCAAGTGTATAAATTATCAAGAAAACAATGTAAATAAAAGGTACAAAGCTCAGTAACTTTTCTTTAAAAGTTTTCTAATTTTTAAATTTTATGTTTTGAGTGTTTGCCTGCATTTTACATCTCCAACACCTGTGTGTCTAGTCCTTGTGGAGGGTTTTGGATCCCCTGGAACTGGAGTTACAAATGGCTTTGAAAAGTGCCATGTGGATTTTGGGACCCAAACTCAGGTTCTTTGGAATAGCAGCCAGTACTCTTAAACTGTGGAGCTATCTCTCCAGCCCCACCTGAAGCAGTTCATAACTAGACCACTTAAACTTGAAAGTATCTTTTTTTCTCTTGAGACAAGGTCTATTTAGCCCTGTCATGAGCTTGCTAGGTAGACCAGGATGGCCTCCAACTCAGAGAACTGTCTGCCTCTGCCTCCAGAGTGCTGGGATCATATGCATACACCATGCTTGGCATAGCTTGTTTCTTTTAACTAAATTACTGACTTCAGGCTATAAGCCTTTAGCAAGTAGGACATAAGACCTTTACAAGAACTCAATTTAGCTCTATCTTGTCTTTAGGGTAAGGGATAATTGATGGAAAGGTTGTAAGACTTACTTGGTTAAGCTATTTAATGTGGCTTTTTTAAAAAAAGCTGTTTAAAAGAGGTGATTTGTCTGAGGGAGTTCAGGATCAGGATATATAGCCAGGCTGCTATTCTTGAACATTTGCTATTGTCTGACAACTGTGCTGGTAGCTTCAAGCTTGGGAGATTATACATGATCTTCCGTGTATTAATTGTACCCTTATTTCCCATATGAACAGATCAATCTTTATATCAGATTCTAAAGCGACTGCTATAGCAGGCCTTTCTCAGACATTCATAGTTGGAAAATGCCTACCCCACTCAAGTAAGTCTCATCAGCATGGGGCTGTAAGGTCAGCACCAAGAGATACTGCTCTGACCTAGTAGAGAGTATCTTGCTCCTGTTAACCTTTTTTTTAGTAAATGGCTTGATTGAGCTGCTGTTCTGGGCATTTCAGGGATGTTTCTGTACTAGTTGCTTATTTAGGAACTAAATGTTCCCTTTTCAGAAAGGCATCCCCTCCTACAACTAAGGGCTCAGGCCCATCATCAGAAGGGATGGGCCTGGGTTATAATATCAGTTTGCAATGGATCTATTTCCAGTTTTAGCTACCAGCCATGCAACAACTTCTGTCTAGGTTTTGACTTCAAGTTTTGGTAAAGGACAGAGACTGGTGTGTCACAGTGCCCAGATCCCCCTGGGTATGGAAACCTCTAAAAAAGTGGCTCATGTCCAGCAACTACTTGTATGAGTGGAGTTTTTTACATTGTCTATGTAGCCCAGGCGAGGCTTGAAGAAAAAAGAAAAACCCATGTGATTGAGTTGCATAAAACACAATGTCATGTTTTTAAAGCTTGTAATTTTGTTGTACCACATTCACAGCTCTCTTTGACTGGCCTGCTGGTCACAGGTTAAACATGCCTAGGCCCTTTTTCATATTAGATTAAAAAAGTTTTTCATGGTTTTATGTGTATGAGTGTTTTATTTTATCAGCATGTGTGTTTGCATACTACATATATGCAGTATCCAAGGACAAAAGAGGCATTGGAAGCCAGAATTAGATTGTGAGCTGCCACGTGAGTGGTGGGGAATCAAACTTGAATCCTCATTTAATAAGTTACTACTCTTAAAACCACTGAGCTTCTCTCCAGCCCTAGACTTTTTACAGTAACCTAGTCTCTCATACTTTGCGCCAGGGCTCTGTTGTTCCGCTTCTATCTATACCCAGGCTGGCTATGAGCTCTTGATGCTACTGCCTAGGCCTCTGAAGTGCTAGGGGTAACAGGTGTATGCTACCGTACCTAGCTTTGCTCCTTACCAGTCCCCTTAAATATTTATCATATACTCCAGACCCTTGGGTATGGCATAGAAATCCTCCAGGACCTGACCCTTTACTCTGTAGCTCAATGTTGTTCCTCAAACCTGATTTCATAGTCTTGTCTCATGGGACCAATTCCTTTAGGGGAAGGCATGGGATAATTAGACTGTGTCTCAAAAACAAAGTAAAACACCAAAATAAAAAAAGAAATAGCCAGGCAGTGGTAGCAAATGCCTTTAATCCCAGCACTTGGAAGGCAGAGGCAGGCAGATTTTTGTGAGTTTGAGGCCAGCCAGGTATACAGAGTGAGTTCCAAGACAACCAGAGTTACAACAAAGGAGCCCTGTCTCGAAAAAAAACAAAACAAAAACCCAAACAGCCTTTTATTGCCTTTGTCATTCCAAAGCAAGGTTCTTCAAACTGAAGTAAGGTTGTTGAGAGGTAGTGAAGATGTTAGAGGCCTATGCGATTTGCACAGGTAATCTGGAGCAACCCACCATTCCCAGTATACAGTTGGTTGATCTTAACCAACAATATCTCACCTGGAATATCCTTAAGAAGCAGGGTGTGGTCTAAGTCACTAGCAGATAACCAACCAGTCATCAAACTGGACCATGCCTTCCCCTAAGGGGTCCTACCAAGAAAAGAATTGGACAGAACATACATACAACACACAAGCAATGGACCACTAGTTACACAAGAGGCACTGATCCTTGCTTTATTCAAGCAGTAATAGCCAACATTGGGAATCATGGGAAAAGGTACAAGGAAAAAAAAAAAAGGAAACTGCAGTCTTAAACAGTTATGTTCACATGGTAGTGAGTGGTAGTAGTGGTAAGGTTCTTGACGTAGAGGAAGTTCTCTCTACCGTTCAACAGCCAAGTTACTTGGCAACACTTGGCCTGTACTTGAAATTTCAGGGTCACAGTGAATAAACACAGTCAAGACATTAGGGCTGAGTGACTGTTCTTGGGCCATTTAAGAAGATTAACAGTCTGGCGGCAGGAAAATGAGGAGCACCATGTATGTCCTTATCCTGGTGGGTGCAAGTAAGGCAGACCACAGCACAGAACCACAAGATGGACCGTCCTGTGCACCAATGGAGAATACCTCACTAGCTCAGTCCTCAGGAAATAGCTAGAGGCAACAGCATCTCTTGGTTTCTAAGTCACAGTCAAGTTAGTTCAGTTCAGGAAAGCATTTGAGGGGACCTTTTACTGACCTAGAGCATAGGTTGAAGAAGCTTCCTTAAGTGCTGTTTAGCCCATCAGAAAATTCCCTGTACACAAGCTTCCTCAACAACACAGAAACCTAGCTAGCATTAGTGCCAGGTATAGGACATGTAGGCCTGTAACAGAAATCCAAGGGGGAACCTAGCACCTGGAAAGTCAGTTTCAGCTGTTGTCACATGTAGGCCAACAGTAGCAACAATCTTCACAAAAGAATTAAGATCGTCAATCATTCTCTGGACACTAAATACAGGCAGCTGGCCCATATCTTATATTCCAACTAATCTCTCATCTATTCTGGCCATGTAGCTCAAGTGAAGCTAAAAGGAAAATGGCTGCCCAGGGCCAGTATCTGCCAATATTCTATTTATGAGGACAAAGAGAACTTGCCAGAGCCCAGGAACCAAGTTTGTTGTGTTTTTTGCTAAATTCAACGAGCACTTTTATTATAGGAAAGAAAACTGAAGGACAGATCAAGTTGAAAGGATCACTGTTATAATAATTTTAATTTATCTTGCATTTTACAGAAGTCTATGAACGATTTTAAAAAGCACCTCCTTACCCAACATCACGTTTCTCTGACAGTTGTTAAAGTAGGCAACGAGTATTATGTCAACAGCTTGAGCATCAGCATCTTGCAAGGATTTCAGATCAATCACTCGCCAAAGAACTTGGCAGTTTTCTATCTTGTTTATAACTCAATGGTACGTCCACTCTGATGGTAACCTGTCCAGCCAAATCTCCACCACACATTTTGTAAAATCAATGGTGTTTAGCAAATTAGTTGGCTTTGGCACGGAGCTGTGCTCGCTTGCCCGTGACAGCCTGGAAGCCAGTTTTGATACTGGCAACAGAGCATCGAGAATGACAAGTTTCACACTGTAAGAAATAGAGTCGGGTGTCCTTCTGTAGGATTGTGTCCGGTGATCGGCATGTGTGACAAGTGACATATTCCTCTGCAGAAAAAGCAACACAGCATTATCTGTTAGACACAATAAGGCAGAGGCTCCTGCTTTCCACAGAAATGCACCTATCTCACATAAGCTGAAACTCAGAGGACGTTTATCCCATCCAGACAGGGAAGCCCAGCTAACCGTAGCTATTCTAGGGGTAAGAAAATATAAGCTAAGCTATTATAATGCTTTTGGCAGTAAAATACAGGTTGAAAGGACTTCAGATGGCCCAGTTAAAGGGAAGAAGTTGCCAGATGTCTATTCTTGATGCCACCTATGGATGATCCACTTTTATTTTGGGTGAAAATAGGCAGGACAAGCCAATTTTAAATGATTAGGTAACAAAACGGGGCTGAGGCCAAGAATCAAGAGGTCTCTGACTTGGTCTTCAGCCCCAGAATCAGCTAGCATAGGCTGTATCAACTCAGCTTTCTATCTCCCCTACTATTTTCCATCTTCTTTTGTTTTTTTGAGACATGGTCTCTGACATAGCCCTGACTGTCCTGGAACTCACTATGTAGCCTGGGCTGGCCTCAAAACTCCAGAGACAGGCCTGCCTCTGCCTCTGCAGTGCTGGGACTAGGGTATGCGACACCATGGCCCAGCCCCATTTTTTGTCTTTTTAAGGCTTGCTTTCCCAGGCTTATTACAAATAGCTCTCCTCAGAACACCACAGTCTAATGAAAACACCTCAAAATAATGTGATAAAATTCAATTATACACTTACTGATATATCTTCTCAAGACATTTTCTATCTGTTTCTGTTGGAATCTTCCTTTGATTACAAGTTGGTTATTACCATCTATAGAACCACTATGAAAGAAAACAAAAATACCATTATTATTTTTTGCTTGTTTTCCAGAGGGAGCAAAATTCTAGCACCTTCAAACTTAATGGTCCTAAAATATATTTAATAGTGTAGGATGATTTCTAGGTTCAGTCCGTTGTACTATCATTTCTCCAAATTTTATTTCTATTTATTTTTTGTGACAACTGATGTGTCCCAGGTTAGCCCTGAACTCTTGATTCTTCCTCAGCCTACCAGTGCTAACATTGCAGGTATGTGCCATTGTACTAGGCCTCAAAAAAAAAGAAAAAAAGTTTTTCTTTTGCAAGGATTTTATTCTTAATTATGTGTATGTGTCTATGTAGGAGTATGTGCATGTGAGTGTTTGCTCCCGTTGGTCAGAAGTGTTGGTTCTCCTGGAACTGGAGTTATAGGTACTTGTGAGCCACCCAACATAAGTGCTGGAAACCTGTCCTCGTGTCCTCTGCAAAAGCAGAATCCACTCTTAACTGCTGAGTCATCTCTCCAGCCCCTCAAAATTATTTTTTTTCCTTTTCTTGTTTTCAAGACAGGGTTTCTCTAACTCTGGCTGTCCTGGAACTCACTCTGTAGACCAGGCTGGCTTCAAACTCATGAGATCAGCCTGCCTCTGCCTCCTGAGTACTGGGATTAAAGGTGTGCACTACCCCCCCCCCCATCCAGGGTTTCTATGTGTAGTTTTGGCTGTCCCTCAACTGGGTTTAATTGCCTATTCAATCAACAAAGAAAGAGACTTTTACTCAATGCACAGGAACTGCGAATAGAGTGAGGTATAAACATAAAAAGTCTGTTATTTTAAAAATTCTGAAGCCAAGCATGGTGGTGCATGTCTATGCTCCCAGCATGTGGGAGGCAGAAACAGGAGGATTGCCACAGGAAAACAGGCAAGCCTGAGCTACATAGTGAGATCCTATCTCAAAAATACATACACACACACACATATATAATCTAAGCCAGATACAGTTCTATGAACCTGTAATCCCAGTTATCAGATAGCTTCTGCAAGAGGAACACTATGTGAGTTCTGAGCCAACCAGGGCAACATAGTAAAACCCCATGATAAAATAACTAAAAATCAAAGCACCACAGTTTGAGTAACATATTAAAAATATTTGAAAATATTCTAAAATTGTGAGTTATGTCAAGAAAGCTGTCACTAAAAAAATATAACTGAAATTCCATGCTACAAATTGTCAATGATAAACTTGATAGAAGTAGTTGGCAAACACTTAAAAGTAAAGATCTTTGTTAGACATTATTGCTATTGTGATTATTGCTAAATCACAAGGTAAAACAAAATTCAGTCTAGCAGAGTTAAATGTAGATTTATATTCCCTATCTTAACATAAAACAGACTTTGCAGGAACTGTGATTTTCCTTTAAGGATTTACTATCACATACCATGAATTTTAACCCTTGAACCCTACCTACGCTATCTCGCATCCAATGTAGGGCATTTTTCACTGTTGAATGAAGTATCAAATCTACTAACCAAAGTTCACTAGTCACAACTTGTTAGAATTTATTGTAGCTCTACAAAAGCTGCAGATTATTCTGAGAAGTAGAAAAATACATGCCTAGCTTTCCTCTTTTATTTATGCTTAAAATAAGAGTGTAACAAATAAAAGCCACAACTCTGTAACAACTCTTCCTCAGATTACGTGTTAATACCACAGCCTAAAGCCAACTGAAGTTTCAAGGCAGGAAAAGCACAGAACACTGTTATTATCCATGCACTTCAGCTGAGACAGAGGCATTAAGAGCCCTAAGAGCTCTTAATACAGTCCAGAGTCAGGCAGACTTGAGCTTGCATTCTGACTCTGCTGCTCACCATGTGAACTACATCACCGACCCTGTTCTCAAACTTGACTAAGGAATGTTATTTTATGCTTCACAGAATTGTATGAAACGGTATCTACACTAAGGAGCACTTGGCATGTGCCTTGCACAATCAGGTAATCAATGTTATATAGATGCCATTGTTGTCATCTAAATCTACTTTATTTAAAGAGATACTGGTCAAAGGCATCTGGCCCCATGAGCTCCTGGTCTCCCTGAATAATGAACTAGCTCAGTATCTCTAAAAGATGAGCCCCACAGATGAGAATGCTAATCTCAGACCCTGGTTTTTATGGTCTTTCACATACTCATCAACTTGTAAGCCTTGTTTAATAGTCTTTTACCAATTATGGGGGGAAAGCTGACCTGAGAAATGAGTTCCTCTGAAATCTCCTATTTACTTCATATAAAAGGACCCGAGAATTCCAAATAGTGACATGCCACTCTAATCATGACACTAAAGGCCTGTTCAGATATCATTGCCAGCTCCATTCTCCATCCCTTAAGAACCAAATCTCAATTTCCCATCTGACTTAGAAGTTCTTCTGGTAATCAAAGATGATTTTTTCCCCCCTGAGTATGTTCAAATTACACAAGTGGCTCTTTTCAAGTGTCAGTAGTCTTTTTGCACACATTTTCTTACCTTGTACCCAATTCTGCCAATAAAAATGCAAGGAGATGTTTGGGTTGACGATGTAATCTAAAAAAAAAAAAAAATCAAGAACTTAAATCTTTCAAGGAAATTTAAAAGAAAAAACCCCACCAAAACCATGTTGTTTATTATTTCACTGTGATTAGGAGCATCTCAGTGCACAGGTCACTTATGCAAAGAAATAAGGATCTATATCACTGGCCATAATCCCAGCACCCAGGCTGAAGCCAGCATGGGCAAGTGAGTGCCTGTCTCAAAAACAACTAGGCTAGAAAGACAGCTCAGTAGTTAAGAACACTGCTGTTCTTCTAGAGGATGAACTAGGTTTGATTCCCAGCATCCACAAAGTAGTTCATATCATCTGGAACTACAGTTCCGGGGATCGGTTCCCTCTTCTGGCCTCCTCCGTACCAAGCATGCTTATCGTACACAGACATACATGAAGACAAAACACCCATACACATAAAAAACAATTTAAAAACCAACAAAAAGGTATATGCTACTTTACAGTTCAGTGCTCATGAATTACCTAAAAACATGAAAGCAAAACAAAACACTAAAATCATGGTTAAGCTATGAATATCTACCTCCTAAGAATGGATGTACACATAACTTCATTTTCTTTACTCTATCTTACTTTTCTAATTTCTAATAAACATATACTATTGCTGTCATCAGCAAAAAAAGTAAATTTTGAATAATGCCAAAAGAAATGAAAATCGGTTACCTCTTCAGTAACAAGCAAGTATGACGTATGAAATTGACAAGCACTAGGATAAAGTGAGTGGATGGAGAACTTGCCAGAAAGGGCAAGCTGAGCAAATGTTAGAGAAAGCAGGCCCAGGCAATATAACCAGCACAGAATGCGATGGTAAGATTAAGAAACTAAAAATCTCATCCATTGGGTCCTGGAAGGACTAAGGAAGAAGCTTAAATTCAGCTACTTCCTCAAAGTTCTCTGCTTATTTGGCAGGCCCACCCCTGCCTGACTGACAAGGCTCCCAACTCTTGCTCAAGAAACATATCCAGCCTCTCATCTCCTGACTCAAGTGTTAGGATCCACATCCTGAACTCACAATGTGTATGGGTGTTTTGCCTGCATACCATGTTTCCTGGAACTGAAGTTATACAAACAGTTGTGAGCTGCCATGTGGGGGCCACTGAGCCATCTCTGCAGCCCCTAGGATCTACTCTCATCAGTCAGTATTAACTTACTTTTCTCATCTTTGGCTACCAAGATAAAATGAGCTCTGAGAACAGACATGAACTATGACTTCCCTCAAACTATGCCCTACATTGTACTTTTTCAACCTATAAAAAAGATTACAATAAAGACATTTAACATCTTTAACATACCACAGAAAAATCTGGTATTTGGAATGAAGGCTCTACATTAGCCAACTTACAGTTTACAGATATCTGTAAAATTAACAAAAGAAGTTTTCTTGGTTCCTACTCGGACGACCTGTGGAGGTTTCATAACAAATTTCCTCTTCTCTCCAGCAACCATATCCGGATTCTTTTCTCTCATGATGTTGAACACTCGGTTCAGTAACTATAAGGAAAAGGTGGCATCCAAGCACAGTCTTAGTAATACCAAGACTATAAAGTTTCTATTTGAGACACTTTGCATTAATGAAGCTATTTTATTTTTATTAAATGTACACATGAATCTCTTCATGTTCTGGGAACTTCTTGAGGGCAGCAACTCATCACAAACCAAGATCTGGGCCTTTACAGATGCTCAGTTATTCCTAAAATAAACTCCTGCTCATTTTACTACTTTAATGGGAAAGCATGACACATGGGAAAGATTTTTTAAAACCACAAATGAGCAAACTCCAGACTACCCTGACTACAAACTAGTCCACTTGTCACCAAAGCCCCCTTGATTTCCAGAGTGTTCCATAACCTCTGGTTAATACTACAGTGACAGCCACACTTTGAAAAGGCTGCCCCACAAGTTGGTATCAGGAATTGCCATGCACTGGCTATATGGCCTACTGGGATGTTTTACAACCAATCAGCATCTCAGTGGCACTTCCAATCCAGAAAGCTATTCCCTGCTTTTCTCTGAGCTCAAATGAATACCTGTAATCCCCATCTCAAAAGAATTTGTCTCACCTCCTCATATGTATAATCTCTTTCTGAGCCTGCCCAAGCAGGCCCAGTCTGGTTACTGAATGAAATGCCATCATCTTTTTTGCTGTCTTCATCTTCTAAAGCTGTAGATAACAAAGAGTAAGAATGAGCAGAGGGCTTTGATCCAACAACAAAGGGGGAGTGCAGATCTAGAGAATGAAAGCTTCAGATATTGCTCTTCCCTTTCATAGTGATATCTGTAACAGCTTCAAGAACAAAGGGACCACAGAGAAGTCCCTTTTCCTTTATAGACAGGAATATTACAACTTCACACAAAGACCTTTGATGAGACATCCATGGTAACAGTGAAATGCTTCTTGACAAGACAAAATAAAACATTAAGTACTTAAAGGAGAATCCAATTGTTTTCCTATCTGTTTAACTATGTTAAAATTTTCTTAAAAACCTACAAATTTTAGACATTTAAAATTCAATTACAATTACGATACCAAGTCTGAGTTAGAATGATTTTCACCTACTTTTTACTATACCTTAAATAAAATCTTTCCTTTTGAGATCTTTTGCCTACCATTATCAAGTTAAGACACTATTTCTTTTCAGATTTCATTATCATGCACTGGAAATAAAAAGCAGATAGATATTTTTAAAAACCTCCTCAGACCAGCTAAGAAAACCTGGTGGATCATGTAACTTAAAACCAAGATGCTAAATTCCCAGCATTACCTTCATCTTTTTCTAGTATTTCATCTTCATCTGGGAATTTGACATTCTTCTTTTTCTTCTTTTTATTGCCAAGCATAATATCCAAGTCATCTTCTGGCTCAGCTGGCTCTTGAGCATCACTTTCAATCTTAAGATCCTAAGAAATTGAAATAAGTCTCAATATTTTGATACTAGAACTGTTTATTTTCCTTTCTTTGGTTTTTAAAGACGGGGTTTTTCTGTGTAACAGCTGCCTGGCTGTCCTGAAACTCACTCTGTAGACCAGACTGGTCCCAAACTCAGAGATCCACCTTCCCCTGCCTCCCAAGTGCTGGGACTAAAGTCGCAAACCACCACTGCCTGGCCATTACTAGAACTACTTTTTACGACATAGACAAGTATCATTTTAGAATATTTTTTCACATATTCAAAGCTAAAATCATAGATGAGAAATACCTCTCCTAGGGAGGCCAAGCTGCCTCAGATTCTTTGCTAATTATTTAAACTGTGAATTCCTCAAGATATTTTTGTAGGATTTTTCCCCCTTTCTTCAGCTCTTTCTTTTTATTTTTCAGTCTTAGGATCTTATTATTGTTACCTGTATTCTAAACCAG
Source organism: Cricetomys ansorgei (assembly GCA_026225945.1). Taxonomy (NCBI): domain Eukaryota; kingdom Metazoa; phylum Chordata; class Mammalia; order Rodentia; family Nesomyidae; genus Cricetomys; species Cricetomys ansorgei. The sequence goes on from JAMJFZ010002117.1 coordinate 5,141,407, forward strand.
GCTACTACCTGAATCACTTGAAAGACTCTTTAATATTTTTCAATCTTCTGACTAGCCATATTCAGCATGAACAAGGCTCAAGAGTATTAAGTTTCTCTACCTGTCTCATACTATATTTTATTCAATATTAAATGTTCAGAATAGGTAAATCTACAGAGGCAGTAGATTAGCAGTAGCTTAAGACATAGGCTGGGGCTTAATGGGAAGAGCTGGAGAGAGACAATGATCATAGGTTTTGTTTTCAAGAGGATCTAAATTGATGAGAGTTATAGAATTCTGAATATCTAATCCCATCCTAATATTGATTATCTGAAATACCCTATGTTTAAAACCTGACTTCATAGTTTAAGGGCTTTCATTTCAGGCACTAGTAGTGTCCCCTCTACTTCTGCTAAGCTACAAATTCAAAGACCTTCCATCCCTATTCAGTAATTTGTTAAAACTCAACAGTACTCAGCAAAGTGTTTTATTTATTATCAGTTTTTTATATAAGATTAACTCAGGAACAGCCAAATAGAAACAATGCATAGGACAAGCTATGGGAATCAAGGAAACCCAAGTGTCTAAACATGCTATTCATCAGCATTGCTGTAAGATTACCAACCTGGAAGCTCTTTGAACTCCATCACTCAGGGGTGACAGAACTCAATGCCTGCACTGTCCATCCTCAGGGGTAGCAAGGATCACTCAAAGTTCCAAACTCTAATTTTATGGCTTGATCTTCCTAGTGATTAATCATCCTATGAAACTACTTGGACACCAGATCTCTCAAGAGCAAAAGACAGATATTACTTTGAAGAATACTGTAGAGGTTTTCAGGAGTTGAACCAGAGATAAAGACTATATATAATAAAAAAACATTACTTTTTACTATATTTACTCTATAAGCTTAGCATCAGACTTTGAAGACATTGTTGGGTGTCAGCTCAGGCAATGACATCATCAAAGAGGGAAAAAGAGCCATAGGGAATCAGGGATATGTGATAAATGGGTAGCCATGACAGCTTGCTGTAGGCTTGGATGTGAAAAATGCACATTAAATCCTAGAGATGAATTATAAGCTCACAAAATAACAAGAGGCCCAGCCTTACTTTCTTGGCTTCTAGTTTCTCACTAGCTTATCCTTGCTCCATACCCTAAGCACTAATCAATATGATCACAATTACATTTCTTGTGTTTCTACATCTTGAATGATTGTTGACAATGGCTGTAATAGTTTCACAGATCCTAGATACATTGAAATAGATAGGAATAAGTTAAACTCAAATATGAGATCCTAAATCTAACTGTCGTTTTGGTACCACATTAATCGATCTACAATATTAGCTAGAGACTCTACAAATAGAAGGTCAAATAGTAACCTAGTATCTATAACGATGATCAAGAAATAGGAAACTTAGAAACACTGAATATAAGCAAACACACACCAGAAAGCTTGTGGTCATCTACACTGTGCCTAACCAGGATACTTGTAATATTCTTTTAGGCTGTAACTCCAGAAGCAAGGGGAAAAAATCTATCACAGCATCTAATACAAGTGGAACTCATCAGTTATTCTACAGGACAAAGGCTACTGGAGGAAATCAACCAAGATCACAATCATCTGCCACTCCATTCTAGGGAATCTAATGCTCTCTTCTAGCCTCTGTGGACACTCTGCACGCATGTCGTGCACTATCACATCAGACAAAACACCCATACACATAAAATAAAAAATAATCTCAAAAAATTTACATAGTCTAAATTATCTTTGAAATACCTCTGGGGAAAAAAAAATAAAAACCACCAGTAAAAAAATCTTACTCATTTGAATGCTCCAGCATACTGACTCACTGTAATCACCAATCTGCTGAGTGGACTGTCATCAAAACTATGACCTTGTTCCCAAATAGATTGCTGGGCACACTACCTATTATATATAAGCTACACTTACATACTTGGGTTTGAGCAAATTATGTTCCAAAGAAAACACTTCAGTACATAGTAAAAAACAGGGCCCTTGGTATTTGATTCTTTATGCTCTTTTCCCTATGAACATAGATGTGTGAATACACATATACACACACAATTACTATATGCTCATTTTATAAATAAAAGTGTGGGCTTTGCTAAAGTGATTTCTGCATAGGGTCTGTGTATGTGATGTATGTGTCAGTATATACTTGTCCATGCTTGTGTGTAGATGCCTGAGGTTGACTTCTGAATTATTTTCCATGTTATTTTTATTGGTTGTCTGGACTAACAGTGGGACCAGGGATCTACCTGGTTCCACCCTGCCCAGTGTCAGGGTTACAGGTGTATGCTGCCAGGCTGGCTTTTATGCTGGCCGTGGAGATCTGAATTCAGGTCCTCGTGGTTGCCCACTAGACACTTTAGCCACTAAGGGATCTAGCCCCATATCTTTAAAATGGTAGCTCTCAGGCAGGGGAAGAACAGTCTTCCCAATACTCTGCTCATCCATCTATCCTCCTATTCACCTTCCTACTCACCTATCTACATCTTATTCAAGTAATTTTCAGATTTTTTCTATTGGAAATCAACCCAAGAGGATGACAAGCATAGGGCTTCAAGTCCCTATAAGATCGGATCAGAGCATTCTTCACAGAACTAGCCAGAGAAGTCTAGTTTTCCTATAAAGTTATTGCCATCAGCTCCTAACTACCACATCAGGGGATGTTTTCTGCAGCTACTGAAAGTTTAACACAAGAAGCTATAGTAATATTTGTTCAAGATTTCTCAGAGACATTGTATGATAAAAGACAGTAGGCATTTTCTGAATCCACTGTAATGACACAATACTATATAAGACCTAAAACCCTCCCAACTATATAATCTTTCATACCATAGTCAGATATGTTCCTAAGAAAATTACCTTAATAGTAGGCTAAGTGCTAAATGACCAAAACAAAGCTACTAAGACATAAGATGAAGGAGGAAAACAGCTACTGGCAACCTTTCCAAAATTCCAATTTTACCTTCAGTAAGAAAGCAATACTACCTTTATACCTTCTTCAGCTTCATCAATATCAAATATCTTTTTTGTTTTTTTCTTCTTTTTCTTTTGATTAAAGAAGTTCAAGTCATCTAAGTCATCAGACGCATCTAAAAATAGACGAAAGATTTACAATTATTAACAATTAACAGAAGACAAGGCATCAAGTTATGAGTCACGCCAACTCCTTTCAAGTATTCCCTATGGTAGTCCTACCACAACCACCAAAGTTATGGTTCTGAAGAAACTGACAACCCAACTCAAAGCTTTCTAGACAAATCTGGTTAAGGGCCTAGGCTGAGAACTTAAAACTCAATAATCTGACCATGTAATTTCAAAGAGTACTCTCTGACACAATCTCCAAGACTTGTCTTTTCACCTCTGTCTACCCCTGTCCCCACCCATTTTCTATCCCTCAATCTCTGGCTCCAGCTCTACCAAACCAGTGGAGGAACTAAGGTTTCTACAACAATGACTGACACAGCTGCTCACCTTTTTTCCTACTGTCTTCTTCATCAGCTTCCAAATCTTTGTCTTCAGTTGGTTCTGGCTCTACTTCTTTTGTTTCTGATGGCTGGGTTTCTTCTGTCTGGGTATCACCTTCTTCATCTAACATAAAAGGCTTCTTCTTCTTCTTTTTCTTTTTGCTCATAGTAGGATCAAAAATCATCTATTTGAATGTAAAAAGAACCAAGTGATTATTTTTAATGATGCTCACAGTCCAATATGAGAATAAAGCATATTCTTAAAGAACAGGATACATTAAAATGCCGAAAAGGGGAGCTGGGTAGATGGTTCGGTAGGTAAAAGCCCTTGCACCCGCTTGTATGCACATTTTTTGTGTGCAAAAATACACACAATAAAAGACACATGCACACATTTAAAACAAAACAGAATTTACAAAAAGTTCATCTAGCTTTCTTTATATTATTAAACATGGGGAGTACCTAACATGCCTTTAATTTTAAGATATCATAAGCTATAATAACTTTTTTATTTTCATGAGCAAATTTAGACCTGAATGAATTAAGTTTAGGGAAAGGACCTTAGCAACAACCTATGCTGCATTCCTCATTATGGGTGAGATCAACAATGTCTAGGCAGATGATAACCATTTTATTTAAGGTTGATAATCTAGAGTGGATAACACTAGGTGACTTGAGACTTGGTTTTTAAAATTTTTATCTGTTAAGAGAAGTGTTTGGAGGAATTGAAGGTAAATACAATCAAGATATATTGTATACATATATGAAATTGTCAAAGAGTAAATAAAATATTCTAAAAAAATTAAAAATTTATGCTAAAGTTCACATCAACCTTAACCTTTAAGGAAACCTACCAGCAACCCTTATTGCAAGAAAAATGTCTAAGGAATTCTTTACTTTTTTCTTATGGAATGTAAATGTTCAAGGGCCATTTTCATCTAAATTTGCACTGCAGAACAAGTGAAAAATTAATTTCTAACTTGTAGATTGTTTGCACTGATTCCTTGAAATAATTTGAACATATTCCTGCTAGTGAAGAAAGCTAAGTCTTTAGTCAAAAAGAATAGGATTCAAGTCCAAAGTATTTTTTTTACCCCTATCATGTTTAAGTTCAGCATTTTATTCACTGTGTAGTGATCAAAAGCACGGGTCTGGAGCCTCGTTATCTTGAGTCTAATCCTGACTCTGACTCATATGTGGGTTACTGTGCTTCATTTGTACAAGAGCTAACTGAAACCAACCATGACAGTTACTGGGAGGATCAGATATCTGATTACAATTATAACTCATACAACTTTTCACAAAGCAGTGTCTGTCATTGAAACTTTCTCAACTAATGGTTATTTGATTTTCCAGATATAACATAAAACTGTTAAAATCGATTTTCATAATTAAGTGTAATTCTTCTATGACCCAAGTACAATCAAGAACCTAAGCAAAACTGAAACCAATGTATAGACTGTAATAAGGTAGAGCATCACTGTCTTCATGCAGTTAAGTAGCTGCCAAGGGATTGTGGAAATTTTCATATAGCATCATTAACAAGAGCAAGTCCAGTGCTGATTTACTGCAGGGCTTGAGGTCACCCTACATGGAAGGAATGCTTCGATCTGTTATAGAGTTCAAGAATACTGCTCATCTGTGCTCTCGAAGAAGGAAGATTTGGCACAGGCAGATATAACTCCAGGCACTATAACTTTGGTTCTGGCAGGGCTCGCCATCCACTCATTTTTTTCAAACTAAGTTTCCCTGATCCACTAGTAGCTTTTTTGAGTTTGCTTTTGTGGTTTGGAATAGTCTTATGTAGAACAGGCTGATCTTAAATCCCAATCCAAGTGCAGGCATTATAGGTACACACTACTACACCTGGCTTAACTGCCTTTTCAAAGATGGGACAGATCCTAAAATGATCAGATATTAGCATCACAATGCCCTTTTCATCCCTGAAAAAAATTCTTATTTAGGTCTATAGTAGGTAGACTATAGTCTAGTAAAGGCTAGTAGTAAACAGACAAAAATCTTATGCCAAAATAATTAATACATATTGCAATTACTTTCCCCAAATACTTAATACTTACATGTTTAATACACAAAATACCTAATTTTGTTCACACGACCCTGTAAAATAGTTACATAAGGAAAACAGGGATCGTAAGTCAGCACCCAAGACAGAACTCCCCAAATCACAAGGTGGCCAGCTTGGGATATACGCTGAGACCTTGGCTTAAAGAGTTTCGTATCTGACTTTCAAATTAGTAGCTGATTGCATTCTAAATGTTTTGAGACTAGTTGAGATTTGAATAGATAATCATTGCTGACAGTGCACCTATGAGAAACTGGAAGACCAAAAGTCTTTTTTTTTTTTTTTTGATTTAGTTTTGGTGACACTGGGAACTAGGACCTTTGCTTAGCACTCTGAGAACAAGCTACATCCTCAGCCTTTTTACCTTTTTTTGGGGGGTGGGGGTCACTATGTTGTCCTGCCTGGCCTCAAACTCACCTGTTTCCATGTCCTCCTGAGTACTGGGATTAAAGGTGTCATCCAGCTATAATCAGATTTTTTTTTAAAGTTTTTTAAAGTTTCTCTTACAAAAATGCCTCACTGGATCTGTGCAAAAATCCAGCTTTCCATCTTGTGAATGGGACTTGGGAATAAAAGTCTTAGATACTGACATGCTTTGGGGAGAAAAAAAAAGTCTAACTTGATGGCAAATTTGGATCCAGCCTGGGTACACAATAAGCCTGTCTCAAGACAGTAAAACTTTAAAATGGTCTAAACATTTCTGAATGCCTGCACATTAGGGAATCTTTCCCTCCTTACCAAGGAGCAGTTACATTCTTATGACATTTTTTAAAGGTAATGGTTTTACTAGGTTAAAAGGAGTTACGTTTTAGTGAATTTGAGGCTTAATTACCAGGTTTAAAAAGAAATGTGTGCACTTTATGTCAATAAATCATTTAAAGAACAACTACTTTTTAAAATAGCCTTTTATTCTCTGCCTACCAGTCAGAATAACCCACTCTGGAATGTCACTTGATGTTTACAAGTCATTTCCAAGTACAGGTTTTCATTTAATCCTTATATGTTAGATAAGGGGTTTGCCTAGTCAACAGTACTAGGTAAACCAGACTCACATCCCATTTTCATATCTCCTTCTACCAGTAAATTCCACCTCCAAGTAAAGCCAAATGCTAAGGTTCTAGTCCCATTCAATTTATTGCATGTCCTAACCTCTCTGAACCCTACTTTTCCATTTATAAAACAAAGTTGTACTGACAGGTGTAAGGGTCAAGCTACATACTTTAGTCTTTCAAGTGACTGCTGCTGGTCTGAATGCTGGTTCCACCATCTCTGCTTGATAAATCTTGTTCGCTCTCTAGAAATGAATTCTTACCCCACATCTTTCAAAAGATCTCATTACCAAAAAATGATCTCTCAACTTCTCTATCACTACAGGTATTATCTATTTATTTATTTAGGTTTTTCAAGACAGGGTTTCTCTGTTGTAACTCTGGCTGTCCTGGAACTCACTCTGTAGACCAGGCTGGCCTCAGACTCAAAGATCCACCTGCCTCTGCAAGTTCTGAGATTAAAAGAGTTTGCTACCACTGCCTGGCTGTGTTATCTATTTATTTTTTACCTCTTACTACCCCATAAGCACTTTTACCATAGAAGCAATAGACAGAAAATACAGCAGCTAACAGGTAGCTATTTTTAAGTTATAACATGAGTAGAAATAAAATAAGGGTGAAAAAATTCCTCTCATTAGTTTTCTAATGCATAATAAGGTAGAGCAATGTCTAGCATGTCTTTAAGCAAGAACCATCTACCTGCTTCAGACTGAACTGCTTACTACTCAGGAAGCTTGGGAGAGCCTCCTAGTTATTTAGAGGGAGGCAGTATTGCACAGAGCTAGTATTCTACTACTAGCTCAGCCACTTGGAATTTGATTATAGACATTATACAACTCGAAGCTTCAGTTTTCTCATCTCTCAGATGGACTAACAGGACCTTGTTTTACAAAACTGTGAAAAAAAAAAAAATCAACGGAGATTAGGAATTAGTTTCTTCTGGAATCAATCTCAAATTCCCTAATGCAGTTTTCTAAGCCCTCCGTGAAACTAGTCAAACTTGTGACTTCACTTTCTGTGAGCACTTTTTCCTTTCTTGACCATAAATGCCTTGTAATCAGTTTTCTTACTGGTTGACCCTCTTACTCCTCTCCAAGGCCCTTGAAAGTCAAGAAGGCCACAAACTCTTCATAAAGTACTTCCTTGGGGGAGGGAGGATTAGGCCTCTATGTCCAATATTAAGCAATATATGAGACAACTTAGTCGCATCTCTTTTTAAGTCATTTAATTTTATGTGAACTAGGATAAATCTGGAAGGACAAAAAGTAAAATAAAATTGAGGCGGGGCGGGTAGGGGGAGTAGAAAATTTTACTGAGGTTCAAGCCCAGGGGGAAAAGACCCAGTCAGATGCTCCTCAGCTCGACCTCCCTGCTCACCTCGTCTGTTAAAGGAAACTCAGGGACTCGCGCCCAGAAACTTTCCTGGAAGGGTGGTCACTTTTTGAGAAGTCCGATGGTCCTCACACCCATAGCTTAAGAAATAAGGTCTCGAGTGGGTAAAGGAAGCGAGATATCCTTCCGGAAAAGCCAACCTACAAAGTTTTTAACCACGGTGCCCCACCGGAACCGAGAGGGCTTCTCAAGGCAGGTGCTCTGAGCACCCTGACCCAGCAATGAGCTGCGCCGGTAGGTGTTTAAAAAAGAACGCCGGGGTCGCTAGCCCGAATTATGTTTAATCGGGGAAACCAACTGAACATTCAAACCCTTTTAGAGTAGGAGACTCAACATGCTTTCCATTCTCAAAACCCCAATCAAAGTAGGATGCCAGCCTCGACGCCGTCGCCCTGAGGAGAAGGGTGCGGCCAAGTCTGTGGATCCCGAGTTCTCGCCGGCTCCACAGCTCCGGGCCGCCTAGGCCCGGCTGCTCCACATGGCGGCCGCCGACCGCTAGGCCGCAGGCCCGGCTCCCCACACTGGTGTGGGTTCGCTTTCCTGCCTCAGTCCTTAGCCCTCGCTCCGGGCTCAGGCTCTCACCTCGTCTCCGGACATGGCTGTGGTTCTAGCGGGTTCAGCACGGATAGGAAGTCAGACCGGTCAGCTTCAGACCCCGGAATCAGCGGAGCTCCTACCGAAACCTCTCACAGCACCGCGCTAGGCTCTTGCATCAGCGAAAGGGAACGACACCCCGCCCTCCTCGCAAACGTTGGAAGTGCGCCTGCGCAGAGCTCTCCAAAGCGCAGGCGTGCAGCCGAGCCAACCTTGCGTGCTTCTTGTGGCGCGAGTTACCAGGCGACACCCTGGCGCTGGGCATGCTGGGACTTGTAGTTTGCCTAGAGGGGCGCTTGGTCTACAGTTTGGACTGTTTTACTTCAGTCAGGAGGTTCGGATTCTTGTGCTACTGGTTACGTCAGTGATTCGGAAAGTGCTGTGTGGCTTGTAAAGTGAATTTTGGGCCATTCTTCCGGAGTTAGGTTAGTGAGACTCTATAGTATGAACCCACGGGGCTAATTTCCCACATGCCCTTGGGGTTTTCTAGTATTCGTAGAATTCTAAATTGGAGCTGGAGGCATGCACCTCACTGAAGGCGTTTTACTTCGCGAGAAGTTTAACTTTCTCACGTTTTACTTCAAAAGTTTCTTCCCTGGTTCTCCAGAGGTAGACTGAGGAACAGAGACGTCCCCTGAAGAGAAACAGCTCAGCAAACGACTTTTTGTCAGGAAGCTTCAAAATACAGTCATAAATTGTTTAATGAAGGGGACATGTTGAGAATGTGTATAGTAGCTAATTAAGTTGTTGACGGACCTTATACCACACAAGGAAAGACACTACAATGTCCTAGGTGATATAATCTGGAACCATTGTCATATGTCCTTTTTTTTGGTAAAAGCTTCATTTTATGGTGCATGAGTACTTATTAATAAGTCTTTGCTAGACAATTCCGGGATGCATCATCCAGTTTCCCTGGGGAGATACTGCTACCTCTTAGGGAGGTCTTATATCTTCAGTGCCATCCAGTCAAAAATCGTGGAGTCAGACAAATTGGGCTTATAACCAAGAGGTTCGAAAGAATACGCAGCTTGGACTTCTCAGGTGATTGAAGGGAGGGTTCAGGTAAGCAGAAGCTGTCAGAAGGTGCTTCTTGCATAGCACTGATTATTCACAGTCATGTACACACTGCAAAAAAGAGAACCCAGGACAAATTGATACTGGTGGCTGCTCTTTAACCTTGAGAATCTGAATTGCTTCCACCACACCACAGTCTTCTTTAGCTACTAGCATCTATGTCTACCAGAATTTCTTACCAGGAACACTATTGGCAATTTGGACCAGACAACTCTGTAATAAGTTAATGTTCTCTACACTGGGGGACTTCCAAGTTTGTAATATGTTTTGTATCTTTGTATTTGTGATTTTTATTAATGTGAGCTCTTGGGGATGAACCAAAGCTATGTTAAGTTGACATAACTCACCGTGTCAAGTTGACAAAGAGTCAATTGTGCTGTCTGATTTTATGTCGACTAGACCCAGACTAGAGTTATCTCAGAGGAGGGAACCCCAATTGAAAATATGCCTCCATAAGATTAGGCTGTAGGCAAACCTGCAGAGCATTTTCTTAATTAGTGATTGATGTCTCAGTCTTTGTGGGTGGAGTCATCCCTGCACTGGTGGTCCTGGGTTCTATAAGAAAGCAAGCTGAGCAAGCCATAAGGAGCAAGCCAGTAAGCAGCACCCCTCCATGGCCTCTGCATCAACTCCTGCCTCCAGGTTCCTGCCCTGTTTGAATTCCTGTCCTGACTTCCTTCAGGGATGAACTACCATGTGGAAGTGTAAGACAAACTATTTTATCCTCAACATGCTTCAGTTGTGATTTTTCATCATAGCAATAGTAACCCTAAGTAAGAGAGTAGTCTTCATAAGGTCTTCTTGTCCATTTCCTATTTGGGAGATATTGGTATGTCTAGTAAATGATCAATCGCTTCTGTGAAAAAGATTTTCTTTTCAGTGTGGTACCAAATGTAACTGCCCTAACCTGTCTATTGGTGATAAAGGGATCCCAATGGTGGGAGAGAGAGGTGGGCATAAGCACCTGCGCTAGGCCAGTACCTCGAGCCCACAGCACATGGTGTGGCCCTTTAAAATGGCAGATCCTGGCACACCTGTTGAGACCCAGATGGGAAATCCTGCTGGGGCAGTGCCCGATTCCTCCATCTTATGAACACCTTGTTCACCAACATTGGCAAAACAGGTAGGCTAAAAGCTTAAACATACAAGCCTAACATTAGTTGGACCTTCCTCAACCTTGTCCACTCCTCCTGCTATAGCAAGCTTTAGGTAGGCTCTATAAAAGGCCATCTTCTTTCAAAATAAAAAAGATCTTCATCTCGAAGCTGATCTCCAGAGTCTGAATTTCTTGGATTAGTGACTCTGTCACCACTCACTATCTCAGGGACCCTCTACTCCCACAAAAGACCACACCTGTCCACTTGAAGGAAATCTTCCTTTAGAGATTACACATTTCTTCCAAAGTAGTAGTTCGTTTCCTAAGAAAAGCCAGGATCCTCTGGTGAACTAGCCAAAGTCACAAAGCAATGATAACTAAGCCTTTCCAGTTTTTCTCAAGACATAGAGCCCACTTAGCATCGACACAAATAATCACTTGCATTTTTATAGCTTTTTTCAGTTAGTAATCTCTATAAAACATCTAAGATATTTAGTGATTCTCAATTCATACCTGTGAGGGAAATGACTATAGTTTCTCTGTTTTCTGACTACAGAAGCCGAATCATGGACTCTGCCGAAGTAGTGAGAAATCTGGAAGTGCTCTCCTGGACTCTACTCCGGACCCCTCTTCATGCCTAGCATCACCAAGTTCCTCAACTGCCAAATGGTGAGTTAACAGTGATAATTAATCAACCCTGTACTAATGTATATGTTTTAAATGGCTTTGGAACAGCCTTAGTCTCTTCAGTTGACCAATGTTGTATAGCTATTTTCTCCTGCCTGAAACGTCCCCTCCTAGAGGAGTGTAGGAAGCTCACAGGCTCAAGGAGTCCAGGAAAAATACAAATCTCCGAAAGCTCTGCGCAGTACAAAGTCCCTCCCCCAAAGTTATAAATGCAAGGGGCGATTTATGGGGAGAGGTGACATATTTTGACTCTGAGCTTTTTCAGGGAGCTCCAGGGATGCAGCTTTTGGGAGTAATCACTCATGTGGAGTGGACTTTCCAGTGATCCAGCTGGCTGTGAGTCAACTATGCTCCTGTAAGTAACTTCAATAAACTCATTGCCTCAACAGATTAGATGTGTGGGACCATTTCTTTGTTCTGTCATTGGAGCCCATTAGGGCTGAATAGACATTGTTCATGTCTCCCCAGGAAAAGCTGTATCTCACAATAATCTCACAAAATAGCAGGCCTGTAGGGACTATGACTTAAAGTTGTGACAGTACTTGAGTTAGAACCAAGACCTTGGGTTGGCAAGATGGCTCAGTGGGTAAAGAAGCTTGCTGGATGTGGTGGTTTGAGTAATAATCCCCCCATAGGCTCATATATTTGGATTCTTAGTCACCAGACACTGGAATTGTGTGAAAGGATTAGAAGGATTAGGAGGTGTGGCCTTGTTGGAGTAGGTGTGGCCTTATTGGAGGAAATGTGTCACTGGGGGTGAGTAGGAGGTTTCAAAAGCCCATGTCAGGTCTAGCCTCTCTCTTTCTCTCTCTTTCTCTCTCTCCCTCCCCCCCCACCTCTCTCTCCTTTCCCCCCTTTTTTGCCTATGGATCAGTATGTAGCTCACAGCTACTGCTCCAGCACCTGCCTGCATGTGCTCCCTGCCATGATGACAATGTACTAAACCTTTGAAACTGTAAGCAAGCCCCTAATTAAATGCTTTCTTTCATAAGAGTTGCCTTGGTCGTGGTGTCTCTTCTCAGCAATGGAACAGTGACTAAGACACTGGGCAAACTGGTCACCTGAGTTCAATCCTGGAACTGACTCCTGAATGTTGTCCTCTGACAACAAGTATGGTGTGACACATGTGTGCCCCACCCTCTAATAATAATAAAAACAATAGATCTCATGAATCTTAGTCAATCCTTTTGCTTAGTAAGCAAGGCTACACATCTTGTGGGTGATGTTTAATTTATGGAAAACCTAAGGTAGTGATTCTATCTCACATAGAAATCTAGGCCTATTTACCCCATTTTATCTATGAGTACTTCATTGTTTGGAGCCTTTAAAAGTTAATGTTAATCATGTGGTGGTGGTGCACACCTTTAATCCCAGCACTCAGGAGGCAGAGGCAGGTGGATCTCTGTGAATTTGAGGCCAGCCTGGTCTACAAAGTAAGTCCTAGGACTGCCAGGGGTACATAGAGAAACCCTGTCTCAAAACAAACAAACAAACAAAAAGGTTAATGTTGATGAGGAAAAGAGGGAAGTCACTGAAATATTAATGGAATACATCTTGTAATTTCAAGGTTAAATTTGTCTTTGGGTTGATCTAGACAGAAGATAAAGTGAGACTCCTCCAAGAAGTCTTGGGTTTCCTTTCCTTTCCTTTCCTTTCCTTTCCTTTCCTTTCCTTTCCTTTCCTTTCCTTTCCTTTCCTTTCCTTTCCTTTCCTTTCCTTTCCTTTCTTTTCCTTTCCTTTTTCCTTCCTTCCTTCCTTCCTTCCTTCCTTTCTTCCTTCCTTTCTTCCTTTCCTTTTTTTTTTTTTTTTTTTGGAGACAGAGTTTCCCTGTGTAGCCCTGGATGCCCGTATCCTGGAACTTGCTCTATAGACCACCAGGCTGGCCTTGAACTTGAGATCCCAACTGCCCCTGCTTCTGGAGTGCTGGGATTAAACATGTACATCACCACACTTGGCATGAGTGGAATTATCTTGAGAGAAACACATGAGTCGGAATTAATTCTTTCTGCTTGATTTATTTTGTTTATGGATACAGGGTTTTACTATGTATCCTAGGCTAGCCTCAAACTCATGATCCTCCAACCTTCACCTTGAACTATTTTTAGACATGTTTACATTTACTCACTTATTGAGTGTGTGTGGATATGAGCACATGCCATGTCATGTGTGTAGATATCAAACAAAACTTTTATTTCCAAAGAAGGGGTAAAAACAGAAGATTACTCGATCACAACCCTTATTGTATGACAGTTTAGCTATCTCTGAGATCTTGGAGGATAGGATCTGTGTATTATTCATTTTTCTTTGTTTTCCCCAAGTCTAGCACATACATGTGAATGAAAAACTCAAATGTGGTGATAGATACAAGGACTCATAACTAAGTTGCCAGCAGTCTTAGATTCTATTCTTTTTAAAGATTAACTTATTTTTATGTGGTGCTTTGCCTGCAGGTATGTCTGTGAGGGTGCCAGATCCCCTGGAACTGGAGTCACAGACAGTTGTGGGCTGCCATGTGGGTCCTGAGAATTGAACCTGGGTCCTCTGGAAGAACAGCCAATGCTTTGAACCACTTAGCCATCTCTCCAGCCCCAGCCTTAGATTCTTGAACATAGCCTAACTTCTCAGATACAATGGGAAACTTCCAGCTGTGTTCTGTTTGGAATAGCTGAGTGTGAATGCAGTCAAGAAAGACATGTGTTTTACATCCTCCCTTCATGACTTATTGTAAAGGGGGCGACAACATTCTTAACAGATCAATGGAATGGTTCATTGTGCCTTGTACACACTTGGCTCCTAGAGTGTTATTATTCACAGCCATATGTCTCCCTTGCTCTTGAGAGGCAATCCCCACACTTCACACACTGCTCAGTATGTACTAGGAATTCAATAAGGGCAATTGAAAGAATACATAAATTAATAAGTCAAATAAAGAATTTCACTCTCTCCCATCTTAGATAATTTAAGTCCACCATCTCAGTGGTCTTAGGCACTAAATCCTTTGTGCAGCTTTTTCCTAACCAGCCCAGCCTACCACAGTTTTTCCCTTTTCTGTTATGATTTAATACTTATTAATGTTGCTGGATACGCATTTTAATGCTTTTTGCTATTTTTTTTTTTGAGGGAGCATCTCCTGTGTAGCTCTGTCTGGCTAGAATCCACTGTGCAGAGCTAGCTAGCCTTGAACTTAAGGGTAATCCTATTTTTGCCTCCTACGTGTTGGAATTACAGGCTATGTACCACCATGCCTAGCCAGTGGATTATTATTTTAGACTACACCTGTCCCTCCTTTCCGACAAAGTTACGAGATTCTTTTTTTTCTTCTACTTTAGTCTTTTGAGTTTCATGTAGCTGCGGCTATCCCAAACTTAATATGTAGCCAAGAATGGTCCCCCTGTTTGATCTGCCTCTCAAGCGCTGAGATTATAGGCATCTGCTACCACAACAGTTCTAAATTACTGAGTATATATAGCAACAAGTGTTAAAACTATGTCCCTTGAAGTATTTTAAATCTAGTAGAATTGTAATGCTGTAAATGATTGTTGGTGGTATCCAGGGCTATTTAGTGTTCTGGTATCTTAGCAGAGGATTTTTAATAAACCATAATGAGATTCTACGAAAATGAATCCAAAAACCCATACGCCAAAAAAAAAAAAAAAAAAAAAAAAAAAAGATAAGCGTTATGGAGAAATTGGAACCCTTGTGCGTTGTTGATGAGAAGGTGAAGTGCTGTATCCACTATGGGAAACAGTAAGGCTATATTCCTCAAAAAAAAGTTTAAAATCAGCAATTCCGCTTGTGGGTATGTATCCAAGAGAACCAAAAGCAGGGTCTTAGGGAAATATTTGTGTACTCAGGTGTCAGGTCTCAAACTCAGGAACTGCTGGCTGAGATGCCTATTTAACATATCAAAGCTAACCTGGCTGCCAGGTTCCCCAACATCCCTCTGTCTCTTTCTGTTACAGGGTCCTGCTGGATTGCATATCCCCAGCCTACCCTAAACCTTCCAGCCCAAGGGACTAGGCTGCCCTTCCCTAAATAATTCAGCCATGTATGTATGTATGTATTTATTTATTTACTTACTTACTTACTTACTGATTTTTTTATTTTCAGGACAGGGTTTCTCTGTTCTAACTCTAGCTGTCCTGGAACTCACTCTGTAGACCAGGCTGAACTTGAACTCACAGATTCACCTGCCTTTGCCTCCAAAGTGCTGGGATTAAAGATGAGAGCCACCACTACCCAGCTAATCCAACCATTTTTAATGGTTATTTCTCTTTTGCTCTCCTAGTCTGTCTCTTAGCCACTATTCTAGGTTCCCTTCTTTCCCTTCTCTGCTCCCTGTCTCCTCACATGGCCCTGCAGTTGAGTCTGGTCATGTCCACCTTGGACTCGCCCAGATGCCTCTGCCCCTGGCTGTGCTCTCCCTCGTATCTACAACATTCTCCCTCATGTATACAATAAACTTTTTCCTCCACCGTACATAGGAGCAGTCATATTCTTTTCTTTTTTATTTCTTTTTTCATTCACCAGGTTCATAGCAATATTATATACACTTGTCAAGAGGAAGAAACAATCTAGCTGTCCATCACCAGACAAATAGACAAGCAAAAATGTGGTATGCACATACAATAGAATATCACTAAGCTTTTAAAAGGAAGGAAATCATGCTACATGCAACAATATAGATAAACATTGAAAATGATCTGCGAAATGAAACAAGCCAGTTATAAAAAGACAAATACTGGAGGCTGAAGTTTTAACAGCTGATATTTCAGCTGTTAAAATCATAGACTGCCCTTGCAGAAGATCTGAGTTTGGTTCCCAAGCCTCTGTGATTTGTAGCTCAGAATTAATATATAATTGTAGCTTCATGGGATAGATATGATGCCCTCTTCCGGACACATATGCATACTCACATGCAAGAGCATGGCTCACGTGTGCGCGTACACACACACACACATACAATATCTTTTTTAAATGACTTAAAAAATTTTGAGATTATAATTACATCATTTCCCCCTTTCATTCCTCCCTCCAAACTTGCCCATGTACCCCACTTTGCTGTCTTTAAATCATTGCCTCTTATTAATTGTTGTCACTTAATTATGTGTGTGTATATGTCTGTGTGTCTATGTATATATATTTCCTAAGTACATAAATACAACCTGTCCATTCTGTATAATGTGACTTGTATGTATGTGTCTTCAGGGCTGACCATTTGGTGTTGGATAACCAATTGGTCTCCTTGTCTCACCATTTCTTAGTTGCCTGTAATTCTTTGTCTAGGGCTGAGTCCTCATGAGATTCTCCATTCACATGGCATGTCTGTTGGTAACCTCCTTTTTCAGATCATGTTTAGGCAGTCTTATTGGTGAGACTTCATGGGTATAGGTCCCGATATTTCTAGGAGACACACTATTACAGCAACTCCCTGTTCCTCTGGTTCTTACAACCTTTCTACCCCTCATTGATAACAATTTCTGGCTTTCAGGTGCAGGAGTTGTGTAATAGGTGTATCATTTGGGACTGGGATCCACAACTCTGCATTTTGATCAGTTGTGGTTTTCTGTAATGGTCTCCATCTGTTGCAAAGAGACGTTTCCTTGATGAGGGGTGAGGACTGGACTTACCTGTGGGTATAAGAGATATAGTTAGAGATTATGCCAGTCGAGTAAAGTGGCAGTTATAGGTTCTTGTCCAAGATCCATGACTTGACTAGCCTGGGTAGTTGGCTAGATTTCCAGTGCCAGGCATGATTTTTCTCTTGTTGAGTGGGTCTTAAGTCCAATTAGAGAGCTGTAGGTTACTGCCAAGGCAGAGTGCCACTACTGCACCTTTAGACACAGGGCCCAGTGACCCCCAAGCTGGATATGACCTGATAGCCTCCTTCTGAGGACAAGCTTTCATGGTACCTTTGGTACCATGCAAGCTTCCAAAGGAGAGAGTCAACCGACAGTTCTACCCTGCTATGATGCCTATGAACCACAACAATGATCAGCATGACATGATAATAACAAATCTTTAAAAAGACAAATAGCTTCTTAAACTTTTTATATGAGGTAACCAGAATGAGAAAATTCGTATTGGTTGTCAGAGGCTGTTAAGATAGGAATAGTACTGGTTAAGATGCATAGAATTTTAGTTTGTAGGATGAAAAGAGTTCTGGAATTTTTGGTAAAAAAAAAATGTAAATGAGCTTAATTGTGCACTTAAAAATGGACAGGATAGTATATGTACTTTACCACATTAAAAAATTAAATTTATTTTATCATTGTGTGTATATGTGTGTATATATGTATATGTGTGTGCATGTATGTAAACTCAGGCATGAATGTGCCAGAGCAGGCATGTGTCAGAGGACAACTTTCAGGATTTGGCTCTCTCCTTCCATCTTCATGTGGGTCAGGGGATTGAAATTAGGTTGTTAGGCTTGCATGGAAAGTACCTTTACATGCTGAGCCATCTTGCTGACCATTATCACACTTACAAGGGCACAGAACAGGAGCCTGAAGAGATGGCTCAGTAGTTAAGACTATTTGCTTCTCTTACAGAGGACCAGAGTTCGATTCCCAGAACTCACATCAAGTGGCTTATAATCAAGGATCAGGGATCTGATACCCTCTTCTGGCCTCTGTGGTTGTGCAGCATACACACACACACACACACACACACACACGCACGCACAGAGGAATGAATGAGTAAATATATATTTTTAAAAGGACACGGAACAGGACATCAAAAGACTGAGATTACTGTTCTTGGCTTGTTCTCTTCTTTATTTAGTGTGCCTGTTGCTTCATTTTAACTCAGGATAATATGCCTGACATTCTGGTTTTTATAAGGATAATATAAAAACAAACAAAAACAACTCTTATGACAATGTTTTTATTAGTAGTTTTTACAGCATTCCAGCATTCCCAGGCTTAATACTCATTACAGGTTTCGCGTCTTATTTCATAATAAAATGTTCCTAAAGTTGCTCAACCAAAGCTTATGGCCACTTCAAAGGATTTTGTACGCCAAACCCCCTCAATTTGGGTTATACACCTTATAATTTGGCTCCAGGAAAACAGCAAATAAACAGCTTTTATGAAGACTATTGGTCTAAGATAGTAATTATCAATGTGGTTTAGCATTAATTGAGGAAATATAAACCCAAGATTCTTATGTTACTATTTAAAAAGCTAGCCCCAAATTAGGAGGCTAAGAGGAAGAATTTACATGGTTGAGTAGCATATAAGTGTCAGGCCCCACAGCAGACATATTACTTGTGCTATTTGATTTAGTAGTCACTACAGTCTTTTCAGGTTGGTAAAACAGGGAAAATCAAGTTCAGAGAGGTTGTCACTAACTCAGAATCATACAGTGAACAAGAGGCAGAGATGGCTTGGGATTAAGGTCCATATGACTGAAGCCTGTACTCTTTCTACTATATTACACTGCCCTTCAAAATATATTTCTCTATTCTTCCTTATATAGAGTTCACGATTAATGGTATGTGTTTGATGCACATTTATGTCAGGTATCTTACTTTGGTCAAACAAGTAGCTAGACTGTGAGGGACGATGATCCCCACTTTAAAGATGAGGACACAGACAGTCAGGCAAGCAGTAAGCAGCCATAGAACATGGATGCCGGCACTGCAGATCTCATTCTTTCTGAATCAGCCTCATGGGCGCAGAATTTCAGCTCTTTGTGTCTTTGTTTTCACTATTTTTAATTTTTTTAAGAGGTGTAAAATCTGAGCATCTTGACACTTTGACTGTGTGTGGGCTGATCAAGGCACAAGTTGATCCCTGCTTATACTCCCAAATCATTAAAATGACTGTGAATGAATATGTTTTTACAATATTTAGTTTTTTGTTCTTAAATTATACTCATCCATCTATGAGTATTTTGCCTGCGTACATGTCTGTGCACCCCGTGTGTGCCTGGTACCTGCAAAGATCAGAAGAAAGCATCAGATCCCCTGGAACTGGAGCTACAGAGAGTTATGAACCATCATGTGAGTGCTGGGAATAAGAACCAGGGTCCTTTGCAAGAGCACGTGCTCTTAGTCACTGAGCCATCTCTCTGGGCCCTTGGATGAATATTTTTAACATTACTAGCCTACAAGGACAAAGAGAGTAAGAAAAAAGACAACAGAAGGATACCAACTTTTTTTTGTAAGATAGAATGCCAAAATTGAGTTAAGGAAACTGAATTCTAAATACTTACAGAGTGGTGTGATAAGAATACTTTAAGATACAGGCGGGTTTGTGCTGCATAACACCAAGATATTGAGAACTGGAGCTAGTAGACTGTAGAAGCGAAAGTGCTGTGAGGTGCCGAAGAGGGGAATGGATTGGCTGAGGTCATAGGAAGTTAAAGGACTGACAGGTTCTTTCCCCTGATAGAATTCTGAACGTTGATTTATTTTCTGAAAAAGTTGCACTAGAGAAGCTCCAAATTCTGAAGGTAGCAGGCATGTTGGAGAAGTAATTTTAGGAAGAAAACAGATTATATTAATTGTGCACCTGTGGGCGCTGGGGATCCCAACTCAGACCCTCATGTGTACACAGCAGGTACTTTTACTCACTGAGCCATCTCCAAGCCCTAATGCCCCCCAGCCCCACCCCTGGAAGCATTGGAGATTGAACTCAGAGCCTCATGCATGCTAAGCAAACACCCTGCTACTAAGCTGTGGCCTCATGAAAGAATAAGTGTATAAAACTGGGGGAAATCCCTCAAAAAACAGAACAGAAAGACAGAAATGAAAAATAAGAGGAAAGATATTAGAAGGCAAATCCATAACTAGATTAACAGGCATTCTAGAAGTAGATGAAAGGAAATTATTAAGGAAACATTCCATTCTCCGATGCCACAAAAAAAGGAAGGAAGTGGGGAGAGAAGAGAAGTGTAAGTGAAGGGCATGAGCTCCTAGAGTGGCAGAGCCTGCCGAGGGCCCAGGATAACGGAGAGAAGAGGACAAAATATAAAACACTAGTGTATCATTACAAAATTTCTAGACTAAAAACAATCTTGATAGTAGGAGGTAGGAAAGGAGAAGATGTTCGTTATGTTCGTTACTTTTCTATTGTTGTGAGAAGACACCATGAACAAGACAGCTTATAGAAGAAAAAGTTTATTTGGGGCTTACAGTTTCAGAGGGGTAGAGGCCATGACTACCATGCCAGGGAGCATGGCAGTAGGGAGGCAGCCATGACTCTGGAGCAATAGCTGAGGGCTTACATTTTGATCAACAAGTAGGGGGCAGAGAAAGCTGAGAATGTCCCAGGCCTCTGAAACCTCAAAGCCAACCACCAAAAACTCACCTCCTCCAACAAGCCCACAATCTTTCCTAATCCTTCCCAAACAGTTTACAAACCCAGAACAACGTATTCAAATATATGTGCCCGTGGGAACCATTATTCTCATGCAAACCACAACAGTTACTTGTGAAATAGTGGTGACAAGAGTTGTGTGTTTAATGATTTATTTAAAGTTTTCATTTATTTCCATTCCTTTTTTTTTTTCTTTCTTTTCTTGGAGACAGGGACTCTCTATGTGTCTCTACTGTCCTGGAACTTTCTATGAGGCCAGAATGGCCTTGTACTCGCAGAGATCCATTTGCTTTTGCCTCCTCAGTGCTGGGATTAAAGGTGTAAGCCACCACGATTGGCCATTTTTTATTTTTTAATAATGTGTATACGTGTGTCTGAATGTAGCTAAAGAACAATGCAGAAAGTTTTTTTAACCTTCCCCCACCCACCCAGGTGGGTCCTTAATGATTTACTGTCCTATAAAAAGACAAGATTTTCTTTGTGAGATAGGTCTCATTATGTAACCCAGACTGGCCTGGAGCTCACTATGTAGACCAGGCTAGCCTTGAAGTCACAGAGATCCTCCTCCTGCCTATGGCTCCTGTGTTAGTTACGGTTACTGTTGCTGTGATGAAACATCATGAGCAAAGCAACTTGAGGAAGAAAGGGTTTATTTGGCTTATTCTTTCATATCACCGTATCGCTGTTCATCATTGTAGAGAGTCAGAACAGGAACAGGACAGAACAGGAACCTGGAGGCAGAAACTAATAGAGGCCAATGAGAAGTGTTCCTCTCTGGCTTGCTCCCCATGGCTTGCTTAGCCTTCTTTCTTCTAGAACCCAGGACCACCAGCCCAGGGATGGCACCACCCACAATGAGCTGGACCCTCCCCCATCCATCACTAATTAAGAAAATGCCCTACAGCCAAATGTTACAGAGGCATAAAGAATTGGGTTTTAGTTTTGCATTACTGTATCAAAATTTAACCTTAGATAACCCCTTAGGTAAATTTACATTTTGAAACATCTACTTTAAAAAAGAAAAAGAAACTGGCTCAAGTTTTTTTTGTAAAATCAGCATAGCAGGTCAGCCATCTGCAAGCAGCCAGGGAGGGAGCGGGGTCACTCAAGTCCATTTGCCTTCACATTGGCAGGCAGAGACCTTCAGTGTGGGGCTCTACAGGGAGCTAGAGCAGGAACGGGAGCAAGAGCTCAGGCCTGAGCCTGGGCCTGAGATAGAGCTGCAGTATTGGTCATGTTTTGGGCCTTTGTCTTTGGTTGGCAGAGCCTTTGGCCTGGCATTGCAGGCATGAAGATGGTTTCCAGGCATGGGGTGGCAATGGAAGTGACTCTATGGAGCTTGCAGTCACACCGCTTGTGATTTTAGGCTTCACCTCAGTCTTTACAAGGACCTCAGCATGGGCGTTCATGGCCTTCACATTGCTTACCTGAGCCCTCTTCAGGCTCCTTTTGCTGTGCTTGGAAAATGAATTTTTCTGAGGAACTTGGGGTTGAACCCCTTAAAAAATTAATATCTTTGTGATCAGGGTTTCTTGGTGCCATTTCTGTACCATTTGCAGGACTAGTTATGTGTGGTGTGGTTCTTGGATTTGACCATGACTGCATGGAACCCACAGATCTTATAACTCCTGAAGGAAAAGAGCCATTTTGAAACATCTTTACAAAATTTTTGAAAATAGTATTAATGACTATCAACAGACTTATGACCAGATGTATAGTGTATCATTTACTCCTATTTAAGCAAAACTATGAAGTTTTGCTATTTGACTATTAAAACATGTCAGCCTGCCAGATCTGGTGTCACTCACTTACCTTTAATCCCAGCATATGAGAGATAGAGGCAGGTAAATCTGAGTTTAAGGTCAGCCTACATTGTGTGTTTCAGGACAGCCAGGGCTATGAAGAGAGACCCTGTCTCAAAAAAGAAAGGAAGGAAGGAAGGAAAAGAGAGAGGGAGGGAGGAGAGAGGAGGAAGGAAGGAAAGAAAGAAGGAAGATTTTAACCTGCTGGGTATGGCAACATATGCCTTTAATCTCAGCACTTGGGAGGCAAAAACAGGTAGATTGCTGTGAGTTCAAGACCAGCCTGATCTACAGAGTGAGTTTCAGTCTCCCTAAACAGAAATTTAAATGAGCCTTGATTCTGCTAAAAGCCTTGCAAAATAAACAGGAAACAGAAAACATTAAATTCTTATCTTTTAATGCTAGCCTTCTTTAAATTTCATTAACAGCAGATCAGCATTCTAAGAAAACCTAATTGCTTTGAATATAAAGTATTAAAAATAATAACAACAATTTCATTAAAGTCACTTTAATTACATATAAAATATTTTGTATAAGATATATTCTCATATATAAACCTCATAAATTTGTATCTATACTCTGGATAAATTATGGATAGCATTTATATATGTGATCACTATATATTTATTAAAAACATAAGCTGGGCCTGGTGGCACAGGCCTGTAATCCCTGCTGCTTGGGAGGTTGAGACAGCAGGATCATAAGTTCAAGACCTGCTTGTTCATACAGTGAGTTCAAAGTCAGCCTGAGCAACTCAGCGAGACCTGTCTTCAAGTTTTTTTTTTTGGATGTATTTTATTTTATTTTATGTGTATGGGTGTTTTGCTTACATGTACATATGTGCACTACATGCATGCCTGGTATCCAAGGGGGTCAGGAGAGGGTGTCAGAGCCTCAGGTACTGGAGTTACAGATGATTGTGAGCCATTTTATGGGTACTGGGAATTGAACCTTGGACCTCTGGAAAAGCAAATAGTGCTCTTAACCAATGAACCATCTCTCCAGCCCTTAAAGATGTATTTTATGTCTATTTATGTGTATGTTTGTGTGTCTGTGTGTGCATATCATGTGTATAGTGCCCATGGAGGCCAGAAGAGGGTGTTGGATTCCCTGGAGGTGGAGTTACAGATGATTGTGAGACACCCAGCATAGGTGCTGGAAACCAAACTCAGGTCCTCTGCAAAAGCAGTTATTGCTCTTAACCACTGAGTCATCCTGTGATGACTGAGGCCCCTTGTGAGGCTGTCACAGCTGAGTGGGTCTGAGGGCGCTTAGAACCCCAAGCTCTCATTCTGAAGAGCTGGCAGAAATCTGGCCCCTCCCCTCCAGAGCAGTTGACAGACCACAAGTCACCCAAAACACTGCCCTTGGGGGCATATGATCTGGGAGAATTGTTTATCTAGAGTTGCAACTAAACCCTTCCTTAAAAGGTCTATCCCCCTGGTTCCTGGGAAATACTTAAAGCACCCCAATATGCAAGTGGGACTGCCTGTCCTGATCAATGAACTTTCACTATGCTCCTGGGGTACAGGGACCATTCCTCTGGCTATTAATATGTAAACCCTCTGCCCCAGTAAATGAGTCAAGCTCTCTGCCCTTGATTCCTGAGAATGGTTCATTTGTTCTTATTGGATCACAAATCTCCAACCTAAAACCAGATGGGTGCCAGGCAGAACCACACCCTGTGCTGATGAAGCTACCTTGCAGAACCAGAAAGCCAAGGGTGTGGGCCTTTTTTTTTTTTTTTACAACAGCCCCTCCAAAAGTTTTAAAAGATTATGGAATTAGGGATATAGCGCAATCTAAAAAGTGCTTGCTTGAGTTCAGTGCCCAGACCCCACCTATGAAGAGTGCCAGGTATAGTGCCCAGCACAGGAGAGGAAGACACAGGTGAATCTCCAGGGCTTGTGGGATAGTCAGTCTAGACTACTTAGCAAGCTGCAGGCGTAAGAAACACTGTGTCAGAGAAAAAAAAAAGCTGGCTCACATCTTTAACCTCAGTACTGGGGAGGCCTCCAGGCCAACTAGGGCTCTGTAGTAAGACCCCATCTCATACAAAAACAAAAAGCAGAATGGATGATGGCTGAGAAATGATACCTGAGGTTGACCCCTCGCTTCCACACACACATGTACATGTGCATCTCTGTGCACAAATATGCCTGCACATACATAGATACTACCTCTCATGCAGGAAGAGGATTAAGAATCTAGGTTGGGCTGGGCGGTGGTGGCGCACACCTTTAATCCCAGCACTCGGGAGGCAGAGGCAGGCGGATCTCTGTGAATTCCAGGCCCAGCTTGGTCTACAGAGACTTGATCTACAGGACAGCCAGAGTTACAACAGAGAAAAACCAAGAAAAATAATCTAGCTTGGTGGTACAGCATTTGCCTAGCATGCTTTAAAAAAAAAGAAAAAACACAATAACAACAACAAACCCATGTATTTGAAAAACACATAAAAATAAAGTCTGAACATTTTCATCGTGCTGCATCTGTCAGGCACTTACACATCATCCTACGTGCATATCGTAAGAGGTTTTCTGTTACAAACGTAAATGTGTCTAATGATCCCATGGACAGAGACCTAACTCAAACTGTCTTTTGTGAGCAATACTGGTTTTACCTAAATCATTTCACAATGTTCATATCAATTTAAATATTAAACTATTCAATCTTGCAGCATTACAAAATGTACTATCTACTAGCAATGAATTAATGTTGAATGGCAACTTTTGTTATTCCAATAGCCAAATCAGCCCATCTCAACGCTGACAAAATAATGTGTATATCAAATGGAGCAAATCCCAGAAACCACGCAAAAGTTTCTGTACTTCTAGACCAGTATTAAATTCATTTCTTAAAATTATATTTTATTTGCTTGACGAAAAACAATTGGGAACATTTCTGAGGTTTTGGGTTTTTTTTCCTTTTCTTTTTAAGACAAGCCTTAGTTTCTTATTTCATAGCTTCTTACTTATTTAGCTTCCTGACCCTGTGCTTGTGCCTTCAACACTCTCACACGTTTTTGCTCCTCTATAAGGAAGCGTGCTTTATCCTGTCTTGGACACACTGAGCGAGCACCCATGGGACAATCATAAGCCCTGTTGAGGCAAAGACAGGTGGATCCCAGGGGTTTGCTGGCACTGTTGACTGCTTCTGTTTTAGATCATCTGCTAAGGACTTTAGGTCCTACAGCATGAAGCCTTCCAAGTCTGCCTGGGCGCACACTGCAAGCACATTTTTGTGCTTTCCCAATATTCTTGATATAAAGGCTAACAATCCTGTTCCCAGGACATCAATATACCTAGTTTTGCTAGAGGCTGAATTGTAGGAAAGCCTACTACGGTATCTCAAATGCTGGAATGTTCTAAGTGCCTCTAAGTACTGTACCTGGAAGAGGCAATCTCTGAACTTTTAACAAAAAGATTTTATTTTTCTTTATATTTATGTGTGTGTGTGTGTGTGTGTGTGTGTGTGTGTGTGTGTGTGTTTGTGTGTTTGTGGATTGGAATGCCTGCAGATACCAGAAGAGGGTGTCAGATCCCCTGGAGCTAGAGTTACAGGCAACATGAGCCACTTGCTCTGGTCATGGGCTCTGAACTCTAGTCTGCTGGAAGAACAGCATGTTTTTAACCACCATATTTTAATAATTTAATCACCCTTTAGATGCAAGATATTGGCAATCCCTCTTTTTTTATCAGACTTAATAACATAGTCCTTTTTTTCTAGTACACATAGGGTAAGTTCACCCAGATCCTGAGTGTTACTGTTTGTACAGAACACATCTTCTATAATTTCCAATATGAAAAGAAAATTTAATATAAACATATTAAACATACCTATCATTTTATATGTATTTTATATGCCTTAATTTTAAAATTCCATGTTAGGCAATAATATATAAATGAGACTATTCCCAGAAAACAAACTTATAGGAATAATCTAATAAAAGAGTTTTAATGTCCACTAGAAGTATTTTGATTAATACTAAGCATGTTATGTCCTCTCATTTTCTGTTAAATTTGAATACTTAAAAATAAAAATTAAATTTTTTCTAGAATCTGTTTTACAAGAAAATTCTAATCAATATCTATGTCCTCAACATGGAATTTGTAACTAGTAGGCTGTGTATGATAGTTCATGCCTGTAATTCCAGCACTTGAAAGGTAGAATTTAAGTCTACCCTCAGATACATAGGGAGTCAAAGGCTAGTTTGAACTACATAAAGCCCTGTCTCAGCACAAGAACAACAGCAAACAAATTAAATAATTTAACAAAACTTTTTGCTTATAATTCTAAGGGATGCAGTTTTATATAAATATACAAAGTTTTATATAAACAAACTGAACTTTCAGTAATACATTTTAGACATTTATTGTCTCTCTAAAATACTTGCTGGAGAGACGGCTTAGCAGTCAGAAGTGTTTGCTGCTCAATTACGAGGATCAACCAGAGTTCAGACTAGCAAATGCTTCTAACCTCAGCTCTGAGGAATTTAACACCTTCTAGCCTCCTGGCTTGCACCTGCACACTCACACATATGCATACACTCATGATAACACATACATAGAAATGAGTAGCATCATAAAACTAAAGTATACTTTCATCACAACACTGGCTAGCACTTACTACCTTATTTATTCATTTGTGTGCATGTGCATGCAGGTGTGTGTAGACATTGGCATCGGGATATCTTCCTTAATCTCCTCTTCACATCATCATTAATACCATTATATAACACCGTAGGGTCTTTCCCTGAAACTAGAGCAAAATATGTGGCCAGCAAACCCCTGGGATCCACCTGTCTTTGCCTCAAGTGCCTCATAGGCCTCAGGTAGGTGTGTGCTACTTTGCCTGGGGATTCAAACTCAGGCCTTCATTCTCACACAGCAAGCGTTTTTACTCACTGAACTATCACCCCAGCCCATCTTTATGTTATGTTTCAATTATTTTAATGTTTTGTGAAACATATCATAGGCCCCAAAAGCCATTTTAATAGATTTCAAGAAATTAAGACTGCCTAAGTTTTAAGGCAGTATAGATTTATCAGTATTTAAACATGTAGTTAAATCTGAACTATGTTTATGATAATTTAAGATCATCTGATTTTATTTTAAATCTTTGTTATAAATCATTTTTCTTCTTGTAAATCCTGTAGCAATTTTTTATCAGCTTCAGTTTTTAGAATTGATATTTGAAAGCACCAGAATCAAACCAGACCAGCACCAGACCAGGAACATTCAGCCAGGAAGCCCAAAATCATTCTTTCAATCTCTCTCTTCCCTCTCTCTCCCTCTCTCTCTCTCTCTCTCTCTCTGTGTGTGTGTGTGGTGGGCAGAGGTGGTAACATATTCTTTTTTTTTTTTTTCAAGACAGGGTCTCTCTCTGTAGCCCTGACTGTTCTAGAGCTCACTACGTAAACAAGGTCTTCATCTACCTGCCTTTGCCTCCTGCGAGGTGGGATTAAAAGTGTGTGCTGCCACCACCTAGTTATGGTAACATATTCTTAAGGGGGACATTGCTTTCTTGTAGAGCAAGACTGTCAGACATGTGTCCTTCTCATTTGTATATGATGATAGGAAAAGCCTAGTTCATTCTCTGATCAAATGTCTATGTTCCTCCTGAGCATCTATCAATTTCCTGTGTCATTTTCTGTCCCTGCATTTTGTTATATATATATATATATATATATATATATATATATATATATATATATATACATACACATACACACATACATACACATACACATATATATATATACACATACACATATATACACACACACACACACACACACACACACACACACACATATATATATATATATATATATATAAAACGATGACAATTTTTAAAGTTCAAACATCAGGTTATTGATTACCGCATAGCCAATGTCCTCTACTTCCTCACCCATCTAATATGTGTTTCTCCTCCAGTTTTAGAATTGTCTATATATTTTCATCCTTGGACCGAGAAAGAGACAGACAGACAGAAATAATCTGAGCTTCTGATTTCTTAAGAGTTCAGTGTGCACCTAAAATAGTGCTTGTGATAGAGTAGTAAACAATTGCTGGTGCTCTGTAGCATGAACATTTTCAGAAAAATCTAGATTTAGCTACTGCCAGATATAGCATGCCGGACATTTCTGTGTTCACCAACTATTCCCTTTCTCGTCTTTCCATGGTCCCCCGGGAGAAAATGTGGGCTAAAGATGTGTGGGCCTCTGCAGTCACACAGACTTCGTTGGAGTCTGAAGAGACTGAACACTGTACCCTAACTTTTCTCAATAAACATTCTGTTTATTCTTTGAGGATTTTACTAACATTTGGTTTTGCTTAATTTTACCCACATCCTTCTTTCTCAGAAACGAGCATTATGGGAGTTCTAATGGCTTCTTGAACATCAAATAGTTCCTAAAAGTAACCATGATGGATTGAGTGTGAATGAAGCGAACAAGGGTAAAATTCCTCTTGAAATACATATGGATTTAATAATTAGCAAGAAAGCTCCTCATAATTAGAAAAAAATGTTTGGGGATAATGTTCAAGATGCTTGAGAAAGACATTGCATTGTCATAACATTATAGCCTTCCTCTGGAACTCTGATGCCACAGCCAGAAGTAAAATACTCTCACCCAAGAGTAAAAAGTATAGTTCGCGGCATATAAGCAATGAAGGAGTTGGGTTTGTTTTCTTTATTTTATTTTTAGATTCTGATTTATTTTAAATTTAAAATTGTGTGTATGTGTATTGAGGGGACATGTACACATCAATACAGTTACTGAAAGAGGCCAGAAGAGGGCGATGGATCCCCTCAGTTGGAATTACAGGAAGTTGTGACCCTCCCAACATGAGGCTGGGAACAGAACTCTGGTCATCTGCAGGAGTAGTAGACTCTCTTAACCACTGAGCCATCTTTCCAGCCCAGATTTCTCTTCCTTTTTTTTCTCTCTCTGTACTCCCTCCCTCCTTCTCTACCTCCCTCTCTTCTTCCCTTCTTTCCTCCCTCCTTCTCTCTCTCTCTATCTCTGTCTCTTCTCATCCACCTCTCCCCTTCCTTTTAATGTGTATCGTTTTGCCTGCATGTATGTAAATGTATGCCTACATGCAAGTGCCCTTGCAGTCCAGAAGGTTTTTTGATCTTCTGGAATAGGAGTGAGTTACAGATTAGTTACAGTTAGTCCTTCTGTGGATTTTGGGAACTGAACTCAGGTCCTCTGGAAGAGCAGCAAGTGCTCTTAAATACTGAGCTATCTCTTCAGCCCCAGGGAAATGCTATTTTGTTTTTATTTTTATTTTTTGGTTTTTGAGATAGGGTCTCACTACATAGCTCTGGCTATCCTGGAACTCACTATGTAGACCAGGCCGGCCTCGACTCTCAAAGATCTGCCTGCCTCTGCCTCTTGAGTGCTGGGATTAAAGACATGTGCCACCATGTCACCAGGCAATCTGGGAATATTTTTTGGTTTTTTTTTTGTTTTGTTTTGTTTGTTTTGTTTTTTAAATCACCATTTTCCAAACAATTTTGTTCTGTTATTTTGCTTTGCATATAGCCCAAGCTGGTCTCAAACTAGCTATGTAACCGAAGACGGCCTTCAGTGTCTAGTCCTTTTGTCTTCACCTCCCACGTGTCAGGATTACAAGGTTGCGTCCCTGGTCTGTGTGGTGCTAGGAACCAAACATGGGACTTCATGCACCCTAAGCAGCACTTTATCAACCAAGCCTCATTCCCAGCCTCATTTTCCAAATGTTTAAACATTCAAAGTTTATTTTTATGAAAGAAATTTCTTTCACACTTGCATTTAAGAGTTTCCACTATTGTAAAGGAGTCAATGTAAAAAAACAAACAAAAACAAAGAATATTCAGGGTCTAAAGGACTGTGGGGTTTCCCCGGACTGCTTTCCTACCAGCGGGTAGCTAAGCCATCAGCTGCTAGCTCAGCTTCAGGGAAGGAAAACTCAAGGCTTGGGTCTACACATCTAAGGCAGGTCCTCCAGAGGATCTGGAGCCGGCAGGAACATATAGAATTCCCGGGAGCACATGGCGGAGGGCATTACTCAGTTTATTGTGGGAATGGGGTCACATATATAGTGAGAGGAAAGGTCTTTGGTATCCAGGGACTTTGGGGCAAACTCACTAGTTAGGACAGCACAGGTACGACAGCCCCATTGCATGTTGGGGCTCTCAGCCTGGACCAAGGTATTTTCCCAGGGAGAAGAAGGAGAGACATTATATGGTCATATAGAGAGAAATGTTACAGCTCCAGATAAACAATTTTCCAGGTCGCATACCTTTGAAGGGTTGGTGACTTGCAGTGAAAGCAGGCAGCATAGCTTGTGGTTTGTCAGAGCAGCTGGTGAAGAACAACCTAATGCCTTCTGCTCTCAGAAGGAAATTTCCAGGGTTCCAAGCACCTTCTACTTCACCTCAGCTCCAGGACAGCCCCACAAAGGACAGAAAGACAGCAGAGATGTCTTCATTTCTCTCTAGCATTTTGGGGCTGAATTTGGAAAAAAGCTTATAACTTGGTGGAGTTTGGTGGGCAGCAGGAGCAGCCCCTGAAAAGACACAGGTAGAAGCAGCCTAGAAGTGTTGAGGAACTGCAATTACTATGGGTGCAAGAGTACTGTAGAGGAGAGAGGTGCACTGAAGGATAGGCTGCACAGCCAAACCCTGAGGGAACATTCTGAGACTCCTGGGCTTTATCCTGAATGTCATCACAGCAACTTAGCACTGTGGATGGTATAGATGTAGCATATGGATGTATTATATGGCTGTATTATAAATAACTATAAGTGCCCATATTTGAGCATATGTCTTAGAGCAGGAGTTCTCAACCTGTGGGTCATGACCCCTTCAGGGGGTGGAATGACCCTTTCACAGAGGTTGCATAAAACCATCTGTGTATCAGATATTTACATTACAATTCATTACAGTACCAAAATTCCAGTTATGAAGTAGCAGCAAAAATAATTTCATGGTAGGGGTCACATATGTGAGGAACTGTGTTGAAGGACTATACGATTAGGAAGGTTCAGATCACTGCTTTAGAGACTTGACAAATGTGTGAAGCCACTACCATTCAGTCTCCAAGATCTTACATTTACCTCGCTATTGTAGAAGTTTATTTTTAGTTGTGCTTAAAATATTGTTTTGTGAACTGTTGGGTGAGGGTCTGCCTAGGTCTTGGTGTTTTGTATTGTCTGCAGGTGTTGGATTTCTGTGGGGGATGTTTGATTGCTTATGATCTGCACCTGAGGAGTTCTGAATCAATAAAAACACCTGAGCTCAGATGCTCAGGGTTCTACCGGCAGAATGGCACTGGCCATGACGGTGGTCCCCTCTGCTGAGGTCTGGCAGGCTTCCACCTATGAAAATGCCTCCTTGACTTCTTGGCTGAGCCACCACATCAGCAAACTACTACACCCCACATCTCTGCTTATGGCCTTCTAGTCTACCTCTTGCACACAGCCAGGCAACCAGTACAGGTGCGTCTTTTGTGAAGTTTCTACTAAACGGAACCTGCGCTGCCTGTGTCTGGGTCTGGCTTCTTTGGCTCAGCTTGCTGTTTTTGAGGTTTACTCGTGTCGAAACACTTGCTCTTTTCTGTTGCTGAGCTTTTATTAGATTCATAAACAGACTGTTTCCCTTGGCACCAACTGACTGGACATCTGTGTCGGGCCCAGGTTCTGCTTTGATAACATGTATGAACATTTGTGAACAGACCTTTGTCAGCATCCTGTAACATGTGTTATAGCCGATAAATCTAGAAAGAATCCACGGCCACCCCGTAGCCACAGTAGATGTGTGGGGCTGGCAGCAGTGATGGGAGAACGTGCATGAGGACGGGATAATCACAGCCCCTCTTTCCCCTGACAGGAGCAGGTGGTGCAGGAGCAGCCTTGGGACCAAGAATGCTGCTGAGAGCCTTTTCTGAAGGAACGGT
Organism: Cricetomys ansorgei; assembly: GCA_026225945.1. Lineage (NCBI taxonomy): Eukaryota > Metazoa > Chordata > Mammalia > Rodentia > Nesomyidae > Cricetomys > Cricetomys ansorgei. Next base: position 5,173,936 of record JAMJFZ010002117.1, read on the forward strand.
TAATTTTCCACTCGGGCTGTGAAATGCAGCCATGTAAGACTGAAGGCGCCATGACTTTCCACGCTGGTCACATGGACCGAGGTTGCGGTTGTCGTTGCTTTAATTGAATAAGAGAACCAGTGTCCGGCAGAGGAAAACCAGACCGGGAGAGAGAATCCCTGCCTCCTCCAGGATTAGAGTGAAGTCTGGTGGCAGTGCCCATATTGAGGCAGAACTGGAATCTGAAGAAGCCGACGAATAAGAGACTGGGCACCACGGGAGAAAGGACATGGCGGAGACAGCTGGATTCCTAAGTCATTTTCTCAATGTCCTGATTTCCACAGGGCCGGCCGTCTCTTAAATTTGAGGTGAGACAAGGTGCTAACGTGAGGTGCTGACATGAGGATCAGAGGCTCTTCATCTGTGAGGAAAGAGAAGGCAGAGACTGGTCTCCCTTCCATCTTCCTGTCTGCCAGCCTTAGCTCGGCTTGACAGATGTGTACGGACATGTGCCTGTTCTGTGCCTTGAGATGGAATCTGGGGACAGGCAGCTGAATCAGACAGTCTGCCTTTCAGAGCTCCACACAGCGGAGCAGGGAAAGCTCATGCTGCCTGGCTGAGGGCAGTAGAGGCTGAGAGTTAGAGGTTAGAGTGAGAAGCAGGCAAGAGCACCATAGGAGCCGAGACAAAGTGTTTCAGAAGGTGTGAAGGAAGGTGGGGAGGAGCTGGAGATGCCACTAGCAAAGCTGGAGGCAGTCTGGAAGGTTCCGAATGCAGGCTAAGCTTATGCTGTAGTCACTGGAAGCTTAGCAAGGGCCACCAGAGCAAAGCATCATAGACTAGGTAGGTGGCTTCAACAGGAGAAAGTCTGCTCTCAGCAGTGTGAGAATTTGCTGGCAGGTTTGGTTTCTTCAGAGCCGCTCTCTTGGATCTATGGAGGGCTGTGTTTCCCCTGTGTCTTCATACGGCCTTCGCTCCGTGACTCTCCATGTCTGTATTTTCTTCCTTATAAAGACATCAGTCAGAGTGGGGCAGCATTCACTCTTATGACCCCTTTTTAACTTAATTATCCTTTTAGTTACCCACTCTTTCAATGCTGGCATCTTCTAAGATACTAAAGTTTGGTTGTTTACACACAATTTGGGAGGGACACAAGTTAGCCCATACATAGCTCAGCAGCTCTTAACCTGTGGGTCATGACCCCGCTGGGGGTCAAATGACCCTTTCACTGGAGTCATCTGAGACCTTCTGCGTATCAGATATTACATTATGATTCATAACAGTAGCAAAATTCCAGTTAGGAAGTAGCAATGAAAATAATTTTATGGTTGGAGGTCACCATGATGTAAGGAACTGTATCAAAGGGTCACAGCATTAGGAGGGTTGAGAACCACTGCATAGCAGGAGCCATTAAGTGGTTTTAAGAGGGGAAGGACGTGAAGAGAGTCTACAGTTCTGAAACAGTACTGGTGGCAACGTGAGGGGTGGATTGAAGAAGGACAAGACCAGGCATCTGAATGCTTGTCCAAGGTTTTGAGGATAGTCCAGGCAGGGTTGTTATATACAAACGACATGGAAGATTCCTGTGACCCTAAAGCATGTAAGCAGTTCTTGCTACAAGCATGTATGCAATTCTGCAGTAGCGCCCTCTCACTGTGAGACAGCCTGGAGACAGCACCTCATGACAGAGGTTGAAGGCTCACTTCAAAGACCCCATCGCTTGCACACTTAGAATGCCGGTTACAAGTCCTAGGTTGTTTCAGTTGTGGTTCTGATGAATCAGCTACAAATGGAGGCTCCCACAGTCCTCTGCTTATGTTCGATTAATTGGTGCCAGCAGCTCACAGAACTTAGAGGGACATTCAAAGTCACACTTTATCATAGAGAATATGACAGTGGATGTAGATGAAGAAATGAATACATACATGAAGATATGGGCAAAGGGACAGACCTTCTGTGCTGTCTGCAGGCTTGCCATCCTTCAAGATGCATGTGTTCCAGTTCCTAAAGCTCTCTAAACCCATCCTTTGGCCTTGCATGGAGACTTCATTGCCTGGACATGCTGTGCATCCACAGATTGGGAGCCCAGCAAGGCCTGCATATCCACGTGCTTCTTGCCCTCTCTACAACATTCCTTCCTCCTGGAGTCTTTTGGAATGAGGAGGGTCTGATGACCTCTTGTCAGACACCGTAAGTCAGAGACTGTAATTGTGATGAATTGAAGGCAGGAGAGTGGGGGGAAGATTAGAGTTGCTGTAGCCCTCCACGGGGTAGAAAACTTTAGCTTACAGAAGCTCCCCTGAGAAGGGGGTTTAAAGGCGAAGAACCATGAACAAAACCAAAATAATATATGATGTCACACAGGGGTGATGGTGAGATCTTGAAAGCCATTTCCAGGTGCTGCCTGGACAGAAGGTCAATCATTTAAATGTAAACTTGTGAGCAGCTGCTGACTTCCAAAAGATGCTTCTGCATAGTCTATCTGGAGGAAGGGAGAGGTAGGAGGTGGGGGGCAGGAGAGGTCTAGGAAGGGTTGAACTGCGTTACTGCTTTCCCAAAGCTGTCTAGGCTCTTAGAGTAGATCCCGTGTGGTTGCTTGAAAGAGTTCTCAGACTCATTCTTATTTTTGTAATGCTTAATTTCGTAATGTTTATTTTTGTAAAAATTCTTATTTTGTAATTGTATTTTTGTAATGTGATGAATAAATTTTATTTATTTCTTTCTTTTCTTTATTTTTTTTTTTTGTTTTTCAAGACAGGGTTTCTCTGTTGTAACTCTGGCTGTACTGAAACTCACTCTGTAGACCAGGCTGGCCTCAGACTCATAGCAATCCATCTGCCTCTCCCTCCCAAGTGCTTGGATTAAAGGCATGTGTCACCACCATCTGGTGCGTATTTATTTTTGATGTGACATAATGACCACATATTATGGAGATGGGTGGGCTTCTTGGAGTCTCCTATCTGGCAATTACTAGATGACTGACTGGGGAGTTGTTTTATATAAAATAAAAAAAATAGTATCACTTGCCTTGAAAATATGTGCGAAGATGACATGAGATAAAGAATGAAGGTTCTTTTTTAAAAATTGTTTTGTAGTTTGAGATGGAGTCTCATGTAGCCCAGTCTGGCTTCAGACTCTCATGTAGTCAAGGATGGAGTTGAACTTCTGATCCTCCTGCTTCTACTTCCCACAAACTGGGATTACCTGTGGGTACCCATGTACCTAGCTTACTTGGTTTTAAGACTTGAACCCAAGGATTCATGTATGCTAGGAAAGGACTCTTCTCATTGGCCTATATTCCCAGCCTAAGAATAAAGTCTGTTTAAAGAGCTGTGTGCCTGATATCTGTTGCACTTGGCACCCCTGAAAACCGCATTGATTCTGTAGGTGGGAATGGGAGCAGATGATATTCACAGGACAGACTAGGGGCCCGGATCTATTGAGTTGCCTGCAGTGAGTGCTGGCTGTCAACGCTCAAGTACCTCTTGCTTCAGGTCCCAGATCCCAGAATTTGGTTGGGAAGCAGTTGTATCAATACGTGAGGAAACAAGACTTCTCTCTGGACTCTTTGAATCAAATTGTCAGGAAAGGAAAAAACAAAACAATGAAGCTTGATTTCATAAATGCTGGAATTTGGGAGCATGTTGAATATCACTAAGACAAAAGGAAGAGACAGCCAGAAAGCCAGGAGGGGTCACATGAAAGCAAGAGACCAAATCAGAAGAGACTGGAGCAGCAAAAACAGAGGCTTTCCCGAAATGTCTCTTACTTCACACTTAGTATTCATGGGTCGTTTTCATAAGTGCAAGGACCTCAGGGGAGAAGGGAAGAGCTGCTCTTTGAACATGGCATTATGCCTGGCTAGCACCAACTCATTATTAATAATATTGTTTGCAGGAAGTGATTGTAATAAATTTTGACAGGTTCATCGCTATATTTAATACTATTCTCACGAATGCTGTACTGAACTCAGATCTATCAGATGTAGGTCTGCTCAGGAAATGACTTCACCTGAACCTGAAGACTGTGCAGGGCCTAGTCCTGAAGAGAATGGGCAAAGAATAGTCTGTGCTGAGGAAAGCGATCAACTATGGCTGTCACCAAGGCAGACTTAGTAGTTGGTGCAGGCAACGTTCAGTACAAAAGGCACTTCTCTCTCATGCCCTCAGCGTTCCCAATGACAGTTGCTAAGTGTCTTGGCTATGGTCAAGGCTGACTATTGCCAGCAGTTGGGACAGAGTTACCCCGAGGCCAAGCCTAACCCAGTCCTGCTTATGGAACTGACTGTGGGGACATGAGTTGAATGGAAGGAGCCAGCATAGTGGAAGTGAGCTCAGTGTGTCCTCAGAGGTGGACTGCTTATGTGGAATTGTCTAGATCTTCTTGACACTCCAGCATTGTTTTTTACTGAGCAAATGTTCCTGGTGATTTGGTACCCTGTCTTTTCATGCCCACCCCCTTCCTGTGCTTCTGCTGCTGCTGCCGTCCTCACCTCTGTGCACATTTCCCAGGCATGTCAGGGTCACTCTCCCTCCATTCACCAGGAGCAATAGACTGCCCTGGCATGTGGCGTTGGTGAGTTGGTTTCCTCTGGTTTATTTTCATAGCCCCTGACTCCCCTGCTCAGCTCTCTGCCTCAGGCCTCATCCAGCTCAATCTGTCCTCAAGTTCCCGTCATGTCTGCATTCTCCCATGCCTCTCCCAATTCTTCCACGCCTTAGCTCTGAACATATTCTCTGTAAAGGAATTCCCATAAGGCCGGTTCATCCTTAGGGCTCGGGATGCAGTATCGGCCTCTGTTCTTGCCCTCTCTCCCGGTGTTCTTCTCCTCTCACCTGCCACTCACTCTCTGGCTATCTTGATTCTGTACATTTCCTGTATTCAGGGCATTCTTTGACTTACTCGGTTATTCAATAAACATGAATTGGGTGTCTAGTCTATGTTGGACAGTGATGGCACTGAAGATGCTCAGTGAGAAAGAGACCCAGTTCCTGCCCTCGTGGGGCCTACATTTTCACAAAAACATGTCAGAAGTTTAACCAATGGACTGTATCAAGCCACTGTAAGACAGGGAGATTACCCCAACAGCAGATTAGATAAGTCTCTAAGACTCTTCAGAGTGAAAGGCAGTGTCTGAAATATATTGATCAGTCCTTGGATGAGTCATTCATCATATGTTTAGACAAAGTTAGTAATAGAAAATAAGGCTGGAAATGTTTGGGCCACTTATGGGTGTCTTGGGTATCAAGATTACAAGTTTAAACATAGTTTAAAATATCCACTTGAGCTGGGCTTTGGTGGTGCATGCCTTTAATCCCAGCACTTGGGAGGCAGAGGCAGGCAGGTCTCTGAGTTTGAGACCAACCTGGTCTACAGAGTGAGTTCCAGGACAGCCAGAGTTACCATAGAGAATCCCTGTCTCGAAAAATACAAAACAACAAAATATATGTGTGTGTGTATATATATAGTATGTGTGTGTGTATATATTTATGTGTATGTATGTATACACACACACACACACACACACACACACACACACACACATACACACACACACACACACACACACACACATACATATATATTCACTTTAGTGTGTTATGAATGTAAAGTACCAGAGGAGCCACTTAGAAATCTGCCTGCACACACTGTCCAGAAGAGCCTCCTCTTTTCCTGTTCTCTGACCTGCCTACTGGCTTATCTGCAGCCAGGCCCTGTAAGGTCTTCCCCATAGCCTTTCCTGAAACAACTCTTCATAGTACCTAGAAGCAAAGGGCTCCGTATTTTGCTCTTCTCGTTGCCGGCTTTGTAGACGCATTTTAGCAGATGCATCAGGCCTACAAGCCAAGCTCTATTTAATTGCTCTGCGCTTACATCAGTTACCTCCCATGTACGAGTCAGGTATGACTTGGGAAAGTAAGGTCATTCAGCCTAGGAGGACAGGCAATGGAAGAAAGGGTGGAATTGTATCACGTATTCCTACTTCAGGATTCTTAGTTCAAAACTTCCCGGCCGCACGTGTCAGGAGAGCGTGAGCACCATTGTCCCTGAGCTCGGCAGCAGTGGGGCTGCTCTTCATCTCTCCTCACAGCTCACATCTGGGAATTCCCCTTGGAAATCTCTCTGAGCTGCCCACCTTCTTCTCATCAGCATCTGCTTTGGAGGGCAGATGTGGATGAAGTAAAGTTCCTGAGCCAGTGGGGCGTCCCAGAGACGACACATCAAAGTACAGGCTGTATCTGTCTCCCGGTATACTGGAGTCTCCAGACTTAAGCTCTGTCTTCCCTGGAAGCTGCTCCCAGTTTCCTCCTGTATAGAAAAGCTGTGGCTCCTCAGAGGGATGTGGAAATTCACACTGACTGACAACCATCTGAAGAGAGGCGGCCTGTCTTGAAGGCAGGCCAAGCATCCTTGCAATGTTCTTTGTCTCCTTCAGGGTAACTGAGCTACTGACAGCTCCTCCTTGGTCCTCACACTGGAGAGGCTCTGGAGGACAAAGACAGTCCCATAAGAAAGCCCAGCAGGACATTGTTTTTTTTCTGGCTTTCTAAGCCCTCTGTCTTGTCTTCCTTCCCCAGCCTTGCTGAAGTCTGAGTAGTTTGGAATGATGTCTTGGGTGGAAAATAGGGTAACTCGTGTTTGCTATTAAACCCCTTTCATTGTGTACAGGAGTCAGCTATTTGGTCTCATGGACATATAAAGGATACATACCATGAGCATTCCCAATTTTACCTCTTAATAGCCAGCCAGGAAGTGTTGAAGATATGTATCCTTTTGACAAATGTGTGTGTGTGTTTGTGTGTGGGTGTGTATGTGTTGTATGTAGTGTGTGTGATGTGTGTGTGGTTGTGTGTGTGTGTGGTGTGTATGGTGTATGTGTGCATGGTGTGTGTGGTGTGTATGTGTGGTGTGTGTGTGTGGTTGTGATGTGTATGTGGTTGTGTGGTGTTAGTATGTGTGGTGTATGAGTGTGTGTGTGGTGTGTGAGTGTGTGTTGTGTGTGGTATGTGTGTGTGTGTGTGTGTGTGTGTGTGTGTGTGGTGTGCGTGTGGTGTGTGTGCGTGTGTTGTGTATGTGGTGTGTGTGTTTCTGTGTGTGTGTGGCCAACTTTCTGAATTGATTTAAAATGTGAAGTTTCAGAATCCAGGCTGTCATGATTGAAAGACAAGTGCACAACAACCTCGCAACAGGCAGTAAGGTCTCACTCAAGAGGTTTATTGGGGTGGGGTGCCACACAAAGTGTCCACTTCCGAGTGGAGGGAAGAAGAAAGAGAGAGGGGAGAAGGGTAGAGGGAGAGGGACAACAGAGGAAGAGGGGCAGAGAGAGAGGGGGGGGGGAGGGTGAGGGAGGAGCAGAGAGAGACAGACAGAGAGAGAGAGATCCAAAGAGAGGAGGAGCCAAAACTCACCGGGATTATATGAGACTGATGATGCAGGACAGGTACCTGTCTAGGGCAGGCACGGGGCAGTACCTGGTGGGGGGGGGAGAGGGGAGTGTCAGGAGCATGGGGGATGGGCAAGCTCCAGGGAGGGAGCTCTGGCCAATTCACAACATTCCCCACTTTTTGTTATTAAAAAGGCAAGGAGCCTGACTGGTAAGGTAGGAATGGGGGCAAGTTGTTCCACTTGTCCAGGCTCTGTGGCTGGACCGAAATGTCAGGAGTGGGCAATTTATTGTATCCAACAGTGATGTAGCCCTTTGATGGCTGACATTAGACATCCATATGAGCTAATGGATCAATCTGTTGATAGATCTAGTTCTATTTGGCTTTTAAATAAGTTCCTCTTTTGGTATGCCAATAGGCATCACACAAGTTATATCCCCCCAATGTCAGGGAGTTTTCTTTTGACTAGAAGTTCTAGCCTGAGGGAATTGGACGTCATTCTCTTAGACTACTTCCTGCTGAAATTGGGTCATAGTAGTCAGGGCCCCAGAAGGCTGGTAATTTAGTCCAAAGTTGGGGAGGAGATCAGGCAATGGGGTATTCTTCAGAAGTATCTGGTTCACTGATCCAGCTGAGTGGGCAGGAGTAGGCGTGGCATCTGCTGAACTGGTCCGGTCTGTGTCAGTTCTCAGCACGCCCATCGGTTGTAGCTGTTTGGAGCGTAGAGCTGATTTTGTGCAGCGTCAGTCACTCGAATAGAAATCTGTTGAAACATATGCTTGGAACAGAGGTTCAGGAGCCTTAAAGGAAAATCTTACATTTGGAGTTTATGTCCATAGTCTTGGCAGTGGGGAGAGGAAGGGTTCCCAAGTCCAGGGAAGAGAGATGAATCATACTCTCATGACTGAGCAGATAGAGACTTAAGTCTGGAGTCTGACCTGTGGAAGGTGGATCCAAGTTGACTTCCTGAAGCTCACAAGAAATTTAAATTTATAAAAAAAAGAGATATTTTAGGTTGCCATTATCATTTGTACTGAAGTGTTGACACATACCTTCAAGTCATAGCAAATGTCATGCACTGAAATACATATTATAGAGAAAGCAGCTAATAAAACAGTTGGAACAGATTTGTAAATGGAGCAGATCCATACCTTTGAGTCATTAAAAGCCATGACCCTGGGACAGAATCATGAGCATTTTGTGCATTTAGAGTGTTGGGTATACAAACTGGACAGAAACATTATAGCCTGGTGAGAAGCATTCCCAAGTCTGTATGTTGAAGACAAACAAACAAAGGAAATTTAAAATCCTGTAATAGCGGAACCAGTTTAACAGAAAGATTAAGAACATTTATACAGAGTTTTGTCAATTTTAAACCTCTGAGCCTTTGATATCCAAATATAACCAATCATTTATATATCTTAATACCTTTATAAATTATATTTACATATCTTTTATTTTTTTGATCTTTAGAACTTGTATAGACTTTAATCATGGAGCTGGTAAATGTATGTTACTCCTAGAACTATAGTTAGTCATCAAGCCATCAGAGATCTGAGGAAGGATAAATTATAGAATCTAGATAGTCTGTGTATTAATTAAAAATGACAGAGATCTCTATCACCTAGCAGTCCCCTGAGGCTCCTCTGGTTCACTGGGGGCAGATGTCATCTGATGCACAGGAGCAGAACAGTAGTTGATCTCCAGCTGTCAGAATGGTATAGGCCTCTGACTGCCCAGGTCTGAAATGTTTTTTCCTGTGGGAAGGAACTAAGGGAAACTGGTCTTACCCTGGCTAGGCAGAGTAAAGCATCTAACCCAGGTAGCAGGTGAGGCATAGGGCAGTTTCACCCAGTGGTTAGCTTTACCATGGTCCAGGTGGATTCTTCATTGTAGAGCCCCGTTAACTTCTTGGAGACCCTGAGGTTTACCATTTGGATTGGCCACTGTTTATTGTGAAAAATTTAAACATTTAAATGTCATATTCAGCAGATCTCTGAAAGATTTAAGGACAACAATCCATCTCTTGAGTATATCTATAATATTAAGCATATATTGGCTTTCAGTTACTTGTTTTAGACCTAAAACTAAAAGCATACATAGGGAACCAAATAAAGTTCACTTATAATTAATACTCAGCATGACTAGAATATGTATAGATATATAATGCAGGAGGCTGAATAAAACTTATTTTTGGAATTAATTGTATCAGTACTCTGCATAATTATAAGTATATATTTGAAAACACTGAAGAATCTTAGCACTCTGTATTATAGGTATATGTCTGTGTCTGAACACATTAAAAGATCTTAGTTAGCACTCTGTATGATTATAAGTAAATATAACCAATTATAAATGATATTAGTAACCACTATTAATCAATAATAATCATTATTAACTACCATATATTATATAACCAATAACTATATCAATAAAATAACATTTAATAATTCATATTAAATGTCCCATATCAATTATTTATGAAGTATATATGTGACAGTGTATCAACTATCCAGCAATTATATATTAAATAGCATATAGTCTTATTAAGAATATAATTAGGATGTTATAGATAATAATATCAATTTAATAGCACCAATAGTGTACAACTATAGAACAATTTGTTATATAACTCAGATTATAACCTGAATAGACTGCAGGAATTTGTAAGCCTTATTTGTCAAACATACCTGTTTTTTATCACATAATTTTATACAAGCTGGATGTTGGACAATTAGTAAAAGCATAGGTGGTTATAAACATATTTTTAAGGCTGATCTCAAAAGAGGGAAAAGAATAACAAATGCATCATAATATGAAACAGTTTAAAGATTTAAAATGTCCCATAGTTTTATAGATTTAAAAGTTGTTCATCTTTAAGAATATTGATTTCACCATTTACTCTTAAAATCTAAAATCTCTCAGCTGTGTTCCTATAATATCAAAAGTAAAATATCCTTTACTTAAACAGAGAAACAAAAATCATAATCAATCCAAACCTTCTGTTGATTCTTGTATTAAGAGCACGTGGCCTTTTTTTTTTTTTTTTTTTAAAGGTTGGAAAAGCCAAGATGGCGTTGGTCCACGTGGGTGGTGTTAGAATCATAAAAATAGCTTAGGAAAAGTTAGAGTTAGCCTAGAACAAAAGAAAAAGATTTTAAAGGAGAGAGAAAAACAGGACCGAATGGGTTTTTTGTTTATTTTAGACGATTACTATCCGAGGGCCAGCCAGCTGAATAGTGGCGGGAGGAAGAGGTTTGGAGCAGCCGGCTGGGGGTATGGCCTCATTACCATGGTTTGGAAATAGGGAATGAGGGTCCCAGAGATTGAGTCCGGTAAGGTGGCAACTTACTGGCTGGGTCAAAGAGAGTGAGTCATCTGGTTTGGACTTAACAGCTAGGAGGACTTGGATAGGGGAATAAGAAGAGCAGAGGGAGGAGTTAGAACATAGGTAAGAAAATGCTTGTATATAGGAAACCTCTTTCCACTTGCCAGACGGCTGGTACAAGTTAAACAGAACCCGAATAATATTGGGATCCAAAGTGCCATTACATGACCATTTAGACTGATTTTCTGAGGGATATTGAGGCCAGATTTTTGTGGAAGTCTGATAAGTGACATCGCAAGAGGGTGTCAGACGATATAGACAGCTTGTTCCCACGGGTAGGAGACAGTTCAGCTCAGGGCCCAAGTGGGGCGTCCCCCAGCTTAGGATGAACCACAAGAGAGAGACCTGCAATGTCCTAGTTGTCGTTACAGCTAGGCATGAGGTTGAGACGAGGCCCAGTTCACCTGGCGCCAGGACTTTCGACAATGAGACAGAGAAAACTGGGCTGAGAGAGGTGAAGAAGCCCAGCCGGGAGAATGGTCGATCTAGAGGGAAATTTACCAATTGGCTGGTGTTGCATGTGGGGCCCAGTGATCATCAGGTGAAAGGTGAGCCTGTGCGGATGCGGCAGACAGCTAGGTTCCCGGTGTAGCTCAGATCTCCCAATGGATCAGAAACATCAGGAGAGCCTACCGCAGAGGGGGCACCAATGAAAGACAAGTGCACAACAACCTTGCAACAGGCAGTAGGGTCTCACGCAAGAGGTTTATTGGGGTGGGGTGAGACACAAAGTGTCTGCTTCTGAGTGGAGGGAAGAAAGAGAGAGGGGAGAGGGGGAGAGGGAGAGAGACAACAGAGGAAGAGGGGCAAAGAGAGAGACAGAGAGAGAAGGAGGGGGGCAGAGAGAGACACAGAGAGAGAGAGAGAGAGAGATCCAAAGAGAGGAGGAGCCCAAAGCTCACCGGGATTATATGGGACTGATGATGCAGGACAGGTACCTGTCTAGAGGCAGGCACCGGGCGTTACCTGGCCAGAGGGTGGGGAGTGTCCCAGGAGTGTGGGGGATGGGCAAGCTCCAGGGAGGGAGCTCTGGCCAATTCACAACAATGATGGTTCTGATGAGACAGCCCATCAGATTAAGGTTCTGGCTTCTAACACTGATGACTTCACGTCATCATCACCGTTTGAACCTCATGCCTCACATGTTGGGCACAGAGAACTGCCTCCCACAAGTTGTCCTCTGATTTCCACACATGTGCACATGTGTGCACACACATAAATAAAAGTAATAAAAATTATTAAAACCTACAGATTTTACCCTTAAATGAGAATATTAGGTCAAAAAATGAGAATTCAGGTTTCCTGAAAAATAAAAATAGTTAAAGTTTTATTGGAAATCATTTGAAAAATGTGGTGTATTTACAGCTTGTTCAGTGTGGCTCGAGGGCAGAGTTGGGAAGTGTTAATTGAAATATTTTCCTAGTTTGCAGAGCATATTCTTTAAAGGGTAATTTGGTTGAAACAGATCTCATTGTCTTGCTTTAGCAATTCCTGAGTCATTATTTGTTTTTCCCTGGAGTTCTTTTGTTTCCAGATCTTTCACAAACCAACTGGAGTCAATTATCATCCACACAATTAATTCAGATAGTTTGCATGCAGCTGTTTCTCCTTAATCTTGAGCGTTTTCCAGAGTCCCCTTTGCCTCCTAACTAAAGCTCTCTACTTCTATGAACTCTGTGGAATTTTTGACAATTTTTTTTGCAAGGTACAAAGAGTTCTTGAGTCCAAAGTGTTTAACAGCAGCTTTTCTACATTGTTAAGAGGCAGAAAGCTGATCTTATACTGAGCTGTGCTCTATTATACACATTATATGATTCTAATGAACTTTAGTTGCTTGCTGTTTACACAGATGTGGGAAGCACAAATGCCAATAAGTGAAAGATTGTGTGTGTGTGTGTGTGGTGTGCTTTCGCATGTGTGTGCAGGTGTGTGCCTGTAAATGCACAAGTGAAGGCCAGAAGTCACTGTTGCATATCCTTCTCTATCATTTTCCACCCCATTTTTTGAGACCAGTTCTTTTACTGAACTTGGAACTTGCTATTTTGACTACACTGACTGGCCAGTGAGTCCCCAGGAATCCGTCTGTCTCCACCTTTCCCGAGCTAGGGTTATTGTAGATGTGAACCACACCTGGTTTAAGGTCAGCCTGGGCTATGTAACACCCTTTCTCAAAAAAACAAAAACAAAAACAAGGGTTAGAGAGATGTCCCAGAGGTTAAGAGGACTGGCTACTTTTCCAGAGGACGGGATTGATTCCCAGCCCCCCCCATCCTGGCCCCCACAGCAGCTCACAACATCTGCATTACAGTTCCAGGGATCTGAGGCCCTTTTCCAGCTTCCTCAGGCAACAGGCACACAAGTGGTACACAGATATACATTCAGGCAAGACACCCATACACATAAATAAAAAATTTTAAAAAACAAAGAAAGTTAAAAAATTATGCTTCAGAGGATATATAAAAATGTCAAGACAGACCACAGAATGAGAACAAATAGTTATAAATTATGCATTTGCTAAAGGTCTAGTATTTAGAATACACTAACACCAAAGCAAATATCCCGATGTAAACAGATGCAAAAATGTTCAGCATCACACCCACAATAAGACACAGTGTTATGCTCATTAGGACCAGAATACATTTTTAAAAGACTGTAGCAAGCATTGGCAAGGATGTGAGAAGTAGGGACCATCATGTGAAGGAAACACCTGTGAAAGAAAGGAAAGGTAGCTAGACAGTCGTGGTTGGAGGTGTCTGCACCTTTTCTCCCGGAAGTGGATAGATCGGGTAGTCACAGAATCAAGAAGTTATGAGTAACACAATGTAAACCAAATGAACCTGGCTGCGTTTATTGAATCTTCCACCCCAAATTGGAAAGTACACGTGCTTTTCAAATATATCTGAACTACTCATTAATGCAAACCAAATGTTTGACCATAAAAAAAACATCAAAAACCTCAATATATTTTAAAAGGTTAGAATAATACAGAGTACCTGTGCTATCCATTCTATTGCCTAAAAATTGTTCTAATATGTTTACTCTAATAGAATTAAATTAAATAATGATAAGATTCTCCAAATATTTTGAAATTAAACAAATGTACTGACTTAGAGCCAAAATGACCTATAACCTTGAATTTCTAGCATTCCACTTCTTTTTCTTAAACCCAAACATACTCATGAACCTACCTGAGAACTTTGTTTACTGAGCAAAAAACAACTTTATCTTTGGCAACATTCAATAGAAAGGGCCATTTCCTGGCAGCCTTTAGAGATATAACTTGAGAGCTACCAAAAGCCAATATTGTAAATAAACTTAATTGTAACTTTCCCTTGAGAAAGAAACTCACACTTGTTTGTTGGGTCTTACCTTACCACCACCCCCCTCTAGCCCTCCCATCTCAGCACTCCTCATTTTGCTTTTAATATATCCAACTTTTCACTGGGTAGTGGTGGTTCACCCCTTTAATCCCAGCACTTGGGAGGCAAAGGCAGGTGGATCTCTATGAGTTTGAGGCCGGCCTGGTCTGCAGAGTGAGTTCCAGGACAGACAGAGTTAGAACAGAGAAACCCTGTTAGGAAAAACAAAGCCATATATATATATATATATATTTGTTTTGTTTTGTTTTTTTGTATGTATCCATATAGTTTTGCTTTTGTGCATATATATATATGTACGTATGTGTGTGTACACACACACACACACACACACACACACACTTCTTTTCATATTTGGCTCATGCTGAAACCCATTTCTTCACTGAATCACCGTTTTACCTGGGTAGAAGTCTCTAAAGTAAACTCAGGGAGCTGCCAGTGTGGTACAGAGCCGTGCCCCTATCACTGGTAACAGTCTGACAGTGATTTCTCCGGCATCAGAGAAGCAACATTCTGCATACCACCCAATGCATAGCCAGGCGACATCTTGAGAAGAGGCTTGTGGTTTGACACTGAACTACTCTGAGGACCTACAAAGAACACTCACAAGTCAGAGCTAAGGAGGACACTTTCCCACAGTGTCTGGGTGGGGACAGCCACAAGAAACCGTTGTGGGGAGGGAGAGGGCTATATGCAGACCACTGGAAGTTTAGGCACTAGGGAGTTCAGGCTGCAGACAGTGTGGTGGTCAGCAGCCCTGACTGTGGTGAGCAGCAGTCCCATAAATTGCGGATTACAGTGGAGAATGAGAGCTCTCAGAGCATAGCCAGGGATCACTCAATTCCACATCTGCGTCCCTTCTATGAAGTGGTTTGTTGTAGGGATGGAGCTAAAGTGCTGAGACTGCCCAGCAGAGTACTTGGTTTCCTGAGTTCTCCTGCACTGCAGAACTCTGCTCTGTTGCTTGTTCTGCTCTCCAGTGCATAGTAGGGACTATGGCCTGTATGTTTGCTGCTCCTGAGTACATAAACTAAGGGACTGCTGGGGACTGCAGGAGTAAGTGGGAATCTTCCAGCCTGCAAAGCTCACTGGGAATGGCAGCAGTAACCAGTATACAATTAGTCAATTAATTAATTTGTTAATAATCTAGGGGCTGGAGATATGGCTCCATGGTTAAGAGCACTGGCTGCTCTTCCAGAGGACCTGGGTTCAATTCCCAGCACCCAACATGGCAGCTCACAACTGTCTGTAATACCAGTTTCAGGGGATCTGACACCCTCACACAGGTATATATTCAGGCAAAACACCAATGCACATAAAATAAAAAAAAAATCTAAGTGAAATCAGTCCTGATGCTTGACTGACACAGCCTTTGACCCACCTTTACAGTGGAAACCGAAAGGAAGATCAGCAGTTCAAGGTAATCTTCAATTACATAGCAAGTTCAAGGCCAACCTGGGCTACACGAGACCCTGTCTCCAAAACAAAAAGAGGAAAAAGAGGCGTGTTTGTTGGTATGGGAAAGAAGATGAAATATAATTAATTACTCTTTTGGAGTAAGGTTTATCAATAGAAAGGTCCTCAGCCATAATCAGGCCTTGAAGTGGGAGAGCAGAAGAAACAATACTATATATCAGAAGCAGCATAACAGGTCCTTTAAAGGAGAGGACTCAGCATTTAAGAGAACTTACTTCTCTTGCAGAGGACCTAGGTTCAATTCCCAGCACTGACATGATGGCCCACAACCATGTGAAACTCTAGTTCCAAAGGATCCAATATTGTCTGCTGGCCTCTCTTTAAAACAAAAACAAAGCTAAACAAAAATATATGGGAAACGAGCTTCATTAGAAAAGCTAGCTTACAGTAAGAGTAAGAGAAAAGTTAGGCTGTCACAGATAGGATGGGGGTGAGCAGAGAGGAGAACCTTCAGAGACACCCCCAAGCAGAGGAGATAGTCAGCTTTACATTTCTGAGATAGCATATGTGCCTCGGAGAGGAGAGGAGACAGGTGTAGGTAGGACCATAAATTTGAGGTACAGCACAGAACAGCTTCCTAACTCTCTGTTCCAGGGAGAGAGATGCAGGGAGACAAGGTGTGGCTTGTTTGCTTCCTGTGGTGAGATCTAACCTCTTGGAGTGACCAGTGTCTTAAAGGATGTGCTGGCTAGCGTTATGTCAACTTGACACAGATAGAGCCATTTAGGAAGAGGACTCTCAACTGAGAAAATATCTCCATAAGATTGACCTGTAGGTTCTAACAGTTAAGGCTTTTGGATTTCTGTCCAGAGAATTTGAAGAATGATCTGGACCATAGAAGGGTTTCTAATAGATTACTAAGGACCATAGAAGGGTTTCTAATAGATTACTAAGGACCATAGAAGGGTTTCTAATAGATTACTAAGGACCATAGAAGGGTTTCTAATAGATTACTAGGTGTGGGGGTTGGAAGGACAGGGGAGGGGAGAAAAGTGGGGGAGGCAGAGCTCCTGTCCTAGGAAATAGAGTATCATTGAGTTTCCACTTATGGATCATTGAGTTTCATTATCATTGAGGTTTTTTGTTTGTTTTTTTTTAATAAAAGATTTATGACAGAAACAAGGGTGAAGCATGTGGACGCCCGCCTCGCCTGCAAGGAAGACGCCGCACACAGGATTCTTCTGGTTCACGCTTTATTGAGGACTGTAGCTTGATTGAGTGTTGACAGCGAAAAGACCCTGAATGTGTGAGGCACCCTGCTTATATAGGCAACATGACCATCAACGATTGGATGCATGTCCAGAACCTCATTAGCATAGGGGGAGGCGGCAAGCAACGTGACCATCAACGATTGGATGCATGTCCAGAACCTCATTAGCATAGGCGGCAAGCATTACTCAACTTGCGCCTGCGCTGTTACTTGTTTACTAAGAACCCGGAAACAAGAAACCGGCGCCATCTTATAATGGCGTTTCAACTCGGCTCCCAACATCTCCCCCTTTTATATTAAATTGAGGACAAAGGAACATGCTAAGTCACCGATCAACCCCCTCCATCTACGGAGGTTAAGCATGTCCTAAATACCCAGGTTACCTTATCTCGTGCAATGAGGAGAACCTCTGAGATGTGCAAAGGCTAACCTTGGGTCGAATAAGGGATGTGCCTATTCTTGGTGCAATGGGAACGAGCCCTCAGGGTGCAAAGGCCACATACCCAAAATTGTCTTGAAAGAAAACATGTGGGGGAGATGGACTTCTGTCTCCTTGGCTCTGATAACACACAGCTTAACTATTAATAAGAGGGTTGGACAATACATATCAACCATCGACCCAACGATTAAGCGTTGCTAACCAGGCCGCAGGGGAATGTCCCACATCAAGGGCAGCAAATGCTTGAATAATACAGAAGCAATCATCATAATACCCATAGTTCCCCGACCTGCCCATTCCTTGAGATACATGGTAGCATCCTTAATCCAATCCCAGAGTCCTGCTACCATGGATAAGTCCACACGAGTTGAATTGACATGTGCAATGGCCAGTCTTAGGTCCTTCATAGTAGCATCAAATTGTGATGAACAATCCGTCTTGAAATATTGAGAAAGTTCCCGTGACAAATTTACAGCAACAGTATAATTATGATATTGAACAGATGTCACACATCCTCCATTCACAACCTAATTGAGCCAATTGCCATAGTACGATTTTCCCCTATACCACTATTTTGAGAGTCATAAGGCAAACAGGCAAGATCAAGACTAGAGTTCGTCATGCATCACCGGCATTGGTTTGGGGAGTGTTGTTAGTATTCCCCATCGTTGTTCTGTGCGTATCGAGGGCCATTTTATCAGGATCATCTGTAGAGCTAGTAGCGTTTTCAAGATCTTCATCTTGTTCTTGATCTTTTTCAGGCTCTAAGGGCTGTTTCACCGTCCTCGTCAGATGAGCAGGCACCCAAATGGGGTTTTCTTGATCCTGAGGAAAAACACAAACAGCTCCCCTGGATCTTATTAAAACTTGATCCGGGCCCTTCCATTGGTTAGACAATACATCTTTCCACTTGACATTTTCTAGTGGAGGTTGTGTAGACATAGCATGTCTATCTGCTGCAGATCTTCCAGCAGCATCCAAATTCAAAAAATTTAGGGTAAATAATATAAGGGAAATGGTACTTTTAGGTCCCATACTGGGGCCGCCTATTCCCCCTTTTTTTTTTTTTAAATTTTAGCTGAAGTTTTATTTATTATGTATAATTTGAAAATCCAATAATTTTTTCCTGCTTGCTGGACGTTCATTTAACATGCCAGTCAAGGGAGTTGTAGCTGTGGCTGATAACAGGAACATCTAGCCACTGCAATGCTTTATGGGTTTTGTAGTCCACGACAACCTGAAGTTTGGAACTTTTTTCAAACATTAACCATAAACAAACTTCCAAATACAGGTAATAAAACCAAATACCAATTCACTGGAGGACCAGGACCAGTTGGCTGAATTTTTGGTCCAAACTCCTGAACATAGCGAAGCTTGTTATTTAGCAGCCATAGCCAAGCGGCTGCTGAGAGAAAAACTCTAACACAGGCAGTATAGATTCTGCCCAAGCTTTTTGAGTTGCTTTTTGCAATGATCCATTTTAAAATATTGTCTTCCTTTTGTATCATGAGCTCAGTAGAGGAATTATCAGAAAGCATACAATCAAGCTTGAGATCTAGGTAATTTACATATGCATTCTGTAATCTGCTTTCTACCTGAATTAACTCCTTTTCTGTTGCTCTGGTTAAACTTTTTTGACTGTTTAAATCTGAATCACCGTTCAATGCTTGAAATGAATTATTTAACTCTTGAGTAGTTAACCCAATGGTAGGTTCATTAAACCAGATATTAACTTTCTGTGGCTTTTGTACAAAATATTGACATAAGGTGGTACTATCTGAGAATTCTTGGGGAATGACTTTCCATTGATACCTTTTAACAGGCTGAGAATTATTATCAATATCTGCTCTGTCCTGCTTATGGACAATCTTTACAGTCTGTGATTGTTTTTGGTAACATTTTTTAATATCTTTATCAATAGCATCTTGAATCTTACAGGTTGTCTCTGAGATTAAAGTAAGGTTAATCTGTACATTCCATTGCTTTAATAGGTCTCTTCCCCATAAACTTATAGCTAGATCTGCCACATATGGTCTTATATTTCCTAGTTCACTTTCTGGTCTTATGCATTTGACACTTGTTATATTCTGTTTTAACTGAGAAAATGTTCCAGTTTCTAAGAACTGAATAGATACCTCTTGAAGAGGCCAGTTTGGATTCCAGGAGTCTTTTGAAATGACTGTTACATTGGCTCCTGTGTCTAACAATCCTTTAATTAAAACTCCATTTGTTTGTAATCTCGACTTAGGTCTCTGATCATTTATAGTTGCTTGCCGAAATACCTGTTTTTCAGTACTTTTTAATTCACCTGTTTTCTCAGCTGCAGTGACTCTGTCCTTGATAGCAAGGTCTAGAGCAATGCTGTCTTTAGCTGCAGGTACTAACTGTTTTAATCTCTCTGAGGGTGAGTTAATCCGTTGTTGGTAAGAAATTGTTGGCTCATGTTTTCTGTGATAGGCACTTAAGCCAGACCCCCTAGGGTGTTTTCCCCACAGCAAAGAGTTACCTTGAATATCTGTTACAGATCGACACTCATTAGACCAATGTCTGCCTTTTCTGCACTTTGGACAGATGTTAGGTGTCTTTACTCTACACTGTCTCTGTCTATGTCCTCTCTTTCCACATTTAAAACAGGTAATATTACTATCCTTTTGTGCTGCGAGCACTGCTGCAGCTATGCCTGCATTGGAAAGCGGACCACCAATCTCTCGACAAGCTTTCATCCAGGCATTAAGCCCTTTTCCTTTCCGTGGAGTAATAGCATTTTTACATTCTTTGGTACACTGTTCATAAATGAGTTGTTCTATTAAGGGCATTGCTGTATCTGGGTCACCGAAAATCCTTCCTGCAGCTTCCATCATTCTTGCTACAAAATCTGAAAAAGGCTCATTCATGCCTTGTATGATCTTAGTTAGGTTTCCTGATACTTCACCTTTATTAGGAATGCTCTTCCATGCCCTGATAGCGATTCTATTTATTTGTTCGTAAACCTGTACTGGATACGCTGTTTGATCTGCACTCCACTGACCCTGTCCGGTCAGCATGTCATAATTCCAGTGTGGTTGCCCTTGAGTTGCATTAGCTCTTGCTTGGGCACCACAAGCATCTTGGAAAATAGATTTCCAGTCCAGATATTGACCCATGGTAAGGCAAGCCTTTACTGTATTATACCAATCTGTAGGAGTCATAGCTAAGTGTGCCAACCTCTCTACTTGTGCCTGTGTGAAAGAGGCATTAATACCATAAGTTCTAACGGACTCTGCAAGATCTTTAAGTTGTTTATGGTCAAGAGGTTGATAATATCTTTGTTGAGTATTATCTTCAAATACTGGAAAGGCTTGAAAAATCTTTCTCCTACCCTTGTCTGTTAAAAAGGAAGTCTTTCCTATTGAAGTTTTTGAGGTTTTCTTAGCCTTAGGCAGGTTAGGAAGAGGGGGCGCAGAGGGAGCCGCCGGAGCGTATGGCTCAGGACGGTAACGTTCTTCCTCATAGCGCGCAGCTTCCTCTTCTAGTTCTGTTTGTTCCTCTGTATCCAGTTTCTCTTCTGACCCCGAAGTTTCTGAGTCAGAAGAGGAACTACTAGTCTCATCACTGGTTATTTTTAAATTTTCAAATTCTGCTAGTACTGGGTATACCCTTTTCTGACTATTCACTTGTTCTTTTTTCTCTTTTTCTACCCTTTTTATCTCTTTTTTAGGCCTCTTCCTCTTTTCTGTTTCTGACATGCTGTCTTGATGTTTTGCTAATATTCGCTGTCCTTCCCTTACCCTCTCTTGACATCGCTTATTAACCATACGCCATAATGGCCATGTACCGGCACGGAAACTTCCCTTTTCCTTTTCTCTCTGCAATTCTCCTTCTAGTTTACCCCAAGAAGGGATTGTAAGAGACCCGGTGGTTACTGGGCGATGACAATTTAAACAAAGGCAACAAGCAAGAACAACAATAATCATACTAGCAAAAATGACCGCGCCTAGTGCAGGGTCAATCTCATAAAACAGCATACCTCTCAGAAAGAGTCTGGATCCACTTTCGTCCCGCGCTCCAGTTCTGAATCCTCCTGAAAACAGGGGTCTTCGCCGGTGCTGAGCTGATGGTCAGGTTCCCGGGTTTCGGCACCAAATGTGGACGCCCGCCTCGCCTGCAAGGAAGACGCCACACACAGGATTCTTCTGGTTCACGCTTTATTGAGGACTGTATCTTGATTGAGTGTTGAGAGCGAAAGACCCTGAATGTGTGAGGCACCCTGCTTATATTGGCAACATGACCATCAACGATTGGATGCATGTCCAGAACCTCATTAGCATAGGGGGAGGCGGGCAACGTGACCATCAACGATTGGATGCATGTCCAGAACCTCATTAGCATAGGGGAGGCGGCAAGCAACGTGACCATCAACAATTGGATGCATGTCCAGAACCTCATTAGCATAGGCGGCAAGGATTACTCAACTTGCACCTGCGCTGTTACTTGTTTACTAAGAACCCGGAAACAGGAAACCGGCACCATCTTATAATGGCGTTTCAACTCGGCTCCCAACATCTCCCCCTTTTATATTAAATTGAGGACAAAGGAACATGCTAAGTCACCGATCAACCCCCTCCATCTACGGAGGTGAGGATCAAGGAAGTTAAGCATGTCCTAAATACCCAGGTTACCTTATCTCGTGCAATGAGGAGAACCTCTGAGATGTGCAAAGGCTAACCTTGGGTCGAAATAAGGGATGTGCCTATTCTTGGTGCAATGGGAACAAGCCCTCAGGGTGCAAAGGCCACATACCCAAAATTGTCTTGAAAGAAAACATGTGGGGGAGATGGACTTCTGTCTCCTTGGCTCACACAGCTTAACTATTAATAAGAGGGTTGGACAATACATATCAACCATCGACCCAACAATTAAGCGTTGCTAACCAGGCCGCAGGGGAATGTCCCACATCAAGGGCAGCAAATGCTTGAATAATACAGAAGCAATCATCATAATACCCATAGTTCCCCAACCTGCCCATTCCTTGAGATACATGGTAGCATCCTTAATCCAATCCCAGAGTCCTGCTACCATGGATAAGTCCACACGAGTTGAATTGACATGTGCAATGGCCAGTCTTAGGTCCCTCATAGTAGCATCAAATTGTGATGACCAATCCGTCTTGAGATATTGAGAAAGTTCCCGTGACAAATTTGCAGCAACAGTATAATTATGATATTGAACAGATGTCACACAAAAACCAAGCATCCTCCATTCACAACCTAATTGAGCCAATTGCCATAGTACAATTTTTCCCTATACCGCTATTTTGAGACTCATAAGGCAAATAGGCAAGATCAAGACTAGAGTTCGTCATGCATCACCGGCATTGGTTTGGGGAGTGTTGTTAGTATTCCCCATCGTTGTTCTGTGCGTATCGGGGGCCACTTTATCCGGATCATCTGGAGAGCCAGTAGCGTTTTCAAGATCCTCATCCTGTTCTTGATCTTCTAAGGGCTGTTTCACGTTTCTCGTCAGACGAGCAGGCACCCAAATGGGGTTTTCTTGGTCCTGAGGAAAAACACAAACAGCTCCCCTGGATCTTATTAAAAACTTGATCCGGGCCCTTCCATTGATTAGACAATACATCTTTCCACTTGACATTTTCTAGTGGAGGTTGTGTAGACATAGCATGTCTATCTGCTGCAGATCTTCCAGCAGCATCCAAATTCAAAAAATTTCTTGTGATGGTTACATGACCTGCAGCTGCAAACCATGGAGCTATGGTATCCACCTCCTGCAAGAAATGAACTATGATAGAACCAATTTCATTGGACAGGAAGGTGAGGCACCCATGGTTCTTAGCCTTAGGCAGGTTAGGAATAGGGGGCGCAGAGGGAGCCGCCGGAGCGTATGGCTCAGGACGGTAACGTTCTTCCTCATAACGCGCAGCTTCCTCTTCTAGTTCTGTTTGTTCCTCTGTATCCAGTTTCTCTTCTGACCCCGAAGTTTCTGAGTCTGACGAGGAACTACTAGTTTTCTGAGTCAGAAGAGGAACTACTAGTTTTATCACTGGTTATTTTTAAATTTTCAAATTCTGCTAATACTGGGTATACCCTTTTCCGACTATTTATTTGTTTCTTTTTTTCTTTTTCTCTTTTTCTACCCTTTTTATATCTTTTTTAGGCCTCTTCCTCTTTTCTGTTTCTGACATGCTGTCTTGATGTTTTGCTAATATTCGCTGTCCTTCCCTTACCCTCTCTTGACATCGCTTATTAACCATATGCCATAATGGCCATGTACCGGCACGGAAACTTCCCTTTTCCTTTTCTCTCTGCAATTCTCCTTCTAGTTTACCCCAAGAAGGGATTGTAAGAGACCCGGTGGTTACTGGGCGATGACAATTTAAACAAAGGCAACAAGCAAGAACAACAATAACCATACTAGCAAAAATGACCGCACCTAGTGCAGGGTCAATCTCATAAAACAGCATACCTCTCAGAAAGAGTCTGGATCCACTTTCGTCCCGCGCTCCAGTTCTGAATCCTCCTGAAAACAGGGGTCTTCGCCGGTGCTGAGCTGATGGTCAGGTTCCCGGGTTTCGGCACCAAATGTGGACGCCCGCCTCGCCTGCAAGGAAGACGCCGCACACAGGATTCTTCTGGTTCACGCTTTATTGAGGACTGTAGCTTGATTGAGTGTTGACAGCGAAAAGACCCTGAATGTGTGAGGCACCCTGCTTATATAGGCAACATGACCATCAACGATTGGATGCATGTCCAGAACCTCATTAGCATAGGGGGAGGCGGCAAGCAACGTGACCATCAACGATTGGATGCATGTCCAGAACCTCATTAGCATAGGCGGCAAGCATTACTCAACTTGCGCCTGCGCTGTTACTTGTTTACTAAGAACCCGGAAACAAGAAACCGGCGCCATCTTATAATGGCGTTTCAACTCGGCTCCCAACAGAAGCATGGGGAGGGGATGAGCTGGCCAGTCCAGTTAGCCCAGTTAGATGTTCAGGTGCCTGCTCTTAGTTTTGGTCACACGGAGATCACAGGAATTAGGAACTGAAACTCTTTTGGCATCCCTGGCCTCCGGCAAGGATGTTACCAGAGCTGCTTCTTTGGGGTTGGTATTCTTTTTTATTTTTTTCTGCAAGAAAACCTCTGACCAAAAGCAACCTAAAGAAGACAGGGTTTATTTTGGCTTATAGTTCCAGAGGACTAGGCGTCCCTAATGGTAGGGAATCCATGTTGGCAGGAGCAGGAAGCTAAGAAATCACATCACAATAGCACACAGGAGGCTGAGGAAGCAAGAGCAGGAAGTGGGTCAAGGCTAAACCCTTAGAGCCCACCTCCAGTGACCTACTTCCTTCAACAAAGCTCCACCTCCTACAGATTCCATAACTTCCCCAATAGTGGCTGCAACTGAGAGACCAAGTGTCATTCAAACATGACTGGGTCCCTTCCCTACCGGACTGGTTTCTAGCTGCTGTTTTTCCTCACCTGGAATCTTACTTTCTAGCCCTGAGCTGTGTGTATTAGTCAGCTACTATCTGACCTGGCTGAGTCTAGGCTTGAAAGAGCCAATGACTTCATAGGATTGAGCCAAGTCTTGCCCATGTTCCTAATTATAGTGATACCAAGGATGGAGAGGGCCTTCAAATGTCTTTAATATTTGAATTAACTTAACATAGACACCAAGCCAATTGTCACTGCAGATGCTGCCCAAGAACATATGTCAAGGAGAGCTGCTATAGAACATAAGGAAACAATCTTTAATAACAATTATTTCCCTTCTAAAAGCCCAGCTACTGACTGTTGTTTTGAATGAGTCCTGATGGCCCTGGAGAGCAGAAAAAGCCAGGGGAAAGAATGATTTTACAGAATTGTTTCTGAACAAGGGAGGAGTCATACCCTTATCCCTCCAGTACCTTCAACAAGCTCCAAATGGTGAATTAGAATGTTGCATATTTAGGACTTTTCCTCCAAACTGGTATTCTTAAAGGGTACCCAGGAATGAAGGGGGAAAATTCTATGAACATAACCTTGGGGGGCAGGTGAAGACTGAGCCGCTGGCTCTCTAGCAGGCGATTTACAACCGGATCCTCTCTGCCTTTGCTGAGGCCAGTCGAGGAGTGGACTGCCCCGTGTCTATTTTTTCCCCAAGCTAGCTGCCTGTGAGTACAAAGCAGCCCTCTGAGGGCTCTACAGAATCGCTGCTAGGGCCAGATACACAGGTATTTAAATTGGATGCAGACTCTAGCTGTACAGCTCTTTCTGAGCTCCCCCAAATCTTAGTAAATCTTCCACAGTCAACAGAAGGTAGTTTCTGTCAGCTCCCTTTCTTTCTCCGTGCACAGTGTCGGCTAAAGTACAGTCATTGTTGGCTCAGTCAAAGGTGCCTCACGGTCCAGAACCCCTGTCGCAGACACCTGAGCTTTCAGGGGTTCCTTGCTCCCATCTCTCTTCTTTGGGAGCTCTTCTCAAGCTTGGTTAGCATCCTGGCTCTGCCGCTTCTGTCCAGTCTGAACACTTGTCTCCTTTGCTTCCCGAGTCTGACTGTGACCACTGGCAAGTTTGCCTGATGCCTGAATGCTTACCCATCAGCATCAGTTCTTGAAAGAGAAAAGAGTCCCCGAGAGAGAGGCATAGGACCTGTCGGAATTATTTTAACTTTGAGATTCCTCCAGACTGCCTGGCAGAACCTGAAAGAGCCGGTTCCAAAGCCCGTGCACAGTGAGCATCGCTGCACTGGACAGAATAATAGCCTATTAAAATCAATTGCCTCCGTTTGGCCGCACATTTCCTTATGTGTGACTCGGCAAGAGCTCTAAAGCAATAGCATCCAGTGCTTGGTTTCCCGAACCCACAACATTCTGCTTTGGAAAGCCTCAACCTGAAGGAGGCTGAAACCGAATACTTCAACCTGCAACTGACTTCTGAGTCATGAGTCGGTCTCTTTTCTTCATCTGCCTGCCAGGATATTGGAGGAACCAAATCAAAAGGCTGTAATGGCCCCCATTCCAGGTAATTGCCTTTGCATGGGCCGTCCTGCTGCAGATTGTGTCCAAAGCCATCAGCGCTAGAGCCCCATCTTGAGCACAATGCCCGTGTCTTAAGAGGACGACACACAGACACGCTCTGTGCCTTCAGTGTGGGTCTCACTCTTTTCCTTCGTTCTCACAGGGCAGTTTGAGGCTGGCTGGGTTTCTGACGTGGGGCTTCCAGGCTGGATGGCTCCCTTCCCGCCTGGGTTTGCTCTTCTCATGGTCCCTGTTCTTGGCTCTGCAACATGGCTGACCCTCCATAAGGGATCTTCTCCTTTCCCCACAGATCTCAGAAGGGCTCTGGGTTCTGCCACCGGGAAGAGTTCAGACCTTCAGCTTTCTCTTTTCTGGTGCTGTTTTGGCTCCATGTCTATAAGATGTTCTCAGCAGCCAGCTGCCTTTACAATGATTTAGGTGCTTAAACGTTTTGGAAAGGTTTTGCCCCTAATACCACCCAAAGTGTGAATCTGAAATTCCAGTAAGCAGAATGCACCAGGGCAAAACCATCTAAATACCTAAACTAGGAGAAAGCTTTACTATAGTAGAAACAAAGAAGCAAAAATAAAATAAAATGACAAAAAGAAGAATAAACATAACGAGAAACTCACAGACATTATTACTTCATGATATCTATTGGAGGGTATCTAAATACTGTTGAGACTAAAATGTAGGAGAAATTTCTTCTTCTCCCACTGGGTGGCGCTCAACTCTCAATTTACAAGGCCCTGTCTTTCCCTTTTAGGTGTTCAATAACAAGATAATTCCAGATGGAAAGAAAGGATCCAAAATCAAAACAAAGGTGTATTTTAAAACTCTATGGTTCCCCTAAAAAATGTATGGATCTCTGGAGGCCTGTAGGTATTCTTAGTGGGTCTGTGAATCAAATGCAAAACACACAGTATTGGGTGATGTGGGTTTTTTTGTTTTTGTTTTTGTTTTGCTGAGAGATAGTTAATTTAAAATCTAGGCATGGTAGAAAACACCATTAATTCCACCCAGCATTCTGGAGGCAGGGAATTCAGGAATTTATGGTCAGTCTGAACAATATAATGAGTTTCACGAGTCTAGGCTACATGAACTCTATCTCAAAAACACAAATCAATTAGTTAATTGAATTTAAGGCAGGGTTTTTTGTTTTGTTTTGTTGTTGTTTTTGGGACATGGGCTCACGTTGCCTAGACTGGTCTTTAAATTGCTGTAACCCTGAAGGTGACCTTGAACTCTTGACCCTCTTGCCTCCACCTCCCAAGTGCTGGGATTACTGGCATGTACCCCAGATTTAAAACAAAAAAAATTTTTTTAAGAAAGCTGTGACTAGTAAGAAGGAATGTAACAAAGCACCTCAAAACTCTTTGTTTCCTTTCGAGTTTAACTGGTAAGCAGGCAAGACTCTGGCTCTGCTCACACGGTCTAAGGACTGAAACTACGAAGCTCACCAGTTCAGATGAGAAAACTGGAAATCCCATCTTCTGAGGACAGGAAGTAAGATCCCTTCTTTGCTGAGCTTCCCATTCCCAGTCCTAGCCTAGCAAGCAGTCAGAAGCAGCCACTGGCAGGAAGACCCTGTCTGGCAGCCACAGCTAAGCTGCCTTTCCTCAGGGTT
Organism: Cricetomys ansorgei; assembly: GCA_026225945.1. Taxonomy (NCBI): domain Eukaryota; kingdom Metazoa; phylum Chordata; class Mammalia; order Rodentia; family Nesomyidae; genus Cricetomys; species Cricetomys ansorgei. Next base: position 5,201,812 of record JAMJFZ010002117.1, read on the forward strand.
CTCTTCCAGGGAGCAGGAGTTCAGGTGTGGGGTGAAGGGCAGTCAAGTGAGCTGCAGCCTGGGAAGATCTGTTTTTCCTCATCCTAGCCTCACAGCAAGTTAACCCAGGAGAGCTGGGCTGCTGGAAGAGTTTTGTGAGCTAATGGCCGTTGTTCCCCACCCGGGAAGATAAAGCTGCCGGGCACTCTGGATGCTCAGATGCCATGAGGTGTCCAGCTATCTGTCAGGACAGTTTGAGCAGCAGTGGTTTCCTAGAAAGTTTTCAAAACAGTTAGGATCTCTACAACTACAGTAGGCCCTTTGAAAGCTGTATATCAGAGTGCACTTGCAGACAGCACCATTTACCTGTCAGTAATGATGCTACTATGCAAACAACGTGCTGTCTGGTCCAGGAAAGAAGAAAGCAATGTTCTTCACACATCCCTTGATGAGAAACAACTTGTTCACTCTCTGAATTGACCAAAAATGGAAGAGGAGAAGGAGAAAATGAACAAAACCAAACCCACCATCTGGATGGAATTTAGTACACACCTTCTGGGACCCCCTGGCTCCTGAATGCTTCAGCTAATAGCTCCCTCTTCCAAGGCTGCAGAGGCTCAAAGGACTCAGACTGCTGGGAAATGGTACTTCACTGCCAGTTCCTACAACTTGGTTTAAATAGGTTGTCAGGATGCTATAGCCCTGACCAAACCCTGCTAAGGGGGTGGGGTGGAGGAAGCAAATGCCATGCAAGCATGCTCACTTGTGTCTGGGTGGATACCTAGCAAGGAGGCTGTTTGTCACTTCTGTCTTCAGACCTGGAAGTGCTCTTCTGTGTTGTATGGTGGCTTTGCCTCAAGCAGGTAAAGTCTTTGAACTTGTTCATGTCTTTTGGAAATCTGTGCTTGACCCCTGTTCTGGCTCCTGTCTCTGGATCTCCATGGTACAGGAGAAAGAGAACCAGAGGATCAAAGGGTTTATTTTAGATCTAACCCCCACTCGTAGACTCTGTGATTTTAAGCTGAGTTATCTGTCTTTTCTCAGTCTCAGTGCTTTATCAGTAACATGATCAAATACACCCTCCGGGGAGATGCTGCAGGGTGATTGGAGCTAGTGGCATCTTGGGGGGGGTGGGGCTGAGGTACACGAACAGCATCTGAAAGAGTGGACAAAGGAGGACTCTGGCCAGAAAGAGGACGATCCCACAGTTATAATGTGAGCCCCAGGGAGGAGTGCAGTGATTCTCTTGTTCCCTGTCTTGCTGCCAACTATACTGAAAATCAGAAAGTTGGCATTCTAATCCCAATTACAGTGAAAAGAATAATCCCATTAAGTTTATTTCTCTTCACACATAAGAGCAACGATCACATTCAAATACACAGAGATAGTTTTTTTTGTCATGCTTCAGAAAGATGAGGTCTACCAATCTACAGCCTGGGAAAGGAAGGGAGGTATAAAATCTATAAAGCATAAAAGTGTAAGTTATTTTATTTCAGCCTGGTCAAAAACAGTCCTGCCCACCTAGCAACCTTCAGTACACTCTGGGAAGCTCAGTCCAGTTAGTTATTACAATACTTTAAACTAAGGTATTTGTAAAGAAAGAGGTTTATTTTAGCTCGTGTGCCTGGAAGAGTGAGAGAATGGCATCCACATACTCAGCTTTCTGCTGACGGTGTTGTGCCAGGAAACTATCCCGGGAAGTGCGTATGTGTGCAGGAGCGTGAGTGAACCGGCCTCATCTTGTGACAGAGGGTGTCCAGCTATTTGGGAAACTGTGGAAGGGGTTGTAACTAGAGTGGGATGACTTACCTATTCTTGAGAGATCTACAGTAATCCCTTCCTTCAGGGGAACCCAACAGCGTTACACTAGGGAGCGAATCTCAGCGTGAAACTTAGTGCAGGCAAACTATATTCAAAGCATGGAAGAGGTTTTTGTAGAACTAACTCCTGTTGCAGCAGCTGATAGGAATGAACCACGACTGACAATGCCCTGTTAAACTTACTCCAAAATCCAGTCCTTGGATTTAGTGTGTGGTCCTTAGAGGATAAGAGATAACATAAGTAAAGATTGGTTCCAGCTCTTCTAAATTGCCTTCAAAAGTTAAGCTTTTAGAACCAGGCCCATGTTTTTGTTAGACAGAATTGAAGAGCTTGTTTGAAACCAAAGGGCTTCGGGAGTTTGCCCCCTCCCCCCTGCCTTCTGATGGTATAACATAGTAGAGCAAGTCAGATGTTGTAGTGTTAGGCTTGAACAGTTCTTTCTGAAAGAAAAGGCTTCCACCGTGGAAGAACTGGAAGACCCACCCCACCCCCACCCACCCACCTAGGAATCATCCTAGGAAAAGCTGCAAAGTCCCTTCCCTAAACCAAAGGGCGGACTAACAGGAGCCAGGATATACCTGCCAAATGGGCTTAGATAACCTGAAAAAGGACCCCCACTCTGAGGGCAACCAATCAGAGAGATGCAGGGCAGGAGTGGCCCCTACCTTATCTGGCCAGATGGACTAGGGGCCATAAAGCAAATGTCTTGACTTTGATGGATAACCAGATATAGCTCAAGAATGTGGACAGTTAGCCCCTTGAGCACGAGCCAATCAAAACTAAACATTTGTAAACTGCATTTCTGTCCCCCAATTAGAAACCGGGCTACCTCACCTGTGTTAAAAACCGCCTCTTACTGTCTATAAAAAGGCCAGCAAGCCTTTGTTCTGGTTTAGCCATTTCACCTGGTGCCTGACCTCAGCATGCTGGTTTGCTCTGCAGAATAAAGGCTACTTGCTTTTGCATCAGAACTGGGCTCCTGCTGGTACTTGAGGAGGAGGATTTTGGACAGTGGGTACAACAGTAGGAAGCAGACAAGGTCTCAGCTTGATCTTGGGATCTTACAGGAACTTCTGTCTTGCAATTCTGGGAAGCTGAGGTCAAAGTACCACATAGAAATCACATATTCACTTTCAGTAGCACCTAGAAGGAAACCCTAGTTTGCTTTCTGTTGCTGTGATAAACATCATGACCAGAAGCAACTTGGGGAGAGAAGGGTTTATGTCACCTGAGAGCTTACAATCCATCACGAAGAGACGTCAGAGCAGGAACTCAAAGGCAGGAACATGGAGTTGAACTGAAGACATGGAAGAACAACACGGCTTACTGGCTTGCTCTCCATGGCTTGCTCGGTTTGCTTTCTTATGCACCCAAAGTGATGCCATTGTCTAGGGACCAAACATTCAACTCATGAACCTGTGTGGGACATCTCATGTTCAAAATTGATAATGTTTTCAAAACCAAACACAGTATTCACCCCATAGGAGCCAAGGGAGTTTATTCTGAAACAAAATATTAGTGACTCTGGTGTGGCAACATAGATTTAGGTTACCCCCCCCCCAAAAAAAAAACCAAAAACATAAGTTACAATAAGGTAAGAACTTCATGAGGTTTTTTTACGGTAACAAAACAAAGAAAGTTAATACATGAAGGTCATTTTTAAGAACATTGGTGGAAACAGCAGACAGGCGGGTTACAGTGAAGCATAGACTCCTGTGCTGTAGGCCTCAGATGGTGTCTGAGGACACTCTCAGCTTTTGAGTTGGTGGAAGCTAGGAGTCCGTTTGTATGGTTCAAAAGGATTTACTCAATGGTCACATGGATGTTAGGCCACACACAGAGGTGGGCAATAAACGGCTAAAATGCTTGGCCCTAGACTTGGAACATTCCAACCACACGCCATCACCGAGGTCCTAATCCGTCAGTCGGCCATTGCAGAATGTTCAATGTAAATGTGACTTCTTTGCAGGAACTTCAGTTCCTTTGTCATTCAGGCATCACGTTTTGGGCACATGGAGGCTAAATATTATTCTGTGTCACATTGCTAAGCCAGCTCATTTGTGGGGTCTGATGAGGCTGAGTGGGCAGGAAGTCGGTGTTTAGGAACTAGAGCGCTTCCCAGTCTTCCACGTGAGCATGAGGACATGGATCTTTTGCATGGAGCCAAATGAAGCAGATGGGTGGAAGTGGGGGAAGCACAGAGGCCGCTATAGACCTGCATGCTGTATCCTTCTCCCACTTGCCAGAAGACAATCTCTGCTTAGGTATCAGTAAGACTCACTAGTCCTACACAAATGCTGGCATTTAAACTCCCCATGCAGAGATGTTCAGTGGATAAGAGAGCTTTCTATGTCTGAGTTTCACTCTACACAGTAGAAAAGCAGGTAAGGGACTGTTTGCATATTATTTCTAAGATGTAGGGTTTCTCAGTTTATTAAAGAAGAAAGACATGTGGAGGGAGCATATGACCAGGAAGATCACTTCAGAGGTCAGAAAGTCTCATTCTTTCAACCTTTATTGCTTGAACCTTCCACTAGTCTGAGGAGAGTCCAACAGGGCTAGGAGTTCAGGAGGAATCTAAGGACAGGGAGCCCGTGGGGTAGGAGGCCTGCACCTAAGTACAGGCATACCAGGATTGGGGTTGTCATATTTCATTCCAAAGAGTGTCCTCTGGCTGGCCCTCCTTTCTCATATTGTTCAGGCTCTGTGATCTTTACTGTAAAGCAAACCACATGGTTTTGATGGGCTTCCGGCTTACCAGAAGCTTTTCATATCTCTAGCACCAGGAAGCTCTCTAGCCCCTTTAAGCATTCACTTGGATATCTAAGAATACTCCAGCTGGTCATGAGAGCCCAGCTGGACAGCAATGTGTGGAGTAGGGAAAGGATAATAAGAATACCCCTCCATGTCAGGAGATGAGTCTGGAGTTCACAGAGGTGAATGCCAGGCTCAAGGACCTGTGAGAGTCAGACTAAAGTTCTGGCTTTGTTTCTCTTCATGCTACAGCTAGATGTCCATCTGATTCTTTGTGTGAGGTGGCCCTTCCTGAAGAGAACAGAACCAGACCTTCTTGAAGAAATCAGAGAAGGAGATATTATCTTAATAAGAGGCCACACAAAGATTCAGCTCCATAAAGTGGCACTCCAATCACCAAGATCAGATTAGGGTGTGATCAAGTATGTGTCAGATGAACAATAAGAACCATTGAAAGAGCTGGCGGTGGTGGCCCATGCCTTTAATCCCAGTACACAGGAGGCAGAGGCAGACAGACCTCTGTGATTTCAAGGCCGGTCTGGGCTACAGAGTGAGTTCCAGGACAGCCAGAGTTACAACAGAGAAACCCTGTCTCAAAAAACCAAAATAAAACAAAATAAGTATCACTGAAAGAAAACTCTGTGAATGGGTTGTGAGGAGGAGAAGGCTAAGGGAAATCACCACTTCCCAGGAGGAACCAAACCCACTAAGGGCATTACGAAGGGATGATGGCAAGCTAAGGAAAACTTCCAATCTCTTTATGTAGTTGCGTGTTTCCTGATTTTCATCTACTTGTCGAAGGCCAGTGTGCCTGCTCACTCCTCTGCTTGGAAGGCTTTCTTAACATGTTCCCATACAGCTGGATCCTTGTCTCTAAAATTCCTTCGTTCTCTGTATCACGCAGCCTCCTTTCCTTCCTAGAACTCATAGTCGTTGAAATTACCTTGTTTGTTTACCTGTTTTGGTCTCAGGCTCTACCCATAGCGTAAGTGCTAAGAAGTGTAGCATCTCTGCTGCCTGCCCAGTGTCTAAAGTATGGCTCCCAGAAGAGCAGACTGATAAACATGCTGAAACAGGGACATGAGTGAACAGAGGGCGAAGAGTGGAAAGCCAGATGGAATCTGAGTCGGATGCATATGGTCAGAAGGCTAGACGTGATAAGGAGAGGAAATCGGAACCGGTTACCCAGATCTCCTGAGAAGTGGAAATAAAAGAACAACCACATTTCGCCTGACGTCTTTCAGCTTTGATCATACCCAACAGGGATCTAAGTACTTCCTATGTGCCCAGGATTATGCTAAGAACTACAGCTAAAAGGTGGAGAGAGTCACAGCCTTAAGACAATGAGGCGTAAGTACACTCGGGACGGCTCTTTCCTGAGTTTTTAAACCTTCCACTGAATTCATCATCTACTGGGGAGACACATATAAAGCCCAGCTACAAGAAAATGGGGAAGGAACCATAGGATGTGAATGAGCTTCAAGGGGAGCATGTCAAGGGGAACTATAGGAGAGGTTTGGGTTTGTTTTTTTGCATCTAGGTTGGCCTTGAATTTGCTATTCCAGCTAGCTTCGAACTCTTGATCTTCCCCTCTCTATCTCCCAAGTGTTGGGATTGCAGGTGTGTACTACCATGCTTGGATCTATGAAATTTTATTTAGTACATAAAGATGAGTAAAGAGTCCAGCAGGCAGAGACAGAAAAAGTATTTTACATGTGTTGACCACATGAGATAAAGGCATGCAAGCCTCCAAGTACTTGCTTTGCCTGGAGAACAGCAAGCGGCCATCCCAGAAAACAAAGAATAAACCAACAGACTTTTGTTTTTAAAAATCATCTCAGGGTCTTAGGGCTGTAAGCTGTTTTTGACTGAGCCCCCCCCCCCCCTTTTTGTAACTCTGGCCATCCTGGAACTCACTCTGTAGACCAGGCTGGCCTTGAACTCACAGAGATCCACCTGCCTCTGCTTCCCGAGTGCTGAGAGTAAAGGCGTAAAGGGAGTGAAGTGCTACCACTGCCCGGCTAAAATAAGGGCTCTTACGATCAGAGAAACGGAGAAGAGAGAATTTCTTGAGCTGGGCTTTGAGATGGTGGTGAGAAACTTGTGTCCTTGTGTGACTAAGTCCCGTTGAACAGACAGACCCCTAGGGCCACATGGCCCTGTGTGCTCAGAGAGGCCATTAAAGGCTTTGCTGCTGGGGAGCCCCCGCCCCAGACCTTCATGACTCAGGGAGACCTAGAGAAGAGTCCTGGTATAGCCACTGGGAACAAAGAGCAGCAAGGACAGCAGCTTCTGAAAGAGGGCCGAGACTTTTTTCTGTCCATTGTTCATAGAGAGCCAAGAGCGTTTAATCAGAGAACTACGAGAGCGGGGCATCTCGCAGCTCATCCTTGCTAACAGTGTTTCCCTCCGGCCCCACTCTTACCGTCAGGTCGGTTACGCTTGTTATGTTTGCTGCCTCAAAGATGTCTCCAGCCTTATTTGTTTACCTCCGCCTCTCAGGATCCAGATCCAGGATGTGAGCATAGGGGTGTGCAATCTTCTGTGTGAGTGAGCCTCACCCCAGGCCACAGATCCCAGTTCCTCCTTCATCCATTCAGTGGGAGGCAGAGATAAGGTGGGCTCAGACAAGGACGTCACCTGAGAGAAAGGGACACAGGAATGGGGCCCTTAAAGTCTGCTGCAAACCCCTTCACAGGACTGCACTGCCCCCAAGTGGCCACAGGGCTCTGCACAAGGACTCACAGAGCTTGTCTTCCAGATGGATCTTTTCCCAGACTCAGTAGGGGGAAGGAAGGAGGAGCTAAGACCTTGTATATTTCTTTCTGGGTCTGTGATATTATCAGTCGTTTTCCTCCCTCCTTCCTTTTCTTCTTTCTAACACTTATTTCTTTATTTCAGGGTGTGTGTGTGTGTGGAGAAGAGAGAGAGAGAGCGAGAGCACAAAACCCACAAGGGTTAGTTTTCCCTTCCACCATGTGGGTTCTGTGGGTCTAATTCAGGTTGTCAGTCTTGGCAGCAAGCACCGTTAGCCACTGAACCGTCATCTCACTACCCACCCCCCAACAGTTTTTATATCCATTTTCTTAACTCTCTCTCTCTCTCGCTCTCGCTCTGTTGTGTTCATATACATTTACACAGGTGTGTGTGTACACATGCATGTGGTGTGTATGGAGGTAAATTTTGGGTGTCTTCCTCTATCACTCTCCACCTTATTTTTTGAGGCATGACCTCTCGTTGAACCTGGAGTTGCCATTTATGCTAGACTGGCTGGCCAGCAAGCCCCCGGGATCTACCTGTCTCCTCCCGTCCTGCAATGCTATGGTTACACATGTTCATGGGCTGCTGCACTTGACTTATTTTGCGGGTGCTGGAGATCCAAACTCAGATCCTCATGCTTCCCCAGTAAGCACTTAACCAGAGAGAGAGAGAGAGAGAGAGAGAGAGAGAATAACTCTTGGTTAAGTTTATGCCTATGGGTTATAAAGACTGTTGGGGCAGTGGCAGAGCGAACGGGAGCTCTTCAGGGCCCTCACCTCTGCTCTGTCTGACATCACACACCCTGAACACAGCAGTTCAATAGCCCCCACTGAGGAAGGGCCGCAGGCTGGGCAGAAAGATGTTATTGTCAGATGAAAAAAAAAAATACAGCAAGAGTATCAGCTCCTCCTGAACTCTGGGGGCTTCGGGGAGGCGCCGGGCCACGCTGGCCCTGTGAGAACGTCTGTGGGACAGTGTGGCACGTGGCTGGGCAGAAAGATGAATGCTGCAAGGTGACTCCCATTCCTGGAGTAGAGTCCTCGCTTTCTCTAAATTCCTGCGCTCGGGCGACCTGTAATGTTTCAGTTTCTCTGTTTTACCGTGCTCTGTTATTCACATGCTTCCCTGGATTCCTCATAATTTTCGTTTGGGGATTCTCTATGGCTTGCCTCAGACTTAAAGAGAACAGGTAGGTGGCCATGTAGCAGAGGTTACAGATACTGTGGGGAGAAGGTGTTGCAGGAAAATCTAGGCTCTGACCCTTATTGTTCAAATGACCAAGTATAAGTTATTGGTTTTTTACAAAACACACACACAAAACAAAGAAAAACCACCTTCCTGTGGAGCTGAAGAGACGGCTCAGTTGGTAAGGTTCGTGCCAAGCAAGGAGGAGAACCTGTGTGTGATCCCAGTATCCATGTAAAACAGGCCGTGCCTGTAATCCTGGCGCAGAGGAGGCAGAAACGGGAAGACGCCTGGGGCTCTCTGGCCAGCCGGTCTAGCAAGCGCTGGGTTCAGTGAGAGACTCTGTATACCGGGAAAAAAAAAAAAAAGTGGTGAGGGATAAAGGTAGACACCCAGTGTGGACCCCTCTAACCTACACAGACACACGTGCATGTGTACCCGACCAGACACACACAAACACACATGCAGAACACCCAAAGAAAACCTCCCTGAGTTTCAAAATGTCTTATAGGATTGTTATATTAGAGCGTACTCAGAAAGTTCAAATAAGTGGAAAGTTTAAGAGCATCATTATAATAGGTTCACCTACCACGATGACTTGTTTTAACTTAAAAAAAAAAATCCATTAAAAGAATGTCATTAGGTTCAAGGTTTTAAAGCCCTGTCTATTGCAATCTCTTTAAGGAGAAATATGATTCACACCCATTATCATCACTGTCAGAATCCTGAATCAGTTCAGGTCGCACAGGGGAAGAATTGGTCATAGCACTAATATTGTGTGGACCGGAGATTGGGGGAAAGAAATGTGTACCAAACTCTGGCAAGAGGATTTCAGCTACATCTCATTGCCATCGCGGTGGTCACCACCATCGCGATCAGCTGTTGGTGCGAGTGTGCGCACGACCACTCTTGGGAGCCGGTTCTCATTCGCCACTGTGCTGAGGTAGAATCTCCTTGTGTTCCGTACTCCAGGCCAGCTCGCTAAAGGGGTTCTGGATGATTTTCCTGTCTCGTTTCCTGTCCCACAGTAGGAGTGCTGGGATTACAGCTGTGTGCCACCACATCTGGCTTTTTATTTGTACATTTATTTATTTGTGGGTGGTGTCTGCGCTCGCCAGAGTGCTGTGGTGCACAGGTGGAGGTCAGAGGGCAACTTATGGGGATTGGCTCCCTCCCTCCACTACGTGGGTTCTGGAGATAGAACAACAAATGCTTTTACTCACTGAGCCATCTTGCCAGCCCCCCACCCCCCATTCAGCTTTCTGTGTGGGTTCTGGGGTCAAATTCAGGACGTCAGGCTTGCATAGCACGTACTTTTTAACTGCTGAGCTGTCTCCTCGCCCCCATATTATGATTTTAAATAATTTATTGTTAAGTTTGTTATTGTTTTTGCTGTGCTAAGGATTGAATTTAGGGTCTTCTTTATGCTAGACAAGCACTCCACCACTGAGTTATATCCCCAGCCTCACCTATGACATATGACTGTTTGCTGGATATTTTTTAAAAAATCAACTAACTCTTCCAAAAGTTAAAGACATTCAAGTAAAAAGGGATATATATGTATATATATCAGATATATCAGATATCTGTGTCATTTTCATAGGCAGAGCAGAGTTCCAGAGAAAGCAAAACAGTTACTAAATTCTAAATAACTACTGCTACCAAAAGAAAACATTAAGCACAAGGTATATTTTCTGGCTTTAAAATGAAATAAGTATTGGCATCTGTTAACGGTATATCAACCCCAAATGTGATGTTTTCCAGATGTAATCCAGGCCTGAGAACACACTGGAGAGGGGCTTTGCTTTCTCGTGACAATGTGATTATTTGGAAATCACCTTCTGTGTCTTATCCTTCTCATACCTGACATGCAATTTTGCAAACAAAGGGTCCAATGCATTAGAATAAATCAGGTGTAGGAGCTGGGCATATGGCACACACCTTTAATACCAGCACTTGGGAGGCTGAGGCAGGCAGATCTCTGTGAGTTCGAGGCCAGCCTGGTCTACAGAGTGAGTTCCAGGACAGCCAGAGATACAACAGAGAAAGTGTGTCTTGAAAAAACCAAAACAAACAAAAAAAGAAAAGGAAAAGAAAGAGGGAGGGAGAGAAGGGGGAGGTAGGAAAAAAGGAAGGAAGGGAAGGGAAAGAGGGTATTCTAGAGCCTGATACTAAATTAAAAATGGGGCCAGGCAGTGGTGGCATACCCCTTTAATCCCAATACTCGGGAGGCAGAGACAAGTGGATCTCTGTGAGTTCCAGGCCAGCCTGGTCTACAGAGTGAGTTCCAGGACAGCCTGGTCTACAGAGTAAGTTCCAGGACAGCCAGAGTTACAACAGAGAAAAACCAAACCCTGTCTCGAAAAACCAAAACAAAAAAGATTTAAAGAAAATAAAAATGAGATAGAAAAATGCACACAAGTAAGATGCAGGCAGACTGACTTTGAAAAAAAAAAGAAAGGAAGGAAAGAAAGAAGGGAGAAAAGAAGGGAAGGAAGGAAGGAGATAAAAAAGAAAAAGAAAGAAAGAGACAAAAGCTGGGCTAGGTATTTTCTATGCACTGGGCTTTGCTCACCTAAGTCTTATCTGTGGACGTTCATTACATGTTGCAAAGTTATCACTATCCTCGGGTGGCAGTGTGCTACTGATAACTGGCTAGAACTGGGATGAACATGGTAGTCTCATTCCTAAAGCTATACCTACTTACCAGCAAACGATACTCTCCTGCCCGTGAGCTAGGTTAGGACACTGGTGTGCCACAGGGATTGGACCTTGACTCAAACCTCCTCGGCATAAGAGAATTTAGGTTGTGAGTCAACTGTCTCTGCTGTGTTTCATCGTTGGTTCTTGTGACTATTTGCTGATATAATTAATTCCTTAGTGTGACTTTTTTCCTCTGGTAAGAGCTGAAATGGAAGTGTTCTAAACTGAGGGAAAGGAGAGCAAGTGACTCGATCTTGGGTGAACTGGGTATTCATAAGCTGCTGCCGATTGGTTTCCACCCTTGGGTTTTAACTGTGATGGTCAGGTTGCATCTTTGTCTCCCCCTGCAGAGGCAGTTCAGTAAATGCTTACTAATAAACAAGTCGGATAAAATATTGTAGAGACTTACAGCATTAAAGCAGGGGTACTAGCAATAAGCATTAGAAAGGCCCCCAAAGGAGAGATCAGTGTGGTAAGGTAGCTAGGGAGGGGTCCGTGGAAAGGAAAAGAACTTTACTGTTTGTACAGAAATGGATGGAATTGTTGAAAGATCACAGACTTCCAAGCCACTTTAACTCAGTGAGCCTCATTTTCATACCAAAGCAACACAAGTGTGTGGTGACACTTCTGTTTTTGTTTGTTTTTTATTTTAATTTTTTTTTGAGACAAGGTCTCTCTGCGTAGCTCTGGCTGTCCTGGAACTCACTATGCCTTCTGAGTGCTGGGCTTAAAAACATGCATTACCATGCACGGCAGTGAAGAAAGTAAACTTACATCATTGGTGCAGAATGAGAAATACAAGATAATTTTTTTCTTTCCTTAACTAGCTTATATAGCCATTCCACTGGATTTGAACATTTTCCTGACAGGGCTCTGGAGTATACAGGATTGCTGACATACTGGTGTTCACTATAATGCTGTAACAGGATGCTTTGAAGAAGTTTTTTGTCACATGCAGTTTTCCTTATGATTGAATGGTTTTTGTACTTCTGAGAACTTTGCTTAAAATATAAAGAGAGTGTGGGGTTGGGTGGAGTTGGCTGTTGGTGGGTTGGTTTGCTAAATGCTAGTTCAGTTCAGCTCCCGTTCTCCAAGCTAAGGACAGCCAAAAAGGGCTGTGAAGTTTCCCTCCCTCCTTCCCTCCTTCCCTCCTTCCCCCTTCCTTCCTTCCTTCTTTCCTTCCTTCCTTCCTTCCTTCCTTTCTTTTACAGATGCTACAAGGGCAGTGAAGATTTCTTTCTATCTATCTTTCCTTTCTCTTTCTTGAGCTAGAGGGTAAAAAGTCACAGTAGGAATCTGTTACAAGTTAGGAATCTGTTACAGAAGCAATCTATTACACAGTGCATTCCCCATCATTCTACCTCACAACAAGCATCTTCTGGAAGATTGCAGTAAGACATGGGACGTGGGAGTCATTCAACCTCTGCCCTGGCACACAATATAATTCACTGGGGAATATTTGAATCCTCCTCTTCTGTTTTTTTCTCTGTTATTGTTTATTTGTTTGTTTGCTTGCTTTTAAGACCAGACCTCAGGTAGTTCAGGTTAGCCTCAAAACAGATTGTAGTTTAGGATGACCTTGAACTCCTGATCCTCCTGCCCCACCTACCAAGTTGTGGAATTACAGGCATTCACGACAATGCCCAGATAAATCTTCTTCCCAGCCAGAGTCCTCCTTTGTCCACTGAGCTCCTTCAGATTCAGGTGCTGTTCATGTACCTCAGGCCCCCCCAGATGCCACTAGCTCCAATCACCCTGCAGCATCTCCCCGGAGGGTGTATTTGATCATGTTACTGATAAAGCACTGAGACTGAGAAAAGACAGATAACTCAGCTTAAAATCACAGAGTCTACGAGTGGGGGTTAGATCTAAAATAAACCCTTTGATCCTCTGGTTCTCTTTCTCCTGTACCATGGAGATCCAGAGACAGGAGCCAGAACAGGGGTCAAGCACAGATTTCCAAAAGACATGAACAAGTTCAAAGACTTTACCTGCTTGAGGCAAAGCCACCATACAACACAGAAGAGCACTTCCAGGTCTGAAGACAGAAGTGACAAACAGCCTCCTTGCTAGGTATCCACCCAGACACAAGTGAGCATGCTTGCATGGCATTTGCTTCCTCCACCCCACCCCCTTAGCAGGGTTTGGTCAGGGCTATAGCATCCTGACAACCTATTTAAACCAAGTTGTAGGAACTGGCAGTGAAGTACCATTTCCCAGCAGTCTGAGTCCTTTGAGCCTCTGCAGCCTTGGAAGAGGGAGCTATTAGCTGAAGCATTCAGGAGCCAGGGGGTCCCAGAAGGTATGTACTAAATTCCATCCAGATGGTGGGTTTGGTTTTGTTCATTTTCTCCTTCTTTTTCTTTTCCTCCCTAATTATATTCAAAGAGCGAACAAGTTGTTTTCACCTTATCAAGCAATGTAGGAGAAGAATATTTCTTCCTTCTTTCCTGGGCAGGTCTGTACCAAATAAATGATCAAAACACTTACAGTATCTGCATAAAACAGACGAGCATCCTAATTCTGGATTAGTACTTTATACGTGTAGCAGAATTACCAGATAGGTGGACATTATCGCAAACACTTTAGTAAAATCCGATAGGTAATCAGCAAGTCCGTTGTAATTTACAGGTTCCAGAACTGTTTACCTGTGCTATAGGGAGCCCATCTGCTTTGAAATCATTCTAGGAAACTACGGATGTAGAAATAGGTCAAACAGTAGAATGTATGTACATGTTGCTTTATTAGAAAGGGAGAGACTATGAATGAGACTTTCGGGTGACGTCTGAGCATCCAGAGTGCCCGGCAGCTTTATCTTCCCGGGTGGGGAACAACGGCCATTAGCTCACAAAACTCTTCCAGCAGCCCAGCTCTCCTGGGGTCAACTTGCTGTGGGGCTAGGATGAGGAAAAACAGATCTTCCCAGGCTGCAGCTCACTTGACTGCCCTTCACCCCACACCTGAGCTCCTGCTCCCTGGAAGAGAACCCTGAGGAAAGGCAGCTTAGCTGTGGCTGCCAGACAGGGTCTTCCTGCCAGTGGCTGCTTCTGTCTGCTTGCTAGGCTAGGACTGGGAATGGGAAGCTCAGCAAAGAAGGGATCTTACTTCCTGTCCTCAGAAGATGGGATTTCCAGTTTTCTCATCTGAACTGGTGAGTTTCGTAGTTTCAGTCCTTAGACCGTGTGAGCAGAGCCAGAGTCTTGCCTGCTTACCAGTTAAACTCGAAAGGAAACAAAGAGTTTTGAGGTGCTTTGTCAAATCCCTTCTGACTACTCATAACTCTTCAACAATGTTTTTGGTGCTTTTAAATTTGACTGAACTCTTCAGTGGAAAATATGTTTTAAAGGGAAGCAGAACCAAACCACCCCACGTACTTCGTGAGCCTTGCATTTGACGCAGACCACAAACAACTCAGGAGAGTCTTCCGCAGACTGCCAGAGATCTTAGCATTCTGTTTGGAGAACCATAGACCTAAAAACTACATCTTAACTTCAGTACCTTTCTTCTGGAATTATCCTCACTGACCATAGAGAGCGGTTACTGATGAATCCTGGGACAGTCCCTGTATAATGAGAGGTGAGCGCGTCTAGAAGAAGAAATTTCTTTCTCTCAGTGAGCATTTTAATTAATATTGTATCTATGCTGTAGCTAAATATCGTATAGGAGGCATAATCATTTCCTTTATGTCGTCCTCATCTCCTCAGCCTTCTTCAGTATTTAATTTACTTCACTTCTTTGTTTCTCCAATACTAAAAATTTCCTCCAGTTAGGTATTTAGATGGCTTTGCTGCATTCTGCTTACTGAAATTTCAGATTCACACTTTTGGGTGGTATTAGGGGCAAAACCTTTCCAAAACGTTTAAGCACCTAAATCATTGTAAAGGCAGCTGGCTGCTGAGAACATCTTATAGACATGGAGCCAAAACAGCACCAGAAAAGAGAAAGCTGAAGGTCTGAACTCTTCCCGGTGGCAGAACCCAGAGCCCTTCTGAGATCTGTGGGGAAAGGAGAAGATCCCTTATGGAGGGTCAGCCATGTTGCAGAGCCAAGAACAGGGACCATGAGAAGAGCAAACCCAGGCGGGAAGGGAGCCATCCAGCCTGGAAGCCCCACGTCAGAAACCCAGCCAGCCTCAAACTGCCCTGTGAGAACGAAGGAAAAGAGTGAGACCCACACTGAAGGCACAGAGCGTGTCTGTGTGTCGTCCTCTTAAGACACGGGCATTGCGCTCAAGATGGGGCTCTAGCGCTGATGGCTTTGGACACAGTCTGCAGCAGGACGGCCCATGCAAAGGCAATTACCTGGAATGGGGGCCATTACAGCCTTTTGATTTGGTTCCTCCAATATCCTGGCAGGCAGATGAAGAAAAGAGACCGACTCATGACTCAGAAGTCAGTTGCAGGTTGAAGTATTCGGTTTCAGCCTCCTTCAGGTTGAGGCTTTCCAAAGCAGAATGTTGTGGGTTCGGGAAACCAAGCACTGGATGCTATTGCTTTAGAGCTCTTGCCGAGTCACACATAAGGAAATGTGCGGCCAAACGGAGGCAATTGATTTTAATAGGCTATTATTCTGTCCAGTGCAGCGATGCTCACTGTGCACGGGCTTTGGAACCGGCTCTTTCAGGTTCTGCCAGGCAGTCTGGAGGAATCTCAAAGTTAAAATAATTCCGACAGGTCCTATACCTCTCTCTCGGGGACTCTTTTCTCTTTCAAGAACTGATGCTGATGGGTAAGCATTCAGGCATCAGGCAAACTTGCCAGTGGTCACAGTCAGACTCGGGAAGCAAAGGAGACAAGTGTTCAGACTGGACAGAAGCGGCAGAGCCAGGATGCTAACCAAGCTTGAGAAGAGCTCCCAAAGAAGAGAGATGGGAGCAAGGAACCCCTGAAAGCTCAGGTGTCTGCGACAGGGGTTCTGGACCGTGAGGCACCTTTGACTGAGCCAACAATGACTGTACTTTAGCCGACACTGTGCACGGAGAAAGAAAGGGAGCTGACAGAAACTACCTTCTGTTGACTGTGGAAGATTTACTAAGATTTGGGGGAGCTCAGAAAGAGCTGTACAGCTAGAGTCTGCATCCAATTTAAATACCTGTGTATCTGGCCCTAGCAGCGATTCTGCAGAGCCCTCAGAGGGCTGCTTTGTGCTCACAGGCAGCTGGCTTGGGGAAAAAATAGACACCGGGGCAGTCCACTCCTCGACTGGCCTCAGCAAAGGCAGAGAGGATCCGGTTGTAAATCGCCTGCTAGAGAGCCAGCGTCTCAGTCTTCACCTGCCCCCCAAGATTGTGTTTATAGAATTTGCCCCCTCTCATTTATGGATACCCTTAAGAAGTATCAGTTTGGAGGAAAGTCCTAATATGAAACGTTCTAATTCACGGTTTGAATCTTGTTTCTTGTTTGTCAGGTTGCAGGGTGTGACACTCCTGCTTTCAAAAATAGTTTTTCAGATTGTCTCTTTCTATTTGTTTATTGCCTGTGAGGTTTTTCTGTATTCATTAGCCTGCTTCTTTCTATGTTTGTCTGTATCCACTGTTAAAATGAAAACTGGCTTCTTCTGCTGGCAGGCATTCTTGTAGGTAAGACAAGAGCAAAATGAACCTGCCTCGGGTGGAAGAGAGGGAAACGTTCCCATTTTGCCTAAGGTGACAGTTGGTTATTTTCTGATGATCACTTAATTTTACAAGCCATCCTCGTATCCTGCCATCCCCCAAACTCCTAAATGTTCTGGATGTATTGAGACTCTCTTTTTTTGTTTTTATTTTGAGAAAGGTTCTCATATGGCCCTAAGTGGCCTGGAAACTCCATGACCTCGTATTCTTTGTCCCCACTCTCCTCCCCCACCTTCTCCGGCTTAGTGCTAGGATTAACCTGTGCAATCGACACTCAGCTGTGCTCCAGGTAAAGAAATTTTTGAAAGAAAACACACAGAAGAAGTGTTCAGCTTAATGAATTTTCACGTGACTAGTCCCTAGAAAAACAGAATCTAGGTCTAGACGCAAGAAAGGCAAATATTGAGAACCCCCATTCCAGTCAAGACTCTCCTCCTCCTCCTCAGGACAGCCACAAACCTGAGTCCTAACGCCACACATTGTGCAGGTGCATTTTTGTAAGTGGCTTCATTTGCTCTTTCATTTGCAGCCTATCAGTCCATCGGATTTGGTGCTTTATGTATTGGAAAGTTCAACTCAGCTCTCCATCAGTATTGACAACCCACGTTTTGGTGGGTAACCCCACTATGTGGAACCTTTGGCTCATACACCAAATGTCAAATGACTGATATTCATATAAGCCCTTCCTTCTCATTCATGATTCCTGCCTTCTGCAACATTCTTAACCCCAGGTGATTTCCTGGTCTGTCGATGATTGTATCTAGGGCAGGTTAACACTTATTACTTCACAGGAGAGATTCGTTTTTCAAGTTGGACCATACTATTAACATATTTTATTTTTATTGAAAATTTCTTAATGCAAGTATTATTGAAAAAGAAAAAAAAAGCAGATTTCTGATATGTTTTATCTGTATTTAATTACCATTATAGAATTAACTCATATTTCAGTATTTTTTATTTATCCGTATATTTGGGGTCTGAGTCTTGAACATGCTAAGCACTCTGGCCTGCATATCTTAATATTTCAGAATCAGGCTTTTATTCTCATGACAATTTTTTTCTCAGTCTATGCATCAGATTCTTCTAAAAAATTCTAAGGTCCTTATGCAGATGAAATAGGCTGAAGGAATATATTCCTCTATGTTTCCTGTATTCACTGAGTATTTACCTCTACCCTTCTTCTACCCTCAGAAGCCAGTTCATTCTTTCAGCCAAGAGTACTAACCAAGTGCTTTCTGTGTGGTGATTCTATTCCAGACCATGGAAATACAGTGTTTTATTTTGAGACAGGGTTTTATTTATGTAGATCACGCTGGTGTCAAAGTCTTGACAGTCCTTCTGCCTCAACTTCCTAAACATGAGGACTACAGGCACACCCCACTGCCCTCAGCTTACAATGCAGTACTTAAGAAAGAGAACACTGGGGTGGACTCGGCTGGTAAAGCAGTTGTCATACAACTGAACATGTACACAAGAATCTCAGTGCTGGAGAAGCTAAGACAGGAGGATCTCTCGGGCTTGCAGGCCAGTCTAGCTGAGTCATTGAGCTTCAGGCTCAGGGAGATACCCTGTCTCAAAAAAATAAGGTGGAGAGTGGTTCAGAAAGGTACCTGACATCCACCTCTGTCACACACCCCCACATGCATGCATGCACTCTTGAATACACACACATACACACATGCATACAAGTGCACACACAGAAACATGCACATATACACAAAAAGAAAGAAAACATTGAAAACCGAACATGTAAATACATATATAACTCATGTACAAAATTCTCAAAAAGAATGAGAAATTTAAACTTAAAGAGAGAGAAAAAAAGAACAAACTACAAAAGACAAAATTTAACATAATGGCAGTGCTAAAATGGAAATAAATGGGATAATCCCAAAGGTTAACTTGAAGGTACTTACTCTGAAGAGGGGCAGGAAAACTCTGTGAAGAGACGATGGCGGGGGTAAGATTTGAGGGATAAGAACAAGCCAAGTTTGCTGAGAGCCGTGGAACTTGTGTTCTGAGCTGAGGAACCAGCAAGTCCCAAGCTAGGCATGAGACAGAAAAACCAGCGTGGCTCTCCAGGAAACAAGGAGGAAAGAATGAGTATCCCTGGAAAGACAGACAGAGACCAGATCATATAGGTCCTTCTAAGCCATGGTGAAGAGCTCGGACCTTAGCAATAGGAAGCATAGGGTTTGCAGCAGTGTGGCAATGTATTCACAGCCTCCCTCCCTCCCTCTCTCTCTCTCTCTCTCTCTCTCTGTTTTTTAACATGGAGATACAGTTCACAGACAAGGAAAAATGTAGATGAAACGTGTTGAATGTAATGACTTTTGACAGTTGCGCTGCCAGGCAGGTTTCCAAAATGGCTAAAGTTTGCATTTTATTTTGAGGCAGGTTCTTATGTTGCTCAGGCTGGCCTGAGCTCAAGGCATCCTGGTCTCCAAGTAGCTCTTACTGCTGCCTTTCGCTCCAGTGCATTATAATCCCACCAACAAACGTGTAAGAATTCTCTTGCCAAGTATGTTGCCATGTGCCAGGACTCGGGAGACTGGGGTCAGAGGAAGATTTTGAGGCAAACCTAAGCTACATACATAGAAGGACTCTGCCTCAAAAAAACAAACAATACAAAAGCAGGCGAACAGAAATCTTAACCTCTTTCCTCCATATTCTCACAGACATCTGGTAATGAGAGATTTGGGGGGTGAAAGTGTTTTGATTTTTTTTTTTTTTTTAGGTATTCTAAGTGGATGCAAGTGTTATCTCCCACTGGCTTTGTTTCTTTGCTGCATAATATTTATTGGTCATTTATGTATCTTCTTCTACAGCCCCTGTCCCAATGTTTAGTATTTAAAGAAAATTTTGTGGGTACATGTGCATCCCTGGTGTGGATGTGTCAGTACGGGCTCACACGCATGCTGCGTGGAGGTCAGAAGACAGCTTCTGTGAGTCGGTTCTCACCTTCCATCTTTACGTGGTCCTGGGCACTGAACTCAAGTTTTTAAACTAGTACGGCGAGTGCTTTTACCAGTTGAGCCCTCTTGCTGGCCCTTCTGTTTGTAAAAACAGGATCTTGCTGTGTTCTCTGGGTGGGTTCAAGCGCCTCAACTTAAGCATTCTCCTACTTCTGCCTTCTGAGTACCTAGGACTACAGACATGCACCATCACACCCATTAGACCTTTTAAAATTGTGCCTGTTGTCTTTTTGAGTGGTGCCATTTGTATATAGAGATTTTTATTTGAGCAGGTGTGTGTATTATGAATATTTTCTCCTAGGGTATACTTTGTATATTTATTTCATAACAGTGTCTTTTGAATCTGAGAACAAAAAAAGGAAATAAACAAACTCCTGTAGTTAGGAATAATTTAAAAATTATTGAAAAAGTAAATGTGCAATTCTTGATGAGTTGAACTTTTTATCATGCAATGCCTTTGTGTCCACTCATTTTCTTTGCTTTGAAATCTACTTTGGCTGCTATTGGAACAAGCATTCAGTTTTGCTTTGTTTTTTGTGACTAGTGTTTTCATGCTATACCCCTTTCTACCATTTTAGCCTGGCTACAACATTATATTTGAGTTTCTTTGTAGATGTGTAGTTGGTTCATTTAAAAATAAAATTTAAATTAAAAAAGAATTCTTCTGTGGCCTGTAGACATGGCTCAGCAGTGAAGAGCACTTGCTGCTCTTGCAGAAGACCGGGGCTCAATTTATAGCACTCACACGATGCCTCACAACCATCCACAACTCCAGTTCCGGGGAATCTGGTGCACATATACATACACACAGACAAAAGCACGCATAAAATAAACTTTAAAAATTCCACTCTGAAAATTTGCACAGTGGTGTTTGATATAATAATGTATTATAATATATAATGTATGCTAGAATTTCGGTCTAGGGATTTATTTTATTTTTCTCTTATTGACCTCTGTTTCTATTTCGGTTTCCTATGTATTGGTTTGTCACCTTCAACAGTTTTTGGTGAATGCTGCAGGAATTATAACATATACACTTAAAACTGCAGTCTGGGTACAGCCAGCATCTTATCAGCTCGAGGAGCACCACTCCTATGCTTTTTCCTTTACTTCCCACTTTACAACGCAGTTGTCCTGTATTTTTTTTTTTTTTTTTTTACATTTACACATAGAAAACCCCATCAGACAAAATTCAGCCTTTGCTTTTAACCATCAGGCATTTCAGATGTTTTTAAATTATTTATTTTGGGGAGGAGGCACATGTGCCACGGCACAGAGGACAGCTTGCAGGAGTCGGGTCTCTCCTTCCACCATGTGGGTTCCGGGGATTGAACTCAGGTCGTCAGGCTTGGCAGCAAGCACCTTTCCTTAGTGAGTCACCTCACCGGCCCTCATCAGAAACTCAGACGATAAAAGCAGTCCAGCGTGTTTGCCTAGCTAGCTTCTGTTCTGTTATTCCTCCTTCTCTCCCCATGACCCTGCTTCCTTCTGGCATCATCCCCCCACCCCCACCCCCACCCCCACCTGATCTGGAGAACTCCACTTTCAGCAGCTCTTCGGAGCAAGTCTCCCAACAGTGTGTTCTCTCCATTTCCCTCCATCTAAGAATAACCTTCCTTCTGCTCCTGGCTGTAGTCACTGCACGTAGAATTCTGAGGTAACATTTGTTTATCGTGTTAAAAATACTGTTTCATTTCATTTTGGTGTCTATGGTTGTTGGTGAGAAATCCACAGCCACTAACTCGCTGTTTGCCAGTCAGTAGTACACTGTCTTTGTGTTGTCCGATTCCTGTTTTTTTTGTTTTTCTTCATATTGAAAATGTATCCTATTGCATGTTTCGTGTGTGTGTGTGTGTGTGTGTGTGTGTGTGTGTGTGTGTGTGAAGTGTGACTGTGTGTGTTGTATGCAGCATAAAGTGAGGATGGAGAGACGGCTAAGATGGCTCAGCAGTTGAGAGAGCATACTTCTTTTCCAGAGGCTCAGAGTTTGGTTTCCAGAGCCCACACCAGGGGGTTTACAATTTCCTGTAACTCCAGCTCTAAGGGACCCACCCGGTGTCTCTGGTCTCCTTGGGTACCCATACACACACACACTTAAAAATAAACCTTAAAATGTGTTTTAAAGAATCAGTTTCCTTCCAACATGGTTGTTTGACCAACCCACTAATGTCAATATGTGGTTTCAATTATTATTCCTTTCAAACAGTTCCTAACTATTTTTGGATCTATGGATTGTAAAAGACAGGTGTGCTTATTTTCAAGACATTTGGAGAATTTTCCACATAACTTTTCATTGTGGTTCCTAATTTAATACTGTTGTGGCTATATTATACTCTGTCTTATTTCAATCTTTCAAAATGTATTAAGATTTTTTTATGGTCAAGCATATGGCTTATATTAATCAATAGTCCAGATATATTTGAAAAGAATGTGTGCTTTTCAGTTCGGGGTGGAGGATTCAATAAATGCACAGGTCCGTTACTTTGTGTTATCCATGGCTTTTTAACTGATTCTGTGACTACTGGTGCACCCACTTCCCCGAGGAAGGCGCAGACGCCTCCAGCGGCAGCTGTGTTCATCCAGCTTTTCCTTTCATTTGGTAACTTACACTTCTTGTATTTTGAAACTCTGTTGTTACATGAGTGCACGTTTAGAAACGTTATGTGTTTTTAACATTGGTTGTTTGGCAGTACTGGGGATTAAACCCAGGGCCTCATACATGCTAGGCAAGTGTTCTGCCCTTGTGCTATAGCACAGGACTGCAATGCTGTTTTTAAGTTGAATACCCTTGTGTCATGAATATACATTCCTCATTACTGTAGATCTGCTCCTGTGTCCCCAGGCTACTTTATCAGGTATTTGCAGAGCCCACTTCAGCTTGCCTGTGGCCACTCAGTATTGTGTCTCCTTTCACTCCAGGTCCTTCTAGCATGAGCCTCTTGAAAGCCACATCCAGTCTAGTCTTGCTCTTTCATCCAGTCTGAGGCTGGATATTAGAGTTCCGTTGCCATGCAGCAAAGGAATGTGAATTTAGGAGCCTGTTAACTCTCCGTCCTTTGTCAGAAGTCTGTGCTGATGTACCTGGCTCACTGCCACGGATTCCACAAAGCTGAAATCAAGGTGTTAGCTGCTGGGATTCTCACCTAAGAGAAAGGTATACTTCCAAGTTCATTCTGATTGTTTCCAGAATTCAGTTCCTATGACCATAGGGTTTTTCACTTCCTCACTGGCTGCTAGTTTGAGGCTTCCCTCACCTCAAGGAGGCTGTGCACATGAATCTTCTTCTTGTGGTTACCATAACATAATAGCAACAGAATCTCTCTCTCAACCTTTGAACCTTTTTGACTTCTACCACCAGAGGAGGAAAATGCTTCTATTTTAGTAGTTTCTGCCCACCTGGATAATAATAACCTTATTTTAATATTGATTGATTGGTAATATTGATTATATAAGCAAAGTCTCTAAGGGCCAAAAGCCATAGGCTGCCATTGAATTCTGCTGACTACATCATTCCTGTCTTTAATGTCTTTTTATTTGGAAATAATTTAGAACATTTGTGCATGTGTGTGGTGTATGTGTACATGTCCGTGTGTGTGCGTGTATGTGTGTGTGTGTGTACATGTGTGTGTGTGTACATGCATGTGTCCGGGTACAGAGGCCAGTTGTTGGTATCAGGTGTCTTTCTCGACTGAGCTCCACCTTACTATTGAGACAGTCTCTTCGCTGATCCTAGACTCCATCAATTTGGCTAGGCTGGCTGGCCAGTTAGTGAGCTTCAGGGATCCTGTTGTCCCTGCCCCCTCAGTACTGGGGTTTCCACTTTTAGATGGGTGGTGGGGATCTGAACTCAGATCCTCATGCTTTTTCAGCAGACATTTGACTTACTGAATCATCCCTGTGGCCCCTAATTTATAATTATTTAGGGAAAGCTGAAAAGCATTCATTTCTACACACCTATGGCCTCATTTTTTATTTGTTCTGTGTGTGTGTGTGTGTGTGTGTGTGTGTGCATGTATGTCCATGTTTGTATGCATGGTGTGCATATGATGGTCAGAACACAACCTTGGGCGTTAGTCCTCTCCCTGCACCTTGTTTGAGACAGGGTCTCTTGTTTGCATCTGGGTACTCCAGGATGAATGGCCCGTAGTTCTCTGGATTCTCCCATCTCCACCTTCCATCTTGTTGTAGTAACACTGGGATCACAGCAGACGCATGCTACCAAGTCCAGCTTTCTGTGGGTTCTGGGATTAGAACGCAGGTCCTCAGGTTTGTGTGGCAAGCACTCCAACCACTGAGATATCTCCCAGCCCTGTTGTTGTTTTTGTTTGTTTGCTTTCAGCCAAGGATAATTTTGTTTGTTTTGTTCTTGAGATAGCCCAGGCTGGCCTGGAACAAAGGCTCCTCCAGTTTCAGTCCCTCACCTTCTGGTATTACAGCCACGTGTCACCACATCTGGCAACACTTTCCTTAATATGAACGCTTTATGGAGCTGTCGTACATGACCGAAGCCAGGACCCTTGCACGGGGTAGGGGTGGGGGCAGTAGAGCGACGATCCATCCTCTCTCACCAGGTCTCACCGACGTCTGACAGCTCGTTGTGGTTGGCAATCGTTCTTCCGGTTTCTTTGTTTGTTTGCTTGTTGTCTCTTACGACACAGACAACTCGGAGAACACCAGCGACATCTTTCATAAAATTTTTCTGAGTCTAGGTTTCTCTGATGCTGCCTCACGGTGAGGCTAAGGTGATTTACTTTTAGCAAGAACAGCACAGAAGTGATCATCATGCCCTTTCTCCCGTGGAGTCCACAGACCTGTGTCTTATCACCGGTGAGGTTGATCCAAAAAAAAAATCCTAGGTAATGTGGTATTTCCAGAGCTTCTCAACTTTGGAGTTACTGTTATAGTCTCTGTAAATTGACAGATAGTTTGTAGGAATCATTTCAAATGCTCTGTTTTCATTCTACTTTCACCTTCTAAACTGAACATTTATTGTGGCTTCTGCCTGCAGCTGCTACTGTAACTTTCCACATTAGTTACTTTCTGTTGCTCCTTCTTTCCGCATTTATTTTTGGAATTACACTATGAAGAAGAGCTACCATTTTTTTTTCTTCATTTACTTACTCTGTCATTTATTTTCACCAGTATAATTTTAGGTACTTTATTCTGTGGCCTTTACAGATTTCTATGAGTTCAAGGCTAGCCTGACCTACACAGTGAGACCCAGCCCAGCCAAGGCTACATACTGAGATCCTGCCTCAAAGGAAACAAAACAGAAAGAAAGAGATTAGTAGGTTATTTATTTTATCTGTATGAGCTCTTTGCCTGCATGTAGGTTCGGGTACCAAATTCATGTGGTGCCCGCAGAGGTCAGAAGAGGGCACTGGATCTCCTGGAACTGGAGTTCAGGATGGTAGTGAGCTACTATGTGGGTGCTGGGAACTGAACTCAGGTCCTCTGCAAGAGCAACAAGTGCTCTTAACCTCTGAGTCATCTCTCCAGTCCCTTTTATTTTTATTTTTATTTTTAAATGATTTATTTACTTTTACTTGTGTGTGTGTGTGTGTGTGTGTGTGTGTGTGTGTGTGTGTGTGTGTTCAGGTATCCATGGAGGCCAGAAGACATCGAGACCCCTGGAACTTGTGAGCTACCTAACGTGGATGCTGGGAACCAAACCAAAATGTTCTTAACTTCTGAGACATCTCTCCACCCTGTAAGAAACTTTAAAAAGAGAGTTTGCCATTACCTGAAATATTGCATTTATTTTTCTTTTCTAAACCTAACTCCATACGTATAACTGTTTCACCTATTTCTTCTCATAAAAATGAGTATAAAGCAACATTTTCTCAAACCCAGGGCTATTTAGGGACTGCAAAAACAGAGGAATGAATGCTGCTCAGAAAAGGAAACCCTGAAAACCTTTTGCAAGTACACACAGCATAGGACAAGAGCTTTATTAAGGGAGAAAAGGGTCATGTACAGTGCCTGAGATTAAGGAGAAACAGCTGCTTGGCACAAAGGACTTGACTTTAATTGTGTGGAAGATAACAGGCCCCAGTTGATCTCTGAAAGATTTAGAAACAAAAGAGCTCCAGGGAAAACAGGTAATGACAGCAGAACAGGGCAGCGAGGAGCCTCCAACCTAAGTTACCCTCAGACATGTTGTCTACAAACCCAGAAAACACTTCAATTAACATTTTCTAAATCTGCCTTCCAGCTTTATTAAAGAAGCTATAAATATATCAGTGTTCAAAATAGTCTCCAATAAAACTTTAATTTCTTCATAAACAGACTTTATGTCCTGTGTTCTTTGACATAAAATTTTCATCATTTATGTATCAGAAGTTCTGGGTTTTCTTTTTTTCTTTTTTCTTTTTGACAGAGTTTCTCTGCGTAGCCCTGGCTGATCACTCCGTGGACCAGGCTGTCCTCAAATGCAGAGATCCAACTATCTCTGCCTCCCGAATGCTAAGATTAAAGGCGTGGGCCACCACTGTCCTACGTGAAGTCCTGGAAATTTAAATCTGAATATAAGCTCAGAGCTTTAGACGTTTTCTCATAAAATTTCATATTTTTCTGAAATCTTTTCTTTATTTTTCATTCCAACTTGGCTGCTTAACTCAGGGTCTTGTGCATGCTGGGCAAACACGCTATCCCCAGCTCTTGGCTTTTTGCCATAGGGTCTATATCTTAGTTAGCTTTCTATTGCTGTGATAAAAATCGATGGCCAAAAGCAATCTGGGGAGGAAAGGGTTTATTTAGCCTACATATTCTGAGTCACAGTCCATTAAGCGAAGGCAGGAACTCAAACCAAGTAAGAATCCGGAGGCAGGAGCTGATACAGAAGCGACAGAGGAGTGCTGCTTACTGGCTTGCTCTTCATGGCTCATTCAGCCCACAGCTTGGGCAGTGCCACCTGCCCGAGGGTAACACCACTCACAGTTGTGCTGGACCCTCCCACATCAATCACTAATTTGCCTACAGCCTGATCTTATGGAAGCATTTTCTCAATTGAACTTCCTTCCGCTCAGATGACTCTAGCTTGTGTCACGGTGACATAAAACTAGCCAGTATACGTTCATTGTGTAGCTTAGGTTGTCCTTGAACTCCTGATCTTCCCATATACTGAGGTTACAAGTGTACTACCCCAGCAGCAATTTTCACTGTCTTGACTGTCTGAGGCTTCTGCGAAGGCTTTGTGAGGTATTAGGTCTCTGTGGCAATGTCTCAACTCAGTCCAGGAAAGCAGCCACCACAACATGCAAAGGAGTGAGCAAGGCTGTGCTCCAATAATACTTTGTTTACAAAAGCAGGAGGTGGGCTAGGTTTGACCTGCTAGCTAATATAGTTTACTGACTCCTGGCCAAAATGTCAAATCCAATGCCTTAGGCTTACATCTCAGCAGGGCATTTTGTCTTCTGTCTGTGTCAAGTCATCTACGGTTCCCTAACCTTAAGATTAGATCTGTAAGAATGAGATGTTAGAATTCAGCTGCTCCTCAGGCCACAGTACCTTGTAGCAGCTCTTCTCCTTTCACAGATACCAACAGGGACCCACCAAGACATCGTCTGTGAACCTCTAGCTAACGGACTTTCAGTGCCAGGATCTCCCATCCAGAGAAGTCAGTTCCCAGCAAAGCAAGCATTGGTGGTCATACGTCCTATTGCCCACTCTTCTCCCTGTCTCATGCCTGTGAACCAGAAAGCCTGACTACACACTTGAGCTATGAAATTTTCCCAAAAAGGTATAAAAAATGACTCACACTTCTGCCACATGGGCTCTCTGATTCTTCTCTTCAGAGACCCTGACACACTGTGTGTCCCTGGTGCTGGGGCATGACTTCTCAAAGTCCCTGCTAAAATGTTGTCTATCTGGCTGTCCATGGCATTAAATAAATCTTGTGGCCTCAAGGAAAAATCCCTGTCTGTGTCCTATATTGTATCTAAGACCTTTCAAGGCCTAGTCACAAAGTTCTTTCATTTCCCAGATTCTATTCTCCATCCTATTTTCAAGACTTGGCATATGCAGACTCTTCACCAGAAAAGGCCTCTTACCTTCATTCCACCTTTTCCTCAGTCCTGCCTGACTGTACAAAACAGCCAGTGGTTCTCAACTTTCCTAATGCTGCGGCCCCTTAATGCAGTTCCTTGTGTTGTGGTGACCCCCAACCATAAAATTATTTTTGTTGCTACTTCATAACTGTAATTTTGCTACTGCTATGAATTGTAATGTAAATATCTGATATGCGGATGGTCTTAGGCAACCCCTGTGAAAAGGTTGTTTGACTCCCAAAGGGATCGTGACCCACAAGTTGAGTAATACTGTAATATCAAACTACTTTGAACTCATTCTGGGTCATACTCAAATATGGCATAGCCAGACACCAGCTCCTGCACGTCTCCATCATCTGTGTGAGGCAAATCCTTCCTGGAAAGCAAGAGCCTTCTCAGAACTGGATATTCTGCAAAGATAAGTAGACATTTGCTTTAGTGACCTCTTCTTGCTCAAATCCTCATAGTTAATTTTGCATTTATAATTCCATATTTCTTACCTATAGAAAGCTTACAAAGTCATGTAAGCTTCGGGATCTATGAAAGCTGGACCTGCCCCTGGACTCACCACAAAGCCTGACACAAAGTTTTTATTGCCCAAATCACCTGTCCCTTGATATCCTACCCACTCTCTCCCCTTCCCCTAGTTGTGTGATTGGTCAATAGGCTTCATTCAATTATTCTGATTTTGTTTAGGGATAAAAATTTCCTTGGGACAAATGTGTAAAATGATTATATTCCTACATCTCTCTCCTATTCAGAGAGTTAACTTCTTAAGAGGAGTCCCTTTCCAACTTCAGGGCCCATCCTTCTGTCCAGCCTCTGGCCGACATCTTCCCCATCTTTTCTCTCTCTTCTGCTTCCACTCTTTTTAAAATGTACTTATTTGCTCACAATTTCATACATATATAATGTACTCTGATCATATTGATCTCCCTCAATCAGGTATAGAAAAATAAAGTTGTATTGGGGAATTTTTGTATACAACTTGATTGGATTTCTTTTGTCTTGTCTTTGTGGCGCTGTCTTTGGACGCTAGGCAAGTGCTTTGCCACTGGGCTATAGTGTCAACCTCTTAGATATGGTGTGTATGTGTGTGTGTGTGTATGTATTCATGTGTGTGAGTGCTTGTGCATTGTGTGCACGTGTGTGTGGAGTCCAGAGGCTGACACTAGATGTCGTCCTCAATTGCTCCTCTGTATTAGTCTTTGAGTTAGGGTCTCTCCCTGAGTGCGATCTCATCTACTTAGCTAGTCTGGCTGACCAATGGGAGCTGCCCTCTCCATCTTCCCAGTGTTAGAAGTATAGATGCATGTTGTAGCACCCACTTTCCATGTGGGTGCTGGGGATCCAAACTCAGGATTACTCCTATATAACAAATAACCAACTGAGCTATCTCCTCTACCCCTAGACTTGAGATTTTTAAAAATCAATAAAATAAACCTTTTTTATGATTGTGCATGTTAATGAAATTTTATGGCTACTTTTTGCTTTGTTTTGTTTTGTTTTTGTGACAGGCCTCCTTATGTAGCCTTGGCTGGGCTAGAACTCACTGTGTAGACCAGGCTTGCTCACCACTCAGAGTTCCACTTGCCTCTGCACTCTCAGTGCTGGGACTAAAGGCGAGAGCACCACCACACCTGCCTCATGGCTACTTGCTATATCTTAAACATCATAACTTCTAGTCTGTTCCTTCTCCTCTCATGTGGCATATTCTACAAGCCAATTGGCAGGGAATGGGTCCCCATTCTCCGCACATGGCCACATATGTTTTAGTTAGGAGTTTCATCACTGTGATAAAGCACTACGGGCATACATGACCTGGGAGGAATGGGTTTGCTTCAGCTTACAACTCCCAAGCAGTATCTAACTTTCTGTTAATCTTATCCAGCGAATTTTCTTTTTTTTTTCTCTTTCTTTTCTTTAAATTTATTTTTGCAAGATCTTACTATGTAGCGTTGGCTGGCCTGGAATTCACTATGTAGACATTGTTGGTAAATTTACCAGGAATACCTTCCATGTACAGATACAAAAATATAAGTCCTTAATTTGGAATTTTATATTTAATGAGGGTGTGGAATGCAAGCTGTCCCTCAACTATGATGAATAACCCTTTCAAACCAATGTACCTTTCAGAGACACTTTTCTTAGCTTAAGAACAAAGTGCTAATAGCTGGCTCTTGCACTCATTTGAAAGGGGTTTAATAGTAAAACTGAGTTCCCTGTGTGGCAGCAGAATCAGAAGGTTGTGAGGCGCTCACGATGGGATGCCCACGTGAGATTCGCCTTTTAAATATGTTTGGTTTATTCATACAAACCTTCCTTACAATGCCATGTTATTATAAAGAATATGGAAGTCTCTTGAAAACAGGCTTCCCAAAGGGGGATGGAGGAGCCGGGAAGAGGTAGGCCAGGAAATGCTGCAGGGTTCCACTGGGGAATCCTCTCCAGTGAGGGCACACTGGAGCAAGCATCCACCAGGAGGCCCTTCAGCTGAGGCAGGCCAGCAGATCGGCACCGCTGGACATTTCATAAGGTCCTGGAGAGTGTTGGCCAGTAGCTAACAAGCAGGCTGAAGTGAATTCAGCAACAGGGCCAGGAAACTCAATGGTTGCCGAAACCAGAGTCACATAATGGCCATTCTCGATATCCTGTTGCCAGAGGGGATCAGCGCAGAGGTTCAAGACGACATGTATCAGAACCTGGCAATCGGCTCCTAGGGCTACCTCCAAAGTTCCAGTCTGTGTATTGTTCCCAAGAGCATTAGCTTTGTGCTATCTGGTCTCATAGGTTAGAGTTCTTTTTTTAACAGACGAGAGCTCCCTGGATGATTCATCGACTTAGAGTCTGCTGAGGGCTTGGCTTATCCGGGAGCTGCAGTACAAGTAGCTGCTCCTTATCTTGCAAGCGTTACATTCTTCCAAGTCACACACAGTGGGTTTGACTTATGTCCCTAACACCCTGTTCTCCTCCAACTAGACATCATCCCAAAGTACTCAGACTTCAGCAAGGCTGGGGAAGGAAGACAAGACAGAGGGCTTAGGAACCCATTAAAAACAACTTCCTGCTGGGCTTTCTTATGGGACTGTCTTTGTCCTCCAGAGCCTCTCCAGTGTGAGGACCAAGGAGGAGCTGTCAGTAGCTCAGTTACCCTGAAGGAGATGAAGATGCAAGGATGCTTGGCCTGCCTTCAAGACAGGCCGCCTCTCTTCAGATGGTTGTCAGTCAGTGTGAATTTCCACATCCCTCTGAGGAGCCACAGCTTTTCTATACAGGAGGAAACTGGGAGCAGCTTCCAGGGAAGACAGAGCTTAAGTCTGGAGACTCCAGTACACCGGTAGACAGATACAGCCTGTACTTTGATGTGTCGTCTCTGGGACGCCCCACTGGCTCAGGAACTTTACTTCATCCACATCTGCCCTCCAAAGCAGATGCTGATGAGAAGAAGGTGGGCAGCTCAGAGAGATTTCCAAGGGGAATTCCCAGATGTGAGCTGTGAGGAGAGATGAAGAGCAGCCCCACTGCTGCCGAGCTCAGGGACAATGGTGCTCACGCTCTCCTGACACGTGCGGCCGGGAAGTTTTGAACTAAGAATCCTGAAGTAGGAATACGTGATACAATTCCACCCTTTCTTCCATTGCCTGTCCTCCTAGGCTGAATGACCTTACTTTCCCAAGTCATACCTGACTCGTGCATGGGAGGTAACTGATGTAAGCGCAGAGCAATTAAATAGAGCTTGGCTTGTAGGCCTGATGCATCTGCTAAAATGCGTCTACAAAGCCGGCAACGAGAAGAGCAAAATACGGAGCCCTTTGCTTCTAGGTATTATGAAGAGTTGTTTCAGGAAAGGCTATGGGGAAGACCTTACAGGGCCTGGCTGCGGATAAGCCAGTAGGCAGGTCAGAGAACAGGAAAAGAGGAGGCTCTTCTGGACAGTGTGTGCAGGCAGATTTCTAAGTGGCTCCTCTGGTACTTTACATTCATAACACACTAAAGTGAATATATATGTATGTGTGTGTGTGTGTGTGTGTGTGTGTGTGTGTGTGTGTGTATACATACATACACATAAATATATACACACACACATACTATATATATACACACACACATATATTTTGTTGTTTTGTATTTTTCGAGACAGGGATTCTCTATGGTAACTCTGGCTGTCCTGGAACTCACTCTGTAGACCAGGTTGGTCTCAAACTCAGAGACCTGCCTGCCTCTGCCTCCCAAGTGCTGGGATTAAAGGCGTGCACCACCAAAGCCCAGCTCAAGTGGATATTTTAAACTATGTTTAAACTTGTAATCTTGATACCCAAGACACCCATAAGTGGCCCAAACATTTCCAGCCTTATTTTCTATTACTAACTTTGTCTAAACATATGATGAATGACTCATCCAAGGACTGATCAATATATTTCAGACACTGCCTTTCACTCTGAAGAGTCTTAGAGACTTATCTAATCTGCTGTTGGGGTAATCTCCCTGTCTTACAGTGGCTTGATACAGTCCATTGGTTAAACTTCTGACATGTTTTTGTGAAAATGTAGGCCCCACGAGGGCAGGAACTGGGTCTCTTTCTCACTGAGCATCTTCAGTGCCATCACTGTCCAACATAGACTAGACACCCAATTCATGTTTATTGAATAACCGAGTAAGTCAAAGAATGCCCTGAATACAGGAAATGTACAGAATCAAGATAGCCAGAGAGTGAGTGGCAGGTGAGAGGAGAAGAACACCGGGAGAGAGGGCAAGAACAGAGGCCGATACTGCATCCTGAGCCCTAAGGATGAACCGGCCTTATGGGAATTCCTTTACAGAGAATATGTTCAGAGCTAAGGCGTGGAAGAATTGGGAGAGGCATGGGAGAATGCAGACATGACGGGAACTTGAGGACAGATTGAGCTGGATGAGGCCTGAGGCAGAGAGCTGAGCAGGGGAGTCAGGGGCTATGAAAATAAACCAGAGGAAACCAACTCACCAACGCCACATGCCAGGGCAGTCTATTGCTCCTGGTGAATGGAGGGAGAGTGACCCTGACATGCCTGGCCTGGGAAATGTGCACAGAGGTGAGGACGGCAGCAGCAGCAGAAGCACAGGAAGGGGGTGGGCATGAAAAGACAGGGTACCAAATCACCAGGAACATTTGCTCAGTAAAAAACAATGCTGGAGTGTCAAGAAGATCTAGACAATTCCACATAAGCAGTCCACCTCTGAGGACACACTGAGCTCACTTCCACTATGCTGGCTCCTTCCGTTCAACTCATGTCCCCACAGTCAGTTCCATAAGCAGGACTGGGTTAGGCTTGGCCTCGGGGTAACTCTGTCCCAACTGCTGGCAATAGTCAGCCTTGACCATAGCCAAGACACTTAGCAACTGTCATTGGGAACGCTGAGGGCATGAGAGAGAAGTGCCTTTTGTACTGAACGTTGCCTGCACCAACTACTAAGTCTGCCTTGGTGACAGCCATAGTTGATCGCTTTCCTCAGCACAGATTATTCTTTGCCCATTCTCTTCAGGACTAGGCCCTGCACAGTCTTCAGGTTCAGGTGAAGTCATTTCCTGAGCAGACCTACATCTGATAGATCTGAGTTCAGTACAGCATTCGTGAGAATAGTATTAAATATAGCGATGAACCTGTCAAAATTTATTACAATCACTTCCTGCAAACAATATTATTAATAATGAGTTGGTGCTAGCCAGGCATAATGCCATGTTCAAAGAGCAGCTCTTCCCTTCTCCCCTGAGGTCCTTGCACTTATGAAAACGACCCATGAATACTAAGTGTGAAGTAAGAGACATTTCGGGAAAGCCTCTGTTTTTGCTGCTCCAGTCTCTTCTGATTTGGTCTCTTGCTTTCATGTGACCCCTCCTGGCTTTCTGGCCGTCTTTTCCTCTGCTTTTGTCTATTGGTCTCTTCCTTTTGTCTTAGTGATATTCAACATGCTCCCAGATTCCAGCGTTTACTGAAATCAAGCTTCATTGTTTTGTTTTTTCCTTTCCTGACAATTTGATTCAAAGAGCCCAGAGAGGAGTCTTGTTTCCTCATGTATTGATATAACTGCTTCCCAACCAAATTCTGGGATCTGGGACCTGAAGCAAGAGGTACTTGAGCGTTGACAGCCAGCACTCACTGCAGGCAACTCAATAGATCCGGGCCCCTAGTCTGTCCTGTGAATATCATCTGCTCCCATTCCCACCTACAGAATCAATGCGGTTTTCAGGGTGCCAAGTGCAACAGATATCAGGCACACAGCTCTTTAAACAGACTTTATTCTTAGGCTGGGAATATAGGCCAATGAGAAGAGTCCTTTCCTAGCATACATGAATCCCTGAGTTCAAGTCTTAAAACCAAGTAAGCTAGGTACATGGGTACCCACAGGTAATCCCAGTTTGTGGGAAGTAGAAGCAGGAGGATCAGAAGTTCAACTCCATCCTTGACTACATGAGAGTCTGAAGCCAGACTGGGCTACATGAGACTCCATCTCAAACTACAAAACAATTTTTAAAAAAGAACCTTCATTCTTTATCTTATGTCATCTTCGCACATATTTTCAAGGCAAGTGATACTATTTTTTTTATTTTATATAAAACAACTCCCCAGTCAGTCATCTAGTAATTGCCAGATAGGAGACTCCAAGAAGCCCACCCATCTCCATAATATGTGGTCATTGTGTCACATCAAAAATAAATACGCACCAGATGGTGGTGACACATGCCTTTAATCCAAGCACTTGGGAGGGAGAGGCAGGTGGATTGCTATGAGTCTGAGGCCAGCCTGGTCTACAGAGTGAGTTCCAGGACAGCCAGAGTTACAACAGAGAAACCCTGTCTTGAAAAACAAAAAAAAAAAAAAAAAGAAAAAAAAAGAAATAAATAAAATTTATTCATCACATTACAAAAATACAATTACAAATAAGAATTTTTACAAAAATAAACATTACGAAATTAAGAATTACAAAAATAAGAATGAGTCTGAGAACTCTTTCAAGCAACCACACGGGATCTACTCTAAGAGCCTAGACAGCTTTGGGAAAGCAGTAACGCAGTTCAACCCTTCCTAGACCTCTCCTGCCCCCCACCTCCTACCTCTCCCTTCCTCCAGATAGACTATGCAGAAGCATCTTTTGGAAGTCAGCAGCTGCTCACAAGTTTACATTTAAATGATTGATCTTCTGTCCAGGCAGCACCTGGAAATGGCTTTCAAGATCTCACCATCACCCCTGTGTGACATCATATATTATTTTGGTTTTGTTCATGGTTCTTCGCCTTTAAACCCCCTTCTCAGGGGAGCTTCTGTAAGCTAAAGTTTTCTACCCCGTGGAGGGCTACAGCAACTCTAATCTTCCCCCCACTCTCCTGCCTTCAATTCATCACAATTACAGTCTCTGACTTACGGTGTCTGACAAGAGGTCATCAGACCCTCCTCATTCCAAAAGACTCCAGGAGGAAGGAATGTTGTAGAGAGGGCAAGAAGCACGTGGATATGCAGGCCTTGCTGGGCTCCCAATCTGTGGATGCACAGCATGTCCAGGCAATGAAGTCTCCATGCAAGGCCAAAGGATGGGTTTAGAGAGCTTTAGGAACTGGAACACATGCATCTTGAAGGATGGCAAGCCTGCAGACAGCACAGAAGGTCTGTCCCTTTGCCCATATCTTCATGTATGTATTCATTTCTTCATCTACATCCACTGTCATATTCTCTATGATAAAGTGTGACTTTGAATGTCCCTCTAAGTTCTGTGAGCTGCTGGCACCAATTAATCGAACATAAGCAGAGGACTGTGGGAGCCTCCATTTGTAGCTGATTCATCAGAACCACAACTGAAACAACCTAGGACTTGTAACTGGCATTCTAAGTGTGCAAGCGATGGGGTCTTTGAAGTGAGCCTTCAACCTCTGTCATGAGGTGCTGTCTCCAGGCTGTCTCACAGTGAGAGGGCGCTACTGCAGAATTGCATACATGCTTGTAGCAAGAACTGCTTACATGCTTTAGGGTCACAGGAATCTTCCATGTCGTTTGTATATAACAACCCTGCCTGGACTATCCCCAAAACCTTGGACAAGCATTCAGATGCCTGGTCTTGTCCTTCTTCAATCCACCCCTCACGTTGCCACCAGTACTGTTTCAGAACTGTAGACTCTCTTCACGTCCTTCCCCTCTTAAAACCACTTAATGGCTCCTGCTATGCAGTGGTTCTCAACCCTCCTAATGCTGTGACCCTTTGATACAGTTCCTTACATCATGGTGACCTCCAACCATAAAATTATTTTCATTGCTACTTCCTAACTGGAATTTTGCTACTGTTATGAATCATAATGTAATATCTGATACGCAGAAGGTCTCAGATGACTCCAGTGAAAGGGTCATTTGACCCCCAGCGGGGTCATGACCCACAGGTTAAGAGCTGCTGAGCTATGTATGGGCTAACTTGTGTCCCTCCCAAATTGTGTATAAACAACCAAACTTTAGTATCTTAGAAGATGCCAGCATTGAAAGAGTGGGTAACTAAAAGGATAATTAAGTTAAAAAGGGGTCATAAGAGTGAATGCTGCCCCACTCTGACTGATGTCTTTATAAGGAAGAAAATACAGACATGGAGAGTCACGGAGCGAAGGCCGTATGAAGACACAGGGGAAACACAGCCCTCCATAGATCCAAGAGAGCGGCTCTGAAGAAACCAAACCTGCCAGCAAATTCTCACACTGCTGAGAACAGACTTTCTCCTGTTGAAGCCACCTACCTAGTCTATGATGCTTTGCTCTGGTGGCCCTTGTTAAGCTTCCAGTGACTACAGCATAAGCTTAGCCTGCATTCGGAACCTTCCAGACTGCCTCCAGCTTTGCTAGTGGCATCTCCAGCTCCTCCCCATCTTCCTTCACACCTTCTGAAACACTTTGTCTCAGCTCCTATGGTGCTCTTGCCTGCTTCTCACTCTAACCTCTAACTCTCAGCCTCTACTGCCCTCAGCCAGGCAGCATGAGCTTTCCCTGCTCCGCTGTGTGGAGCTCTGAAAGGCAGACTGTCTGATTCAGCTGCCTGTCCCCAGATTCCATCTCAAGGCACAGAACAGGCACATGTCCGTACACATCTGTCAAGCCGAGCTAAGGCTGGCAGACAGGAAGATGGAAGGGAGACCAGTCTCTGCCTTCTCTTTCCTCACAGATGAAGAGCCTCTGATCCTCATGTCAGCACCTCAAGTTAGCACCTTGTCTCACCTCAAATTTAAGAGACGGCCGGCCCTGTGGAAATCAGGACATTGAGAAAATGACTTAGGAATCCAGCTGTCTCCGCCATGTCCTTTCTCCCGTGGTGCCCAGTCTCTTATTCGTCGGCTTCTTCAGATTCCAGTTCTGCCTCAATGTGGGCACTGCCACCAGACTTCACTCTAATCCTGGAGGAGGCAGGGATTCTCTCTCCCGGTCTGGTTTTCCTCTGCCGGACACTGGTTCTCTTATTCAATTAAAGCAACGACAACCGCAACCTCGGTCCATGTGACCAGCGTGGAAAGTCATGGCGCCTTCAGTCTTACATGGCTGCATTTCACAGCCCGAGTGGAAAATTAACCGTTCCTTCAGAAAAGGCTCTCAGCAGCATTCTTGGTCCCAAGGCTGCTCCTGCACCACCTGCTCCTGTCAGGGGAAAGAGGGGCTGTGATTATCCCGTCCTCATGCACGTTCTCCCATCACTGCTGCCAGCCCCACACATCTACTGTGGCTACGGGGTGGCCGTGGATTCTTTCTAGATTTATCGGCTATAACACATGTTACAGGATGCTGACAAAGGTCTGTTCACAAATGTTCATACATGTTATCAAAGCAGAACCTGGGCCCGACACAGATGTCCAGTCAGTTGGTGCCAAGGGAAACAGTCTGTTTATGAATCTAATAAAAGCTCAGCAACAGAAAAGAGCAAGTGTTTCGACATGAGTAAACCTCAAAAACAGCAAGCTGAGCCAAAGAAGCCAGACCCAGAAACAGGCAGCGCAGGTTCCGTTTAGTAGAAACTTCACAAAAGACGCACCTGTACTGGTTGCCTGGCTGTGTGCAAGAGGTAGACTAGGAGGCCATAAGCAGAGATGTGAGTAATGGAAAAATCTGGAGAATGAATGGTAGTGACTTCACAGATCTATGCATTCGTCAAGTCTCTAAAACACGCACTTGAATAGGGGCAGAGCAGTTGTTTACATTATATCCATAAAAGGGTAGTGCTAAGTCGCTGTGATGACATTTCAGGATAAAGCCCAGGAGTCTCAGGATCGTTCCCCAGGATCTGGCTGTGCCGCTCATTCCTCAGTGCGCCTGTCTCCTCTACAGTACTCTTTGCAGTTCCTCAACACTTCTAAGCTGCTTCCGCCTGTGTCTTTACAGGAGCTACTCCTGTTGCCCTTCAGAGTTCACCAGGCAAGAAGCTTTTTTCCTAATTCAGCCCCCAAATGCTAGAGAATCAGAAGCATCTGCGCTGTCTCCTCTGGGCAAAATGCAATAACCACCCTCCCGTTTTCTTTAACAGGCCGCGAATATTCTCCACTTAAAATTGTCTTGTACATTGACTCCTTTACATAGTGGAAACTCTTAATGCAAGTGTGAAAGAAACTTCTTCCATAGAAATAAACACTGGCTATTTCCAAGCAAACATTTGGAGAATGGCGATTAATCCAAAGCTCCTTCGTTGCTTACCGTGTGCTCTAGGCTGAGCTACCATTCTTTACCTCCTGGTCAGAGCAGAGCCATCACAATTTCAGAGGGAAGCTGAAGTCTGGGACAGTGATGGTCCAGAAAATTCTCCCTTTCTCAAGCATCTTGAACATTATTCTCAAGCATTTTTCTAATTATGAACAGCTTTCCTGCTAATTATTAAATCCATATGTATTTCAAAGGAAATTGGATCCTGGTTTGCTTCATTCACACTCAATCCATCACAGTTTTACTTTCAAGAGCTATTTGATGTTCAAGAAGCCATTAGAACCCCATAATGCCTATTTCTGAGAACAAGGGTATGGGCAGAATTAAGCAAAACCAAATGCCAACAAAATCCTCAGAGATTAAGTAGAATCTTAATGAGGAGAATTATGCCACACTATTCACCGTCCGGCTCCTCAGACCCCAAGGACGTCTGTATGACTGCAGAGACCTCACATCTTCAGTCCACACTTTCCCCCAGGGGACTGTGGGAAGATGAGAGAAGGAGTAGTTTGTCAGGGCAGAAATGTTTGACATTCTGTTTCCAGCAGTATTACAGTCTAGAATTTCTGAAGACGTTTTTATATGAAACATCTAATATCACTGAGCAAAGTATCATCAACATGATTTTAAGTGCACATTGAACTCTTAAGAAACTAATGTCTAGGATCTCTCCCCACCCCCTCCTTCTCCCCTCCTAACTAAAATTCTAAAAATACAAAAGGAGATAAAACTAGGAGGAAACCAGGAGTTGATCCTATGACGGGGTAGTAGAAGACGGATCTTAACGATGCAGGACCTGCTGTCCGGCCGACCCTTGGGTATTCACTTCTGTATTTGATATTCGTGATGGCTGATCTTGATTGTCAGTTTGATGGGATTTAGTTTACCGTGAAAAGGAACTTTCAGTAAGTCTGTGAGGGAGTTTCTAGGTTAGGTTAATTGAAGTGGGAAGACCCACCCTAAACGGAAGTGGTGCCACTCCCTGGGTTCCTGGACCCTGCAGGAAAAAAAGGAAAAAACTAGGTGAGCAGCAGGATTCACTGATCTCTGCTGCCTGGCTGTGGATATGGTATGCCCAGCTGCTTGGCGTCCTGTGCTGTAACTTCCTCCCCAAGATGGACGATAGCCCCTGAACTGAGACCAGAATAAACCCTTCCTCCCCTTGGTAGCTTTTGTCAGATATTCTATTATAGCAACAGGAAAAGTATAACATGTAAGCTAGACAATCCAGAACAATAATCTCTCTGCTTACCATGCGTTCAGGGAGGCAATATCCTCTCCTTAATCATCCCAAGACCAGGTGACCAGGAACCATTCCCAGAGCTTAGAAATTGCTCAAGCTATTCGAAGTAGCCAACTAAGACATCCTGCCCTGCCTTGTTTTTAAAGGCTCTGCCCTAACATTTTCCCCTTGCTCCTGTTTTCTGCACCCTGAGCACCCTGTGTATTTTCAGGGGCTCCTG
Source organism: Cricetomys ansorgei (assembly GCA_026225945.1). Taxonomy (NCBI): domain Eukaryota; kingdom Metazoa; phylum Chordata; class Mammalia; order Rodentia; family Nesomyidae; genus Cricetomys; species Cricetomys ansorgei. Next base: position 5,241,798 of record JAMJFZ010002117.1, read on the forward strand.
TTTCTAAGACCATTGTTTCCCTGACCCTCTCATTTGTCTTCTCTTGGGCTGCACCTGGATACCCATCAAATTAAAAAAAAAATCCAAAACATGCTCTAACACCCCATATCCAGTGTGATTTTAACCAACTCACTGAGCTCATTACTAGTGAAGGGAAAACACACTGAACATATCAAGAAATATTGAACATATTGTATAGTATAAGTCATATTGATAAATCATTTTTATGTGCTAATTTCCCTATTTTTCCAGACTTTATGGCCCCTCTCTATTATGCAATTTTAATAATAATAAGATAGATCTGCTGGTACTGGCATGGAAAAACCACAATTTATTAACCGAAGAGAGTATTGAGTAAAATGTATCTTATGATGACAGTCTCGTAAAAAGAGAAAATGCAATGTGTGTGTATTTTGTATGTACATAATAAAATTCTGGCAGAGTTTCGTTTCTTATTTCTGTATATTGTTCCATTTTTATGAGTCTTTATTTTCCTTATAATCAGAAAAACAATAAAAATTTCTAGTTGGAAAAATCCTGACTAAGCAATACGCAAGACCGCATTTGGGACTGAGTGAGGGTGTGTACTCGCTGTAAACTGGCCAATGCTGTGTCCCAAGCTGTCTCTTTGGGTGCTTGAACAGAGGCAGAAGAAGGGAGAGAGGTACTAATGTGGGTGAAAGACCTATGGTTTTCATGGGAAAGAGTTACGGAAGGGAGAGCGTGCTCTTTTTCTCACCTAGTCGTAGTAGAGCCAGAGTATAAAAAACATAGACCTACCTGGGAAGCATATGGCATTACCAGGGTATTAGATTATCAGATGATGATGAAGAAGATTCTCTTCATCTTCTTCCCCCTATTCTTCCTTCTTTCATTTCTTTCTTCCATCTAAATGCATCTTGGTGGAAGGTAGAGGAGACACAACTGGTCTGAACCCTTCATTCTACTTTAAATTTTCAGATCCAGACTCAGAGCCAGGCAAATATTAGCGGATGAAAAAAAATGAGAGAGCAGGGTATTTCTTCATGGCCCGGCGACCAGCTCAGCTCTGTCTGTGCGGTCAGCAAACACTGTCTGGCATGGAGGTCTGTAAGGACTTTTCATCCCGTTGCATGGGATCCATGAGGCTTGCTACCCCATCCCAAGCAACCCCTTATTAAAGGTGAGGATTTATTTTACAGTCATACACACCAGATCTATTTGTAATTTTACAGCTTAGATTTTTTGTTTGTTTGTTTTGTTTTTCGAAACAGGGTTTCTCTGTTGTAACTCTGGCTGTTCTGGAATTCACTGTGTAAATCAGACTGGCCTCAAACTCACAGAGATCCCCCTGTCTTTGCCTCCTAAGTGCTGCGATTAAAGGCATGCGCCACCACTGCCAGGCTTACAGTTTAGAATTTAAAAATAATAATCTCCCATCTTCCTAAATTCTCTGTGTATATTCCTGGGCAACTTCTCTGGGGGTTTTAGTCCATGTGTCAAGCCATAAATATACTCAATGAGGTTCATTGTCTAGATAAAGATACAATTTCTATGATAACAATACCAGGTACGTGTTCTCCCTCCCTCTCTCTCTCTCTTTCTCTCTCTCTCTCTCTTTCTCTCTCTCTCTCTCTGCATGTGTGTGTGTGTTATAATCTACAAATTTAAGATTATTTTTTGAGACAGGATCTCACTATGTAATCTGGGCCACCCGAGAGCCCAGTGATAGACCAGGGTAACCTCTAACTCACAGATACACCTGTCTCTGCCTCTTGTGTTCTGGGATTACAAGTGTGTGCCACCACACCCAGCTTTAGTTTTAATTTTGTTAGTTTCATGTAGCCCAGGTGTGATTCAAATTTGCTAGGTTGCCAAGGCTAGCTTTGAATTCTTGTTGATCCTGCTTCTGCCTTCAAGTGCTAAGATTACAGATGTGAGCGACCATGTCCAGATACAGAGGTCAGCTGTTGGACAGTAAACTAGCTGATTTGAGACTAAGGAGAAATAAAAGCAAGGAAAGGTTAGAAATAGACAACTGTATAATCCTATGAATGGGAACAGGTTAGGGGTTTGTCAGGAATACAGATCCCAGATTCAAAACATCCATGTGTTTGCTGCTAATGGGACAAGCTGGATAATAGAGTAGAAGAAGGAGAACAAACACGTTCTGAGGTTCTTTGATTCGTACACTTGTCTAATGAAAATGCATAGAGAATGGGATTTAAATATTTCAACTGTTCTGATAGTTACTGCTCATAAATTGTCCAGATTCACTCCCTGTTACTGCCTTCCCTGCTGGAGGATTGTAGATTCTGCCTTGTCAAACTTGTAAGTGGACTTACGCGTTAGTCATATGCTGTGCTGTGAAGAGAAGACTGCTCAGACATAGGTTTAAGCCAATAGGAAGTCTTTATCAGCAGGCTGGTGACTACACTGGGTGTTTGGGATCCCAGTGTAGCCCTGAGCCTTTCTCAGGCTTTGAGCTTTTCAGCACAAAAATCATATTCTGGGTTGACTACTTGAGTTAACAAGGACAGTTAGCCAGAAGTGGAACTACAGAAGCTGAAAGCAAGGTTGGTACATTATGAGACTTTCCCAGAACTGTATGGACTTTGATGGATTAGGCCTTTGTTTTAGTTTTGGCAGGTGGCACTGTCTATGCTGAGTCTTACAGCCTGAATGGCACTTCCATCATGGAGTCAGTTGTGCTAAGGGCCTACTAAGGTCTAGGGCCCTGTTACAGTGTAATATATTATCCTAAAATCTAGCATTTAAAATCAGTACATGTTTATGATCTGACAGCTTCTGTGTGTCATGAACTTGGGAGTAGTTCAGATGGATAGTTCTAGTGCAGTCTTTCATGTGATTCAGGTGAGATACTACCTAAGACCTAGATCATTTGAAGGAATCTATACCAGGAAAATTCCCCTCCATGAAGGATCATTCCAGGGTTGATGGCAGATCTCAGCTCCTGATTAGCTGCTGACGAAAAATCAAGGTTCCACTGATACTCCATGGATCTAAGTATTAGGGCTGTGTTCTTGTGGCATGAATGATGATTAATTTTAATTGTCAGTGTGACACAATCTAGAATCACATGGGAAGGGAGGCTCGATGAGTGGCTGAGTAAATTAGGTTGGCCTGTGGGCACATTTGTGAGTGGTTATCTTGATTATGTTATCTGAAAAGGAAGACCCACCCATTGTGGGTAGCATGTGTATATTTTCTTAAAGTGTAGCTGTTTTCTGATGCTGGGCTCTAGGTTCTTAAGCCTTCTTGTAACTGTTACTTTTCACTGGTAACTTGACTCCATCCTCCACCACACTCCCCACACCATGTGTTCTTTCTCCCGATGGTTGGGTGTTACTAGGAAAGATTCCTAAATTGTAACTCTTTTTGGAACCCCCTTTAGCTCTAAAAGGATAGCAAGGAAAAGAGAGAAAAGAAGAACTCTTACAGCCCTTTCTGACTGTCTTAATCTATCCAAACCTGGAGAAGTGGGCTAACTTCTAAAATCTTCTATCCCATTAACTTTACCAGTTATTTTAGAAACTGTCCTTGCCTGACGCTTCCCAGCAACTGTCTGCCTTCTGTCTTATTCTCTGGAACTGTCTTTATCTGAGCCTTGTTTCTGCCTGCCTTCCCTGTCACCACTTTCTGGTGCTTACTCTCTGCTCTTTGTCTCCCCTGACACTAACCAACTGTCTTTTCCGACTGAACACTCTCTTAAATAGTTCCTCCCAAGCTGTTCCCAGAAATCCAAGCAGTGTGCAACCATAAGGAAGCCTACACAGTACAAAAAACTTCTTGGCACAGAGTCTCACTACAGTGGCACCATTCCCTAGGCAGGGAATCCTGGGTTATATAAAAGATAAAAAAGCAAACTGAGCACTTATATCCCTGCATTAATTCGGTGCTCTCTAATCTTTACTGTGGATGTGATATAATGAGTTGCTTTAAAGCTCCTGCTACCCAACGTCCCCATAGTGATGTACTTCTGAGTCAAATAAACCTTTTTTCCCCCATAAGCTGCTTTTATCAGGATATTTTCTCAAAGCAACAGGAAACAAAACTAAAACGCATAACAAATGGCTTCTTAGGCTAATAAAACTAGTGACACATGTGATTTTCTGGGAAGCCAGGACATGCTTGGAAATCCCACTTTTCCTTTCCCACAAGACAGACAGGCATGTTTCAGAGGACGGCCCAAATCCTAGAGCAAAGGAAATGTGGCTCAGAGCTGCATAGGCAGGCAGAGAGAATGAAGTATAACCATTTCTGCTACAGGCCACTAAGATTTGAACATGGTTTGTTACCACAGCATAACCTAGCCATCATGACTATGAGAGCCCTTGTCATTGGCCACGGAAATGTACAGTAGTCACAATACAAAGTCTTTAACAAGTAGTATCCCATTGAGTATGAGCAGCAGTGGTAGGTTTCATCCTCCTTACCACAGATTATAGATGGAAAGGCCAGTGTGCTGAGTGGCCACGGCAGAAGCTGCAGAGCTATCGTGGTGGCCTTCCCTTCACATCCCACTTCACTTCACCAACCTTCGGTTTCTATAGAAACAACTTCTTGGAGCTCAAAACAAACAAACCCCAAAACATTGCAGATTATAGAATCCAAGGTTGGAAGAGATCTCAAAGATCTCTTAGTGTAAATAGCTTTAAAATGTTGAGCTCAGCGCTGGAAATACAGCATAGTGGTGGAGTGCTATCTGTGGCTAGTGCAAGGTCATGCATCCAACCCCCAGGAGCGAATGAGCCAATAAACAATAGAAAAGCTATAACCCTGAGTTCAGTGTCCTTGTCGAGTGTATGTGATAAACACCTCATTACCAGTTGGGGAACTCACTCCATCCTGGTATTACTCATATTGTGGGAAAGTTCTCCCCTATTTCTCTATGTCATCATTGCCTGTAGTGTTTACCCAGTTTGGGACTCACATAAAAAGTCTCAAATATGTTCTGCCCAATTGGTTTTCTAGTTGTTTGAGACAACTCTAAAGTGTGCTTCCTTACCAACATTTGGCCCTCTTCCTCTAATGTGATGGGCTCGCGTCCTTCAGTTTCCCAGTCCAGGAATCTTTACCTATCCTTCCTCCCTCCCTTCCTTCCTTCCTTCCTTCCTCCCTCCCTTCCTCCCTCCCTCCCTTCCTTCCTTCCTTCCTTCCTCCCTCCCTTCCTCCTCCCTCCCTTCCTTCCTTCCTCCCTCCCTCCCTTCCTTCCTTCCTTCCTTCCTTCCTCCCTCCCTTCCTCCCTCCCTCCCTTCCTTCCTTCCTTCCTTCCTTCCTTCCTCCCTCCTTCCTCCTCCCTTCCTCCCTCCCTCCCTCCCTCCCTCCCTCCCTTCCTTCCTTCCTTCCTTCCTTCCTTCCTTCCTTCCTCCCTTCCTTCCTTCCTTCCTTCCTCCCTTCCTTCCTTCCTTCCTTCCTTCCTTCCTCCCTCCCTCCCTTCCTTCCTTCCTTCCTTCCTTCCTTCCTCCCTTCCTTCCTCCCTTCCTTCTCCTTCTTCTTCTTCCTCCTCCTTCTTTCTTCTTCCTTCTCCTTCTTTTTCTTTCTTTCTTCTTCTCCTTCTTCTTCCTCTTCCTCCTTCTTCTTTTTATTAAAAGAAAATGTCATTTCCTAAAAAGAAAAAAAAATCCAATGTCTATTAGTTGTCTAGCTTTTGGAAAACATAAATTTTACCAGGGCAGTGATTTCTTTGTTGGTTAGTTTACTGGTATACTCCACTATCAAGAACAATACCTGGCACTTAACAAGGCCTCAACGGTGTTTGTTGAACGGTCAATTTTCGTTCCTATCTTTTCCCATTAAAGCAGTCTAGTTTGAGTTGGACGGTGGTGGCACATGCCTTTAATCTCAGCACTCAAGAGGCAGAGACAGGCAGATCATTGTGAGTTCGAGGCCTGCCTGGTCTACAGAGTGAGTTCCAGGAGAGCTAGAGTTACAACAGAGAAACCCTGTCTCGAAAAAACAAAACAAAACAAAACAAAACAAAAAACAAATCAAAAAAAAAAAAAAGGGAGTCTAGTTTGTCTCCAGACAAAATGGGGACAAAATGGCCAAACACGTAAGCTTATGAGGGTCATTTTACATTCAAAACTATATTTCTAAGACCTAACAGAACTCTCCAGTAAATTCACTGATCTGGGCAATATTTCGTGATATCTTCTGGTTGTCACTGGTTGCAAGTTATAACAGAAGCTTTCGCATTCTTCTTAGACATTCTTCTTGTCCTTATATCTATTTTTATTCTTCTAGGGTTGTGATATTATTTGAGTACTTGTGCATTTTAACAAGCAACTTGTTCTCAGGTAATTAAACTACAGGTGCGCATTTTAGGCAACAGGGCAGGTTTTTTAGAAAAATATTGCTAGCTAACCGTGTCACCCTGGAAGAGACGATGGTGACACTGTCTGCCTGACACTCACATTCACTCTTGGAGAGGATTCAAAGACATTACAGATCCCTCCCTGAGCTTTATATAGTACTTTAATGAAATACATTCTCCATTTATTAAATATGTTTTTATAGCACTAATAAAGAAACATTAAAGGCAAACCTTTCTTTTACCCAATAACACCCAGAGCAGGATCTGCCTTTTCTCCAAACCAACTGTTTGGATAAATGAATTTGTAAAGAGAACAAAAGGCCAGAGAAAGCTGTGTTCTGTTCACTGACACCTCTTAGTATTGAATAACGTCTGAGGAGAACTTATGGTCTTCCTTGGGGCTGTAACAAGGAACAGAGGAAGATAAAACAAGATACAACAAAGTCAGTGTGTTGGGGTGAGAGAAGAAAAGACTAGAAATCTAAGACCTGCGATCCAGTCCCTGCTTTGCCCCGCATGTGAGGCATGAGCAAACTGCCTCTCTTGTCCAGATCTCAGTTTATTCCTAAGGTGGTAGATTTAGGATAGATGGCTCAGAAGGCCTTTCATATATTAGTGTGAATGTGGGCATGCGTAGAGGAGAGGAGACCTTTCAGGAGTTGCTCCCCTCTTCCACCAAGGATTGAACTCAGGCCATCTGGCTTGCACAGCAAGCGTCACAGCGAGTGCTCTTTTATTTTTTTATTTTCTTGACAGGTCTCGCTGTGTAGCCCTGGCATGGCCTGCAGGTTGCTAGCTATGACTGTATAAACTAGGCTGGCCTTTAACTCACAGAGATCCACCTGCCTCTGCCTCCTGAGTGCTGAGATATAAGGCATGAGCCACTATGGCCACATCAAATGCTTTTGTCTGTTGAGTCACCTCACTGGACTTCTGCTTTTTATTGGTAGTATTATTGCATGCACATTATGTACACACAGTGTGTAGGTACGTTACTGTAATTCTGTTTGTAGTATTGCGTCATCATTGTAATGAACTCACAAATGAAAGCATCACACAGCTAGAGTAATCTAACCACTCAAACACTAGTCCAGTGCCAAATTCCGTCCATCTCAGCGAACTACTGTGCAGCTACGGCGGCCGTTCTGAAGCGATGGGGCTTATACACACTTTTCTAGTATCAGAATGGGGTACTGAGATAATCATCTAAAATCTTGTAATTACTGGATCTCCGAGGGAAACGTCACACAACGAATGATGGTGTAACCTTCCGTTATGGTCAGTTTCCCTTTCTTTCTTCCTTTCTTTCTTCCCTTCAGTTTTCAGACTATTAATAGTCCACTAGCAAAATTCCTGGAAATTTAACCAGAAGACAATGAGAGCAGACTGTTGAAGATCACTGGACAGCCATTACTCCACTTATTCAATTCACCATTCATTCACTCGGCAAACGCTCAGCGTTTCTCGTGTGCCAGACGCTAAGCAAAACAGCACACATAATGGCTCTTGTCCCTGAGGGCTTCAGCCTCTCATAAACAGAAAAATAAACACAGATAAATACAATACCAAAGAAAGCAAGACAAATAATGCAAATAAGGTATAAATAAAGTAGTAAAAAATCCTTGGGACAAAAAGACTATTTCCTACTGAGGTTATGTGGGCAAAAGAGTCCTTGCGGGGAAGGAAAAGAGACATTCAGCAGGAGCAGGTTATGGAAGGGGAGTTGGTTTTGTTTAGCAGCCATTTAATAGAATGCTACCACTATTTTAGGAAAGGAGCAATCATAGGAAAAAAATACTTAGAGGAAGCTAGAGATGAAGAGGGCAAGAGGCGATTATGCATCTGGGAGAAAAATAAACGCCACCAGGCCTAAGCTTCCTCCACAATCTCAGCCCGGAAGAAGTGAAGCAGCATTGACAGAGCCTTGAAAGGCAGTTTAGAGCAAGGCCTCCTGGGAGCCACAGGTCATTCCAGAGGGGCGTCGTTTTTGTAGTTGGTTCTTTAGATTTCCTTCCCAGGGTTCTTAATGGTTTTGTCCATGAGGATGTAGATGTGTTGTTAGTCTCAGAGGTAGAGACGAGTAAAAATGGCCCACGTTTTCACTTTTAAAAACTGCAGCTGGGTTAGCAATTTGCATTCTTATCACCGTTCTAAAATCTGACCGTCATTTATGAACACCCAGAGACGTGTGAACTATAGAAATGAACCAAAGTGAACTAAAGCAAGCCACATCAAATAGTCTGCATTCACTTGATCGCCATGGCCGGTAAAAGTTAGACTCCATTCCTTCAAAGCTATCCTGATCTCAAGTTCTTACTTGGAAGGTTTCCTGTGATAATGGTCGGGTCGCAACTGAGAAGCATGTGTGCCTTTGTGTGCCTGTATGGTTGTTGGTAGAATGCCCAGGAAGAACCTGGACAGAGGTTTATATTAAGGTCAGAAGCTTGGCTTTACCACTTCAACATCTTTTATTAACAGACCAGAGAAAACCATGTAACCTATGCCTACAGAATTAATTTGGGGCTCAAAAGTAGAAGACTTAGTTAAAATGGTGAGAAACAGAAACACACAAAATCTTCAAATTATGTACCAGTGCTGTGATACAACTACAACGCAAAGAAGAAAAGACTGTGAAACACGTACCTAATAACAGTTAATATCCCATTTGGAGTCTAATGTTTAGCTACTTAATCGCTTCGAGCCATTCTCCTATTTTTAATATGGAAATAACCATAGTGCCTATAGTGACTAATGATAGAAAAATAAGATCTTGGAGCTAGAGAGATGGCTCAGCTCTTCTAGAGGACCCAGGTTCTATTCCCAGCACCCACATGGCAGCTTGAAACTGCAACTCCAGTTCCACAGGTTCCAACACACAGGCGTACGTGCAGGCAAAACACCAACACATATAAAATAAATTATTTTTTTAAAAAGAAAAACTAAAAAAGATTGTGTAGTAAGGATCTTAGCGGGAGAGCTAAGCGATGTCTCAGTCAATAGAGTGCTCATAACACAAACAAGAGAACCCGAGTTCGAGTCCTAGAACCCGAGTAACAGCCTTGGGGAGGCAGAGACTGGATCCTGGGGGCTTGATGGCCAGCCAGTGGAACCAAATTGACAAGCTCCAGGTTTGGTGAGAGATCTTGTCTCAAAAAATAAGGTGGGAGTAATTAGGGAAGACACCAATGTGAACCTTTGGCCTCCATAGGCATGCACACCCATTTGTGTGCGCACATACTCCATACATGTGCACACAAAAAGAATTAAAAATAAAATAAGGAGCTTAGCTGTAATAACTACCATCTGTGGCAAGCAGACAAAAGAGGAGGCCCAGAGACAACAGGCTCATGTTACTGTGCCCGGTTTTATGCAGTGCTGGGGACTGAAGCCAGGGCTCTGTGCAGGCTAATCGAGCATTCTATGAACTGAGCTCCATCCCCAGCCCTTCTAGACCCTGTTAACAAATTGTCTCACACGTTTCTCCTTACCCAGATCACAGAGATTCTTGCTTATCAGGCTTCATCTTTTATGCTATAGTTTTATTAGTTTAAATTGACCACAAATAATATTGTCCATACTAATAAGAACATCCATAGAAGTCAGGATAGCAATTAAAATGTCTAAATCTGTGCCCCAGAGTTACTTTTCTTTGTATTCTGAATAAAATGTTTTCTTTCTACAAAAAGAAAATAAATCATAAAGAAGTTCTTTCTTTGGGAAGAAAATGTTTTTATATTATTGTTTAGCACCAACTTAATCATAAATCTAACAATGAAAATAGAATTTTCCTGGAGCAAATAGAATCTCCTGTCATTCTAGAAAAGTAGAGCAGGGATAAGAACATATAATAAGAAACATTTTCCTGATATTGACAATCAATAAATCTTGGGAGCATTTGTTTGGTGCCCAATTTGTAGCAGAATAATAGTGAAGGGTATCTGGGGACTTTCAGAGGCAAAGATGGAGTTGGTGCTTTTAAAGTTCACACAGTTTAATAGAGACTGAGTTATCCTTAGTAAGTAGACTGGGAGCACATGTGCAGTTGAGAGGGAATTAGCATGAAGCAGTTCTTTTAGACATTATTCACTGCAATTAGTTTCTGCAGTAATAGAAGAGTCAGAGAAAATAGTAGAGTTGAAGTCACAGAGCCAGAAAATGGTAGAAAGGGGACTTAAACATAGATTTTTCTAAGTCCGAATATCAGATAGTCTCGTGCCATTTCCCTGAGGAAAGTATCTCATGGATGGTTAAGAATATCTATGACATTAATTGAATAGACATTTAAAAATGTCAGTTACTGTGTATAGAGGAATTTTTAGGTAAAGAGTGATAATGAAGTTAAGAATTTTAAACCAGATCAGGTGTGGTGTGTAGAGGAACATTTAATCTCTTAATCCATCAGCATGGCTGCTCTTAGGTAGAAAGAATGTTGATACACAACTTTAATCCCATTATTCAGAAGGCAGGTCCATGCCTTTAATCCCTAAGACAGAAACCGAGTGTGGAAGCAGACACAGGAAGCAGAGCTCAGAAAGAGTCAGTGTCACACAAGAAGTGACTTCTGAGATGAGTCAGTGAAGGACTCCTGAGTGTTGGGTTTAAAGGTGTGCGCCACCATCCAGCATTTATAAATATTTTTAAAAAACATATGTGGGACTGTGGTGAAAGCTGCAACAGCAACAAAAATGGCTGAAGTGTATCTTTTTTTTTTCAGGTTTTATATATTTAATGTATGAGTGCTCTATCTGCATGTACACCTGCAAGCCAGAAGAGGGCATTGGATCCCATTACAGATGGTTGTGAGCCACCCTGTGGTTGCTGGGGATTGAACTCAAGACCGCTGGAAGAGCAGCCAGTGATCTTAACTGCTGAGCCATCTCTCCAGCCCAACTGGAGTGTATTTTCTCACACACACACACACACACACACAATTTAAAGTTGAGGGAGCAGTGTCCTCCCCAAAGCACCCTGTGGAACCCTTCTGCTTTCTTCTCTTCATGATCACCAACTTTTTTCTCCAGATAAACCTTTTATCACTATTCCATGCAGACATTTAAAACATTTTGGGACTACCATTCATCTTGAATTCAACTTTGCGTATGGGGCAGCTCAGAGCCCATATCGGTCTTTCCCCACAGACATCCAGTTGTTGCAACATAGATAATTAAATAAGCTTTCTTTCCCCCTGGGAACTGACGTGGCAGCTGGTTCATAATCATTTAACTGCATATGTGTGTCTGACTACGAACTTGATCCTGTTTCGTTGTTCTATTTACTTGTATAGTAAATCTTGAACTCAGAATCAGATATTCTTTGCTGTTTCTCAGCACCGTTTTGATTGCCCAGTGTTCTTTGCATTTCCATATAAATTTTAGAGTCACACATTGCCAACATCTTCAAAGTAAACTACACTACTCTATAGATGATAAAAAGTTCTATCATGGAATCTGTCCCCAGAGAGAACTTGCTTGTGTTTCTGCCACATAAAAAGATTGACAACTGGCACTTAGTCTGAAAACCTCAAAACTGAGCTTGTGAGAGCTGATCTACTACAGTCATCTAATTTCCAGGGTGGAACCTGTCCTGGTAACTATGGGATGCCTGGACATTTGCATGGCTCTTCATCTTCTCAGTCTCTTCCTGAGGTATCTGTCTAGTTGGTCTGCTAGGATGCACCAGAGCTCTTTGTGAGTTTATAACTGTCAATCACCTTCAGAGTGAAGGGTCCCCAAACACTGGCCTTCCCTTTCTTGGCCTCAGTTTTCTTCCAGATCTTGAATTAGCAAATCTTCACTGTTTTGGTAGCTCTTCTTTGCCTTAGACTGTCAGTTTAAAAACTATAATTTGTTCAACTTTTCTAATTGTTCTCAATAAGAGGTTTGTCTGAAACAGTCTAATTAGCCAGGCTTTGCTGGGAATGGCACCATGGCATACATTTCTTAAAACTTTAAGTTCATTAAAATTAACTTTGTTTTGGAAAAATCTGTTAAGATTCCCCTAATGATTCTGGAGAGAATTGGAAATTCTTTAGAGAGGTGGGCATTGCTAGCATGAAGTTTGGTTTCAGTATTGTTAAGAAGAAAACCCACCACAGGCCCTCAAATGAGAGTGAGAGACCACAAGCAGAACATGATGTTGGGTGCTGCCCACCAGGGCTACGTGGTGTGCCTCCTGGATTTACTGCTCCCTCCCACCATCACCCCCCAAAAGGGAGGTTGGGAAAATATCACCCCTGTTCATTACCTCCATCCAGTCCCATTGAGACAAAGTGGCGTCATCGGCTCATCAATTTTTATTACTGAGCTGTAGCCACATGTGGGTTTACAGGCTCCAAACATGTCCATATTACGTGTCTAATGTATCTAGGCATGAACTCAAAGCTCCTGAGGAACGGGTCATGTAAGATCAAGAAGTCAAATATTACGTTCACCTAGACAATGCCATGTAGCCCTACTGAACATTGTACAGAGAGGAGTGGCCCAAATGACCCTTCAGAAAGAACAGGACCAAGGATAAGACCCAGCTTTTGTTGATGCTTTTTACATATCAAGTATGATGCTAAGGCATCTTTAAAGGTTACTATACTTATTTATTTTGTGTGTGATAAGGGATACGTGCTTTCTCCGCTATGTTGGTCCTGGGAGGAACTCAAATCATGACTAAGCAAGGACCTTTACACACTCAACCCTCTTGCCGGCCCTAAGGCATCTTTTTATGAAGGCAAAGAATTTATAGGATCTAAAGAGAAAGCAGAGCAGACGGTGCCTTTTATATAGTCACGTATTCAATCCTCATAATGACTCTGTTTCCTTTTTTGGAGACAGGTTCTTCATGTGTAGCCCAGGCTAGCTCTGACCACAATTCTCCTGCCTGGGTCTCTCAAGTACCCATTTTATATTTAAAAACCATACTCAAGTCTGATAGCTAGTGTCTTGCAGGCCAAAGATTTTAATCCAGTTCTTCCTGATGTCAAGCCTGTTCTCTGAAAGTGTAGAAGAGAAGCAAATGATCTTACTTAAACGACAGCCTTGCACATTCCATAGCCAGAGGCATAACTGTGGTGCTGGTTCTCGGTTTGCCTTTCACAGGCTCACCAGCATTATTTTCCATGAACGTCAATCTAAATGCCCATTCTGGGTTTTCACCGGTGAGGGTGAGGTTGGTACAGATGAGGTGAGGGACAAAGCCATGAACACCAGCATCCACAAACTTCTCTCATCACTTAAGCATTCACAACCAAGGAAGAGATGCATAAAATACACTTCCTACCTTCCAAATCTTTCAACCTAGACATTTGGGTGATTGTTTATCTATTATGTACACAAAACTTTCATTCCTGTAAAAGGAACAGAGATTATAAAACAAGTGAGCCTGGGTCCTACCCCATGAAACTCAGTGTGAGGGTGAATCAGGCTCGGAAATGGGTGTTTTCTTTATAAGAGACCAAGCTGAGCACAGCGGTGAGATGGCTCAGCAGGTTTAGACACGGTGGCGTGGGCCTAACCAACTGACGCAAGGCAGAAAGACAGAAGTGACGCCACAAAGCCGCTAACCTCTACGTACGCTGTAGCACACATGCCCCTCCTTGTGTGCATGCACTTACACAATAATTTATTTTTTTAAGTTTTTAAGTAATCGCAGATTGATAGTTCATGTTGACTGTCAACTTGACAGGATGTAGCATAACCTAGGAGCCAAGCATGTCTGGGCATGTCTGTGACACAGTGTCTAGCTCAGATTCATTGAGATGAGAAGAGAAGGCTCACTCTAAACGCAGGAGGCAGCAGCCTGCAAGCCGGAGTCCTGTAGAAAGAGAAAAGACGCTAAGCACCAGGGATCATTTCCCTGCTCTCTGTGGACACTGCAGCCAACTGCCTTGAGCTCCTGTGGCCATGACTTCGCCACCATGTGAACCAGGAGAATTCTTTCTCCTTACGTGCTTTTGTTAGGTATCTTCTCGCAGCAATAACTAGAATAACTAATGTACACAGGGTGTCACAGAACTCTGGAGCGGGCCATCTAACCCAACACGTGGGACCAAGGAAGCAGGAAGAAACCACCCCCAGGCTAACACGGCAGGCAGGAAGAATGAAGGCCCTGGAAGCACCTGACAGGGAACATTAAACTACCTGTGTCGGGGCTGGAATGGTACAGTTATATGGCACTGCAGAAAGACCCGGTTAGATGCCATGACTGAGCTGGGCTGCAAATGCCTGCAGTGACTGTGGTCAGGCCACTAACCTTTCTTTTCTTGCCTTGGCTTTGTAATTTCCAAAGCTCTTCTCTGTTATGAGTTTGGTTTTTGTTGTTATTGAGGGCAGGGCATTTATTCTTATCTACCTTTTAAAAAATATTTGTGTGTGTATAATGTATGTGTATGGTAAGTGTTATGTGTGTGTTTATATGTATGAATGCAGTGCGCACTTGCCATGGCATGCACTTGGAGTCAACACCAGAGCACAGCTTCGGGTGCTGGTCCTCACCTTCCACCTTGTGTGAGACAGGATCTCTTGGTTGTTCACCGTGTAACGAGGTAGCTAGCCCGTGAGCTTCCGTGGAGTCTCCCGCCTCCGCCTCCATCCTGATGTAAGGGCACTGGGATTACAGTGCCAGCAACACAACTGGCTTTGCTGGAAATTCTAATTCAGATTCTCACACTTGTGCAGCAAATGCTTTACCCACTGAGCCATCTCCCCAGTCCCTCCATCTTTTCAATCCTCACCCGCCCACACACCCCTGCCCCCAGTTATTGAGGACGTCCTAAGAGGTAGAGAAAGTGGAACCTTCAAGCAGACTATGAGACTTGAAGAACTGTGGGGACATAATCTGTCGTCTCAGTTGGCTTGCATAGACTGGCCCCAACCTTGTCTTTTTTGCCACTCTGTAGGGACACTGACGTCCGTTTATCCCTGAATTGAAATCAACAGGATATGTCTGCAGGCAGAAATGGGCAGTCCATGCATAGACTTGTGAGAAATAAATCTAGTATCAAAATAGAATAGATTGTGAAGGACCTGGAAAACAAATAGAGACAGTTAGTCTTATGATTGTTTAAAAAAGTTATTTGTTTATTTTATGTGTATGTGTGTGTGCCCAAGTGTATGTATAGGCACTCAGTGTATGTATAGGCACTGAGTGTGTGTATAGGCACGGAGTGTGTATATAGGTACGGAGTGTGTGTATAGGCACGGAGTGTGTGTATAGGCACGGAGTGTATGTATATATGCACTGAGTGTATGTATAGGCGCTGAGTGTATGTATATATGCACTGAATGTGTATATATGCACTGAGTGTATGTATATATGCACTGAGTGTGTGTATAGGCGCTGAGTGTATGTATATATGCGCTGAGTGTATGTATAGGCGCTGAGTGTATGTATAGGCGCTGAGTGTATGTATATATGCGTTGAGTGTATGTATAGGCGCTGAGTGTATGTATATATGCACTGAGTGTGTGTATATATGCACTGAGTGTGTGTATAGGCGCTGAGTGTATGTATAGGCGCTGAGTGTGTGTATATATGCACTGAGTGTGTGTATAGGCGCTGAGTGTATGTATAGGCGCTGAGTGTATGTATATATGCGCTGAGTGTATGTATATATGCACTGAGTGTGTGTATATATGCACTGAGTGTGTGTATAGGCGCTGAGTGTGTGTATAGGCGCTGAGTGTATGTATATATGCACTGAGTGTGTGTATATATGCACTGAGTGTGTGTATAGGCACTGAGTGTGTGTATATGCGCTGAGTGTATGTATAGGCGCTGAGTGTATGTATATGCGCTGAGTGTATGTATAGGCGCTGAGTGTATGTATATATGCGCTGAGTGTATGTACATATGCACTGAGTGTATGTATAGGCGCTGAGTGTATGTATAGGCGCTGAGTGTGTGTGTAGGCACTGAGTGTATGTATATATGCGCTGAGTGTGTGTATATATGCACTGAGTGTGTGTATAGGCGCTGAGTGTATGTGTAGGCACTGAGTGTGTGTATAGGCGCTGAGTGTATGTAGGCGCTGAGTGTGTGTATAGGCACTGAGTGTGTGTATATGCGCTGAGTGTATGTATAGGCACTGAGTGTATGTATAGGCGCTGAGTGTGTATAGGCACTGAGTGTATGTATAGGCGCTGAGTGTATGTATATATGCGCTGAGTGTATGTATATATGCACTGAGTGTATGTATATATGCGCTGAGTGTATGTATAGGCGCTGAGTGTGTGTATATATGCACTGAGTGTATGTATAGGTGCTGAGTGTATGTATATATGCACTGAGTGTGTGTATATGCTCTAAGTGTATGTATAGGCGCTGAGTGTATATATAGGCACTGAGTTTGTATATAGGCACTGAGTGTGTATAGGCACTGAGTGTGTGTATAGGCACTGAGTGTGTGTATAAGCACTGAGTTTGTGTATAGACACTGAGTGTATGTATAGGCACTGAGTGTATGTGTTGACAGGAGCATGCAGGAGTCAAAAGAGGTCCAGAGTTTGATTCTCAGCACCCACAAAGCATTAACAATGACCTATAACTCTTATTTCAAGAGATCTGACACCCTCTTCTGACCTCCAAGGGCTCCTGCTCACATAGGTAGGCATACATACATGCAGACAGAACACCTATACATATTTTTTTTAATCTTTCAAAAATGTATTTATTTATTTATTTATTTATTTATTTTTTATTTTTTATTTATCTTAGGAGGGGTTCCTGTGTGCCAGGGTGCACAAGTGGAGGTCAAAGGTTTACATTCAAGAATTGGTTCTCTCCTTTTATGGTGATGGTTCCGGGAATCAAATTGAGGTCATCGGGCTTGGTAGCAAATGTCCTTACCTGCTAAGTCACCTCACTGACCCCCTTTGAAGAATCTTTTTAAAGCTGAGGTATGAACCTCAACTCAGAAAGAGTCGCAGCTTTGCAGGCAGTCTCTATCTGGTTGTGCAACACTAAAACCGGAAAGAGCAATGCTTGGTGCACATGTTAAAAGCAGCTGGCACAGGGCACCCAGGAATGCTTGGCAAGCTCTGATGTGATAGCAAAGTCTGAGTGATGGAGAGTCGGGCTGCCTTGGTGGCTGCTCTGCCTGGTGGCACTGGTGTCATGTATGTGCCCTCTCAGATCTCCGGCAACCTCACCCTACCGTACATCAAACAATTCAGTTCTAGTAGCTCTCATGTTCCAGGACAGCAGTTCACACAGACCCACTGAGCAGCTCATGAGACATTTAGATGCCACAGGAGCTCCTGAGACTGATCCTAACAGTAAAGAATCAGAAACATACATTCCTCTTCTCAAATGACCCTGTCTGTGGGGCTGGAGTGGAGAGGGAGAGGTTGCCCACATTCAGGGGCCTAAGCAGAATGGGCTTCTTGGCAAGCAAGGCATCCAGAGAGGACTCCTAGGAGAGTCCCACCAGGACTTCTGAAGTGACACTAATGAGATGATTTAACAGTGTGGTGGACCAGCCTCCGTGGCTCCCACACTGACCTAAACCCAGTTGAAATTGCACAACCAGGATGAGCTGACGAACTCTGGTCACACAGAGCAGGGCTAACATTCAAGGCTTGGCAAACCTGTCCAAGGCATTTTTCTCTTTCTTTAAAATGTTTATAGTTTCTTGATTTTCTGTCTCATATACCCCTTGAAGCTTTTTATCTTGTGTGACAAACTATACCTTGAGCTCAACCTTCTTTGTAGATTGGGTACATGTTCCTTTTTCATCCTTACGTTGTTTTTGCTATGTAAAATATTCTTCGTATTACTGAGTTCATATTTAGATTTCATGAATCTGTGGAACTATTCTAGTTCATTTAAGTACCATGCAGTTAGAATTATTATAGCCCTACAGTTCTTCCTCTGTTCTAACGGGTTGTGTTCACCTCACTACCACTCTTTTCAAATTATTCCTGGTTATTCTCACAGTTTCTCTCCAGAGACAGTTTTCAAAAAAAGTTAAAATTATGCCAGGTGTGTAGTGTGCAGCTGTGATACCAACACTTGTGAAGCTGAGGCAGGAGGATTGAAAGTCCAACACTAGCCCGAGCTAAATGATGAGACCCTGTAAAGACAGAAAGCAAAAGCAGGGGAGATGGTTCAGTGGTTTAAGTTCTTGTGACACAAACATGATCTCTAGAACCCTTGTTTAATTCCTGGTGGTGGCCCACCTGTAACTTTGGCTTCAGAGGGCAGAGATGCAATTCCGAGAGTAAGCTGGCAAGAAAAACTAGCCATACCCACAAGCTCTGGGTTTGACTGAGAGACCCTGCCTCAAAGAATAAGGTGGAAAGGTGACCAAGGATGATTTCTGACATCAACCTTGTGCCTACACACACACACACAGACAGAGAGAGACAGAGAGAGAGAGATGTACTTTTTAAAATAAATAAAATATTTGAAGCAGTTATGAAATAATTACTTAAAACATACATGGGTTTTGACTAGACATAGTGGCACAGCCTTTAATCCCAGTACTACAAAGGCAGAGGCAGGAGGATCGATGTGAACTCAAGGCTAGCCTAGTCTACAAGTGAGTTCCAGGATATCCAGGGCTATGTAGAAAGACCCTGTCTCAAATTTAAAACAAACACACAGGCTTTGTATATAACAGAGAATATTAAAAAAAAAAAAAAAAAAAAAAAGGTGGATTGAATGAGAATGGCCTCTGTAGACACGGTCCCCAGTTGGTGGAACTGTTTGAAAAGGATTAGGAAGTGTGGCCTCTGCCTCCTGTTAGTACATGTGAGCTCTCAGCTACTGCTCCACTGCCACGTCAAGTCTGCCGCCACGCTCCTCACTGTGATGGTCAAGGACTCTGACCCTCAAATTAAATGCTTTCTTTTATAAGTTTCCTTGGTCAAGGTGTGTTTTGTCACATCAATGGAAAAGTAGCAAAGACAAGATCTTACCAACAACAGAAATTCAGAATACACTTCGGCATTTTGAGTGTCGATATCAGTGGTCCTCAACCTTCCTGATGCTGGGACCCTTTAATTCAGTTTAATTCATGTAGTGGTGACCCCCACCATAAATTTATTTTTGTTGCTACTTCATAACTGTAATTCTGCTAGTGTTACAAGTCATAATGTAAATATCTGAAATGCAGGATCGTCTTATGTGACCCCTATGAAAGTTCAACCCCTAACGGGATCACAACCCACAGGTTGTGAACCACTGATCTATATGAATACATTTCTAGGGCTGCAGAGATTGCTCCGTGGTTAACAGCACTGACTGCTCTTCCAGAGTATCTGAGTTCAATTCCCAGCACCCACACTGTGTTTCACAGCCATCCATAACTCCAGTCCCAGGGGATCTGATGCTCTCTTCCGGTTTCTGGCTTCCATGAGCACCAGGCACAAACATGGTGCAGATACACTTGCAGGCAATAGATTCATGCACATACAAATAAAATAAATTTTAAAAACACCGTCAACTCTGAGAGAAACAAGAAAAAAAACTTGAATTAATACAAGACAACCTATTTTCTTCATTGATGAACATTGGTATAAAATAAAATTCATTCATAATATATAAATTTAACATAGTGTCTATCTACATGCCAGTATAACTTTATGTGTTTATTTACTTAATTAGAAACAAGGCTTCAAGTAGCCTAGATTGGCCCCAAACTTTCTGTGTAGCTGAGGATGACCTTGAGCTTCTGGTCCTCTGCCTCTACCTCCCTCCTGCTGAGAATTCAGGTGTTCACCTAAATGCCTGTTTTTGTTTTGTTTTTTGTTGCTGTTTGTTTGTTTGTGGTACTAGATATAAAACCCAGAGCGCTGTTGTGCGTATTAGACAAGCATTCTACCAGCTAAACTACAACCCCAACCCTATATATTCATCTTTATGTTTCCTATTCCTTTTAAGCTTTCTATTTCACATCACAAATTGTGCCCTGAGCTGAATTGAGGTTTGTTTCTTTTTCAGATTTTTTAGTCCTGAACATTTCTAATATCTTATTTCAAAACCATAATTTTGTCTGCTTGTTTAGTTCTAGATAGACAAAGTCAATGGCTCAGAGCAGCATGCAGGCACAGACACAGAACCGTATGACCGAGTGATCTCCAGATAAAGGTGCAGTCTCACTGCTTTCAGAAAGTGGTGCTGAAATCATTAGCAACATGTGGTAAAATGAACTGCAGCCTATAACTTCGTGCCATATAAAAAGTTAATTTTTAAAAGTTAATCCTCTGTGTGCGTGTGTGTGTGTGTGTGTGTGTATATGTGTGTGTGTATAGATGTGTGTGTGTGTGTGTGTGTGAGTGTGTGTGTGTTGAGCACATCATAGCACAGAGGTAGAGACAGGAGGACAACTTTCCAGAGTTGGTTCTCTCCTTTTACCATGTAAGTCTGGGGATTGAACTCGAGATGTCAGGCTTGGTAGCAAGCACTCTTACCTTCTGAGCCATTTCGCTAGCCCATGGATTTACAAAGATTTTGAAGCAGGGGTTTCATACTTCTACTAAACATATTACCCAGGAAATCGCACTAGAGAGACAGTGCTGGCTTCAAACTTGTCACAGTCCTCCTCCTCCCAAGTGCTGCGATTACAGGTGCAAACCACCATGCCCAGATTTTCTAAGATTGGCCAAGGACTGGTGTTGTAACTCAGTTGGTAAGGTCCTTGTCTAGCATGCACAAAACCTTAGTTAGCCTCACACCTTGGCACCACATAAACTGGGTGTGGTGGAACACACCTGTACCCCAGCACCAGGAAATAGAGAACAGGAACATTAGAAGTTCAAAATCATCCTTGGCTACGGTCATAGTTAGTTTTTGTCACTTTGACACATGTAACTTGGAAGAGGGAATCTCAGTTGAGAAACAGCCTGCATCAGATCGTCATGTGGAAAAATCTGTGGGAGAAATTTCTTGATTACTAATTGATATAGAAGGACCCAGATCACTGTGAGCAGTGCCCCCCTCCCCCCTGGATGGATGGCCCTGAGTTGTATAAGAATGCTGGCTGAGCTGGGCATAGTGGTACATGCTTCTAATCCCAGCACTTGTGAGCCAGAGGCAGGCAGCTCTCTGTGAGTTTGAGGCCAGCCTGATCTACATAGTGAGTTCCAGGCCAGCCAAGGCTACATATCAAGATCCTGTATCAAAAAACAAAACAAAACAAACAAAACAACATCTCTCTTCCAAAAGAATGCTAGTAAGCACACACCAGGGGAAACAAGGCAGTAAGTAGCATTTCTCCATGGCCTCTGCTTCAGTTCCTGCCTCCAGGTCCCTGCTTGAGCTCCTGTCCTAGTTTCTCTCAGTGACCGATTGTGAGCCGGGAGTTTTAAAATAAAATAAACCCTTTTCTTCCTAAGTCATTTTTGGTCAAAGTGACTTAATAAATCAATAGATGGCAAACTGTATAGCAAGCTTGAGGCCATCTTGACCTATATGAGACCCTGTCTCAAAACAAACAAACAAACAAACAAACAAACCTGATTATATGAAGCATTAGCTAAGGACATGGAGCAAATGGAACTCATATGTGTCAGGTCTGGGGTTTTAATTTTACCCTACTTATAAGTTAATGAGTTAGCTATTATTTATGGAAGCTAGCAGAAAGACAAGATCAAATGTTTTATTACTCCCCGCACAGCAGGATACAGGAGCCTTTTGCACCCATTTCTCCTGCTCAACATACCCAATACCAAGTCCAATCTGATCAACACAGAGGGCCAGATGGACGCCTCATTCATGGTGACTGAGTTACAGGAGAAGAGCACCTAGTGTGGGAAATCTGCTCGACAGCAAGCAGCCTGCAATCCTGCTTCTTGTCCTAAGAAGCCATCTCAAAGCTGCTGCAAAGATGACTCTGCGGTAAAGAAGGGCTGTGCCTACATTCCTGATTACTCTGTACGATTAGCTAGCGTGCAAGGACCCATGGTAGAACATCTCACATCTATCCCTGGTTCTGTCACCTTGGCTTCTAGCCAGTGATGACACCACACTGTAAGCAATTCAAATTAATCTGATTGATAGAGACTGAAGCCAGCTCCGTTCTGCTTACCCACACACAGCAGTAGGGTGAGACCGCAGGATTGACCTCAGGGTCCCAGATGCAGTCTGGACTGTAAATAAGTCCTAGGAGGATTTGTGGGCTGCATTTTAGACATTCCAGATGCAATCCAAGGTCATCTCAGTTACCAATCACAGCATCACCAAAGCCACTAAACAGCAGTACATCTCAGCCCAGTGGCCACAACTTCAACTTTTCTCCAATTCTTTTCTACTCATACAACACTTTTCATGTAGGTCATCGGAGCACAAGCAAGGCATTTTTCCAAACTCAGTGAGATCTAGTATAGCCTTCCTCTCTGCTGGCTTGGAGAATCTAGTGAGTAGTGCACTCGACAAGGGTCCCCTTTCCCTTTATTCACTTTTCTTCTTTATTATTTCCTCCTGCCCCAAGGTAGGGTCTTGTCACAATCCAGGCTGCCCTCAAACTTGCAATCCTCCTGCCTCTGTATCCCAAGTGATAGAATGGCAGCCATGCACAGCACCATATCTGACCAAGCCATGGCATCTTAACAAGAGAATCCATGTGGCCAACCCAGTAAGTAGTAGGTTTGAGTCCCCCAGCCCTCTTTTTGCCTGGACTGTCTCCCAGAGGAGCAACCAGGCTGGTGCAGGCTGCTCCAAGGGGATAGTAGCCAGGAGCTATTAGGCAAATGCTGAGTGTCCAAACAATGTCTGTATCATTCTCCACCCCATTTATCCTGATTAGTAACCAGTAAGTGGCTATGAGGAGATTATTCGGCCATAAAAAGAGATAAAGCATTGATATCTGACACAGCGCGCCTGAGCTTTGAAAGCAATGCTGTGTGAAAGAAGTCGGTTGCAAAGATTACGTATCATGTGATGTGGAGAGTGTAGATACCCTGAAAGTCACTCTCTCACATGCTTCCAAAGGGTGATGTTTTGGTATGTAAACTGATATTTAATAAAATTTTACCTAATCTCTGAGAATGATAAGGGGAATGAAATGTCTATGAAGCTCTTTGACTCTCAGCCCCTTGTGGAAATGAGTTTTTACACTAAAAGGTTCACTGTTACCATGGTCCAGAAAAACAAAACTACAGCACAGATTAGCTTCAAGGGCCTCACTGGCGTGGCCGGAGTTGCCGATTAGACCGGAACATAGAACCCATGAGCAGAGGACTGAGGGATCGCTTAGAGCAGTAAGTGCTTGCCACGCTAGCATGAAGACCTTGAGTTTGAGCCCCAAAACCCACGTGAAAAAAAATCCCAGCAGAGCAATGCACACTAGTAATCTCAGCGTTGGGGAGGCAGAGACAGGACAACCTCTGGGGCTTCTGCAAAAACCAGCCAAGCCTACCTGGCAAGTTGCAAACTGATGAGAAACCCTATCTCAAAAAACTAAGGTGGATGGTACTTAGGAAATAACACCCAAGACTGGCTTCTGAAGACTATACACACACACACACACACACACACACACACACACACACATACTACACACAACACACACACATATATATATATACACATACACACCCATAACACATATACTCATACACACACATTCACACATATACAAGTATACACACACACATCATACACATACACACACATACGCATACACACACACATCCAGAACACACATACACACACACACACACATATTCACACACATACAAATATACACACACACACACATCATATACATACAAATACACACACACACACACATACACACACACTAATCTAAGAAATAGTCAAAAGCAATGAGATATGATAGAACCTTCACAGGAATGTCATCTATTTGCTTCCAGCCAATGGAGACAATACCCACTGCAGTGAAGGTACTTTCATTATGAGACAAATAACCAACTTTTGTCAGAAGTCACAGGTCTGGCATGCAAAGGTAGCTTCCCCACTGGTCATTTACTTTGTGTCCAGTCCTTTATAGTGATACTTTATCATGTGCAATATAATAATAGATCTAGGTAGCAACTGTAGCTGCCTAAAGGCCACAGATGTGACCAGCAGCTTTATTCCAGCTGGTCTCATCAGAGAATGATCAGACTGTTTGACAACCAACCTTCGTTTTCAGAGCAGTTCCTCCAACCTGCCAGCTCTAGTCTTCCAAGTAGCATAGCAGAGCCCTGGGCTCAAGAGCCAATAAAAATACATCCTGAACAATTTGGGAGAAGGATGTTATGTCAGCTGATCCTAACTCATTTGGTCTTCCAGAATTATAGCTGAGGCCAGCTAGCCATGGACACCATCAGGTTTCACTTTAGCATAGCCATCAATGTGCCAGACTTAGACATTTAGGAAAACCATTAACCAACTGAAGCAGCAGCCTCATTTCATGTGGGAACGAGGAGAGTTTTCCCTCACCAACGGAAACATCCGCTTTTTCACATAGAATCAAAATGACCCCAGAAAATACCTAGCTGTGCTCCTGTCTATACTATTTCCATTTGACTAGCAGGACCTGATGGACCCCTCCCTGACTGATGACCGACACCAGAATGGGGCTGTCACACTGAAGACTGCACAGTCTCCCTGAAAGCCCTGGAGTTGGCACAGAACACACCCAGACACCAGATTCTTAGCACAAAGGAGATGAATTTGCCCCGGAGGGACAAAGGACAAGGGACAGAGGTAGGGGGTAAAGAACAGGGGTCAAAAGGCAAGGGATAGAGGACATAGGACAGGGTATAAGGAACAGGGACAAAGGACTTCCTCTGGATAGGATAAAGACAGCCATGGCCTGTGGGCAGTGGTGGGTTTTAAAGGGTCCTAGCACAGGAAGGGACCTGGGAGGGATGTGGGAGGGCGAGGGTGAGGCCAAGGGGTGAAGCCCCGGTGAAAGAAGGGATCTTCCAAACGTTAACGCAAAGGGAGAAAGGCTGAGGGTTTGTGAGGCATAGAGTGAAGGCAGAGAAGAGCGAGGGTGAGAACTTTAACCCCGTAAAATGGAGTTCTAGAGTGAGCTCCGTTAGCATCTCCTTTAAGGTCCTGTTGGTGAATTCTACCTTACAGAGAACTGTGGACGGTATGGGGTATGGCAATCCCAGGGTATTCGCAGAGTCTGAAACCCGCCCTGGGTAGCCTGAGAGGTGCACTTTGGGTCATCGTCTGACGGGAGGGAGGAAGCAGCCTGAATTGAGAGACTGTGTTAGAGAGTAGTAGCGGCAATGATTGAAGCCTTTTGTCTGTGGTTGGGTAGGCCTCCACCCTGCCGGAGAATGTATCAGTGCAGACTACAAGATATTTAAAGCGTTTTACAGTGGGCATATGAGTGACATCAACCTGCCAGTCACAGCCAGGAAGCAGTTCCTGGGCCTGATGAGGGGGGATGGTAGGGGGCTAGTGGGGGCAGGGTTAGCCTGTTGACATTCATCGCAGGTTGGGTCACTGCGGTGCCTTATCTGTTTCTCTGGAGACCTTAAAGGTTCCCTAGGAGGGTCGCTGTCTATTGTGGGAAGCTTTTTTTGTTAAACATTTTAGATGTCACATTTGGCTGATCTCTGAGAAGTTTGAGGACCATTATCTGTTAAGTGTATCTGAGCTAGTTATTTGTTTTAGGTTTGATTTTGAAAACACATATACACGAGGCTAAATGAAGCTTATCTCTAACTAATTACACTAGTATTTAGCAGAAATACAGTATAGTTCTGAGCACATTAAAGAATTTGAACATTTATAAGGTGACTATTAACTTGCATGTCTTTAACAGTTTACGCGGGAGTCGAGTCCAGCGCTAGTCCACACGGGGTCCTCGGTCTCCACGAGGGGGGTAAACAACGCAGTTATGACAAGTGAACGCAGGACTTCACTCTTTCATGGGACCCTTTAGTTGGCATGCTTACGCTCTTTAGTGAGACACATAGAATACACCTTATGATGATTATGACACGCAAGAGCGTTTCTTTAATAATAAAAATAAAGAAATTAGAAGTTGGAAAAGTTAAGAGAGAAAAATTAACAATGTGCACATTGGGGAAAAATTACAAGACTCCCCTCAAGACAGAGAGCTGTCCTGACTGAAATGGCAACACTGCTAACTTCTCATCTAACAGAATGCAGGTGTTCAGGCATACATCAATGTGAGAGTGTTCATCCCCTCCTAGCTGCAGGCTTCTAATCTTCAAGGTTAATTTTAGTGGCTAGTCTTAACACAACAGTCTATTAATGAATAGCTGAGTTTAGGTCTGTATGCTTGCTACAATAAAGGGGGGCAGGCATTTGTGAATTATCTATTTGCTTTTTCAAGCTTGCTGACATACTGCCTAGACTTTGTTTCTGTTCTTGACTATGGCTTTATCTCTATGGGAGGGTCAGTTTTACCAAGAATAATTTTT
Source organism: Cricetomys ansorgei (assembly GCA_026225945.1). Taxonomy (NCBI): domain Eukaryota; kingdom Metazoa; phylum Chordata; class Mammalia; order Rodentia; family Nesomyidae; genus Cricetomys; species Cricetomys ansorgei. Next base: position 5,268,459 of record JAMJFZ010002117.1, read on the forward strand.
TATATATCTACAGAAAGCATGAATAGTATTCACACATGCCAAAAACTTGAAGGCCAGTAAGACTCTTACAATTATTTAGAGTTGAGATGGCAGTGTTCCTCTCCCAGCCAGCCCAGGAATTGATTTGAGTTTTCACAAATAGGCCAAAATAGACAATATTATTGATGAGAGACTTTTGTCACCATACAGTAAAGATGAGAAAGGGGCAAAGCAGTTGGGCTTCAGACTCCTAGCTAAGGGAAAAACCAGGATCCACATCCACAGCCTGGGTATCATTGGCCCCCAACAAGTTTACAAGTCAATAGCTCCAATAAGATTAGGATTTTACAGCTTTGTGTCTATTAAGTTTGAGCCTTAAAATTTTGAGTTGAAGGTATAATTAGAGATCTTTAAACATCAAAATAAAACTTTTAGTTTATTGTATGACTCAGTTTGTCCAAATAGCTGAAGCCTAACAGTAAGTAAAAGCAAAGAGGACAGACAAATGTTACCTTGAACCTGAGTAGACCTTAGGAATTTGCAATAGCAAATTAAGATTATTAATGTATAGATTTTTAATTATTAACCTTTTTGTTACAAGTTTTAAGCTAACTTTTTTGTTTTAAATTTTAGATGTCTCCCCACTGTCATTGTGTCTGTCCCCGTCCCTGTCGTCTTCCCCCCCCCACACCCACACACAGTCTTACAGATACTGAGAGGAGAAAGTTTACATTTCAGCAGGAGTTTTGAATATCCGTTTTGAATATCTGTGACCTCGAGTGGAGAAACATTTTCTATAAGCAAGAACCAAGAAAGTGAAAAGAAATAGAAGAGCTAGACATCTGTAACATGAGACATAACAGTAACAAATAAATCTACCATTTGTTGTAACAAAATTATTCTAAGGCCACCCTGGAGCCTTTACCCAGGAGATAACATTTTTTTGTTTGTTTGTTTGTTGTTTTTGTTGGTGTTGCTGCTGTTGTATAGGTAGACCCATCCTTATTCTTAGTTTTTAGCCTGTATATCCTAGTTTCTTTTCAGAAAACCTTGAGGTCTCATGCAATTAGGGACTAAGTGCATTCAGCGGCTGGGAGCAATGGTGGCTACTCAGGTGAAGGTCTGATGACCTTGCCCATCTCCTTCTTTTAAAGGAATATTAACTTTTGTTTCGTTTTGTTTTGTTTTTGAGACAGGATTTCTCTGTGTAGCTCTGGTTGTCCTACAATTCACTCTGTAGACCAGGCTCCCCTCCAACTCAGAGAGCCACCTGCCTCTGCTTTCTGAGCCGGGTCAAAGGCATGCACCACCACTGCCCTGCAGAATGTGAACTTTTCACAAGTTTGGCTGTGGTTATTTTAAGCAGGCGTATCTAGAGTTATTACTGAGAGTGTATAGAAGCAGCAGGGACACAGAAAGGACCACAGGAAGCAGGTGGCAGTACTGTACCCAGAGCAGGCAGCTCCGAGTGGGAGGAAGCAAGCAAAAAGGTCTATGGTGGTTAGGCAGGACTTCAGCTCCTGGGGAGGGTGAGAAAGAAAGGGGGTGGGGAAGCTTGCTGAGAGCAGGGAGAGAAAGCAGATACATACAGACATATGCGTTTAGAGTAGAGGGCATAGGAAGCAGAGCCAATATCCTTCTAGCGTTCTGTGCATCCACAACAGCTGTAAAAAAATCCCTGATAATGTCAAGATTGAGGGAGCCATTAAGCGTACTTTTGGTTTAGTTGTCTAGGGGAGATAAGAGCCATTTTTGAGTGCTAAGACACACCACTAATACCGGGTGTGAGTTGTGGGGATGGAGGAAGCAGTTCCCATCATTAATGGTAGCCGGGTCTAGAGCAAAGGCGTCCCCGAGAGTCTCGAGTGGCCATTAAGGAGGCTTCTGGGAGGAGGGATCATCACCCAGACTCTGGCACCAAAAAAGGGACACAAGTGTCTGAGGAGAAATCCGGAGACCTGTCGACAGGATTTTCAGGCAGGCATTAATGGGCACTGGATTCCAGTGGTACCACCAAAACGGAAAGAGAAACTGCCAACCACACTGAACTAACAGAATGTGCTTATCAGCTGTCCAAGGGAGTCCCCTGAAACGGAATGAAGGTCATGGCAGGGCGTGCCTCCCCAACTCCACAGGACAGAGCAGGGGCACCAGACACCCAACAACCGTCATCTGATAACCTAAGGGGGTGTTTAGGACTGGTAGTAGAGGAAAATTCATCAATTAGCACTGTTGGATGAAGAGGGCAGGCGCCAGATGGATGCCGAGGTCCTGGAGACCTATCCAAGTCACGGCACCAGTGAAAGCCCTGGAATCGGCACGGAACACACCCAGACACCAAACTCAGTACAAACGAGATGTATTTGACCCGGGGGGGGGGGGGGGACAAGGGGAAAGGGATGGAGAACAAGGGACTGCCTCTGGAAAACAGATGGTGGGTTTTAAACGGTCCTAGCGTGGGCAGGGAAGAAGGGGGGGACAGTAGGAGAAGGCTTGGGGTGGCAGTCTCCAATTGGCTAGGAGGAGAACAAAGGAGAGGAGGTGGTGGGCTACTGGCAAGCGGGGTTGCGCTGTGGAGGGCTTTGTGGGAGACAGGCCCTCGTGTATGATTGGCTGGAACTTATGTCTGCTTTCCTTTCCTGACCTTTCACCATCTTGGGCTTGTGGGGGGGGGGGGTTGGGAAGGGGGACCAACACTGCCTGAGTCAGAAGCTCAGTTTCAGCAAGAGCTCGTTTTCACCTGCAAGGGCTTGTTTATTTGTTGTTTCTGCATTGCTCTTTGGTAACTGGACCAGACGGGTAGAGGTGCATACTAGATAAAGGTCTCTACCCTTTAGCTGAGACTCCTAGGATTCTAGTTTTATTTCTGATGGTTGGAGTCTGGGTTGTGTTTCCAGATTCTTGGTGTCTTATTTGAGGATTGAAATGAGCACTGCAAAGTAACAGGGAAGCTTAATTCAAAAGCAAATGACAGTATCAGTCAGAAAGAAATACACTGTCAAGATTAGCAGTGGGCTACTTGAGTGAGGGTACTCAAGGGCTCTGATCATTGTTTGGGGTTTGTTTTTATGGGGTTCAACAGAATAAAGAGTCCAGTTGCTAAGGGGTATAAGTTGGGCAGTTACTTGTTTTGATTGACAGATTATGTAAGTATTTCTCCACAGCATATGTTCTCTCCCATACCTCACCTGACTTTAGTCATATGCACAACTACTTATGCATAGTCATACAATGGTAAATAGAAGATTCTCCCAACTGGGGTGTGGTTGCACACACCTTTAGTCCTAGCACTCAGGAGGCAGAGGCAGGCGGATCTCTGTGAGTTCAAGGCCAGCCTGGTCGACAGAGTGAGTTCCAGGACATCCAGAGTTACAACAGAGAGACCCTGTCTCGAAAGAAAAAAAAATTCTCCTTAAAAGTTCATTTGTATTGTTGTAAATGCACCTAAAACAGACTAGGCTAGATCTGTGCCCCCTATCTTCACACAGGGGACATACAATGGAATGTGGATAGACTGAATAGACTTAAAGTTTGATGGTCTTTAAGGGGAGGTGAAACTTATTCCCATGTTCAGAATGGGGTGTGCATGCAGATTAGTGTAGGTAAGTTTGTTGGGGAGAGCCTAGGTTGCTAGATACATTGTTCAGAGTAGGATGTGTGCATAGCCCAAACCAAGTGGAGTCCTAGGCTGTTAAATTATTCCTTACGTTTGTCCTCCTTAGTTTGTTTCTGCTGAGCCATTTGTTTGTAATTATACCAAACAAATTTCTAATGGTTTTTTTTTTTATTTTTCCCCTCTTCAAACTCAAAATCCTCATTACTGACATCAATTTTTTAACTTTCAGGATCCTAGCTCATTCACCACAGCTGCATTGCCTTTTAGTTGGGCCCATCAGCTTCTCTGTCCCTCTGTCATGTTGATACCTTTTCTTCCTCCAATCCTGAACAAAGTGAGTAACAACTGTTTGGGCACCATTTAGATAGCTTGTTTTATTTCCCTGCTCAACTTCATTAACAGGAAGGATAGTCAAGGCATTTACTACCCACCCACCAAGAGCATTCACTGCCAGATCCTTAGGGTCCCCTAGAAACCCAAATTCTTCCCTAGAGAGCCATATCCTCTGCTTCCCAAAAATCATGTCTCTCAGCATCCCATCCTCAAAATTCTTGGATCCAATGGAAGAGACTAAAGAACCCAGAAACAGACTCACATAGCTGCAACCATGTGATTTCAGCGAAGGTTCCAAACGCCTAAATTGGAAAAAAGATAACTTAGCAAGAGGTGCTGGGAAAACTGGATGCCCACACGTAGAAGACTGAAACGACACCCCATCTCTCACCTCGCACAAAAATGAGCCCAGTATGGGCCAAAGGCCTAATGTAATACCTGAAAATTTGAAACTATTCAAGGAAAACATTAAGGAACACTTTGGGATTCAGACATAAGCAATGACTTTCTACATATATCTCCAACAGCTTAGAAAACAGCAAGGTTTGGCAAGAGGGGATAACATTGGAAAACTACGTGACCAACAATCACCAGAATGAAAAGACAGCCTCGCAGGGCAAGGTCGCACATGCCTGCCATCCTGTAACTTAGGAGATGGAGGCAGGAAGGTTTCAAGAGTCGGTCCAGCTTGGGCTGTACGAGACTCTGTACAAAAAGACGAAAGAAAAGAGGGTGAGGAAACGAGAAAGACAGGAAAGAAAAGAAAGGATGTCTGCAGAATGGGAGAAAAATCTTTGACTAAAAGTTAAGATCCAGAATATATAAGAAATTCAAAAAGCCAAACATCAAAACGACAAAGAATCCAATCAGCAAGTGGGCAAGTGAACTGCACAGTTCTCAAAAGACAGACAAATGGTGTGAAAAAACTTTCAACATCTTTGGCCATCAGCATATCAAAACTACACTACGATTCTATGTCACTCCAGTCAGATTTACAATTATCAAAGAGGAGGAGGAGGAAGAGGAGGAAAAAGTCAAACAACAGCCAGGTGTAATGACACAAAATCCTGGTACTTGGGATATAGAGGCAGGATCGGGAGTTCAAGGTCATCCTCATCTATAATAATGAATTTTTATGAGCCTGGGCTGCAGGAGATCCTATCTTTAAAAAAGATTTTTTTGTTAATGCTGATGAGGATGGAGGTGGGGAAACCTATATACTGTTGGTGGGAAGGTAAAGTAATACAACATGCTGGAAATCAGAATGAAGATTCCTCATAAAACTAAAGTTAGAACTCCCATAAGATTCAGCCATTCCACTCCTGGGTATATACCTGAAGGAATCAAAGTCAGCTCCAGCAATGACATCTGCACACCCTTGCTTATTGTGGCACTGTTCACAAATGCAAAGTCATGCCATCAGCCCTGGTCGGTACCCATAAACAGATGAATGAATAAAGAAAATACATTGTATTATTCTGCCTTAAAGAATAAAATGATATTGTCCATAGGGAAATGGGTAGATCATGTTAAGTAAAATAAGTCAGACTCAGAGAGACAAGTATCACAGACTTTCTCATGCTTTTGTGGGGTATCCACCAGAGAAGACTGCTTGGACATGGGTTTAAGTCAGTAAAAAGTCTTTATCAGCGGGCCAATGACTACAGTGGGTCTTTTGGGATTCTAGTATAGCCCCGAGCCTTTCTCAGGGTGAGCTTTTCAGCAAAGAAACCATATTCTGGATGGGCATACTTCAGTTAACAAGAACAGTTAGCCAGAAGCAGAACTACAGCAGTAAAAAGGCAAGGTTAGGCACATTTAGAGACTTTCCCAGAACCATGAACTTTGATGGATCAGGTCTCTGTTTTTGTTTTGGCAATGATCCTGTTTACCTGCTGAGCTTTATGGTCTGAATGGTGCTTCCATCATGGAGTCAGTTGTGCTAAGGTCTGGGGGCCTGTTACAGTGTGTGGAATCTAAAAAAACATAAAGAGTCATGTAAATGTAAAAGGGGGGCTATTAGGGAAAAGGAAGAGGAGGATCAGAGAGAGGGGAAGGAGGGTGATATGTGAGGGTTATGCTGGGGGTTACATGATCAAAGTATGTGAAACCTATTATTTGTGCATTTAACATAGATTAATAGAAAATTTTAGAACCAAGATTTGATTTTAGCCTATTCACAAGTCAATACATATAATCCTACTGTTTTAGGAATGCTGGTACATAGACGGGACTCCTGGGTCAAAGTCAAAGGACTTGTTCCCTGCACTGCAAGCAGCAGGAGCATCAGCATGTTTACATTGTATCCAAGCCCTTTGGGTGCCACAGGGGTCACTTCAACGGTCCAGGTGGATATACTGCATGTGGTATATTAAATTATAGGAGAGGAACCCTGAGCCTGGGAAAGCTGCCAGTTTATAGCAAACAGTGAAGTAAGTCAGCTTTTATCTCAGAAAGTTTCAATGCCACACCACTCAAGCTTGCTCACGACATACAAGTGCAGTCCTGAGAAATGACCTGGGTAGATGGTAGTCAGTACTTCATACTCTTGGCACACCCAGCAAGTTAAAGCTGGAAGAATGTCTCCCAACAATATATTGATGGAAGAAGTGCACAATCACTCTGAAAAACTGGCAGTTTCCAGAATGTACTTAGTATATGACCCAGCCATTCCACTCCTATGTATTTACCCAAGAGAAATTAAAAGTGCATATCTATACGAATCTCTCACATGAATATTGATAGCAGCTTTATTTGTAATAGCTAGTGCCGGAGTCCTGCCCCGGCAGGTCAGACAGTTCCCTGAGAGGGGGTGTGAGGAATAGAAAAAGACAGAGACAAGAGACAAAGATTCGGGAGGGCACATAGTGGCAACTACTGTGTCAGCCCGGATTTTAATTACTCAGCAGATATATACACTTCTCAAGAATGTGAAACAGAATCTCCACTTTTACAAACAGTTCTTGGAATCTAGGCACTCTCCTTTCCCAAGACTAGAAGAAACACTCAGGTCCCAGCCCTGAGCCCTAAGCATGCTTTCCCATGAGTTAACAGATCAGACAGCCTGCCAGCTTCTCCAAAAGACCTTGCAACCAAGCAATGTGCTCAAGGTTGAGAAACATTAAGCTTCTCCTCCCATAACTCAGCTGTTCTTCTCATGACTCAGTTTCCCTTATGGCTCCCAACAATTCCCCCTTTTATTTTATAAATAAAAAATTCCAATGTTTTCTAGCCATGGTGCAGAAAGACTGTACCTGTCTTAGGCGACCCCCACTAGGCATGAGCCTTACCTGTCATTGGTACATGAATCTTTTACATTCATGCCCTGTCTTAGGTTAACTCAGCCCTGGAGAATTCTTACCTGTCATTGACTACCAGCCTCTGCCAAGGGGAGGCTTCAACTCACGATTTGCTCAAACCTTGAGTCTGGAGACTGAGGCCATGCATTTCTTCACGAATCTTCAAAAGTGAGCTGAAAAAATATTTAATCAAAGGAGGAAGCAGGCATAGGCTTATCATAACGCAAAAACCTACAGCAATCACAGAAACAATCAAATGAGTAAAATTAGACCAGGATGGGAAAGAACTTTTCCACTGTTTTATGAACTTTGATGCTGTCTCTGCAATATCAAATTGAAGTGGACCAGCATCTTTCATTCCCTGTATTTCTTGATGCAATTGAATCAAATCCAAAGAAACATTAGCACTGTGCCACACGCCTTGGAGGTGTGAGCACACTTTGTCCCATCCATGTTGGTTTTCATAGTAAACTTTTGAAGTGACACAGATCTACTGATATTCTGCATGACATTCTAGATTTGATCTTATTTTCAAACCTTGAAACTCATCTCCTAAATATTGAACCATATCATATAATGCATTAATCTTCTCTTCTAGCTTTTGATCAATGACTTCCTGAGTCCCTAAAGCCATGGTAACATTTTTAGGCAAATCGTTAACATAGTGAGCATCCTGAATAGATTGTGACAAAGCAACAGCAGCAGCAGTAGCAGTAGCTATCAGAGATACAATAGCAAAACTTCCAGCAATAATCAATCCCAACATTCTTTTCTGCCTACTTAAACCATTATTGATCTCCTTAAGCACTTGGAGACCTCAATCAGCATACCAAGGTCCAGTAACATTAACTGGAAGCATTGCAGATGAGGGTTGGTAAAGCACCATTACAGTAGCCCCTAGCTGACTATGAGAAATGCAGTTAGTAAGACTGCAATTCTACAGGTAACATAGAATCTCTGTCCTTCTATAGTAATATTGATGTGTCCAATTAGTAACACCTAAGGTGGAGTTACACAAGCAATAACATATCCACCAGACATCAAAACAAGATCATTCATTTTTTGCAAGTTAGTCACAGTAAGTTTAACAAGACCCATTGCTGCAGCAAGTTTCCAAATATAAGTTTGAGAAAAACCATTATCAGACCGCCACATACCAACAGACAAACTTTTTCTTACAGACTTTTGACTTTTGGAACGTTCATGTCCTCCAGACCAATCTATAAAATACCAATTTGTTCCTAACACATTATATCTAACTGGATTGTCCACATAACAGTTCTTCCATAGCAAAGTCCTTTTGTTAGCACGTGTCTCTTCTTCACATGGAGAAAGTGACTGTGGAGGAGTCCCCAAAGTCTCTCTTTCTTCGCTGGGTAACTAAATACGAACAGTCTGAGTTCCAGCATGGAACCCTTTTATAGAAACTTTCAAACACCCAGTCTTTGACGTCATCTTGGAAAAGCAAATTGGTAGTCCTATCCCTGAACCTGTATCGTTGAAACCTTTTTCAGTCTGCCATTGCATTCTTCCCATCGAAGGTTGATCTAGCAAGTGTGTGTCATTCACTCTCACCACAATTTCAGGTCCTTCCCATATAGATGGATGTAAAATAGGCGGATTAGGCACATAGGTCCAATACTGCTTTCCTTTAACCGTCAAAAGATAGCTCATCATCATCATCATCAGGAACATCTTTCTTTGTAGGAACATCTTTCCTCGTAGGGGAGGTCCCTGCAAACCAAACCAATCTCTCTGGAAGCTACCTAGCACTTTCAGCATTCTATGGAAAAACACAAACATGCCCTCGACCCCAAATTAATTAATACTGGGTCAGGTCCATTCCATATGCCTGTGAGAGGATCTTTCATCTCACCTGCACATATGTAGAATGAGTCTTTGGATGTCAGAAATGCTCAGCTGCAGATAATCCTTTAGCATCCACAGTTAAAAAATTTAAAATAAAAAGAACATGATTTAAACTGTTCTGCAGAGAAATCGGGTACAATTGTCCCTTTTTTATTTTAATCAATGGATTTTTAAGAGCACCATAGGCTCGTTCTACAATTCCTTGACCCTGTGGGTTATAAGGAATACTGTTTTATGCATTATTGAAAGTTGAGTACAAAAATTCTGGAAAGCTTGACTAGTGTATCCAGAACCATTATCTGTTTTTATAGTAGAAGGTTGGCCTATTATAGCAAAACATCTAAGGCAATGAGAAATAACAAGTGTAGTAGCTTCTCCAGTTTGAGCAGTAGCTATAATAAATCCTGAATAAGTGTCAATAGTTACATGCACATATTTTAATTTTCCAAATTCTGGAGTATGTGTTACACCCATTTGCCATAATCGATTAGGTATCAAACCTCTTGGATTGACTCCATAGTAGACACAGATTGGTGCTCTGGGCACATAGTGCACTGTCGAACAATCTGTCGAGCAGTTTCTCTGGTAATATGAAATTGCTTCCTCAGACTTTGACTGTTTTGATGATGCAATGCATGAGACTTTTGAGCAAGCTCCAATTGAGTAAGATCTATTACCTTAGTAGCTTGATCAGCAAGAGCATAGCCTTCTGCCAACGGTCCTGGAAATCCAGAATGTGCTCGTATATGCCCTACATTACATGGATGTACACGTGCATGCAAACACCTTTGAATCAAAAGTTCTTGCACTTGATTATCAGCAGTATCAGTGTACGCTACTGTCTCTAATATCTGTAAAGCTCTAGCACTATAATGACTGTCTGTGTAAAGATTAAAAGAACGATAAGTCATTGTTTCAAACACCACAGCAGCTGTCCTGAGTTCTACAATCTGAGCTGAGGCGGGCGGTGTGTGAAGTGTATGTGGTTGATCTAGAGTCACATAAGTAGCAGTACCATTAGAAGATCCATCAGTAAAAATGACTTGAGCCTCCTTTATAGGATCCTGTCTCATAACCTGAGGAAATACTAAAGCATGATTATTAGCGAACTGTAATGATTTATCTTTAGGGTAGTGGTTATCTATAACTCCTGGGTAATGAGCAAATGCAATAATCCATGCCATCAACATTATGAAATAACCAATCTATTTGTTGCTTAGTAAAAGGAACTCCAATCGAAGATGGTTCCGCTCCAAAACATTTCCTAAGCTCTTCTCTAGACATCTGTGCCAAACAAGCTACAGACTCATAGTATGATGTCAACACTCTTGCTGGTGAAACATTGAAGTGTAGCCAAGGTAGTGGACCACCCGCCACAAGACTGCAGTAGGTGTGTGTGTCGTTGCTAACACATGAGCAGCCCACCCTTGCGTGTAGTCCACATCCTGTATTTGTTGCTGTTCTATGGCTTTTTCTACTTTTGTAAAGCTCCTCTTCCTTCCTCAGCTTTCTAACTGATGTAGGCGCTGGATCTCCTCGAAGGATATTAAATAAAGGCTTTAATTCTCCAGTAGAGATTTTTAAATGCAACCTAAGCCAATTAATACCCCCTAACGACTTTTGAAAATCATTTAAAATAGTCAAATTATCCTTTCTAATTTGAATCTTTTGAGGCATAATGGTTTTAGGGTACAACTTATGTCCCAAATAAGAATAAGGTGATTCAGTCTGAATTTTATCGGATGCAATTATCAATCCCTGATCTTCTAAAGCTTGTTGCAAGTGTGCATAAGCTGCCAACAAGATTCCTTCCTGTTTATGAGCTAAAAGAATATCATCCATATAATGAATTATATAGACTTGAGAATATACTTGTCTAGTTTTAGTCACTGCTAGGGCTACAAATTTCTGACACAAAGTAGGACTATTAGCCATACCTTGAGACAATACTTTCCAATGATATCTCTTCATGGGCTCCTTAAAATCTGTAGAAGGTACACTAAAGGCAAATCTTTTGCAGTCCTCAGGAGCAAGTGGAATAGTATAGAAACAATCCTTTAAATCTAAAATTATAAGTATCTCTAGGTCTTGCAGATAGAGTAGGTAACCCTGGCTGTAGAGGTCCCATTAATTCCACAGTCTCATTAACTTTTCTGAGATCTTGTAGTAACCTCCATTTTCCTGATTTCTTTTTTATTACAATAATAGGGGAGTTCCAAGGAGAATTAGAAGGAGCAATATGCCCACTGTTGAGCTGTTCCTGTACCAACTGCTCAGCAGCTTTAATTTTTTCTTCAGCGAGAGGCCACTGATCCACCCATACAGGCTCCTCACTTTTCCAAGTAATTGCGTCTGCACAGAGTACAGGCTGGCCAGTGACCTCCGTTAAAAACACCCTAGACCTGCTCTTGTAGGTTGCTGGACTGGCATTAATGGCTCCTGTATTCCTTGGTCATTTACTCTTAAACCTTGACCAGGCAAGAGTCCTTGATCAAACATTTGCTGAGTGACAGATTCACTAGGACTGTATAGATCTATTCCCATCTCTCTCATGACATCTCTCCCTCAGAGATTAACTGGTAAACCTGGCACAATGTATGGTTGAAAAGTGCCATGATGTCTTTCTGCATCTTTCCATGATAGCACATCACTGCTTTGTTCTGGACTCTGACTCTGACCTATGCCCTGTAATTGTGTCATTGCTGATCGTTTAGGCCAGGCCTTAGGCCAATGACTAGCAGTTAGAACTGAAACATCAGCCCCAGTATCTAGCAATCCTAGAAAGTTTTTTCCATTAATAGTTAAAGTAAGCTCAGGTCACTGTGCTCCTATAGCTTGTACCCAGTAAACATCTGATGATCCAACTCCTGCATCTCCTCTCTTGTTTTTCTTTGCTGCATTCTTAGTTTGCACTTGGGGAAGTAATAATAATTGTGCTATGCGTTGACCTGCTTGTATTAAAGAAATCCCTGATAGTGAATGAGTCATAGTTTTTATTTCTCCATAGTCCCCATCAGTGACTTCTGGCTCTACTGAAATTCCCTTCATAATAGCACCACTTCTACCAAGCAATAACCCTACCATGCCTGGTGGCAGAGGTCCATAGACCCCAGTAGGTAGAGCTTGCATTCCCATCTCTGGAGTTAATACTGTGTAGGCGGAGGAACTGAGGTCCAGTCCTGCGCTGCCTGGGGCTTCTCTAGAGAGCTCCTGGATGGATTTCCTTGCTGAGGAATGAAAGTCTGAAATGCTCCATAACATTGTTTCAGGGCCTGGGGCAGGCCCCTCCTCCTGTTTCCCTGCTGGAGAGGATTTCCCATGGCATCCCTCTTAGACCTGCACTCTCTAAACACCTCTCTGTTTATTTGGACACTGTTTGACTTGGCGTCCTGACTGGCCACATCCATAACAACTTCCTGGAGGATTATTTTTCACAGGCCTTCTTTGCTGAAACAGTACTTCCTTTACAGTCTTTCCGTGTAATGCAGCTGCCATTGCAAGACCCTGCGTATACAATGGTCCTATATCTGAACATAGTCTGATATAATCAGAGACAGTTCCTTTCTTTCTATTCAAGACCCTGCGTATACAATGGTCCTATATCTGAACATAGTCTGATATAATCAGAGATAGTTCCTTTCTTTCTATTCAAGGTCTCAAAGCTGCTTGACATGCAGTATTAGCATTCTCATAAGCTAGCTGCTTAACCAACAATAGACCAGCGTCAGAGCCTCCCAATAATCTTCTTGCTCTTTGTGTCAATCTAGCAACAAATTCTTGAAATGGCTCATCAGGTCCTTGCCTAATTTTAGACAAATCCTCAGTCTGCCTTCCAACAGAAGGTAATTTATACCATACTCCTTCAGCAGCAGTGTTGATCTGAGCATACACTCCTTGATCAAATCCCAACTGATGTACAGTTTCCTGATACTGTCCCTCTCCTGCTAACATTTCATAAGTGACTGGTATATTTTGCCTTCTATTAAGGTCTGCAGTATTCTGACACTGTTCAGAAAATTCTGACTTCCACAACAAGAAATCACCACCTGACAAACATGCTCTACCGAATTGCTTCCAATCACTGGGTGGAAGGGGCTCAGCAGATAACAATTCAAGCATCGCTTCTGTGAATGGAGCTGTTGGCCCATACTGTGCACAAGCAAGCTTTAACTCTTTCAACTGCTTAAAAGGAATAGGCCGATGAACTCGGACTAGTTGACCCTGTGCATCAATTCCTTCAATCAGTGGATAAGTTAAATGAAATCCTTGAATATCTTTTCCTCTCTCAGCAGCCTTCTGCAAAGTTAATTGCAAAGGAAACAGAGGTTGCTGCACTAGAGATAAAGACTTTGGCCCTGAAGGTCTCTGAGCCAGAGCTGTAACTGACTCTGATCTTCCAAAGAAAGAGGAGGTGTATCTAACTCTGCTGTGACTCTAGGAATCCGTCCAAGCCTTATCTTCGGACTCCGCTCAAGTGGCCTTGAAGGCTCTCCCTGAGTTCTCTTGTGCTGCTTCGAATTGGTAAATTTGGTAAAAGAGGAAAAAGCATCTTTTATGTACCGAATATCTTCCACTAATGAGTCATCCTGCTTAGAAGCACTATTCTTTGCTAAAATAATAAATGGAAGAGAATCTTCTTCATTAAAATATCGAACAGTCCTTTCCTCTAGCTGTTCTACATCCCTTGGATCTAAAGCATCTTCCTCATCTTCAGGAAACAATCTTTCAAAAGAATGCTTTGCAAAAACTTGTTCAGCTGGCGGAGCAGAGGGTTGAGTTTCACTCTCTTCCCCGATAGCCAGAGCGATCTCTGAACAATTAGAAGTTTTATTTCCTGCTAATAAACTATCTGAGAAATGCCTCTTAGGCTTATCTATTTTATGCCCAGGATCTAGATTACTGCTAATTAAAAGCCATAAGCCCAAAGCATCTACATGAACCTTATTAGGTCCATGAATATCATAAGAATTCTGCAAAGTTTCTCCCACTTTTTCCCAGGTTTCTGGGTTTATTGTCCCTTCCTCAGGAAACCAGGAACACATTTCTTTTATAAACTGTACAAAATTACACAACTTTTGTTGCCCTATTTCAACTCCTTCATCATGGAGTTTCTTCTTAGGCATATGTGCATGAAGCAGCCGACTGTCTCCAGCACCCATCTTCCTTAGGGGTTCTCTTTACTCCGGGGTATCACTGACCGCAACTCTTTTTATTTTTATTTCTCGAGCTAGCTCACTTCTTTGCGAGGTACCCTCCTTCACAGAGTCCCCCGTGCTCAGCTCCCTAGCTCCGGGCGCCACTCTGCCGGAGTCCTGCCCGGCAGGTCGGACAGTTGCTGAGAGACGGTGTGAGGAATAGAAAAAGAGACAAGAGACAAAGATTCGGGAGGGCGCACAGCGGCAAGTACTGTGGCAGCCCGGATCTTATTAGCTCAGCAGACAAGTGTGAGAAACAGAATCTCCAGTTTTACAAACAGTTCTTGGAATCTAGGCACTCTCCTTTCCCAAGACTAGAAGAAACACTCAGGTCCCAGCCCTGAGCCCTAAGCATGCTTTCCCACGAGTTAACAGATCAGACAGCCTGCCGGCTTCTCCAAAAGACCTTGCAACCAAGCAGTGTGCTCAAGGTTGAGAAACATTAAGCTTCTCCTCCCATAACTCAGCTCTTCTTCTCATGACTCAGTTTCCCTTATGGCTCCTAACAAGCTAGAAACTAGAAATGACCTAAATTTCTGTGAGTTAGGTGCAGAGATGCACAGATGTGATTTCCATGCAGGAGATTACTGCCCAGCCATAGAACGTAATGAATAAGCCAGTGATGTCTGCAGCAACATAGGTACGTCTCAAAATACTTTTGTGAGCCGAAGGCTAATGCATGCTAGAACGTGGTCTACCGCTGAGCTACATCCCCAGACCTTTAAAAAATTTTAGGCCTACTGTAGTGGCATAACACCAGCACTTACAAGGCAGAGGCAGGTAGATCTCTGTGAGTTCAATGTCAACCTGGTCTACATAGTGAGTTCTAGGCTAGTCAAGGGGAAAAAAAGCTTTTTAAAAGACAGATGGGGACCCTGGGACATGAAGACGTAGCTCATTTTCAGCCTTGTAAACTGAGGTCATCATTGAATTTGACTGATTGCAAAGCCTAAATTCTGAGCCTATGGATACGCCCCACTATTTCCCACCTACACCACGCTGACCACCACCCCCCTTTATTTTTAAAGGGAATATGCAGTGCATTGCACAGGAAGCGAATTTGGAAGAAAATACATCCAAATGGTTGTTTGATTTGTGGTTAGTTGTGGGTATCCTCTGTCTAGGGATCAATCTTCTTTCTCCTTGATTCTATGCTCTTTAATAATGAACATCTATAAATTGTCAGTTTCTCTAAAGAAAAATACCATTTTGTGGAGTAAAAAGGACAGCACTGAACTTCTCTTTGATGATGAAATATGTTTGCGAGAACAGTCTCTGGGACTCAGAACTGCCTGAGCTTGAACCCCAGCTCTGTCAGCTTTATAGATGTAAAACTCTTGGCCTCTCTAATTCCAGCTTCCTCATTTGTAAATTGAGCTGCTGTGGAAACTGAGACAGGCAACGCACAGGTTTACCAAAAAGCCTGGCAGAGTAAACTGTCAATTAATATTATTTTATTATCATTCTCCTGAGTTTGACAAGCAAGTCGTCTGACATCAGATGCTTTTTAACAAATCAGAACATCGTCTTAAATACGAAATCTGCTTACATGTTAGAGAAAATGTTGTAGGTAAAAAAAAAAAATCAAAAAGTCAGACACGTGACCTATATCAAGAATCTTAGCACTTGAGCGGCAGAATCAGGAGAGTGAGTTCAAGGCCAGCCTTGCTACGTAAGAAGTTCGAGGTCAACCTAGACTACATGAGACCCTGTCTCAAAACAAACAAGCAAATGAAAGCAAAAGAATCAGTTCATTGTGAAAGAGCACATGGTAGGCACAAACGCTGAGGGAAGCACGGTCCAGCCCACTCTATCTATAATTTCTGATGAATTCAATTTAAATTAAGTGAGAATAACTTTTAATTAAAGTTGCTGATCTCAAACATTTAATTAACCACGAGTACAATAATATAAAGAAGAAAAGATTTAAGAGGACTAGTGTGAACCCCACCACAATTACGTGTGCCTATGAGAGAAGCCCTTCAGTTCCCTGAATCTGTTTCCTATTCCATGTAAACTAAAGGTGTAGACAAAGCCGACCCAGAAGTCATCTCAGTTCTTAAACTCAATAATTCTTAGATTTTCTGTTTATTCATCTTTCACTGGACATTAATTTTCCCATCTTAGGGTCAGGCCCTATACTAGGACCTGGAGAATAAATACACTTAAATGTCTTGCTCCCATTATGAAGTTTACACTCTAAAAAGGAAGTGCTAATCGTACAAACACACACACACACACACACACACACAAAGTACAGATTGCCATGAGAGTAAGAGGGAGCCCTCCCCAGTGCTAAGATGTGCTAAAGCAGCAACTAGAAAAACACTACTTGTGGCTTTTTCTGTCCCAACTTGTAACTGTAAGAATTCAAGTATAAACAGTAGCATTGAACCACAACACCCTTGGACATCCCCAGTAAGTTCACAAGTTCAGAAGACCCATGAATAACCCGATGACAGTGTGCTCTTTTTCACTAAGCATTGCTAAATCTTCCAGTGATTTATGAGCCAGCTAGGTCTATAACAAGGAAATGTCTGTGGTGGGATATCTGTCCTACGGTGCCACAAATAGATGGCCTCTTGTTCTAGCAGTCCCTGAGATGGCACGAAACCTTTCCCTAGGGTTTTTCTCCCCATCATTGAAAACAGACATTTTCTTTTACTCTTAGATTCAACGCAAATGCTGTGAAACTCCAGGTTGTAGGATCCTGAGACAGGTCCTCCAAATTCTTCCTCGTTGTTTTTTTTTAGACAAAATGAGACGGGAAATCCATGAGGCCTCTGGAATTCATGGCCTCGTGGGATATGGAGCAGAAATGAAGCCAGGATTGAGTCCTAGGATCGGTGTTGACCTCCAGTTCTACACCAGTGTGGGGGGGAGGGGCGTGGGCCTCACATCTTGACCCTGACTCACAGTGTGACTGGAGGTCACCTCTACTCCTCCCTTCAGTTGAAATATTTGCCTGACTCTCTTCTTGGAGGAAAGATGAGCTCCTTAAAATCAAGTTTAAAATCTACTTTCTCTGTTTCCCTGTCAGGATGAGCCGCAGCTGCACACTTAAATATCACTAAGCTTATGTTAGTTCTTTAGTCATTTAAACAAAACCCTTTGTTTTGATTATGTTTAGTAAACATATTTGTCTTGAAAGTATATTGTATTTTGTTTTAGCTTTCTCATTCAGCAAACTGAGTACCCACTAAACCAGAAGTGGTAAGAGGTACTTCCCCTGTTGTTTTTTAAATAGCAATTAACAAAGTTATTGTGAAAAATTCCAGTCCTCCACTGACGATCAACCAAGCACCAGACTACAGTGGGCAAGATAACATACGAACCCTCAAGCAACTGGATATGGTAGTACACACCTTTAATCCCAGCACCTGGGAGGCAGAGGCAGGTAGATCTCTGTGAGTTTAGGGTTAGTCTGATCGACATAGAATTCTAGATCAATCAGGGCTACACAGTGAGACATTGTCAAAAACCAAAACAAAACCTACAGGCATTGAATGGGAAACAGTATAAATATGTGCCAAAATAGCCAGTGGAGGGTCTATGTGCAAATGTATCACATTGACTGTGTAACAAGTCTAGCAAAAGGGTGCTTGGCAGCTCAAGAAGAATATAGCTGTCCTGCGGAGGTGGTCTTACTGAAGTCAAGTACCACAAAGGTTCTTAGCATCAGAAGAAATCATTTCTACCACTGCCATGATTTTCAAACAATCTCAGAACCGCTGAGAACAATCTCCTGGATTGAAGATTGTGTCAAAGCCAAACAAGAAACAAACCTCCATGCAAAAAAAAAAAAAAAAAAAAGCAGCATTCAGAAGGTGGGGTGCTGCATCCTTGCACAGTTCCAAGGACTTGACCTGACTAGGGCAGCAAGGGAATGAAGAAGAATCAGACACCAGGACACAGGAAGAAAAGCTGGGATGGAGCTCTCTGATGGAGAAGCTGCAGCTGCGGGGAAGCTCAGGTTTTTATTACACAAAGCTGAGCAGAAAGGTGGGGTTATTATATACTGCTGGGCAAAGGGTAGGCTTAACTAATCTTAGTAGGAACAATCTCTGTAGGGGAGCAAGCAGTCTTCAGCCCTTTAACACGGAATAGGGGGCCCAGGGTAGACATTTCCTGCACACGCCGTTAACATTGGTACTTCTGCCAGGAAGGAAGGATTTGCCATTTCACTGAGCTTAACTCAGGCAAGGCTTTGCTATTTTCTCATGGTACACATCCACTCAGGACTTAACACACTTATGGCTTCCTCCACTTCCCACAGTGGAAACAGGAGGATCATGAGTTCGAGATCAGCCTGGTACACATAATAAAACCTTGACCAAAAAAAAAAGGGGGGAAACAAGAAAATCAATGCAAAAAGGCTTTATTGGGGAATTAGAAAAAAATTGAATAGCTTCACAATCCTGAACATACACACACAGGCCTCTGATACGTAGATGGCCCGAGTGCAAAGGAAAAGGCTGAGGCTTGAGAGAGGAAAGAGAAAAGCTACCGATGGGGTTTTGAAAAGAAGTCTACCAACATCTGTGGCTCATGTGCAGTCGGAAGCGTCGAGGTTGGACGCAGCACAGAAAATGCCAGATTTAAAATCATAGCCGTACTGAGCTTGCCACACAATTTCTGGAGCAGGTGTTTGTGACTCCAGTGACTTTTTATTCCCGTGGTCTCAGTGTTCCCAATCATCTGGCTGTGGTCCTTTTGCTCTGCCCAGGTAAGCAAGAAGCTCTCTAAACGCTGGCCTTAGGACTCTAGTGTTTGCACCGCAGCAGGAGGCAGGTGGGAGCCGCATCGGCTGTACCCCCACCTTGGGCCAGAGTTCTCCAGCAGGCCTCAGTTGTTAGGACCCTTCTTCTTGCCAACATTACAATTCTTGTATAGGTCTAGGGAGTCAGTGGTCCTTAGCTCTTAACACTAGCAAGTTACAGATCCTGGGAACTGGCGGCCTAGCGACGTGGGAAAGCTTCTGGAGGCCAGGACTACAGTTTCTCTTCTCTGGTTCCTTACAGCCTTTTGTCTTTCCGTCTGCGCTCCTCGGCGTCCCTTGCCGTCTCTCTGCATCTGCTGCCCTTCCTTCCTTGGCTTCTCCTGAGCTATTCAGCCGCTTCTTCAGCTGTCAAGCAGCTGACTGCTCCAACTGTCACTACACCACCCTTCTGTCCCCACCTTTGTTGTCTCTGCTGCTTCTTTCTTTGTGTTACAGAAGAGCACCAGACGGGAGCTTTTTATTGGGTCTCATGGTATAGTAGAGAAGAGGCAGCTCAGGAGAGCGTCTCCCAGCTGCTCACTGAGTGAGCCTGGTGGGCGCACTTCTGTAGGCAGAGAAGAGGCATTTGGACCAACCACAGCCTTGCCTCTTTAGCACCAGTCACAGAACAGGAGGTTTGTGTTTGCACCATATATTTTCTCATGGCTCTGACAGACTGCCCGACAAAAGCAACATAAGGAAGGAAAAGTTCTGGCTTACACTTTAAGAGGACACTCCATCATGGCAGCAGGAGCTGGAGGGCAGCTGGTCCCTTTGCATCTAAAGGCAGGAAGCAGAGTGATGGGTGAATGTTGCTGCTCAACTAGCTTTCTCCTTGATTATAAAGTCCAAGATTCCAGCCCAGCACTTTGTTTCCATGGTGGCTATAAATCCCATTAAGTTTTCAACACAGGTGAACCATCACAGCCTTGCCTCTTAAAGCATCAGTTACAGATCCCTCTGCTAGGCAACCAGGGCATGTGCCCTCCTTCTGTCTGAGGTAAAAATGATTGCAAGGTCACCTAGATTTCTCCCAGGCTTGTGATAGCAAAAATTCCAACAGCTCTGGCTGAGGGTGTGTCTTCAGGAGCTAAAGCAACCAGCTGTGATTATCCTGGAGTTTTTCCAGGGCATGTTCTTAAGGGGTGTTCAAAATGGTGCTGGCATAGGGGTGGCCATTTGATTGACAACTCTTTTGCAGAAAGGGAAAAATCTAACAGTTGCCAATTAGGAAGTCAAGTTGTTGTATCTTACACATCTTTACTAATTTATAGGAAAATAAACATCAGAAGGAATGCTTACAGTAATAACAGATTTTTAAATGCCTAAGAGCGACCCAATGCCCCAGGAAGAGGTGGGTCTCTCTTATCTGTCTCATCAGGACTCAAGTCCAGTGTTACAGGAATGACTCCAGTTTGTGTATCTTCACAATTCCTTTTTAAAAAACTTTTTGATCAGATTTATTCATTTTATTTTATGTGATTGTTTTGCCTTCATGTGTCTGTACACCATGTGGGTGCTTTGTGCTTGAGGAGGTCAGAAGAGAACGCCTGATCCCCTGGAACTGGAGTTACAGATGGCTGTGAGCCACCATGTGGGTGCTGAGAATCAAACCTGGCTCCTTTGAAAGAGCAGTCAGTGCTCTTAACCGCCGAGCCAACTCTCAAGCCCAAATCTTCACGATTCTTATAAGTTTTGTCGTTTCACTGTAGGGATTCCTAAACCTTACACTGTTCTGAAATTCCTTGAGGTGCTTGTTTCAGCTGCAGAGTTTGTAACTTGGTAGATGTGGAGTAACAGGAACACATCCCACAAGTGCCTGCCTCTACGCCACACCACCAGGCACACAGAGTGGACAGACTGCTATGTTCAGTGTTTGAGGGTGTGAAGGCCTTTGCATCTTATTTTGAAGTATCTTTAATGTGATGCCATAAAACCACTCAGCAAATTTCAAATACATGAAAGATGATGAATGCTGGGCTTGGTAGGGTGAGGCAGAAGGATTGTGCAAGTTCCTGATCCGCCTGGGCTATACGAGTGAGTTCAAGGCCAGCCTGGACAAATAAATAAGACCCTGTCTTAAAATGAAAAATAAAGAGAGAGCTGTGGGTGAGCTCAGTAGTAGAGATGCCTAGTATGCTTGAGAACTGGAGTGCAATCCCTAATACGGGGCCGGGGCAGGGGGGGACGGAGAGGGCTAGTGCTGATAAAGTCTTGGGGCCATCAAGGCTGGAGAGATGGCTCAGGGGTGGAGGGCTTGCTACTCTTCCAGAACACCAGGCCTTGGCTCCCAGCACCCAGGTCAGGTGGCACACAACCACTTGTAACTTCAGATCCCAGTTCATCTAATGCTTTCTGGCCTCCTCTGGCATTTCCTCTCATAAGCACACATCCACATGCACACACACACACATGTGATTAAAGATAAAGTAATTTTTTAAAGCTTTGAGAACATCATGTTTCAGTAGAGTATCCTCTGAGATCCTCCTAGCTTAACTGTAGATTCTATTCAAATTAGGCTTTGAGCCTAACTATAGGATATTATTTAGAATATAGAAAATAACTCACCTTTATATCTCTCTCCTCAGTACGTAACAGAATGGCTGGTGTATGGTAGTATTTATGTAAATGGGGTACCCAGATTTTATACTGCTCACATTTGTAAACCATACAGTGGTAATTAGGATGACTTTACTGTCTCCAAAGATGACTTGGGGCTAGGATTGGTCTCTGTTTCTTAACTTCTGATGCCTTTACTCTTGCAAAACCAAAATTTATTATTCGGTTGCTGCTCTAGTTAAAATTCTTCATTATATTTCTTGGCTTTTTCCAGTGCATCATTGACTTTTGATATAAAAGTGTTATGTTGAATCACAATGATTGTTTAAAAATTAAAAAAAAAAACTTTCTCTTTTACTATCGAGATCAAAAAATACTTTGTCATCTACAAGACAATCAGGATACTAAGAGACCTGTCACTGTAGTGCCATTACGGGCTAGGCAATTACCATATAATCCAAGCTGCCTATTATCCCTCCTTCTCTGTAATTCCTTCTGTGTTTTATGACCTCCGAGCCCTGCCCCCCTTCCCTATGCCACTGTCCCAAGCCTGCCTGGAGTTCACGCCTCCACCCGCTCCCTCAATTCACTGTCAACCCAATATGAGTCTCACTCCTTCAAATCTATAGAATCACTCCAAAATTCAGAATTTATTCAAACTTTAAAGTCTCTAGCATTTAGCTAAGTTACCAGATTACTAACACTTGTCCCCTACAACCTTTCCAAGTCATGTTTCAGCCTCTGTTTCCAAACCTTCAGTACTAGGGGGGTACTGAACCTCGCTGTACAGCACAGCCCAGCTTGGGTCAGCTACGGTCATAAAATCCTTCTTTATATGCACTCAGGAAGTAAAGATTAACACAGACTCTGGGCTGTTCCAAGCCCTGGACCAAGCATTAGAAATGTGATAAATAAGACATACTTCCACTACAGCTGATGGTGAAAACTTTGAAGTCTGGCATCCCAAACTACTGGCAAGAATGTAAGGGAATGGAAGCTTTCACACATTCCTGTGGGGTTGTAAATTTGTACAAACACTTGATGGGAGCAATTTGGAAATATCCTATCACCCACAGTGGGCTGCGCCCTCCCACATAGATCATCAGTCAAAGCAGTGCCCCATGGACAATGCCTCACAGGCCAGTGTAACCAGGAAAAGAAGAGTTTCACTTGAGGCTCCCTCTTCCCGGGTGACTCTTGTCTGTGTCAAGTTAACAAAAAAGAGTTTGCAGCCAGCCTGGGATACACGAGATCCTATAGGGGAGGGAGACAAAATAAAATAAACACGATTATAAATTATTAAAGATGGTCTCACTGCTTCTCTGCATAAATAACAAGCTACAAGACAAACAGAACACAAACAAAGCCGGGTTTGGCGGATCATATCTGTAATCCCAGCACGGGCCAGCCGGGGCTACATGGGGGCCAGCCGGGGCTACATGGGGGCCAGCTGGGGCTACATGGTCAGTTCTAGAACAGCCTAGGTCACGGAATGAGACCTGTTTCACAAAACCAAAAATCAAACAAACAAAAAACTCTTGCCCCCGTGGCCCTATCTTATGCTGCTAGACACCCTATAGCAGGTAGTAAGGAGGTTAAATAAGACCAGTACAAACAAATTTGGAAACACGTGAAGTTGATAGAAAAAAATGAAAAACCTTAATTGTTTTATGATGACAGACTAAATTGCGTAATAGGCTGAAATATCTCAGTCCAGTCTAAACAATGCACTCTGATCAGCCTAGTTGATAAGCTCTACTAAAATTTCAAAGAGGAGAAAGTCTTATATACATATACAATACATCCATTTACAATGTTTCCAGAAAAGAAAATTGTAATGAAAAGACGAGGGCTGGAGGGATGGCTTGCTGATTAAGAGAGTGTGCTGCTCTTGCAGAGGACCTGAGTTCAGTTCCCAGCGCCCACACGGAGCAGCTCACAACCGCCTGTAACTCCAGCTCCAGGGGATCAGACACTTCTGGCCTCTGAGGGGACCTGCACTGATGCACACAGACCCACAGACAGACACATAATTGAATTAAAAAAAAAAAACTCTTCAAAGGAGAGACAAGCCTAAGAATAAAGCTCAATAGTAAATAAAGCACTCGCCTTATACGCGACAAGGCCCTGGGTTCAATCTCAGTCATGAAGTCAGGGACGTTTAGCCCATTTTGTGAAGGTAACATGACTTTGAGACCATAATCGGACAAAAACAGTAAATTAAAGGAAAACACATGTTGTTTTCACTCGTGAATAGCTGAAATGATTTTAAATATTAGACAACTAGATCTGGCACTCTATAAGATTAACATTACCCTTGTGAATTTATATTAGGAATGCAGCACGTGTTTAATAAAGGAAATCAAACTGATCTAATTCACATTAACAGACTAAAGGAAAAAATCATTTAATTGTACCAACTGATAAAGAAAAACAGAATGTCCACTTGTGACTTTTTTACATTTATTTATTTGTGTGTGTGTGTGTGTGTGTATGTGTTACTCAAGGGAGTGTGTTATGACATGGGTGTGCAAATCAGAGGACCACTTGTGAGAACTGGTTCTCTCCTTCCACCATGTGGGTTCCAGGAATCAAACTCAAGTCGTCAGGCTTGGTATCAAGTGCCTTTTCCCACTGAATTCATCTCTCTCGTGGTGTTTTGTTTTTTTTTAAGACAATAGAAAATTGTCTTCTTAATCTAATGAGGGACATAGTCACATAAAAAGAGACGCAAGTGGTGGTAAACACCTATAATCATAGCAGGAGGATCAGGAGTTCAAGGTCATCCTCCACTACAGAGGGAGTTAAAGGACAGCCTAGATCATATGACACACTGTCTTAGAAAAGTGGGCAGAGTGATGAGGAGATAGTTGTACAAACATGAAGACCTGAGTTCGGATCCCCAGTACCCATGAAAAAGCTGAGTGTGTGCTGCATCCCTGCTGCATCCCTGTTACCCTGGTGGTGCACACCTGTGGTGCACACCTCTTGGAGGCAGAAACAAGAGGATCGCTGGAATGTACTGGCCAGTCAGTTCTAGCTGAATGTGTCTGAAAAACCAGAGTGAAGAGAGACAGACACCTGAAGTAAACATCTGGCCTCCACACATATGTGCACACACATGTACATGCACATGCATACATGTGTGTGCACATACTCTACACACATACACACAATTGTTAAAGAGAGCCGTTCACATGAAAATATATTGTAGAGACAACGTTTTCCTCATACTACATATGATTATAAACCATTGGAAGCATTCTCTTTGTTGAAATTAACACAAACACTTCATTTTATTTAACAGCATACTGGAGAGCCTTGCCATCCCAGTAAGACAATAAGAAGAAATAAAATTGTAAGGACTGTAGGCTGAGCGATGACGCCCCAGTTAAGGACATCGTTGCTCTTGCAAAGGACCCGGGTTCGGTTCCCAGCACCCACATGATAGCTCTACATAATTCACAACTCTAGTTCTAGGGGATCTGATACCCTTCTCTCGCCTCCTCAGGCTCCGGGCGCACACGTGGTACACAGATAAATACAAGGAAAAACACTCATATACATGAAATAAAAGTAAATTAGAAAAACCTTTTTAAAAAGAAAAAAAAGTAAATGCTCCTGCCGTGGGCTCGGGAGGGAGCTCAGCGGGTAAAGCGCTTTCAGATCAAACATCAGCGTCCAGTGAACAGCGAGAAACCAAAAGTATATGAAGTCGCCTTCTTGACTCCAAAAACGCAAGCTGGTGTGCACACTCACACACGGAGAGAGGGAGAGGGAGTAAGGAGAGAGAGAGTAGGGGGGTCCTCGTGTCCTTTTCCAAAACTCCATTTTAAAACCTACTTGAATTTATTATTCTAGGCTCCTGACAAATTACTTCAAACCTTTAAAATACATTTTTTTAAGTCCCATCTGACCTGTGGTGATGTCTCTCATCCCAGCACATGGGAGGTAAAAGCGGGCAGATTAGGTGTGAAAAGTCACCTTTGGCCCAGCCTGAGCTACACGAGACCACATCTCAAAACACAAACAAACAAAAAGACTCGAGTCATCCAGAGGGTCATAAATTTTGACCTTATAAATTCTAGCTGGCTCAAGGAAAAACCAAGAGAAGAGAGGAGAGCCGCAGCCTAATCCTCTAGGAGTCAGCGAGAGAGCAGCTTCTTCCGGTGGTGAAAATTTGTAGAAATTTGAAATTTATGAGACCAATATCGATAATCCCCTAAGAGAGCCTACTAATTGGGCAGGGAAGGCCTCAGCAATGTGCCTATCTAGTCGCTTTAGTTTCTCTACCAACTGTTCCTTAGCCCATCCAGAATTTCCCAGAGAGGCTCAATTAGACCTTGCCTTGGTGGGATTTATTTTTCCAGGTTAAATGACTAGGTCTGGGTTCCTTTGTGTCTCCTGGGGTTGATCCTGAATTAAACCCTCATTAACTCTGCCTATGGAGTAACCTCGGCGCAACCATTTCTCGTCCATCCTCCCCTAACCTCCGTGTCAACACCAATTTCAGCTCCTAAGACTCGGGAGAAATATAAGCAGAGGCGACCACAGAATCTGTGGCCACTGGGATGAGCCTGAACCCACTGGGCTGAAAGGAAAGGGGTAAGATGGGGAAGGCAGTACCAGGGACTTCTTGGGACTTTAAAATGTCTCGCAGCGATGCTCCTTGCGTCTGTTACCCAAGGACAAGGAAGACGCTCTGGCCTCGCTTCCCTTAGGGAGGCTGATTCGGAGCAAAGTCACTTGTACTGTAAGTAGGAGGAGACCATTTTCTTCATTCTGCTGCCTTGAAGGATTCTATCGCCTGCTCTGGGGTTCCCTTTCAGGTGGCCTGGGCTGCTGGAGTGCTGGGTATAAAATAAGCATCACTCCTTACTTGGGCTGCTTCTGTGGAACCTGCTCTTCTAGTTTGCTTGCTGCTTTTGGGCTGATGAAACATAGCCGCTTTTCAGTGTGGCCCTGCCTTACCCGCATCTTGCTCGTGAGATACACTGAAGTTTGAAATGATGTTTATAGCATGACTGGTTGTTTTCAAGTGCTTGTATTTTAAATAGCAAACAAGTGGCAAGCTGCCTGTGGGAGATGGCTTCCACTCTTCAGTGGGATGCTTATGAGTTCAGTTGGCAGCTTTAATCTGCTTCCAGGAAGAGGGAAGAACTTCCTGGTCACCCACTTCTTGGAAAGTTAAACAAGTCTATTTGATTCGCTGATGAAGATCAGAGCCAGTAAGAGGTTTACATAAAGGACACAAGCAGCTTTTGGCTGACTAGTCACCTATGCCCCGCAGTTCTCTTTACCCTGCTTTTGCCATTCCCTAGCAGTAAAAACATAAAAAGAAAATTATTCTGTGTACTCATAAGTGTCAACTTTGACCCAGAGTTACATTTAAACGCTTCTTTAGATTTCTTCAGAGAGTTGCTTGTAGGATCTGCGTTCAACCTGCTCAAACAGAGCAAAAGTCAGTGTCTGGGAATCCATCTGTCCGTGTAAATTAGTTGACTTTGTATTCATTAGAGCCAAAGCCAATCACCAAAATGCCGTTTATTATAACCTGCCTGTTCCTTTATCTGTGTTGAATTTTTTAGAATTGATACCTAGTTAGACTGTGCGTCCATTAGACGGGAGCTTGGGCGATGTCTGCCGTTGTGAATGGGTCCGCTCCGCTTCAGTGACACTGGACATTTGTTCTGCTGTTCCCTTTGGAGGGGCTCCAGGAGGCTAAGTGGCTGGCACATTGATGTCACTTTTGGTTTTCTTTGTGCGAGGGAGGCCTGAATGGATCAAGAGAATCTTGGCCCACTCCTGGGATCATGTTTACAGTACTTTCTCCAGAGTCTCATGTGTATTCCGAAGATTTGCTCAGCTGAATTTCCCTGCTTCTGACTTCTTTCCAGCAAGAAGTTGCATCTGACATCAGAGTCTCCTCCCTCCTTCTGCTGTAAAGTTGTGGGGAGCTGAGAAGATCAATAACTCACCTTTGGCCACACTTAGAGAGTTCAGAACGCACTCAAAATACAAGGAATGCAGAGAGGCTGTGACTTAGCCCAGTTCATAGAGTGCTTGCCTAACATGCAGGAAACCCTGAGTTCGATCCCTAGCACTGCATAAAACTGGACATGGTGCCAGACATGGTGGCCAACACCTTTAACCCAGAACTTGGGAGGTAGAGGCAGGAGGATTAGAAGTTCAGGTTATCCTTGGCTTTGAGACTGTATCTCAAACAAATAAACAAGTAAATGGAATTCAGAAAATCAGAAGATAGCATGACTACTGGAGAACACAAGTGGGAGACGTGGTTTCTAAAAATGCTAGGTAAGCAGGCTGAAGGAAATGGTGTCCGAGCATTACAGTGATCTTTCATCAGCTCCTACTAGCAGTGAGCCCTTGTACATTAGGAGTGAGTATCTGGGAACTGGGAGAAGACTCTACACCAACAAGCAGCTGCCTGGGTAACTGTCATTGTTCTGCTTCTCAAGAAGGGCCACAGTTTCAAACCTTCTCTGCAGCTTGAACTCAGGGGCTTTAAGCCAAGCCTGGGCTTCGGCTGAATCCTGAAGCAGGCTATGTGCCTAAAACCCAAACCACCTGAGAACACAGGAAAAAATAAACTCATTTCTCCAGTACGTTCACTCAATACCAACACAGCTGTGAGTGAGGGTCCCTCCATACACCAAGCAAGCTAACAGTTCTAAAGCGGACCTCAGCTGGGCATCCTTTAACTCAGTTGTGACACTCTTTGAGACGGTGCCAGATCCCACAGGACATGTTCAGATGCCAACCTAAGCCTCAGGTAGCTTTGCCTGGCTTCTAACCATCCATCAGTGAGCTAGATGTTCACAACCCCCTCCTCAGAACTCAGGAGTGTTATTAAGGTGTATTTCAGTTTATTATAAAGGGTATTACACAGGATACTGGTGCACAGAGATGAAGAGATGCATAGGGCAGGACCTGGGGGACACAGCTCCCATCTCCTGTCCAAGTGTAGCACCTTCCAGGAACCTCCACCTAATCAGCTGTCCAGCTGCTCCCTGCACCATGCCCTTTGGAGCTTCCATTACATAGGTATGATCGATTAACTAATTGGCCAACTTCTCCTATAGCCACTCTCTTCTGGAAGTTGGAGGGCATAAAGCCAAAAGATTCAACCCTGACTCCTGCCTTGGGGGCAGCCAGCACTCCTCAAAAGGCTCTTCCCTCTGCAGATTCTGGAGATAAGAGTTGTATACAGGAAGCCAAATACTGGTTTTACAACATCACTGTTAGGTTTTGAGGAGGGAGAGGAGCAAGGATTCAAGAGAGAGGTGCTAAGTCAAATTGTCTTCAGGGAAGATCAAAGCCTAGTTGAGAATAGGCTCAGAGGAACCTAGTTGAAGTCAGGGAAAGAGTCTTATCAAGCCTTCTCCTCCTTCCCACTCTGCTGCCCCCAGCTCAGCTACAAAGGCGAGCGAGATCTCCACTTCCCTCAGCCAGCCCCTTCCTTTAGACTTTCCAGACTCCTGCCGCCAATGATGAAAAATGAGAATGATAGGCTCTGCAGACTCCAGATAGAATCTGTCAACCACTGGGGGGCTGGGTGGAGAGACAGAGAGAGAGGGAGAGAGAGAGAGAGAGGGAAACTGGCATATAAGTGTGGAGATCAGAGGATATCTTTAGGAGTTGGCTCTTTCCTACTTGCTGAGGCAGGCCTCCCTCGTTTCTGCTGTTGTGCTGTACACTCCAGGCTTGCTGGTCCCGAGCTTTGGGACCAGCTAATTCTGTCTTTGACTCCCGTCTCACTATGGGAGAGCTGGGATTGCAGATGGGTACCACAGCATCCAGCTTGTTAGATGGGTTCCAGGGATCACGCATGCATCTTCAGGCTCACACAGAAAGCGCCTTTACCCACTGAGGCATCTCCATCTCCCTTGGCCCAGACTGGTAGCTTTTTAAAAGTCTATTGTGTGTGTGCTTGTGTGTTATGAACACCACATGTGCCTAGGAGTCCTCAGAGGCTATAAGAGGGTGTTGGAGCCCCTGGAACTGGAGTTACAGATAACTGTGAGCTGAAATGTGAGTGCTGGGAACTGAACCTTGTCCTCTACCACAACAGTAAGTGTTCCTAACTGCAGTCATCACGCCAACCCCAAGAGCTATACCTTTAAAGAGGGTTAAATTTCTTTTTCTTTTCTTTTCTTTCTTTCTTTCTTTTTTTTTTTGTTTGTGGGTTTTTTGTTTGTTTGGTTTTTGTTTGTTTTTTTGTTTTTTGAGACAAGTTTTCTCTGTATACCCCTGGCTGACATCAGCCAGGCAGTGGTGGTGGTGCAGGCCTTTAATCCCAGCACTTGGGAGGCAGAGGCAGGAGGATCAGGAGTTACAGATAATACTTGGCTACATATTGAGTTTGAGGTCACCCTGATTTACAAAACAAGCTGAATTGTTAGTGGATCATACCTAAAATTTCAGCACTTGAGAGGCTGAGGTAGGAAGACAACTGTGAATTTAAGACCAGCCTGGACTACTGAACGAGTTCCAGGCCAGCCTAGGATAGAGGGAGACTCTGCCTCAAAACAATACAAAGCAAAACAAAGGAAGATGCCTCCCTGGCTGTACCGGGTTCTTGTAGGGCTTGCCTAGAATGCATGAAGCCTTCGATTCAAGCTTTACTGGAGGGAAGGTAGGGGGAAACAGAGGAAGAATAGGGTAGGATAGACAAAGAAGGACGCTTTTAAATGAAATAGTCAAAGAAGGAAATGGTAACAGTGCCAAAGTTGGCCAATGATCCAGCCTTGTAAAGAGGTGGAGGAATCAAGTCAATGCCGAAGAGAACGTGAAGGGTCAAGGGGGGAGTCAGGCATATCGCACCAATCACATGTCTACATCCCGTGTCTGGAATAGGGTGATTTAGAAGAGGAATCTGTCAAAAGAGCTCAAAGAAGGAGCAAAGCCTTACAGGAAGTGAGAATTTTATTTCAGGAACAGTGGCAAGCCAGCTGGGTGTGGCACCTGTAATCCCTGCACTCAGGAAGTGAAGCAAGAGGTAAGAGTTCAACCTTAGTTGCTATGTAGTGTACTTGAGGCCAGCCTGGGATACATAAGACACTGTCAAAAATTCAAAACAAACAAACATAAACCCACAAAGAACAATGGGAAGCTTAAAGGTTTTAAGCAGAGAATAATGTGATTTGAACTGTTTCAGGGGAAAAAAAAAATCCTATGTGGGGAACAGATGGGGCAGGACAGAACAGAGAGACGTGGGATCGGCATCCCTCTGTCCAAGCAGCAGTGAGGGTCGCTCAGCCTAGGGTGGTTGTACACTTTTGGTTAGTGGCTCAGCGGTAACTGTGAGGATTGGGTTGACCAGTGACAGCAAAGCTACAAGCTCAGAAGCTGACAAATTCCTCATGCTTAGTGGGCCTTGACTTTCTAATGTTCCCCACCAGTCATGGCTTAGGCTGGTTTTGAAAAGTCCTCAAAATACTGGGCTCAGTGCCTTGAGCTGTCTTTCTTCAGACCCACTCTTAGGGAGGCAGTCTTGAGAAATGAGCAAAATTTATAGCCAGGGCTTCTCCTTTTCATCAGTCCCTTCTTCCCTTAAATGTTCCCTTCCCCACCTCAGCAGAATTTGTCCTCCAGACACCATCCCTCAGAACACTGCTTTTGGGAGAGACAAGTAATCCACACTGTAAACTGCTCCCAGCCTAACCGCTTCTGAGATCATTTGTTCTATCACCTTAGTGGTCCGTAAGACACTCTGTGGCAACTGTGTAAATTTTGAGGTGGGATGTGCTTTAAATTCCATTTTATTCTGGGGACGTAGCTCAGTGGTAGGGTGATTTCCTGGTGAGGACATTCACTGGAATGAGCTCGGACTTCTGTAGCTTGAATCACTAAGTAGCAGGATTTCAAACAACGTTAAGTGGACCTGGCATTCTGTAAGACTCTCAGGAAAGACAGAGGGCTCCTGTCTAACAGAAGTGAGAGCCCAGAGGTGGGCTAGAGAACTTGAGCAGGCTCCCGAGAGAAAAGGTAGGACTTAGAGCAAGACGGAGAATAGCCATGACATCCTAGACATAGTACAAAGAATCTCACTGGCAAACCAGAAGCTACTGGAACAGGAGAGCAGAGCCCTGCCCTCATCCTGCCCCTACTGTCCAGCAATGATTGTAGAGAGGAATGCTACCGTCGAGCATAAGCCTACATCCAACAACATCTTATTCTGACCAATGCTGACCGATCTTGATTTTTTTTCTCCCCTCCCCCATTCCTTTTCTACCTGAGCAGGCTGGAGCCTACTTAGGGATGAGCATCATGAAGTCACAATCCCTTGCCTTTGCGGGTAGGGTATGTGTGCTTCGTTTGCTTTGGTTATGTCATCTTTTCATTTGTTGTAGTCTCCAACCCACAGATGCTAATTTCATATTGAATCGTCTTTGTTTTCCATACTTGCTAGTAATTATTATAGTAATATATAATATAGTAATAACATATAGCAATAGATTACAGTATAGGTACAGTAATAATAGAGTGAGTATTTCAAGCTTATTCATCTGGGTTTACTATTATCTCAGGTCTTTCCCTTGTAATAACATAAGGGAAAGGTGTGTATGTTCTGTAGTTTTAAATTATTAGTGTCATCGTGGTGCAACTTGGGCCTTCATGTGTGTGTGTGTGTGTGTGTGTGTGTGTATACATATGTACACATGTGTGCTGGTACATATGGAGGTTAGAAATCAGTGTGTGGTTTCTTCTTTTACTGTGGTCTACCTTGATTTTTTTCAAGACAGGTTTTCTCACTGGACTCAGAGCTCACCCGTTGGCTAGATTAGCTAGCCAGCAAACTCAAGGGACCCAGTGTCTCCATTTCCCCAGCACTGGGATGGCAGAAGCACAGGTCACCACACCTGGCAGTATACATGAGGGGATCCAAACTCAAGTACTCAGACCTGCACAGCAGACACTTTACCACTGAGCAGTCTCCCCAGGACCCAAGACAGAGCCTTCTTCCGCAGCTCTGACAAAGCGACCCTCTAGCCCAGGCAACACCCCCCTTGCTGGGATCACAGGCCTGAGTCACCACTCCTGGGTTATGTGGTATTCTTTCTTGTGTAACTATTAAGTTGCCTCAGAAGGTATGTCTGAAATCCAAAGATATTTTAAGCAACTTGCAACATTAGAACAAATTTATGACCCTTCAAGCTTTATAGCTTTGGGGGAAAGCACTTAACTTGACTGTCCCAATTTTGGTTTCATCAGCTACAAATCATAGTTATTTCTATAATTTAAAACCCCATAGCTGGGCCTTGGTGGGGCACGACTTTAATCCCAGCACTCGGGAGGCAGAAGAAGGCAGATCTCTGTGAGTTCAAGGCCAGTCTGGTCTACAGAGTGAGTTCCAGGACAGCCAGGACACAGAGAAACCCTGCCTAAAATAAATATATATATACATATATATGTATATGTTTATGTATATATATGTGTATGTATGTATATATATGCCACACCTCATTTTTTTAGGAAAAAAAACTGTTGTTTTTACCAAAGTAGTCTGCAAATCATTATCTATTTCCAGAAATCAGGCTTATTCTCAGAGGGGAAAGCCTTGTCCTCAAAAGGAAGACAGCATGTATGACACATCCTCTCTGGAAGCGGAAGAGCGTTAGTCACCGTTTCCAGCACTGCTGCCCGTAGTGCGGCAAAGAGCGCGCATCGCTATCCAACGCGAGGGCTTGCACAGGCCTGGAAATCTTTCCACACAATTGCAAAACCTCCCCCTCTAAATACTGTAACTCCTCTCCCACCTTGAATGACTCATTTGGCATTGAAATCTGACCTTCCTGAATTCATTTGATAATAAAATCTGTCCCGAATCAATGGGTTTAAATACATAGTTTTTGTCCTGCTTATAATAAATGCTCCTTTTTTTTCTGCTGTGAAAACATTAATTTTTTTGAGACAGAGTCTGGCCTAGAACTCACTGTGTAGACCAGGCTGACCATGAACTCTTGGGTAATCCTCCTGCCTCTGCCTCCCAAGTGCTACCTGCCCAACTCTCAAATTTTTTTAATTAGGTACACTTAGACTCCTTATACGTGGTTCAATATAATATACAGGTGATAATTGTTTTCAAAAAAATCCTCAAAACTATAAGTTCTAAAAAGTGTATGATCTCAGGACCCTAACACACACCTATGTGTTCTGGTTCTGTACTATACTTAGTCTCTCCTGTAAGTGGAGGGTCCCCGGTGTTCTGGCATCTCTCTCCCAGCTCCTGCCCACCCACTGGGCTCAGCTCTCTGAGCTGAACTCCAATGGCGAAGTACTTTCTCCATTATCAGCTGTTCAGAGTAAGTGATCAACACGGGCTTTGGTGCACCGTGGATGTCCAGCTCCCCAGTTGCTGTCTGTTACCCTGTTGACCATGACTCTCTCTGCCCCTTGGATTTGTGATAGTGAATTAGACTATTGATCCAACGCCATCATGCATGTTCTGTCTCATGAGCTCTGTCCCTGTGTCTCAATCTTCCACCAAATCCGTCTTCTCTTTTTCTAACTCTGATTTCCCAGTCACCCTGCCATCTCTCTGCAGGAATTCACAGTAAGCATGTGCAGCAACATCACACCAGTTATGCTTGAGAACTCGAAGAAGCCATACCTCCTCCTGACCAGCGCGGTTCCCTTTTGTGTCTTGCCATAACGAGAGCTGCTTCCTGACCCTCCCACCGTATGTCCAACCACCTGTTCGTCTAATTAGTACCCATTGATGCTACAGCTCTGCAATTTGGGGAATGGAGGGTCTCTTTGGCACACTTAGTGACCAAAGTTAAACATAAACTTGTTTTGGGAAGAGATTGGAGCCACAGAATAAAGTTTAAAATATACATTTTACTTCATGCAACTAACTGAAATATTTTTCTAATAGCCAGGTTTTTACTTTTAGTTTTTATATAGACTAGATCTTTATCAATTCTATGCATATAGGGGTCAGGAAGCAGCTAAGCTTGATTGGAATTTGTACGCCTCCACACTCAGTCACTCAGTTCCAGGGAGTTAAGGGTGTATATACAAAATGAATACAGGGAAAATACAGCTGGGAAGATGTCGAGGAGCAGGCTAGAGAGCCCTGAGTCCAACAGCAGCCTCCTAATTATATTCCCTCCTCCCATTCTTAGCCCTTCCGTTCCCACACAGCCGCCAGAGCGACTCTTCTATGGTGAAGATCTGAGTAAGTCCCTTTTCTCATCCACAGCTCTTCAGTCATTTTCAGGTGAAGTGTTGTCCAAACTGCTTACCATCATCCCCTGGTGCCTACCTGCCACCTCAGCCAACTTCTTTGTGGCTTCTCAAACGCAGCATCCCCTCTGCCTTAGGGTGTCCCTCACCCCATGTATCTCTTAGCAACAGTCCCATAATTTACTCCTCTCATCCTGATAGCCAATTGTCTAGTCATTACTATACAAATCTATCCTTTGTCTAGAGAATATAAAAGCATCGAGCTTTGGGCATTTCTTCAGACTTCATTCTCTTGTGAAGGTCCCCATATACATATAAATTTAATAAAACTTTATGCTTTTTCTCTTATTAATCAGTACTCACACTAATTGGATTCCTAGATCCAGCCAAAGAGCCCACATAAGAACTTAGAGGGGGCCAAGAGGGCCTCTTTCCCCTCTACACTCACATAATTGGTAAGCGATGGAGTCACGTATGTCTAACCACAGCTCCAACATTCTTTCTGCTTTACTGTCCTACCTACTTTATACAAAGAACCATGTCTAACTGATGAGAATAGTCCCTGTGAACGATTAAAGAACACTGGAGTACTGGACGATATCCATGGTATTGAATTTAAGAGTGAATGGGGGGTTCAAAAAGGGAGAGCATATAATTTGGGCTGGCCTGGCTAAAAGAAAGAAAACAGCGCCAAAGCCAGCCTTCAGACAGAGCCCTGGAGGGAGGGCAAGACGAAGCCGCGGCAGCGAGGGTGAGATGATAGTAAGCAAGAGGAAAGCAGGGGCTGGAGAGCAGGGGCTGGAGAGCAGGGGCTGGAGAGCAGGGGCTGGAGAGCAGGGGCTGGAGAGCAGGGGGTGGAGAGCAGGGGCTGGAAAGCAGGGGGTGGAATCCGGAATCCGTAGGAAGTTTGTTCCACTGAAAGTGAGGCTAGGGCAAAAGACAAGGGGATTGTCAGAAGGGGGCACAAAGTAAAGTCTGGTGAGAAAATAGAAAAGTCAGGAAAAAAAGGCAAAGATGCAGACCGAGATTCTTTTCTAGGGAAGATGGTCCCTGGACGAAGGCCTACAGTAGAGTCAACGTCTGCGCTTACTTCCCATATCAAGGCCACCTTTTGACTGAGAGAAGCCAGGAAAGGGGTTTCCTACTAGTGTAGATGATTCCGCTCATGTCCCATTCAGAGAGGGTCTGTGGGGAGGGATAGTCACCTCAGGAACAGCCAGACTCAGTTACTGAATCTCTCTGTGAGTCTTCCGCCATGTAGGATGTGATCATGGTGATCAAAAAAAATAAAATAAAAAATAAAGGAATTTTTTTGTGTAAAATATGAGCCCTGAAGTCAACCTAACATACTAGCTTATTCTGCCACAGATTGAAAGGAGGCATTAGAGGAAAGAGAGAGGAAGAGATGAGAGAAGGAAGAAGAAAATATCAGGCATTATTTGCCCTGCTTGAGAAATTTGAACTGACTTTTGTTTTGCTTTTGCTGGAAGCCTGGTTTTAGATCTAAAGCGCTTGTAAGATACAACCCTATCGCAGGTGACAGGAAAGCACCCTTTAAGAGGCCTTGAGTTAAAAGCTGGATATGGTGGCTCATATCTGAGTCCCAGCACTTAGGTGTCTGAGGTAAGTTCACTTCAAGGTCAGCCTGGGCAACATTGTGAGTTCCAGGTTAGCCTGGGCTACATAGTAAAAGCTTGTTTGGAAAAAAAAAATCCAAAACCAAAACAAGTATCTCCCCACCAAAAAAAAAAAGCTTTTAGTTGAGAAGAAAACTCTCAACTTGTACTAGCTTAAAACAACAAAGGAAACTTGGGTTAATGGCGTCCGGGTTACCAACCTCCCCCGCCAGGGGATGGAGTCTTAGGTAACATCCCAGACTGATCTTGAACTCACTATGTAGCCAAAGATGACCTTGGACTTCTCATTCTTTTGAATGCTAAGATTATAAGTATACACTACCACCACCTCCAGTTTATATAGTGCTGGGAATTAAACCCAGGGCTTTGTGTGTGCTAGGCAAATACTATGCCAACTGAACTAGCTAGCCCCATTTTATATATTCTGCCTGTTCATGTTGTTTTGAAGAGTTAGCTTATGAGTGCAAACCACTGATGTAGTCAATTCCTCTCGCTTTACCAGGAAAGAAATTGGAGTCCACCAAAAAGAACAATTTTTCCCAGAGTTATATATCTTCGTTAATGCTTAGCCAAGATAAAAACGTAATAGGCCAGTGCACACTCTCAACTATCGGGTGCCGAGTTTATGACAGGCAGCCCAGGGATGAGAAAGAAGATCTGAAGTAATCAGAAGAACTGGCATTAGGGACATATGGGTGGGCGGAGTTCTAAAAGTCAGGCCTACAAATTCAAGATGAAGAAGGGTGGAGGTCAGTTGCTTGAGTCTTCTCCTTCAGTGTAAGAGACATGCAGAAAACCTGAACCCAATTGTCTTAGTGCTTCTATTGCTGCACTAGAACACCATGGTCAAAAGCAACTTGAGAAAGAGAGGGTTTATTCCAGATTACAACTCTCTACTCACAGTCCATCATCAGAGGAAGTCAAGGCAGGAGCCTGAAGGCAGGAACTGAAGCAAATGCCATGGAGGAATGAATGCTCTTACTGGCTTGTTCTTCATGACTTTCTCAGCCTGCTTTCTTATACTACCCGGGACCAACTCAGGGGTGGCACCACCCACAGTGAGCTGGGCCCTCCCACATCAGTCATCAATATATATATATATATATATATATATATATATATATATATATATATATATATATACGCACCACGGGCTTTCCCATGGGCTAATCTGGTGGGAGCAAACTCTCAACTGAAGTTCCCTCTTCCCAATGACTCTGGCTTGTGTCACATTGACATAAAACTAGCCAGAGTGGGGAGGAGGAGGCTAGAGCTGGCCAGGCAGCTGCACAGGGAACCCAGGAGTGGGTAGGATCAGCATGAGCAAACTACATTATTCTCTTCTCTCCCACACAGTACTTGTGCCTCTGGTGGAGGGAAGCTTGGAAATGTGGACCCAGGCTTTTCCAAAACCAGAGAGGGAGATGGGGTGGTAGGGTGGGCATGGGAGGGGTGGGGATCCCATAGTGACGAAGGTATTTGAGGGAAGAAATCTGCTAAAATCCATCTGCCCCTTCAAACTCCAGCTATCAAATAAAGAGATCCAGTTAGCTCATGTTGACATACCCTGACATATCTCTACATGCATTTGTTCCCTCTGGATCAGCAGGGAACCTGGTACATGAGATGACATACACTTGTCTCGGGGCCTTTATTCCTCATCCTCCCACAGAGCTTTAACTTGTTGGCTGTATTCTCTTCACCTTAGTAAACCCTCTACCACCGTGAGGCACACCTGGGGGCCCAGGGGTGGGGGTGTGCTTGCAACAGCTCTGTGTAGGCCTAAGGTCTCCTGGGACCACTGCTTGTATAGGGGAAATAAAGAAAGAAAAGAAACAAACAAAAAGAGTCAGTACTCTGCCCTCTGGACAGCACGAACACAATGCATTCTTGTCCTCTTTGCTGCGATCTCCCCTGTCTTTCCCTCTTCCCCCATCTCTCCTTTCTGTCACCTCACTCAATCAACATCCCTTCCCTCACCTCAGCCTTGCCAGACTTCTGGCCCTGCTGAGATGCTTGTGTAGCAGAATCAGACCACCAGCCCAAAGGGGACCCATAGAAAGTAGGAAGGCACACCCTCTTACCACTACCTTCTCTGTCCACCTTAGGCTTCTCAGGATGGATGTCACCCGCCTACTCTTGGCCACCCTAGTAGGTTTCCTATGCGTCCTCACCGTCTACAGCCACCTGGGACCCGAGGAGATGCTCAGGGATGACAGGAGTCTGAGGAGCAACTCCTCCATGAAATCCTTGGACTTCTCTTCTGTCTCTATTGTTGGTAAGTCGACTGGTCTGGGACGGAGCCTCTAGACTCTGACCCACAAGAGGGGTACAGCATGTCAAGCCCAGGTGGCCACCAGCACAGCTATGGCTCTTTCTTGCTCATGACTAAGGAAATACAGTGTCTTGAGTTCTTGGGTTTTCAAAAGTTCTGCATGCCACTAATACCAAGTTTAGTGTGTCAGAGATCTGAGGAAGCCTCAACTCAAGAGGCTTGGTGGACTTGGTTTAATTCAGCAATCATGAAACTTAGTGAATCACACAACTCCTCATCACAACAAACTTTAGGAAAACTATGGAATAGAACTAAGTCTGCAATAAACCAGTCTTGCCATGGGATGGGAAGTTAGGAGGAACATCGAAGTCTGGCATTGGAGATCTTGTGGCTTGATCTCACTTGATCATAAAGGGCATGGGCGATGAAGCCAATGGCAGAACACATGCCTAGCATGCATGAGGTCAGGATTCAGTTCCTGTAAACAAAATAATAAAAACACACACTATATGCTAGGTAGTGTGAGGTGGCTTTTGGTTTTATGTATATTTTACAATTGATGGAATTGGAACTTACTGACATTAGTTCCTAATAGGCAAAGCCAGAATTCAAAGAGGCTAATTATACATGTTAGCTCACAACTAATAGCTCTTTGTCAACTTGCATTTCACTAGGCACAGAAAAATGGTCTAGACATATCAAGGGAAGTCAAAATGGGAAAAAGAGGAGACATCAATATTCCTTGATCACCATTGATATGTCAGACAAAAGTCTGCCTTTTTTACTTTTATGTAAATGGGTATTTTTGCTCTCAAGTATGTCTGTGAACCATGTGCAGGCCTGGTGCCCTCAAAAGCCAGAAAAGGAGGTTGGAGCCCCTGAAACTGGAGTTACAGGCAATTGTGAGTTCACCATATAGGTGCTAGGAAACAAACCCAGGTCCTCTGGAAGTGCTCTTAACTGCTGAGCCATCTCTCCAGCCCCATGTCAGACTTTTTGCTTTATAAACATACTTTATTTACGATAGAACCCTTTTTTGTAGATGAGAAAACTGACTGTCAAGGAGAATCACATAGCTTATGTGGACTCAAGTTAGGTGCACCTGGCTCTAAGTTCTGAGAATAAAAATTAGGTAACACAGATGTATCCAGTAACAAAGACTGAGTCCATTTTCAGAGGATCACGTTGTTCTTGCGCCTGAAAGGTTAAAGACGAAAATGGGGCACCTGGGGTTACCAAGCAGCGATCAAGGGCTAGCAAGGTCAAAAGACTAAGTCTCTAACAGATGCCACAGACAGATCCCAGGACCCTCCTGGATTTCCTCTTTGCCTCCCCCTCAGAGCACACTGCTCTTGAGGTCTGAAGCCAGGCTAATGAGAAACCACTGGCTTGATTCCCACAATGTGATTCATCCCGAAGTCCCTCTTTCTCTCCTCCACCCTGAAACTTCCCAGGGCCCCCTCTGCTCTGCCACTTCACCACAACTTGGGTCCTCAGAAACATCTGGCCTTGCTTCTTCTGTCTCCCTTTGAAGCACTGAACAAGAAATCCAAGAAGGTCAGCAGAAAAGAAGCAGAGAAGCAGAAGAGATCCTCCAAGGTAGGCCTGGGAGCTCTTCTATGGGGGTGGCAGACCCGCAAGCCACGGCTGAGAACCAAAAGCTATCTCCAGGCCTGCAGGAAACAAAAGGACTGAAAACTACTGAAAAGTCTTCTGGCCTGAAGCCTTGAGGCAGATCGGGAGCCTAAGTTCACTGAGCAAAGCAGCTACCTGCTAAAAGTTTCCAATGCTAGTTAAGCACCCCCATCCCTTCCTATCTGTCACTCATTCTTTTGGGTATTTACCTAAACCCCAGCCACTGAGGAACCACTCTTGCCGTCTTGCTGTATCCGAGTTCCTTTTTTTTTTTTTTTCCATTCTCTTTTGCAGTTCTGGGGACCAAGTCCAGGGCCTTGTGCAAGCTAGGCAAGTGTTCCTCCACCCAGCCACACTCTCAGACCTGGCTTATTCTCAGCAAGTCTCTGCTAGGTAGTGCATGCTGACTGCAAACTCGTTCCCCTGGCCTGGAGCTTCCCAAGTGCTGGGACTACATGTCTGTGCCACCATGCCTGGCTGGTCCATCTGTTTAAGAATCAGAAAGTGTAAAGAATAGAAAATAAAAG
Source organism: Cricetomys ansorgei (assembly GCA_026225945.1). Classification (NCBI taxonomy): domain Eukaryota; kingdom Metazoa; phylum Chordata; class Mammalia; order Rodentia; family Nesomyidae; genus Cricetomys; species Cricetomys ansorgei. Next base: position 5,309,354 of record JAMJFZ010002117.1, read on the forward strand.
CTGGAAATGGTGACACACACCCGTATTCCCTGTATTTGGGAGGTGGGAGCAGGAAGATGAGGAGTTATGGCCATCCCAAACTACACCACTGAAAAAATGAAGTATGATAGAAAACTAACATCACTACTGTAGCTAGATTTAAAAAGCAAATAAAGACCAAACACTGTAATCGCAGTTGCTTAGGAGGCTGAGGCAGGGGGGAACCTCCAGTTCATGGGTTGCTGGAGCCATGCAACAAATTCAAGGCCCACCTGAGAAAATTTTGACCGTGTCACAAAATATATAGGGGATGTATACTGGAGTAGTAAACAAAGCCATGAGTTCAATTCCCACTACTGCAAAAGAAATACTATTAATCCTGAAGTCAGCTGGATGTTATCGCCTGCTTAAGCACGAGAGCCTGCTTTATTAAAAGGCAATTAGAATATGATAGAAAGCATTAAGAACATGTTAGCACCAGAGCCTTTCAAGCTGAAATAGAAAAAAGAGTGCTCTCTCACTATGTGGTGCAGGGCCATTTAATGTTTATGTACCTACCACCTAAAACCATACCGCCACCTTAAAGCAGGTTCCTACACTTTTGTACACAACAGATTGCGGCCGTGTTTTAGTGCGCCTCAGCTAATTGGATCAACTGTAACCAGAGCAGGGAGCACTGGACAAAATATACCTATATGGTACCTTCTGGGAAAACAACAGTGAACGAGAGCTCACATCTGTGTGGGGGAACCAGGCTACAAGGAAATCGATAAAGAAGTTTAACTTTTTAGATGATACATACTGTGAAGAAACTAAATCATGGTGAAGGCCTAAGGAGGTGCCATTTAAATGAAAAATTTAGTAATCTAAAGCAATGTCCAATAAAATACAGCATAATCCATATATATACATATATATACATATGTATATATACACACACATATATACAGAAACTATATATATATCGACATTAATATTTTTATTTAAACTCAGTATATTTAAACCATTAATATTTGAACATAGAATCCATTTTTAAAGTTATTTTTATTCAGTCTTTGAAATCTGGTGCATAGCTGACACAGCACACCTCAGTTCCAATGCTAAATGTGGTCCTAGTAAATTTGCGTTTAATAGGAAAATACTTTATATGCTTGCTTTACATTTAACTAGAAACCCAGTTCCTCAATTGAACTGTATGCATTTTAGTACTAACCAGCATACCGACCTAGACTACTGGTACTAGAGTGTTCCTAGGCTTTGGGGTAGCAAGTCCAAAGACTCTACAACAGGAGGGGTGGGCAGACGACAAACACATGAGGGCCTCGGGGGCCAAAAGAAAGTTTCTCCCCAGATAAGGCACTGGGGACCTTTAAGCCGGAGTGCGGTCAGAAGAAGGGCTTCCTCCGGCGCACTGGAGGATGGTAACGCTAGAGGACAGGGCTGCTAAGGGAAAGAAGACAGTGAGTGACCTGATACAGAGGCAGGGGATCTACAGTGAAGACACAGCTGCAGGACGGTGGATGAGAGACTGGAAGCCGGAAGGTTGTTTAAAACCAGAGCTGAGTGGGGTCTCCTGTGAAAAGGCCAGGTCAGAGCTAGGTAAGCTTGAAGACGAAGGCGGTGTGCAGGTTGGGGTAGCGGGCAGGCACCCACTGTGACGCCCTGTGCCTATGAGCAGAGTGGGCAGCGGGGCAGGTCTCAGGTCCGGGACCTCCACGGCGGATGCAGACGCTTGGAGCCGGCGTGGCCCGTTGAGCAGCCTTCGACGTCTCTCCTACAGAAAAAGGCTTCGATGAAGAAGGTGGCACGGCCCCCGCCGCCCACGCCCTGCGTGGCCACACGCGACAGCTGCAAGCCGCCTGCGCCGCCCTGCTGCGACCCGTGCGCCTCCTGCCAGTGCCGCTTCTTCGGCAGCACCTGCGCCTGCCGCGTGCTCAACCCCAACTGCTGAGCCCGCCTCCGCGCTGCAAGCGCAGCTTCCGGGACGGTGGTGGGGCGGGGCTTCGGGGGTCACGGGCCCTTCCGGGCTAAGGGAGGGGTCTTTGGGGGAGGTTGGGCTTCATGGGTGGGCGTGGCCTGTGGTTGTGGGCGGGGGCGCTAGTGGAGGCTAAAATCAGAATACACACAGTATTTTAGGCTGCTGAAAAAGCGTGGCTGTTTCTTTAAAAGAGCCGAAAGCTTCCAGCCGCTTTACGGAGTTCTGAGCTTTGCGGAGCCCGTGCGGAGTGCGCACGTGCGGCGCTCCTGACCGTAGGGAAGCTCAGCAGTCCACGCGCCCCACTGCTGTGCGTGCGGTTGGTTCCTCTGCGTCTGGTGGCTGGGTACTATGCTGCCCGGTTCCTTCCAGCCTGCGAGTACCGAGGCTGCCTCTAAACCAGGGGATGGAAACCATCAGGGAACGGCCTTCCAGTCTTTACACCGTTCTTCTCTCAAACCACAAAACAACAAAACAGACGTGCTAGAACTCCATCAGAATTCATGCGCGGTCTCGGCCCTGTGGAGATTGGGGTCGTGCGTTTTCTGTGGGTTACAAAGTCAGAAGAGTCTGGGCTGAGGAGCTTAAAGAAGCTTTAAGAAGCTTTAAACTTCAAGAAACTTTAAGAAACAAAGGCACCACCCAAACCCTCTCCTCCCTTGCTCCCAAGGGGAATGTTTAGACCTGAGTTTTTCTTAACGCCAGGCATTATTCCCCAGGTATTTTTTTTGTAATAATAACCTAAAGTTTGGGCTCCCAAAGAAGCAAAAATTTAGATAACCTTCCTCGATCTTCACCCTAGTCTGTCGTCGGGTAAGAAAGCAGTGTGGGGAGTGGAGGTGGGGGAGGGGGTGTGTGTGCTAAAAAGCAGCAGCAGTCGTACTGTTATCAAGGACCTATTGACAAAAATGTTCCAGACTGTTACTGAAACCCCACAGATTCTCAGTCTGTGAGAAGCTGAGCTGCAGCGTTGTAACTTTGGAAGAACCGTGGGAGGTAGAGCATCTGGAAAAAGATCTCAGAGGTTGGGGAACCGGTTCGCCAAGGAGAGCCAGAGGGCGGGGGGGGGGGGGGCCGCGGGGGCGGGACCACAAATGGACAGCCTGTGCAGCTAGAGGAGAGGCTCTAGATAAAATCATCTGCTTGTCCTTGGCTGGGGTGCCTGTGCCAGTAGGGCTAGGGAGAACCGCTGAGAAGATAGCATCCACAGAGCTCCCTCCCTCCCCAGTTACCACAGTGCCCGTACCAAAAGAAAACAAAAAGGGCCTTTCCAAAAGATTCTGTTGAGGCTCTAAAACAGAGAGGTATGAAGCCCTTACTTCGCCCTGGTCCCCACCATTTAGCTCTCTGTATAGGGGGTGGGGGGAGGCCTGAAGACAATAAGGTCTGATACAGGTGTGACCAGCTTTTTTTTTTTTGGGGGGGGGGCTGTTGTGGGACTTGTGTCGGTTTGCCATTGTTCTCTTTCAGATCCCTTACACAGGAGCTGGCAAGTTGGGTCAAAAGCCTGCCAATCAGAATTCAATCCCCAGGATCCCTATAAAAGCGGATTCCACAGAGCTGTGTAACTGCCACGGCACACATGCATCCTCAAACACTATACACACTATAATAAATACAAATGTTACTCTCAAATCACCCTTCTTGCCACAAACCTTTGACCAAGTAGAGACCCGGGTTATGCCTGTGGTGACTTACTCATCAAGAATGGAAACAATGAGGCACCACCTGGACAGGACACAAGAAAAGATGACTGCATCAGGCAAAGCTGTCCACCCAGCGCTGACACTGGGCAAGGGCAAGTGCTTATATCCGTCTCCCTGGCCTGCTGTTATCTTTAAAATGAGAAATAATTCCTGCTGTTCTTGTTAAAAATCCAGGAAATTGTTATTTCTCTGTGTGTTAACACAGCACCACCACACACCCACTCTCGTGCTCACAGAAAAGCTGCCAGTTGTTTGTTTTCTGTCATTTAGGCTGCAAGCCCACAAGGCAAGAACATTTTGTTCCTTGTACCACAGCTGCTGCAGAGTAAATATCATCAGTAATGGGAATATTGGGAACACATGGCAGCAAGTGCTCCTGCGTTTCCCAGACACTGTTCACCAGCCAGGTACTATCTGGCTCCCAGCGATGAAGCTGGGATTCAAAGCTGATCACTCAGCCTATTTGCTATTGTTGTTGTTGTGTGTGTGTGTGTTTTAATTTTGGTTTTGTTTTGGGACAAGGTGTCACCATGTGTAACTCTGACTGGCTTAGAACTAGCTATGTAGACCAGGTTGGCCTCTAACTCATAGAAATCTGCCTGCCTCTGCCTTGGCCTCTCCCAGGACAAAATGCAAGTGCCACCACCCCCTCAGCCCATTAGTAACAAAGCCATTGAGTTACTGGACTTAGACAACAACACAGACAATTAATCCAGCGGCTCACTTACTCAGCAGTGAAGAACTCCAATATGGGTATTGTCCCTGCAGAGCTTCACAGTGGCGAACAGCTGTTAGCCTAAGGGATCTCTTCCCTCACACTTAGTTCTTGCTCCCATTGACTCAGATCCCTTGCCAAAGTTTTCCTTCAGCTTTGAGATCCTGAGATTTCTACTTTTTCAGAATTCCTCTGTAGGCTTTAGAGTCCTAAGATCATGGCCCCAGGCCTCTGCAAAACTCTTCCACTTTGGTGACCACAACTGAAACTCACACTTATATCTGAAAGTTACTGTTTAGTATGAGGATGAGTATCTTAGTCCATCTCCAACACAATTATGTTATCTCCCGCCACCACACATACAGCGGGTAAGCTCTGTCCTGGAAAGATTTGCTCCACTACTACCCTTTCTTCCCATGGGCCATTGCCTCAAGCTTGTACACAAGTTCTCATGTGACCTTGAACAAGTCACTTAATTTTTATTTTTTCTAACATGAGGATCTTTGCAACCCAGGCTGGTCCAATCCAGGCTAGTTTCAAACTTGTGATCCTCCTGCCTCTACCTCCTAAGTGCTAGATGACAGGCAGGCAGAACCATGTGGCTTATGTTTTATGCACTGCTAGGAATCACACACACACACACACACACACTAAACAAGCTCTCTACCAACTTAGCTACATCCTCAGCTGCAGAAGCTGAAGTCTTAAGTGAGAATCTCATCATATGCTACATAAGAAAGCATTTTTATCAATACGTTACAATAATATACACAAAATTTGCAATCAGCAATTGAATACTAACATTTGCCCTCCTCTATCAGCCTCAACAACCAGTTATCTTTGTCTTTTGGGTTGGTTTTGGAAGAAAGTTTAAATCATAGGAGGCATAAAAAGGTCTTAACAGCCCATGATCACCCCATGATCCCATGCAGTCTTCTATTAAATGGAAACAGCAGAGTTTATCCCAGAATTTGGTCCAGGTGGCTTTTCAACATGTTAAACTTTAATGCATAGAAGATTTAAACATGCATGTTTTTATTACATCTTTTTTAAAGCTTTGATAGTTTTAAAAATAAATTAAAGCTTATGATTTCACGGAAGCAATATACTTCAAAAAAATCAGTAGACCCAGAGGCCTCAGGACCCCAGACTCCTTGGACTATAGACGTTAGGTCAATGTAACTAGCAATTACTAGGTCTTTATTTTAAATTCTTCCATCTGTTTCAACAAGCGCAGATGTGGCACCACTACTCACTGACAGGAAATTACCCTTCTCCAATAGGAGCTTTATTAAGAAACTTAGCTCCGGGGCCAGTTCCCATGTGTGTAGGGAACAGAGTAAGTGAAGAAAATAATGTAATTTGAACCAAATTACCCAAGCCATCTGTAGTAACTTTCAGGTTAATTTAGAATAGACTTTTTACTCTTTCTTCTCCCATGGGCTAATGGTATAGGTGTGTGTGTTCATAGGGAAGGCAATTGAGAAGGAATGAGGTGTTTTGTTTTGTTTTGTTTTAATCAAGTAAAATGTTTCAAAATCATAGAATGCTATATTCACTCCAAAGAGGATTTTCTCCTGGTTAGCTTGCAGAAAAACAGTAGCTACTTGCCAACTCTCCTAGCTGGATCAGAGAGCAGCAGTCTGGGTGATGCTGGGAAACTCAGCAAATACCCTCTTTGACTTAAGTCTTGAAGGGTTCCACACCTCCCAGGCTCCTCTTTAGAACTCCTGTGCCCAATGGCTGTAGACAACTAGAGCAACAGTAAAATTACAGCTACCTGAGTCCACACACAGCTTCCAGAGTGCTCCTGGGTCACTGTTTACTACACCAGATTTCTAGCAAAATTCCTGAAGTCCTGTGTTAGCATCTGGACCAACCTGAATCACGTGCTTATTCTTAAATCAATTTACCTTGTTGATCGATGAATCCATTGAAGTTAGTTGGCTAGGTCTGAATTACACAAACACCCCTGGTAGCCTCAAGGATTTCTGGCTTTGTCTCCTGGGATAGTGCTGAGTCTCAGAGGTGAGAATCTGGCTTCCTGGAACTTCAGACCTCCACAGCAGAGCTGACCACTGTCTGCTGCCTCCTGGAGTTCTCACTGGTATCAATGGGCCCCTATGACCTCTCCTGGGTTTTAGTCTGTGCTTCTTCCAATCCTGGAAAGACTGGAAAAGGGGATCCTTGAGTTATAACCCTTAGGAGTCTCCTGCAACAGCCTGATACCTGGAGGCAGGCATAGCATGGAGGCAGGCAGTACCCAGACCTGCAAAGTGACTTCAGATAAATCTCTGAAGCTCTGGGATCCCATCTCTCCAAATCTAAACACTGACCTCTACTTCAGAGATGCTCTCTAAGGTACTTCTTAGTTCCAGCAGTCTATGATTTGATAACTTGATCTTTGCCTCTTGACACAAAGGCTGAAACCAGGCATTGAATCTCTAAACAGGGCTTTCTTCAGAGCCAACGGTCTGAGAAGACAGTGGGTTACCATCCTTCAGATCTGCCTTCCATCTGATCATTAGCCAGCAGATCACACAGGAAAGAAAACAAGTCAGTCAGTCAGTCTAGAGCTGAGCCTTGCCCTCTGATCAGGTGGTCAGTCTCATCTCAGAGATTTGTGATGCTGGTGCATCTCCCCTTATCGCCTCCTCTCTGTAGCAGAGGAGGATTCCGGCTCTATCTCTATGGAGCAGTTGGCACATCCCAAGGCCACTGAGTCTTGCATTCTTCCCCAGAGGCTGTTTGGATGACATCTAGGTGGAAGGTTAACGCAGAACAAACACTAGCAATGTGGGCAAGAGAGTCTTTCCTACAGAATAGAGTACGAATGTGCTCTTATAAAACCTAAGTCTAGAAGAGTCTAGATCTCAAAGTATTCTAAATTCCCTGCCCTCCTACCAACTGCCTCAACTCCCCAGCCCCCACCCGTAAAACTTGACATAGAACGTGAGCTTCAAGATGACAATCTGAGGTATCTGTCACTGAGTACCATCATGACTCAGGTCTTCTCCTTAACCCCTAGATCACTGTTCCGCCGTCCCCCAAGCTTCATCTTCTGTTTTTTTCTGGGTAGAAGGGGGAAGGACAGCAAAGGCCAGGCCAGATACTGCAGGATCCCTCAGCTAATCCTTGCTTTCCATGAAACTTTGACAAGGAGCCAGGTCATCAGCCATGAGGGTGGAGAAGGCAGGAGACACACCGTCCTTCATTGTAGGTCAGCGCCACACCTGTGATAGATTAGCACCTGAGATCAGAGCAACATCTGAGACCAGATGTGGAAGTTGTGTTGTTTTTAAAGAAAAGTTTCTGAGAACAAAAGGACATCTCCAGAGGAGAAAGGAGGTTGGAGCTGCATGGGACTCCCACAGATGGAAAGGTACTTGAAAGGTACTTGCCCTATCTGCAGGGAAACGAACATGAGAAGTGCTTGCACTCAGCCCTCAGCAGTGCCCTTTAGAATGATCAGCACAGCCACTGTCAACACGACCTCAGCTCAGAACAGCAGCCTGCCCCTTTTCTAAAGCCCATCATGGTAAAACCAAGGAAGGGGGAGAAGCCCTCTCTGCTGGAGCCTTGCTTTAAGAGACCAGAGTTCCATGAGTTACAGTCCTCATGTTAAAGAGTCTGAAACCTGGCTCCCTTCCTCACCCTGGGCCTGTGGTATAGAAAGGTCTTGGGTTTTGGTTCCAGAAATTCAACGTAGCTGGCTCATCCTCATGGCTTCTCTCAGAGCCTCGGAGCCCAAGTCTCTAGTAAATCTCATGAAGAATGAGTAAGATCCTAAAAAATGCTCCCTTGGAGAGGTTGCAATGGGGCATCCCTATAATCTCAGAATTCCAAAATAGAGGCAAGATTTCTGCAACTTCAGGGTCAGCCTGGGCTACATAGCAAGGCCATTTCAAAACAAAGGCTTATTTGGCTCAAAACCTTGCACACAATTAGTGTACAAGAAATAGTACTGGAAATTTTTTTCATGAATTAGGCTTTCTATTCTTTAGATATTTTGTACTTTTATTCAATAGATTTTGATCCTATCCATCATTACCTGTTTTTTTTTTTTTTTTTTTAATTTGAGACAAGGTCTTAGCAGTTCAAGCTGTTCTCAGTCTCCATGTAGCCAAGCATGACCTTGGACTCCAGATCCTCCTGCTTCCAATTCCATAGCACAGGAAGCATGGGTGTGAGGCACACCCATGCTCAGTCTGACCTGATTAGTTTATTTTGTCATTTTACAGTGGTCAGTTGAGAAGCGGGTCCCTGGCATTTGAATTTACCAAAATTTATAGATTATTTTCAGCAAAGTCATCATATATTCATGTAATTTACACAGAGTGGGAGAGTAATTATTTAAGGGCCAACACCCTGACTAGTATCTAAACTGGAATGAGCATTTTCAGTGCCTTGTTCCCGTGTCAGCAGACTATTCAGTGACCAAGGGTGTCTTTTGGAATCACTTCAAGTGAAGTATGGGATGGAGATGAGTACTTTGCTGTGCAAGCCTGAGTTTGATCACCAGAACCCACATAAAGATGGAAGGAAACAACCAACCCCCAAAAGTTATCCTCTTGACCTCTCCATGCATACCTGTACACATCACGTTGACAGGAAGATCAAAAATTGGATCACCTTTGGCTATACTGTTTGCCAGCCTGGGCCAATTGAGACCATGTCTCAGAAACAAACAAAAAAACCAAAAACCCTACTTTTCCAAGTCTTTTCAAGCACTGCCTCTTTCAATGCCTTTCCCTTGCTGCCAGGCATTGAACCCAAAAGCTGGGCAGATGGCAGAGCAGTTCCGGTGAGAACCAGTCTTCACCTGAGGCCCCAGGCATCTGAGTTTAGCTCTCACTTTCCCAGCCTCTCCATCGGCGCTCCACTCAGCCAAGGCACTTAGAGCAGCCTCTGGGCATTCTGTGTGTTGTTCTTATTTAATTTCAAGTAAATGGTCATTTGGGTAAATAAGAGGGAGCCCGTTTTCCCGTATTTTTGTGATTCTAATTGTGAGATCTCTGATTTTTTTAAGAAGCCACTTCTGCACAACTCCTCGAGGAGACGGCTCAGTGGGTAAGTCCACTTCTACTCATAAAAAAGCTACTCCTGGCCATGTTGGACTGTAACCCCAGCACTGGGGTGGGGTGGCTAGGGGAGAGCAGAACAGCCTAGCTCTAGTTCAGTGAGAGACCCTGTCTCCGAGGAACATGGAGAGCGACAGGACCCCAATGCCCTCCATGAGCACGTACATGTACCTGCACACACATGCACACACACCACACACACTTAACTGACATACGTGGTAAGCAACAGCTTACATATAAAATAAAGGGCCAAAATTCTTTTAGGCACCAGAAATTTTATTTAATCCACCTCCCTTTGTTAACATTCTAATATTATATAAACATTATAAACCAAAGTAATCTCTTTGTGACCCAGGCTTGTGACAGGAACCATCATTTTCAAAATAGTGACAGACCTTTGCCTATTTGTTTTTCTGGCCCCTTTCAATCTCTGTCACTTCTTGTCCTTTCTTGGTTATCTCTTAATCTAACCCATGTGAAATAGGGACCAAAAGTACCAACCTCAGCATTCTGAGGTTTAAAAGATGGCCCAGACTGAATAAGCCAAGCTCTCGGGACCTTTCACACTTCAGCGGTTCCTGCCCTTTGGTAAAGCTTTCTCGGGTCCTGGGCTGAGAAACCAGTGGATCTGTAAACCCAGCACATGGATCTAAAGACCAAGTGAGGCTTGGACAGTAAAGTCCATGAGCTTGAGACCACCACTAGCAACATCCAGCTTCAGGACTTCCAAGACTCCCGAGCTCATGTCCCCTGCAGATAGCTCCCAGGTACCTCTTATCCGGTCAGGAGACTCAGTTCCCCTCACCACACCTGCCTGGAACAGTTTGAGGGCTACAACAGAGGCCACAGACAGAGTGACCAGCCCCAGCGGGGGAGACACTAGTGAAGCAACCGCAAAGTTGGTGACATTTGCTCTTGGGAAAGAGAGGTAGGGCCTGGAACGAGGATGGCAGCTGGAAGGTGAAGGGCGGCCCCAGCTCTCAGTAGCGGTAGTGATCAGGCTTGAAGGGGCCGTCAATGGACATGCCCAGGTACTGAGCCTGCTTCTCAGTCAGCTTGGTCAGCTTCACGTTCAGCTTGCCCAGGTGGGCTTCGGCCACTGCCTCATCAAGCTGGGGAGACACAGAAACACCAGGAGTTAGTGTCATGCTCTAGCACCCTTACCTGCATCTAGTCAATGGACAAACCGCAGTGAGGGGGTTCTGGCACAAGGCACCACCCTCATTACACCTTAGTCTATCCTGATGGCCAGCCTCAGTGTGCTTTCATGGCTGCCCAGCTCCCCATCAAAAGAGAACCATCCATGCTCTCCCTTCAAATATCTCTAGGTACCACCAATTACACCTCACCTCTTCTAACTAAAGCAGCTAGCTGGAGTGCTTCCCAGAATGAACTATGGCCCAGGACAAACTGTATTATCAACAGGGGCACACTCTACCCCAGTCCTACTTTGTAGTAGCATGACACTGACTGCAGCCCAGCCCAGAGGGCTTTTACAATCCCAAGAAGTTTTAAGGCCACTGTCCTTATAGCTTCACAAATATCCCCAAGAAATAGGAAGGGAAGGAAAATGCCTACATCGACAGATGAGGAGCCTAAAGAAAGTGGTAACGGGTTCAGACTAGATGTGGGTAAAGGCAAGAAGGACCTACCCTGGAGTCCGTATTAGTTAGAAGCAGAACGAAGGCCCCCTATGCCTGCCAGCCTAGCTCGGCATGCCTCCTCACAGCACCCTGTACCAGGGTGCCACATAATGGGGGACCACCTGGGCAGTTAGAGTTGGGATCCCAGTAACTCCCAAGAGCCTCTAAACCAGTGGTTCTCAACCTTCCTAATGCTGTGTGACTCCTTAATACAGTTCCTCATGCTGTGATGACACAACCATAAAATTATTGTCACTGCTACTTCATAACTGTAATTTTGCAACTGAGCGGTGTCTTAATTCCTAAGACTATTGGAAATGTTTTCCGATTGTCACAACCTACAGGTTGAGAACTGCTGTTTCTAGCGCAAGGCCATAGTCCAGAATACTGTCTTGCAATATTCAACCCCCCACCTCAAGCTGTGCCATTGGGAATCCTGCTGTATAGAGGGTAACCTTGATTTTCTCATTTGTAGGGCACATAAAACAGATACTCATCTTCCGAAGCTGTCACCAAGATCAGTGATATTCAGATTGTTAGTTCAAGGCAGTAATTTAGTAAATGGTGGCTACTGTCATCATTAACTAAGATACCTAATAAACCTATAGACTATATGCACCTTACAGACACACCCAGTTGACCCACCCAAGTACTAGGGATGCAGCTAAGGGACATTTGTGTATCATGTATGAGGACCTGGGCTCCATGTCCAGTACCACAAATGAACAAACAAAAAAACCCAAGACAGGCATGGAGGTACATACCTTTAATCCCAGTTCTTAAGAGGTAGAAGCAGGCAGACCTCAAGGCCAGCCTGGTCTACATAATGAGTTTCAGGCTAATCAGAGCTATAATGAGACCCTATTTCAAAAGCAATCAGATGAATAAACCAAATGGGAGCCATCCTTTTTAAAAAAAAAAAAAAAAAAAAAAAAACTACAATGTGTTGCCTGTATTTTAAAATTATCACACCAAGACCTTAGTATATGGCTTTTCGTCAGAGCTCAGAAACCTCATCCACTGGAGCTGTGTTCCAGGCTGGTGACAGCCAGGTAGCAGACACCCCTTTACCTGGAGTGAGTATTCTTCAGTTCCCGCCCAGCCTACCAACTATCTGCCCAATCCTTGTAGATATGTGTGAGATCCTCGCTATCATTAAAGGAAGTCCTCTTGCCTTCACTTTACAGACGAGGAATGGAGACACAGCTCCAAACCTGGTGAGTCACACTCCACGCCACTAGGAGTGTGCTCCAGGGAACGCCGAGGACTCTAAGAGGGCAGACAGACAAGCACTTCATAAAGTCTAGCAAGCCACACAGGGAGCCTAGAAACCAGCACATGAGCCTCGGTTTACAATAAGGTCAAGAGCTTACCTTCTTAGGCAGGAAGTGAACCCCAACGGGGTATTTATCTGGGTGGGTCCACAGCTCAATCTGTGCCATCACCTGGTTTGTGAAGGAGTTGCTCATCACAAAGCTGGGGTGGCCCATGGCACAGCCCAGGTTGACCAGCCGGCCTTCAGCCAGCAGAATGATGCGGCGCCCGTTCTTCAGCCAGTAGCGGTCCACCTGCAAGTTCCCAGGACGACAGTGAGGGCTGGTAGGCTCTGCCCACCTCTGCCTGCCTCCCACCTGCACAAGACAGACTGGAATGCCCCCAAAACAATCACCCTTCAGAGCTAGCACACACAATTAAGAGTAGCCAATTACCTCACAAGCCTGTGTTGAGAACTTCATGAATTCAGACCTATAAAACACTCAGCATCCTGGAGGCACTCAGGAGGTAGCAGCTAGTATTGATTTTACTGCCATATACTCTGTACTAAATCCTTTACACAGACTTGACTATCACTTAGAACTTCATCTTTCCCTTTCACAAATAGACTGAAGTTCACAAGGCTGAGTAACTTGTTCAGAGCCACACACTAAGAAGTGCCTGCAATTTGAGCCTCGACAGTTTGAGGCCAAATCTCATGCTCTTAATTGCCATTAAAAAGTTCAATGTAGGAACATTAAATGATTAAAGGTAAAAAAGAGCTTAATGTCAAAGCTCTTGATATACAAAGCCAAAAAATTTCCAGGAACATTATTTTTATAATCGGGTAAGAAATAAATAAACAATAAATAAAACCCAAATATAGTTGCATATACCGCAAAGGAACTCATCTCTCGCTGCCCTGCGGCAAAGCTGTCCTTTCTCTAACTCAGAGATGAAAGGCATGCTTTGCAGACAGAGCTGTTCTAGACAGAAACGAAGTATCTTTCTGTTCCTCCCCCATCCTGACCCTGCTGCCAGTTCAGCCCACACGTTTCGGCTGCCAGCATGCCTGCCTGGCTATGAGAGCACCTCAGAGCCTTGTCTCCTTGGCTCCCACTGTTCAATCTCCATACACAAGCACAAGTTTCTGAAACAGCAAGGTCACCATGTTCCACACACCTGCCTGATACCTTCAGGGACTTCAGCTGCCCTCAGTGTCAACTCTGATACCTCAAACCCAGCTCTAAAACCAGCCTTTCTCCAACACACACACCACTCTCTAGGTTGCAAGTTTCTGTGGTGGGCAGCCCACAAGCCCACTCCTCCTCAGTCCTTCACTGCCAGACCTGCGGGGAAGGCTGGGCTTCTCACCTGGGGCTTGATGTTCACCTTCTCCACAGCGTTCTCATTGAGCCACTTCACATCAATCTCCACATCGAAGTGTCCAATGTTACACACAATGGCATCATCCTTCATCTGTTCAAAGTGCCTATGAGGGAGCCCAAACCCGAGAGACCATCAGACCAAGAACGGTCGCAACCTTGTGCCCCTTTGCTCTCCAGGACCCCCACCTGGTACCTACCGGCCAAGGATGATATCAATACAGCCTGTGGTGGTGACAAAGATGTTGCCTTCCTTACAGGCCTCATCCATGGTGGTCACCTCATAGCCTACACAGACAGTGAACGTGTGTTATCAAAAGTGGCTTCACGAACCCTCCTCTAGCCCCAACAGCCAACCCTTACCCTATCATACCCTCCATGGCAGCCTGCAGTGCATTGATGGGGTCAATCTCGGTGATGATGACTCGGGCCCCGAAACCCCTCAGGGCCTGGGCACAGCCCTTGCCCACGTCACCATAGCCTGCTACCACCGCCACCTTGCCAGCAATCATCACATCTGTGGCCCGTTTGATGCCATCTATGAGGGACTCCCGGCAGCCATAGAGGTTGTCAAACTTGCTCTGAAAGGAGAGGGAGCAAGAGGATGCTGGGGGCAGGCAAGGCCCTGAGCCAGGCCTCACATCATCCCACAGGGCTGAGACTTGAGCCCATTCAGCCTGTCAGCCTGGGCTGACCCAAGAGTCTTCCCCACTAGACAGTGCCCCAACACACCCCTCATGTTTATCAGCTCAGGACGATGTCCCGCCCTAGTTCTCAGCTGGTCTAGAAGCCTTTCTACAGAATCAATGTCTAGCACAGGTTGCTGGGTCAGAGAGTTTGCTTAACTTTTAAAGCTCTTGATAATCAAAGTCACAGTGTTCCGGAAGCAGCTCTGACCCACTGTGCAGCTCCCCCTTCAGTGCACTCATCACCCTCAGACTGTTGCCTGTCCCCCTTAGATAAGGGCTTCATGCCCCAGGCCGTACCCTCCCCAGACACTCTTCTTCAGAGATCCAGCCCTAAGCTCACCAGGCACCAACAGCCAGAGCGCTCACCACCTCAGGGCTCACCTTGGTGACAGAATCATTGACGTTGATGGCGGGCACCTTCAGTACCCCATTGGCCATCATCTTGTAAAGGTTGTGGACCCCAGTCGTGGTCTCCTCAGAGATTCCTCGGATGCCTGAACAGGAGGAAGAGCAGAGAACACATCTCTACCCAAAGGCCTTCTCACTCCCTAGCGCCCCCCTCCCCCAGTCCCATCTCAGTACCTGACTGTAAAGTCCCACTCACCCAGGCCGGCATAAGAGAGGTGTCGCCTGAGACCCTCCTCTCCAGAGTCTTACCAGGACTAGTCACTCAGCCTCCCAACACCTTCCATCCACCACTGTCCCAGTGCCTGGCACCATTTTTCACCCAGTCGTCCTGTTATAACCTACAATATTCTCAAGAGAAGGCTCCCTTCATCCGCTAGCCACGCTAGTTTCTGTATAGTCAATCTTTTCCTACCTCAGGGCTTTGTATTCCCTGTACTCCATCCTCCTCCTCCCTGTCACACAGTCAACAAAGCTCTTCTCTGCAGCAATCCTAGCACTGCCCTGCACTGGCCGTGGCTTATGAACTCAGCCAGCTCTGCCCCCACCCCAGTTACGTCACAAGCCTGCAGAAACCTCCTGTCCCCCAGACCTACAGAGAATCTGCGAGTTCTTCCAGGCCCACTGCCTCAGGTCTCTGAAGGAGCCGGCTCCATTCCGGCCGCTAGTACCCAGCCCACCGCTTACCTGACAGAAGCTGTGGGTACTTGGTGTGGATGAGGTTAGTAAGGTCACCACCATCATCTAGAATCATGTTGAGGGGTCCATCTTTGAAGTACAACGTCTGCTCAATGCACCACAGGTACTCCTCGTCTGTCTCGCCCTTCCAGGCATACACTGGAGAGAGAGTGGCATATGAGAAACTGGCAGGAGGCTCCAGAACTATTCCAACAGAACTGGCACTGTCTCCTTCCTACTCCCCACCCCTAGGAACATCTAGCCCCTATAGACACAGCAGTGGGAGGTACCCAGTGTAAAGCTAGCCAGGGCTCGAGCCCTGGCTCTTAACTTCCAGCTACGTGCCCTTGACTAATTCAGTTTACTAGTTTCCTCTTCCATAAATGGGGCCTGCAATAGAATAAATCAAGCAGGACAGAAGCCACACACAGCCCTAGGCATACGTCTCTAGAAATCATCTTCCCTTTTGCACCTCCTTCTGCCTGGGCTCCATGGAGTAGGGTACTAGCCCACACAGAACAGAACTCCCACCCAGAGGGGTGTCCTACTCAGTGGGTACCACCAGGTAGGATCTTGGATTTGTTCTTCACTGAAAGGCCTTGAGGACCTGGCAGTCTCTGTGGTGGGTAGTTTCTGGTGATTTCTGGCCAAAGTTCCCTGGTAGAAGCTATTATAGATGGAGCATTTTCTGTGCCAGGTACTGTAACGGCTTCATACCCCATTCTCACGTTCCTCATGCAAACCCCATGAGGAGGCACTGCCGAGAGGGACTAGGATGTGCATCACTCAGCACAGTATTCTGTAGCAGCTCCTGAAACAGGGGTGCTGGCTCCTGGGTGCTGGCAGGTGCTTCTCTCATCCTGTGGAACTACACAGGTGTGGGGCTCACCAGTCTTGTTTGCACAGGACACTGGCCAAGCAGTCAGCTGCCTCTCTCCCACAACTGGAGAAAACAAAGCCTCTTCTGAAAGAGGACCAGAGCCTAGCCAGGGTGGGAGCTGTTGACAGGCCATTCAGCCCTGGAAGGCTGTAGGGGAACCTCCTCCACTGCCCCCCTCTACCTAGGACTGATTAAGATTTTTTTTTCCCCAAATGTATCAGTGTTTTGTCTGCAAGTATGTCTGTGTACTATGTGCTTGCCTGGTGCCAAAGGAGGCCAGGAGAGGCTATTGGATCTCCTGAGTCTGGAGTTACAGATGGTTGTGAGCTGTCATGTAAGTGCTAGGAGTCAAACCTGGGTCCTCTGGAAGAGCAGACAGTATTCGTAACTGTAGAGCCATCTCTCTGCTCCCTGATAAAAGATTCTATTTAATCACCGCTGAATCTAACAAGCCCCTCCCCTAAACCCGTAGACCAGACAGACATGTACCACTCTGCAGCAATTTGAGACAAAGTCCTAGCACTTTAGCCCTGGTCCTTTCTCATTCTCCTATACCATCATACCTAGGCCAGTGCATCCAAGACTCTTGTTCTGCCTTACATCTCACCCGTTCTGTAGAAAATGACCCACAAAGTTCTACTAGGGAATTTCCTTACCTTCTATACCATGTGGCTCCCAATCATAAGACCCTACCCTTAGAGACTAAACAGGTCAGTGGGTCAGTTAAGTATCTCCCATGGGTCTGAGATGAGGAAGGATGGCAAAGCTCACCTGGAATACCGGCCTTGGCAATGGCAGCAGCCGCATGGTCCTGAGTAGAGAAGATATTGCAGCTGGACCACCGCACCTAGAAGGGCAGGAAAACAAGGCTGTTCGTCACTGGTGGCAAGGAAGCACCAATGTTAGGAACAGGAAGAAGAAAGCCCTGAGGCCACGAGTGAAAAGCTGGAGACTCTGGGCAAGTGAGTGGCTAGAAGCCAGAGCAGTAAAAAGACTACATCACTAGAGCTTTCAAAACAAAACAATAAACCACTGAGCCAGGCTTGGTAGCATACCTATAATCCTAGTACTCAGGCTTTAGCAGCAGGAAGATCAGGGTTCAAAGCCAGCTTAAGCTATATAGGGAATTCCTGGCCAGCCTGAGTTATACAGTGAGACTCTGACTCAAAACACACACAATTAAATAATAATAATAATAATAATAATAATAATAATAATAATAATAGTAAGTGGCTGGAAAGATGGCTCAGCAGTTAAGAGTACTGGCTGCTCTTCTAGAGGACCTGGATTTGGTTCCCAGCACCCACATGGCAGCTAAAACCACCTATAACTCCGATTCCAGGGGATCAGATATCCTCCTCTGGCCTCTGTGGGAACCAGGCACAAATGTGGTAATTATACAAGCATGAAGGTGCAGGCAAAAGCCTTATATACACACAATTAAATAGATAAATATTACTCTAGTGCTACGTGAACAAGGAGACAGGGAAGGAGTCACAAAAGCAGATGCGAAGAAGAAACACAGCAGCAACAGTAGAAGTGATGTGTAGCCGTCAAATACTCCAGGGTCCTCACGCAGAGGATCTCAAGGCTGGAGTTGCCATGTGTCCATGTGGCTGCGGAGGGCAGAGAACTGCAGGTCTGTGGACTTGTGCAGCCTGAGATGTGCACTTGATCTCCACAGGACTTCTAACAGTGCTCAGACATGCAAGACTGTGGCTCCAGGTCAGGCTGTACATGTAGTGAGGTGTCATCCCAACAAACTGAATGTTGAAAATAAAAAGGAAGTAATGGGGCTGGAGAGACTCAGTGGTTAAGAGCACTGGCTGTTCTTCCAGGACCTGGTTTCAGTTCCCAGCTCACACATGGTAGCTCACGCCAGTTGTGGGGAATCCGACATCCTCTTCTAGCCTGCTTGGGCACTGCATCCAGGTGGTACATAAATGTACATGCAGGCAAAACACCCACGCACGTAAAAAAAAAACAAGTCTAAAAAAGGGCCAACGGAGGTGGATGTGAGCAGTTAAATCCCAGTACTTGGGAGGTGGAGGTAGAAAGATAACCCAAGCCTAGCCTGAACTATACAGTAAATTCCAGGATCGAGGCCTCAGAGTGGGATGCTGTCTCCAAACAAATAATCCCTCAAGTACTCTTATTCTTGGTTGCCCTGCTCTACCAGATCTCCTTGAGATCTTACTACACATGATCCAGGCTCAACGAATCAAAGCACTCTACCTTCCCAGAAGGCACTTGACCCCTAGGAAGGCAATAGGAGTGATTTTAGTGACAAAATGGAGTACAGGGGGTTGTCTTCTACCAGCATTCTCAGGCAGGAAGATGTATTGAGCACAATAGGAAAGAAGCTCTCTTCCCAACTGGAGGAAATATACAAAAGACTATTTGCCACAGTGGGTGGTAGCAATGCGCTTGGAGAGAAAACCCAGGTGACCAGAAGAGGCTCTGCCAGCCAGGTCTCCCTACCGATACAGTCTTCTTCCATGGCTGAACCCAGAGAGGACAAGCAACTCAAAGGAGTCACAGAGCTGCAGACCTTACCTCAGCACCGAGGGCCACTAGAGTCTCAATGAGGACAGCAGTCTCCACAGTCATGTGCAGGCAGCCAGCAATGCGAGCACCCTTCAGCGGCTTGGAGGCCGAGTACATCTCCCGCATGTGCATCAGGCCTGGCATCTCATTCTCGGCTATGTCCAGGGCCTTTCGTCCCCAGGCCGCCAGTCCAATGTCCGCTGCAGGATCAGGATGGGTGAGTTACATGAGCCACCTACTCCCATCAACTATAAACTGCCATCTTTGTTAAGGACTGATCCAAGTGTGACACCACAGCCCTCAGGCTGGGCAATCTGTCATGGCATTCTGTCACTCAAAGAGAAGTGCCCCTTGAAAAATAACTCCGACGGACTGGAGAGATAGCTCAGCTCTGCGGTTAAGAGGACCTGGGTTCAATTCCCAGCACCCATATGGCAGCTCACAACTGTCTGAAACTCCAGTTCCAGGGGACCTGACGCCCTCATACAGACATACATGCAGGAAAACACCCATACACATAAAATAAAATAATTTTTAAAAAAATTGGCTCTGAGACTATGAATCTCAGCTGTTGATCCTTTGCACTGACACCTACCAACCTCCAGGTCACTCATTCAGAAAAATTCAAATCTAGCAGGCATAATAGGATGGGTCTGGGGTTTATGGTGGGTTTTTTTGTTTGTTTGTTTTATCATTTTTTAAATGAAAGGACAACAGCCTTTCTTTTTACGTATGTGCATGTATATAGAGGCCAGAGGTCAATGTTAGGTCTTTCTCTGTCTCCTTTTTTGAGACAGGATCTCTCGTTGCACCTGAAGCTCACTGGTGTGGCTAGGTAGACCCTCCTGCTTCTGCCTCTTCAGCACTGAGTTTATAGGTGCTTGCAGTTTTACATGGGTGCTGGGAGCTGAACTCAGGTTCTCATGCTTATGAAAACAGGCAAACTTACCAACTGAGCCATCTCCCAGTGCCGTGATTTTTATCTTTATGGGAGCTTAGGTCTTCCCAGTCACCCCAGGAAGTGGAGGGCGAAAGAGAAAGGAGGTTGCTGTAGAAGTTTTAGTGATTTAACAAACAAACATGCCTGTAATTCCAGTACTTGGGAGATGAAGACAAGGGGAAGGTTATCCTAGATTCCATAGTTCAAGGCTTATTATTCTGCTTCCTACACTGAATTAAAAAATTTCAAAGGAGCAATGACAGGGTATGTCCAAGGCCCTAAGTTCAATCTCCAGCACCAAGCAAACAGTTCCCAAGGTCAACCTTCCACCCTACAGACGGTTTCACTCCTGCTGTACAAGCACACATATACACACACTCACTCCACCCTACAGACGGGTTCACTCCTGCTGTACAAACACACCACATACACACACATACACACACACTCACTCTACCCCTACAGAAGGGTTCACTCCTGCCATACAAACACACTCAGCTCATATATACACACACTCCACTCCTACAGAAAGATTGACCCCCGCTATACAAACACAGCTCCTTTATCTCTCTCTCTCACACACACACACTCACACAGACACACCACCCCAGACCATCAATAACGAGAGCTCCTTCAAAAACCTGGATTTCAAGCAACCACCTCTAGCCATGTCCCTTCTCCCTATACATTCCCAACTCCAAGAGGAAGCAGCCATCAGCTCAGAATCTCCAACCTGTTGATTTTATCAATTTCTAGTGTCCTTTACCACGCTCCTTTCTTTCTTCCAGTTTAGGATCCCATTGTCCATCCACTACTCTCTTAGTCCGAGACCTCACTTGGCAAAGCTCCCAACTCAAGCTTGGGAAATTGAGGTACGAATAGTGCTAGTCTCAAAAACAAAAACAAAAGAACAGCAAAAAACAAAGTTCCCACCCGCTCAGAGCCAGCCCTCCACTGTCCCTAAGCCAGGCAGACGCACAGCCAGAGGATGGTCTGGCTTACTGTGAACACGAAACCCAAGGGACACCTGGCACATCCTGCAATCCTACATTTTTCTGGTAAGTTTACACTTCTCCCCTTCCCACACATCTTTCCACATCCACTAATAACACTACTTCACAGTTCACCGAGGATTCAGTGGCTCAGCACCTCTACGCTGATATCCAATTATTATTATCCATCAAGTATGAGCCTTCAAGGTTCCTTGGCCACACATCCTCCATCTTCCCATTTTAAGCAATGAAACCATCACCCCATCAACCACTCTAGCCAAAAATTTTTAAGATTTCCTGTTTCCATTTTTGCCTCTATCAGCATGTTTTTTGCTGTTGTTGGTTTACTGTTTTTTGCTTTTGTGTTTTGAGACAGGATCTATTGTGTAGCTTGGGCTGTCCTGAAACTCCCTATGTAGACCAGCCTGGCCTCAGACTCACATATGACTGACTGCCTGCCCCTGCTTCCCAAATGTTGGCTTTGTGGACTACCATTCGCATGTTTTTGACTGAACATCTCACTCTAAAGCACAAATTCTCAGTTGGACTAACAAAAACAGCTTCATGGTCCCCTCTGGTCCCACATATCGTGCTCTTCATTACAGCCCAGTGGGAAACTTTAAAATTTAACGTCTTAATCCTTACCACCTTAATCCAGGCCTTACCACTGGAATCTACCAACTGCTTCTTACTCCACCTTATCCCCTCACCTCTCCCATCAAAGGCCTTTAACACAAGTAGTTAACCTGGAAGGTCATACAAGTACCAGATGCAGTTCCTGGCTCAGTACATGCTCAAAAGCATCTGAAAATGGAGGTGGGAGGGGGGTGTCTTAATGGTTAAGAGCATTGGCTGCTCTTTCAGAGGACAGGGGTTCAATTCCTAGCAGCTCATGAAGACTCACAACTGTCTATAACTCCAGTCCCAGGGTATCCAACACTTTCTTCTAGCCTCCATGGGCACCACCACACACATGTGGTGCGTAGATATACACGCAGGCAAAATGCACATACACATATAATACTGGGAAAAAAATGAAAATGGGCCAGATTGATTCAAACAGAGGCATTAAGATAACCTGGGACTTTCCTCTCAGAGAGGCAGGTCACCTACAGTGTTTCAAAGGAAGTATTTTTAAATGACCAGGTTTTCCTTTGGAAAAGATCCTATTAGCCAACTGTAACATGTGTCTATAAAATCAGTGCTATGGAGGCTAAAGGAAGATCTTGAGTTCAAGGCCAGCTGAGGCCCCCAAAAAACAAGCAAACAAAATGGTAGCAAGAGAACCAGAGACCTGTGAGGAGATGAGAATGGGGGCTGGTAGTCATGGAGAGAGAAAAGTGACAGATCTCACATAAAACTGAGACAAAGCTGCACTGTGCACACCTGTCTCAATCTTATCCCGGGTCATGTTTGTATCTCCAGCGACCAGCAGGGCCTGGCACAGAGAAGGAATCAGCAAATGTCTACTGCTCATATCAGCTGCTAAAACTAAATAGCATAGATTCATGAAGGGTTGGCACAGGACAAAGATGGCAAAAGAAAGAAAGTAAGGTGGCCCAGTCCAACCCCCAGCATGTAGTCTCTAGCCAGTCAGAGGCAGGACCATTGTAGAGGCAGCTCTCAACTTCCTGGGGACCACAATGGGTTTTGTGCTATCCTGCTTAAATTCCACCCCATCCATTATCACCTGTCCCTCTAGCTAAAAACAATTCTTTCAATGACCTCATGGCAGCTGTGCCAGCCCCAGAGTTTTTAATGAGACCACCACTCCAAAGCGACGGAAGGAGCTAGTGTACCAGGCTCTGGAGCTTTTGGTGCCAAGAGAACCAGAGGGTTGCAGAAGTCACAAGAACACCTGTCAAAAAGAACAAGCCAGAAGGAACTGTGTGAGCCTTCTAAACCTGCTTCTTCATCAGACTAAGGATAATCAACCCAAACCTTACTATACAGCCAAGGATTATGGGAGATGCCAAATGGGCAAGGGGGGGCACACAGCAAGCATGCCCTCCTTGATGGATGATTCATACCTCCACCCCTACACAGCCAAGAACCCAGTCTCCAAATCCAGCCTTATCTTCATCCACACAATCCACAGCTCCCCAAACCCCTCTACAGAATGACAAGCCTCCATTCTAGGTGCTCTACCAAGACAACGTTGACTCTAACCTCTCTGAGCTTCGGTTTCAGCATCTACCCAATGGAAACATAATTTACTCTGGTGGCTGATGAACTATTTTAATAAGAATCTTCCAAGTCACTTCTAGCACCTCCTCTGTATAACGGGACAGCACCCATCTCATGTTGGTGTCCCTCTCCGATTTAATGGAGTTTTGAAATTATTTTAAAAGCTAGCTGCCTGAATTGCTTTGTTTTTTGTTTGTTTGGTTTGTAGTTTTGTTTTGATAGTGTCTCTATTTTATCCAGGTTAGCCTGTTACTGTGAGCAGAGGCTGACCTCTGAGAACGGCTAATGGATGCCTCGGCCTCAAGAGTGCTGGGATTACAGGCTTGAGTCACTAAACCCAGCCTGAATTGGATTGTGCTGAAATTTCATTACGGTTGTTCCCAGTGTGTTTCCTTGCATACAGACACAGTAAAAAAGGGATGAGCTCAGATGTCGTGACATCCTGGGTTCAAATTCTAGCCAACCACTACCCAGTTTCAAGATTCTGAGAAAATAACCAATATACCATTGGGTTTTCATCGGAAGAGGATCGTTCCTTCCCTAGAGAGCTACAATAATAAAACGGGTTAGTCTAGAATAAAGCTAAAAGGCAGTGCCTTTCTAACCATTCCAAATTTTCTTCTAGCCATCCCTTAGATAATCCAGCTGACCCTAAATCCCCGGTACACCGGGACTTGCCTTCCAGGCCTCTCCTCACTAGCATCTGGAGCACCATTGCGCTCTGCGGCCCTACCCAAGGCTCAGAAGACGGTGAGCCATTACTGGGGGCCTTCCAGGCCGCGGGAGCGAAACACGCCGCCGAACCAAAGATCGTAGCCCGCGCTGCCGCTCAGGGCGCCTGCCGCGGGGCACGCCGGGACTTGTAGTCCTCGGCTGCTTCCTACTCAGAGCTCTCAGCAGCACATGGACTCCAGCTCCCAGGTACCTGCGCAGCCAGGCAAGCGACTCTAGGGGTCCCAGGCGCCCCGAGGCCGCCGCTTCGACAAGACGCAGGTCGGTACGGACTACAAGCCCAGGGCGGGAGCAGAGTCGCCTCGGAAGACTGCACCCCTGGGACTCACCGACTTTGTAGGGCAGTTTCTCAGACATGCTGGCGGCGCTTCCGCTAGGAGAGAGGAACTCAAAGAAGGGGGCCGGGCGGCGCGGGGCAGGGATCTACGCCTGATGCCGACGTCTTTAAATATCTTCTTATTTGAATATTCATGAGTCCCGCTGGGGCTGAGGCTTGGGGGCGGAGCCTAGCTTCCGGAGCAGCGTGGTGCAGGATACCGGCCGGACTTCGGTCCCTACCGCCAAAATCATAAATTTTGTGCGCTGTGGCCTTTGGGCCCCTGGCAGTCGGCTGATAGGGAGCATGGAAAGAGGTGGTTCTTCTCCCATTCGTTCAACCAATGAATCAGAGGTCAAAACAAGGCAGAACTTTTAGACTCCAGCCAATTTATTTCCCTGAGCCTAATTTCTTCCGGTATACAGTGGGTCCTCTGCAAAAGCAATAATCGCTCATAATCACTGAGCCATCTCTCCAGTCTCTGATAACTCTTTAATCTTCCGTTGTATTCCCCAGTGAGACTATTTAGGCTTGAACATTTCTTAAGGGTTTTGAATTATGAAGTCAGTCTTATTTTTTACAATTTTTATTAATATTTTTACTTATTCACATATATATTTCTGTGTGTCCAGGCTACCACAGCTTGCGTGTGGAGGTCAGAGGACAACTTGTGGGAGTCAGTTCTCTCCTTTTATTTATCGAGGTCCCAGGAATCGAACATCAGAGTTTGTAGAAAGTACCTTTGCCCACTAAGCTAGTTTGTTAGCCCTTGATTTGAGACTTATTTTTTATAACATTTAAACTTTTTAGTATTATTGATTCTGTGTATATATGATGTATATGTGTGGGTACACATGAATTAATTAACCTGTGTGTGAAGGTCAGAGGACAACTTCATGGAGTTGGTTCTGAATTGATTTCCAGAACCCAAGTTAAAAAATAAAAATAAAAATCTGATCTTAAAGCCTCCTCCTGAGAACCAAATTTCATGGTACCTGAAGACACTGTGCAAGCTTTCTTAGGAGAGAAGCACCCAGTAGGCACCTTACCCAGCTAAGACACCTTTGAACATGAACAACAACCAGTTCCAGTATGCCACAATAACCTTAAGATGCAGTAGTGGTACAGATACCTTGATGGTAATACCAAACTGGAATACAGCCTACTCAACAAGGGGGGAAGCATGCCTAGTGCTAGGAACCTAGCCAGCTACCCAGGGCTAGGGAAATCATGGAACCTGGAGGAGACCTACGACCACCACTTCACTAATCTAACATAAGCCCTAACTACAGTCTAAGTATTCATCCTTATACCCACAGATCAGTGTAGTTCTCATCCCTCTTTGAGAAAATTTCTCTTTACAAAAGGTAGATTCCATTACAGAAAACCACAGCTGATCAAAATGCAGAAATGTAGAGCCTAGTCCCAACAACACACCTGCAGCACAACCCCTGCACCTAAGGCTCAGGGGTTGTGGAAGAGGGGGACAGAAAGATTTTAAGAGCCAGACAAGAAGTTTGGTGTATATGTGTGTATGTGTGTGTGTGTGTGTATATGTGTGTATGTGTGTGTATATATGTGTGTGTGTATATATGTGTATGTATGTGTGTATATATATGTGTGTGTGTGAATATGTGTGTATGTGTGTGTATATGTGTGTATATGTGTATTTGTGTGTATATGTATGTGTATATGTGTGTATGTATGTATGTGTGTGTATGTGTGTATATGTGTATGTATGTGTGTATATATATGTGTGTGTGTGTATATGTGTGTGTATGTGTGTGTGTGTTTAATGTGAAAGTCAAAAGACAAATTTGTGGTAGTGAGTCTCTCCTTCCACCATGTGGGTCCTAGGAATTGAACTCAGATCATTAGGCTTGGTGGCAAGCACTGTTACCCATTGAGCATTGAGCCATCTTGCAGAGACAGCCATTTTTTTTAAAAAGGGAGATGTTTACTAATATCAAACAAATTTCAAGATGTGTTACATAAAGAATTAGAAAAAAACTAATGTGTAGAACAATAGGCCTATAACGCTTTACTTTGTGTAAAAACAAAAAGAACAGCTGGGCCTGGCACTTGAGAGGTGAAGGCAGGAGGATCAGGAGGAGTTCAAGGTCATCCTTAGGTATATAACAAATTTGAGGCCAGCCTGGGCTATATGGGATTCTATTTCAGTGTGAGGAGGGGAGGAGAAAGGATGGACAGACTCCTATCTACACATATGTACCGGGCTGGATACAAAGGACTGCTAGCAATGCCAGGGAGGCGGGCATGGCTCCAGGGACAGCACAATAACGAGTGGCTACCAGGTGTCCTCTGTAAGTCCAAGCTCCAGTGATGCCTCTGGCAGGCTGCTGGGCGCCCGATCGCTGGGCAGAGAGAAGCCGGCTCCTCCACTTGCCCTTTGCACGTTGAGGTCCCTGTCCCAGGGGTGGGGAGAGCAGGAGCCCAGCTATTGGCTGAGGGGCGTTCCAGGCTGTCCACTCCAAAGAGCCCTCACTCGCCTCCCCATGCAGATTAATTGATGACAAAACAGAGACCCCAGTGTTGAGGACGCTTGCTTCAGGAGATGGGGCTGGACTCTGCCCTTCTGAGACAGCCCTTCCCACCGGTGTTCTAGCCCTGTAGGCACCGCCATCCCTCCTCCCATGACCCTGGCTTCAGGCCCCCTCGTATGTGTAAAACACCTGGAGGTCACCTGGCACTGAGCCATCTTCCAGTCCTTGAAATGGGTTCTCCCTCCTGCCTCGGCCCTGCTCTTCCCAGATGGCTGTGGCCGGGTGACAAGAGTCCCAGGAGCTACCTTTACAAGGCCAGCCACGCGCCACTGCCCTTTCGTGTCCCTACAGACTCATCCATTGGGAGACAGCAGTCCTCCTTGCCCAAGTGTCCTCTCTGAGCTTCAGCCTGTCCACCTGTAAATAGGTGTAGATGTAGTAATGGTGTCTGGACACGTGTATATGGTTGTGTCCACATGTGTGGGGCACACTTTCATGGTATCAGACTTGTCTAATGATGTGCTTGTCCCATTAGCAGAAAAGTCAGAAGTATGTCTAGCTTGGTCCGATGTTCTACCCCCAGGGTCCAGTTCAGCATCCGACGCACAGTGTTTGTGAAATGACTGTTTCTGACCGCTGCCCCAGCCTCTTGGCTTCAGCTCATGGTCTTCGTTGTCTCTGGAATTGGGAATTCCCTGAATCTGAGTCTTTTTCTAGGTGTGGGTAATGAGAAGGGGGGGGAGGAGAGGAGGGAGGGAGAGAGAGAGACAGAGAAAGGGGGGGGTTGATTTAAACCTGGTTTCCTGTAGGCCAGGCTAGCCTCCAACTTGGTAGGTAGCTGAAGGTGACAGATAATTTGTTTCTGACAGATGCTAAAAACTCATCCAGGATCCACAGCAATCAGAAGATCAGGAGGCAGCCCCACCTCTGAAGATTTGTAACAAGGGGTTTGGCCCAGTCCGATGGGGCGGGCCATCCCTAGAGTGAGCTTAGAAGGAAAAAAATCAAAGCAGGTTCTTAGTTGGGGGATCCTTAAAAGTGTCACTCTCCCCACCTTCTGACCCTGGCCAAGCTCTCCGTGAAGGAGGCACCCAGTCCGGATTGCACCTTAGTCAGGCTGGAGCCGCCTTTACCCGTCTCTGCCAGGCGAGGGCGCCCTGCCCCGGGCTTTGGCTTCAGCCTGAGGCAAACACCTCTCCTGCAGAGTACAATTGTACAGCTGGAGACATTAAACCCTAGAGCAGCCGTGTATGACCCTTCCCATAACCAAAATGGAGGGTGAGGATTGCCCTTCCTTGTGAGTGATCTTTTAACTTGTCCTCAAGGGACTTAGCCCAGAGCCAGGCACTGGTTGTGACACTAGAAAGTAGGGTATTAATGCCATTTGTTGGGTAGTCTTTGCTTTCCATAATTTTTATTTTATTTTGTTTTTTGAGGCAAGATCTCACTGTGTAGCCTGGCTGTCCTGGGACTGGCTGTTTTGTAAACCATGCTGGCCTCAAATTCACAGAATCTGCCATTCTACCTGCCTTTGCCCCCAAATGCTGAGATTAAAGCCATATACCACCAGATTCCACCATTCTCTGCTATTGTAAACTTTTAAATCTGTTGTGAGGTAGATGGGCATCCACATCCATTTACAGATGAAAGCTGAGGACCACAGTGGTGATTAGCCCACAGTTAGGAAGCACCACAAAGTCAGGCATGATGGCGCTTACCTTTAAGCTCAGCGCTCAGGAGACAGAGACAGGTGGATCTGTGAGTTCCAGGCCAGCCTGGTCTACAGAGCCATTCCAGGACAGCCAGGTCTACACACAGAAACCCTGTCTTAAAAAACTGAAATTAATTAATTAATTAGTTAGTTAATTAATTAAAGGAGGCACCCATGCTGTTGACCCTAGAATCCCAGGTGGCATCCTGCCCCTCACCCCCTTACACTTTTTATTTGAAAGTGTCAGATGCAAAGATGCAAAAAGAACAAGACAAAGTCCCCATTCCCTGCACCTCCATTTAGCAAACAATTGTCTACACACACACACACACACACACACACACACACACATACCCCACTCATACAAAAGTCACTTGCTCATTCATAAGCAAGGTTAGGCAAGGATCAGCCCCTTACAATCAGCCTGTTTGGTTTGCTTTGTTTTGATATGGTGTGTGTGGTACATGTGTATGTGTGTGATGTGTGCATCTGTGTGGCTATCTGTGTATGCCCACATGTGTGGAGGCTGGGAGAGGATGTTGAGTGTCCTACTCTCTGCCTTGTTCTCAGAGGCAGGTCTCACCTGGAGGCCCCCTCTGCCTTTTCTGGCTAGAAAGCCCTAGCAACCCTCTTTGTGTCTTGCCACTTCCTCTGTGGTTGCTTTTGATTCTCACACATGTATATATACTCTCTCAACACCTGACACTAAGGCTGATGCTGGCAGACATCATCTTTACTTTTTTTTTTTTTTTCAAGACAGGGTTTCTATGTGTAGCCCTGGTTATCCTGGAACTCACTCTGTAGTCCAGACTGGCTTCAAACTCAGAGATCCGCCTGCCTCTGCCTCTCAAGTGCTGGGATTAAAGGCGTGCACTACCACCACCCGGCCATTTCTACATTCTTAAGACTCATATGAGTGCTCTGGTGCCTCTTTTATTCGATGTCATCAGAAAGAGCTGATCTGCAAAAGAACTTTCCAGTAAGTGAGACTTACCTCTAAAGACCATATAGTTTGGCGGGGTTGGCACAGTTTTGTGAAATGTATCCTACATGCCTCCAGATTCCTCATGCAAGTCTGAACTCCTTCAGAGTAGAAACCAAACCTCAGGGCATCTCTTCATCATGGCATCCACCAGAGCCTGACCTATGGGTTATCATATAATGGTGTTGGGCAAACCAACTACTCTAGCTCCCTTCTTTGATGATATACAGAGGCCAACATCCGCCCCCACCCTTTTGATGCCAACATGATCCCTCACCAGTGTTCTCTCAGTAGCCAGAATCGTCTTGATGAACAGAAGTGAGTACTCTCATTTGCAAGTGGAGCTCTTTGCCCCTGTACCACATGTCCCCATTTTGCAGAGCTTTCTGAATGCTTGTGTTGGTAATGATTTGCTTATCTGTCACTCTTGTTGTTATCAGTGAGTCACCTCTCATTTCCTGCTCCCTTCCTGACAAAGATAAGCCTGCCTTACTAAATGTCAAGGTAAGATAAACAAGGAGAGACGCACAAAGGACCACTGCTATTGTCAATTTCCAAGAACTAAGATGATTTCTAGACTTCTTCTGGAAATACAGGTGTTGGTGTTATGAGTTAAGTTGTGGTCCTCTACCTAAAAGATGCTTCTAGCATTTGTGAATGCGGCCTTATCTGGAAAAAACAAAATGAAACAAAACAAAACAAAAAACAAACCCTAAATCCAATTTCAAATGTCCTTATAAGAGAAGAAAAGGGAAAGTCACAGATGACCGAACAATAAAGAAGACAGTGGTAGATTGGAGTTATGCATCCAGGAGCCAAAGAATGCCAACTGTATCAGCTACTCTGTGTTACTTCCTCAATAGACAGGGTTTCTCACCGAACCAGCAGCTTGCTGATTCAGCTAGACTAGTAACAAGCAAGCCCTGGCTGTTTCTCCCTCCCAGTGCTGGGATTATAGGCATGCTCTGCTATCTCTGGCCTTTAATTTATTTTTTGTGTATAGGTGCTTTGTCTGCATGCATGTCTAGAGGTGAGGAAAGGCCATCAGATCCCCTGGAACTGGAGTTTGAGATGGTTGCGAGTCCCCATTTGGGTGCTGGGGATTGAACCCAGCTCTTCTGGAAGAGCAACCAGTGCTCTTAACCTCTGAGCCATCTCTCCAGCTTCTTGCCTGGCTTTTTATGTAGAGACTGGAAACTGAACTCAGCATAGCAAGTACTTTACCAACTCAGCTATCTCTCCATTTCCTTTATCAGTTACTTTCACATCACTGGGACCAAATGCCTGGCAGAAGCAGCTTCAGAAAGGAGAGGTTTCTTTGGCCCACCGTTGGAGGGTATGCAGTCTACAGTGTGGGAAGCCATGCAGCTGAGTTGCTCAGGCCACCACAGCAGGAAACTTAGGATGCGGCTTGTTCAGATCTTAGCAGATCAGAAAGCAGACCTGTCTTTGGTGATGACCACTCCCCCTGCCAATCATGCATCCCATCCAGAAGGATCTATAATCTCCCAGAAGACTGCCACCAGCTAGGAAACAGATATTCAAATACATGAGCTCATGGGTGACATTTCAGACCCAAACAGTAACACCAAAGCCTGCCAACAGTCACCAGAATTAGGAGAGAAGCTTGGGACAGATTCTCGTTCAGAGACTGGGAAGGAACCTACACTGCCCACGTCTTGATTGTGGTCTTCTGGCCCCAAGAAATGTAAAGTAATCAGTTTCTGCTGGTTTAAGTCACCAGAGTCATGGACTTTATTTCAGCAGCCCTAGAAATCTAACACTGCTGGAAGTCGGTAAGATGTGGTAGATAAGGTGACTGTGGCCACTCAGTGTCCCCTGTGTTGTCCCCTGGCCTCCACTTCCCAGAGAGAACTAAGGTGCTGGAGGCTGTAGTGAGACTTGCTGTTGTCATGCCAAGCTCTACCCCAGGGACTCCGGAGCCTCCAGGCTGTGAATCATCCATGGGCTGTGGTTTTTGTTTTAAGCATCTTTGAGGAAGTGTCTTATGGCAGGGGGCACTCCGGAGGATGAGGTAAATCTCCAGAGACGCAAATCAGCTGGCCAGGCAGCTGGCCTCAGGAGTGCACGGCTCAGCATTCATTCCGGACAGAGTACCTGGGTGCCTTATTGTCACTTCTTGCTGAGGAAGGAAGTGAAGACAGAAGCAAGGACCTGGGAGAACAAAGAGAAGGAAGTGAGCCTGGGGGGTGTCCCCTGGGGCAGAAATGGTGAGAGAAGGTTGGATCGCATCTAACTCTGCCTGTCCCTTATCTAACATGCTCTCACTTGTTAGGTGCCAGGACCGTGTTAATAATAAACATTTCAATTTCCCCTTTTATAGTGGAGAAAAGCATGGAGGAAGGCTAACAAAAGGCTGTAGAGAAGGGCCCTGAAAGGTCTTTTCAGAAGTCCTGGGTCTGAACTGCAGACGCTGACAGTCACCTTAAATCCGGCAGCCTCGAGGTCACACATTGTGCGGAAGATGAAGCTCTCATTTGAGCATGCCTGTGTGTTTTCTTTCTGTTCTGTGCTAGGGATCAGATATAGGACTTTGCACATGCTAGCCTGGATACGAATATCTCTTTTGGGAGTTATTTAACCTACTCAAGTCATTTCTCCAGGTCTAAAGCAGAGGTGAACTCTCTGGATTTATTTCTACCTTTGGATAAAGGACAGTAGTGTAGACTCCTAGTGTTGTTTAGTCGAGTAAGTGAAATGATGAACATGAATTCTTTAGCGCCCCATACATAGTTGGTGTCCCATTTCGAGTTATTATTATTGAAGGGAGTCCCATGAAACCCCTCTATTGAGGGTTTTTCAAAAGTTATTCATTTGTGGCAGGGTTGTGAAAAGTAAGTGCAGGCCAGAGGACAACTTGTGGGTTCCAGGACTTGAACTCAGGCTGTCAGGTTGGTGACAAGTAACTTTACCCACTGACCCATCTTGATGGCCTGTCTGTAGGGTTTTTTTGAACTTCTGTTGAGTATAGAGCCTCTGTTAGGCTCCATAGAAGATGAAAATAAATAAATAAATAAAGCAATAGGCTCAGCATTGTTCTGTTTAGCAAAGGTATCTCTCTGCTTCACTCAAACAGGGAAACAGAAACCACCGTGAAGAGGTTGTCTGAGAGGCCAAGATGGTAGCACTCAGGTCTGCTTTGCGTATGCTGTGTATGCATCCTGACTGTGCTCCAGTGTGAGTGGTTCGGGTCTGAGGAGCCAGGAAAATGTAACAGCCGAGCATCCCAGAGCACCTTATCTGCCAGACCCAAGGCCAGAGCTTGGTCCTAGGCCCAACAACCTTATCTGGAATCAGTATGTGGTGGCCAAGCTGCAGGACTTGACCTCATAAACCCTGTGGACCAGAGCTCACTGTGTGACCTCCTCTGGTGGCAGGGGGAAGTCAAGAGGGAAGATAAGTTCAAAATCCAGTACAGCATGCTCTGCAGAGGTGGTTCAGCAGTTAAGATCACTGGCTGCTCTTCCAGAAGCCTGGGTTGGTTTCCCAGCAACCTTCATGATGGCTTACAACCATCTGTAACCCCAAGGGATTTGATGCCTTCTTCTGACCTCCACAGGCACCAAGCACATGAGCAGAACACATACATACATGCAAAAAACAAAAACATGCATACACATAAAATAAAAATAAATCTTAAGAAAAAGAAATCTTGCTGCTGGTGGTGGTGGTGCGTGTTTTAATTCCAGCACTCCAGAGGCAGAAGCAGGCAGATCTCTGTGAGTTTGAGGCCAGCCTGGTCTACAAAAGGAGTTCCAGGACAGCCAGGGCTACAAAGATAAACCCTGTCTTGAAAAAAAGAAAAAAGAGAAAAAAATCTTGTACTTTGGGTAGTGCCAGGTCAGCAAGGCCGAAGGCGCCTGAAACCCAAGCCGGGGTGAGGGTACACAACAGCGGAAAAAGATCTGCTATGCACCGTAGGGTGGGACATGAAATTAACAAGTGTTTGCTTAGAAGTAAAAAGGAAGCCACGGATGGAGAAAAGATGCTTACAACGTGTATATCAGACCAAAAGCTCAAATCCAGCATGCATAAAGACTTTTCTTGAGGTGAGGAGAAAAAGGCAAACCCACCGAAAGACTAAAACTAGAGACAGTGGCTGACAGGACAGGCTCTTCCAAAGCAGGGAGAGAGCTGAGTGGCAGGAGTGTGGGTGTGTGTCTTCATTTATTCCCTTGAGACAAGGCCTCTCACTTTGCTTGGCACTCCTCCAGTTTGGGGCTCAACTGGGAGTCAGCAAGCCCCAGAGACCCTCTGGTTCCCCATCCTCAAAGTGTTGGGGTTACCATGCCCAGGCTTTTGTTGTTGTTCTCTATGATGCTCTGGCTGACGTGGAGCTCAGTCTCCTGTCTCAGTAGGCCACTTAGCTGGGGTTACAGTTGTATACCTTTTTACCTGACATCAACTGCTTTTCATTCTTAATAAGCAAAATGATCCTGGTTGATATGTTTTCCCTTTTCACATCAAAACACTGGCTCTTTTGAGCTCCATACTGTTCAGTGACTTTCCTTCCCACTGCCTTGCTGCTTCTCCTGGCCTCCTCTTCATCTACTGAAGACTGGCTCCTGCCCTGTGCATTTCTTGTCCCTCCAAAGCCCTGCCATCACCTTGGACAATTGTCATTTCATGAGATTGTCCATTCCTCATTTTGGCCTCTTGATTCCTCACCCCTGGACCACCTGTGACCTTGTCCCGAACTTCGTATCAGCCCCTTTACTCAGTGGCCACCTTGGGTCTTATCCTTCGCTGGCACTAATCAGAAGTTTGCTACAGATTACCTAAAGTCCAACTGTAGAAGAGCTTAGCAATGGAAGGATGTTATTATCCCTGATTTACAAGAATCTGTACTTGGCAGGCTCCAGGTTCTTTAATTTAGTGGCAGGTCTGTATTGTCCACAAATACCCAGGTTCTGGCTCCCCATTCTGCTCTCCGCAGGCAATAGCTGGGTCACCAGACTAGCTCCCCACATGCTCAGCAGATGCCACTGAAACTGAAACACCATCTTTAGGACAGTGTCCAGGGGCAGAAGAAAGGGCCTCATCTCCCTCCTGCCACTTTGTAACAAGGAAGGACATTTTCCAAACAATCACACACGTACACTCTTGCAATCCCGGCACTTGGGAAGTGGAAGCCAGAGAGTCAAGAGTTCAGGGTCGTTCTTGCCTGTTTCTAGTTCCAGAATAGCTTGGGCGATATGAGACACAGTTTCTTTTTTTAAATTTAATTTTATTTATTTTATTCATTTATTCTTATGTACATTGGTGTTTTGCCTGTATGTATGCCTGTGTGAGGGTGTTGGATCCCCTAGAATGGGAGCTCCAGACAGTTGTGAGCTGCCATGTGGGTGCTGGGAATAGAATGTGGGTCCTCTGGAGGAGCAGCCAGTGCTCTTAATTGCTAAGCCATCTCTCCAGCCCCGAGACCCAGTTTCAAAGAAAGGAAATGTTCTCAGACATATCCGACTACGACTACCTAGCAACAACTTCTGACTAACGTTGCTCTCTGCCTGTGCCTTAGTTCAGTGCTCATGGATCAGCAAAGTTAGATTCAGTACACTAAGTAGAAAATAAAAAATAAAAAAAAAATGGAAGAGGATTAAGAAAGAATGATGCTTTAGCCAGAATGGTGGCACATACTTGTAATCTCAGTATGTAGGATGTAGAGGCAGGAGGATCAGGAATTTGAGGCCAGCTTAGGCTACATGGTGAGTTCAAGGTCATTAGAGTCACATAGTGTGATCTTTAAAACAAAAATGTTACCGAGATAAGGAGCATTTGAGCCAGGCTTGGTAGTGTACCCTTTTCATCTCAGTACTCAGGAGGCAGAGGCTACAGGATCTCTGCAAGTTCAAGGTCAGTGTGGTCTATATAGAGAATTCCAGCCAAAGCTACAATAGAAACCTGTATTTAAAAAAGAGAAAAAGAGAAATGAAAAAGAAAAGAGAAAAGGCATATGGTTCACAGTTGCTTCTTTGATTCCATCCATTACATGCTCTCCAGGAAGGAAGGAAGAAAAAAGGGGTGTGTGCTATATGCCCTGAGTGCTTATGTTTAATGCTACATAATTAAATCAGAACTACTTATTGAGCACTGTCTATTAACCACTTTCTGAGAGCCAAGCAAATTAGTGTTGTTCACTGTCATCCTCATAAATTTTTTATAAGTTAGGAAAATTATATTTTTTTTCTTAGTTCTAAGAATGGGCCAGGCAGTGGTGGCGTATGCATTTAATCCCAGTGCTCAGGAGGCAGAGACAGGTGGATCTCTATGAGTTTGAGGCTAGCCTGATCTACATAGTGAGTTCTAAGACAGCCAGAGAAACCCTGTCTCAAAAAAAAAAACAAAACAAAAAACAAAACCAAAATAGTCAAAAAAAGAATGGAACCTAGAGTCTCATGCATGCTAAGCATTGTTATGTGTTGTATCACCGTGTATGCCGTGTGCATTACGTGTTGTGCCACCGTGTATGCCATGTGCATTATGTGTTGTGCCGCCGTGTATGCCATGTGCATTATGTGTTGTGCCACCGTGTATGCTGTGTGTATTATGTGTTGTATCACCGTGTATGCCGTGTGCATTACGTGTTGTGCCACCGTGTATGCTGTGTGTATTATGTGTTGTGTGTCGGGCTTTCCAACAGAACAAGTCGTTGAGGGGGAGCGGGACCAGCCTGTCCCCTTCGGGGCTGAGCGAGATGGTGAGTATCGACGGCCCGACCACTCCCTGACCAGGAGAAAAGACACACATGAGCCGGGAGAACTGTCCAAGCAGGCACTCGCTTTTATTATTACAAGCTGCCTTTTTATAGGCTGAGGGTAAATGGGAGGGTCTAGGAGATGAGGAGAGGTGACGTAGGGTGTGAGGTAAAGTGGAGTGAGCGGGGAGAGCCAGCAAGATTTTTACACATAGCAGTTATTTGGCAGAGTCACCACCAGAATAGGCTATGCTTAGTCACCGTTAGGTGGAACTAGAGGCGCCAAGACAGGTCTCTAAACTTGAGCTTGGTTTGAGTTTGGACCACAGGCGCCTCGCCTGGCCATAAGGCACAACAGTTGTGCCGCCGTGTATGCCGTGTGCATTACGTGTTTGCCGTCGTGTATGCTGTGTGTATCATGTGTTGTGCTGCCGTGTATGCTGTGTGTATTATGTGTTGTATCACCGTGTATGCTGTGTGTATTATGTGTTGTATCACTAAGCCATACCCTCCTTGATTTTCCTGTTTTTTTTTTTACTCATTTTTTTTCTTTTTCAAGATTTTATTTTTATTTTATATGTGTAAGTGTTTTGCCTGTATGTATGTCTACCATCTGTGCGCAGTGCCCATGGAGACCCGAAGACAGCAGATCATCTGGACCTGGAATTCCGGACAGTTCTTGTGAGCCACCATGTGGGTGCAGGGAACCACACTTATCAGGTCCTTATCAGGTCCTCTGAAGAGCAGCAAGTGCTCTTAACCATTGAGCCATCTCTCTAAGCTTGCTTGCTTTCCTTCCTTCCTTCCTTCCTTCCTTCCTTCCTTCTTTCTTTCAAGACAGGGTTTCACATAGCCTAGGCTGGACTACAACTCACAATGTAGCTGAAGCTGATCTTGAACTCTTGATCCTCTTGTCTCTACCTCCCAAGTGCTGAGATTACAGGTGTGATGACCATGCCCAGCCTTTTCTGTTTCTTCCTTGCTAGAGCTGGTTTTTCAAGGTAGATCAGGCTGAACTCAACCTCTAAATCCCTTATACATACTTTCCACCTTCCGAGTGCTGGGATTACAGGCCTGTGTCACTGTGTGCTTAGTTACTGTTCTATTGATGTCAAGAAAAATCATGGCCACCAAGGCAACTGTCATAAAAGAAAGAATTTTATTGGGGGCTTGCTTATAGTTTCAGAGGTTAGTCCGTTATCATCATGGCAGGAAGTATGGTGGCATGCAGGAGATATGGTGCTGGAGAAGTAGCTGAGAGTTCTACATCCTGATCTGCAGGCAGCAGAGATAGTCTGGACCTGTCATGGGCATTTGAAACCTCAAAGTCCACCCCCAATGACACACTTCCTTCAACAAAGCCACACCTCCCAATCCTTATAATCCTTTCAAATAGTGCCACTCCCTGATGTCTAAACATTCAAATGTATGAATCTATGGAGACTATTTTTATTCAGCCAGCTTGTATATATATTTAATAGAGGAAAACATCCTCTGAGAAACAATTTGGCCAAAGTCATGCTAGAAAAGCATGTATGTTCCAAATTCTATACTTTTCAGGAGACACTGAGATCTCCAGTTGGTGAGGTAGAAGTTGGAAAGGGCTTTCTGCAGCTAGGGAGGTAATTCAGTTGGTAGAGTGCTTGCCTAGCATGCATGAGGCATATACACTCAGTGTGCACTCCCTCACTAATCTCAGTATTCAGAGATGGAGGCAGGAGAATCAGAAGTTGAGGTCTTACTTGGCTGATTAATAGCAAAATCAAGGTCAGTCTGTGATACATAAGACCCTATCTCAAAAACAACTGGGGCTAGACAAATGGTCTGCAGTTAAGAGCACTGGCTGCTCTTGCAGAGGACCCAGTAAGGTTCCCAGTACCTATGTGGCTGCTGGATATCTCACGCCTTCTTCTGACCGCTGTGAGCACTGCATACATGTCGTGCACAGACATACATGTCCACAAAACACCCATACGCGTAAAATATAAATATATAAGACTTTAAAAAAAAAACCCAAACAGAACAAAACAGCAAACAACTTTCTGGAGAAAAGTTAAGCAGTTTCACTATACAAAAAAGTAGTGATCCACTACCCAATTCCTGACTCTGGAGTACACCGTCACAACCCACCCTAGGAGGCGTCTAGGTGATGTAAATTAGCGCATACAAGGATGTTCGCTGAAGCGCTGCTCTTTTTTTTTTTTTTTTATGGTTTTTCGAGACAGGGTTTCCCTGTTTTGACTTAATGGGGGAAAGGTGGACAGTAGCCTAAATACACACCAGGGAGGAAGAAATGAAGTAATTGCTTCTGTTTCACAAGTCACTTAGAAAGATCAAAGTGAACTCAGTTCAAATCCTGGTCCAGTTACTAGTGAGATACATTCACCCTTTACTTTCCTGGCAGGGTTCCATCCTGAGAAAGGCATCATCAGCAAGCCTGTCACTGTGCAAACATCAAAGGAGCTTATGCAAACATAGACGGCATACATACGGTAGCCACGAAACATGGCCTCTTGGTGGAATCAAGAGGCGGGATAAACACAAGGTGGAGTGGCTGCTGCCAGTGTGACACAGGACACTTTGGTTTTTCCTGTTTATTTGAGACAGGGTCTCATGTAGCCCAGGTTGGCCTTGAAGTCATGACATAGCTGAGGATGACTTTAAATTCCTGATCTTCCTGTCTGCACCTCACAAGTGCTGGAGTTCCAGGCCTGTGCCTGGATGCCAGCCTACAGCATTCGGTTCTACAATGAACCTTTTTTTAATCTGTATAAAATTTTTAAGATCCACAGTTTATTGTCATTATCACGTACTGTGTGCTATACACAGTTGTACGGCTGTAATGCTGCATGGTGACAATACAGAGGGTTACGCCAGGAACAGCACAAGAAAAGTAACAGGAGCTACAGCTCCCCTGGGAAATAGAGTTTTTCAGCTTCATTATAACTTTAAAATATAAAGTTTAAAGTTTCATTTAAGTTTCATTATAACTTTAAAATACGTTAGATTTATTCATTTTATGTGTGTGAATGCTTTGCTCACATGGATGTCTGTGTACCATGGGAGTGCCTGGTGTCCATGGAGGGCTGAAGAGGGCATCAGATCCCAGGTCCCCTGCAAGAACAAGTGCTCTGAACTACTAAGCCGCCTCTCCAGCCCCAACTCTACATGTATATGTGTTGAAACAGGGCCTTGCTATGTAGTTTATTGACCTAGTTAGCTTTCTATTGCTGTCATAAACACCATTAACAATAGCAACTTGGGGAGGAAAGAAAGAATTTATTTCATCTTACAGCTTGCAGTCCATCACTGAGGGACCTGGGGGGCAGAAACTGAAGCAGAGGCCATGCTGACTGGCTTGCTCTCCCTGGCTTATTCAGCCTGCTTTCTTAGATCACCCAGGACCACCTGCCTACGGGCGGCAGTGCCCACAATGGACTGGGCCCTCCCATGTCAATCATTAATCAAGGAAATGCCCCACAGGCTTGCCTCCAGTGCAGTCTGATGGAGGCAATTTCTCAGTTCTGCTTTCCTCTTCCCAGATGATCCAGACTTGGGTCAAATTGACGTAATATCCAGAACATAAATGCAGGTCTAAAACCGGAGATCTCCCTGCCTCAGTCTCTCGAGTGCTGGAATTACCACCATGACCTGCTTTCCTTTATAATCTGAAGGAACCACCTGCCTCTCCCTCCTCTTCCTCTCTCTTGCTCCCTCTCCCTCCCCCTGCTGCTCTTCCTCTCCCTCGCTCTCATAGAGAAGATTGAACATGCTAGGCAAGTGCTCCACCACTGAGCCATACCTGCAGCCCTCCTCATTTCTAAGATGGGTAAAATGATAGTGACCAAGGTTGAAATGAGACATGCATGTGAAGCACACGGGAAGGAGTCTCATAGGCAGTGGGTATATTTTCACAACCCACAAACTAAGGAGTCCTGGGTGGCAATTGAAAAGGTACTAATTCAAATGGGGCAGTGGTGGTGCATACCCTTAATCCCTGCACTCAGGAGGCAGAGGCAGGCATATCTGAGCTGGATGGAAGCCAGCTTGGTCTCAGAAAAGTTCTAGGACAGCCAGAGCTATACAGGGAATCCTTGTCTCAACCTCCCCCACCTTCAAAAAAAAGCATTATTCAATGCTTGGTATGGTGGCACACACCAATAATCCCACCAAGGTCATCTGGTCTACAGAGGGAGTTCTCAAGATCAGCCTGAAGACTGAAGACTCTGTGTGAATAAACAAAACAGACCAGGCACGGTGGCACACGGATTAGTCTTAGAACTCAGGAGACAGAGGTAGGTGAATCTCTGAGGTCAAGGCCAGCCTGGTCCACAGAGCGAGTTCCAAGATAGCCAGAGCTACACAGAGAAACCCAGTCTTGAAAAACAACAAAAACAAAACAAGTAAATAAATAAATAGATGAACAAAACCCAAAACTTAAAGAAATCTAAGTCTTGAGGTTAAGTTGGAAAAGCTACTTGGTTTTTTTCATATGACCTCCTTGGAAAGCACAGTAAGATATCTGCACATTTGTAGCACCAGTGCATACGAACTAGATCTGGCAGAAGGTGCATTTCTGAGTGCATTGCTCTGTAGCTAGGGTTGACACAGGGGCAAAAGAGGAATTTGACTTTTTCTTCGTGGCTCTGACACTTACTGGCTACGCGACCTTGGACAGGTTACATCACCTCAGGGACATTTTTCCATCTGTGAAAGGAAGATTTGCTGGAAGTGACCTTAAAGGTTCTAAGGACTGTGAATGAGTTACCACACAAAGAGAGTACTATTGTACTGCCTGTTGGTCAGACATGGAATTGCATTTCTTTTTGCTCCGTCTTTTCATGATCCTCAATAATCTGTCTTAGAAGGGGAAGGAGCCTCCTCTTCACAATTCCTACAGGACTTAAACTTTGAAAAGGAAAGGATCATCAGGGTTGGGGAGCTGGCTCAGCAGGTAAAGGGCTTACTGCATGAGGACCTGAGCTTGGGTACTCAGCATTCACATTACAAAACAAGCAACAACAAAGTGCGGTAGTGCTCATCAATAACCCCAGCACAGGCATAGATCAGGCGGATCTCTGCGAGTTCGAGGCCAGCCTGGTCTACAGCGCGAGTTCCAGGACAGCCAGAGTTACAATAGAGAGACCCTGTCTCTATAAATAAATAAATAAATAAATAAATGAATGAATGAATGAATGAATGAATGAATAAATAAATAAATAAATGAACAAGCAAACAAACAAATAAGTAAGAAAGAAAGAAAGAGAATTGTTGGGGAAGTGTATTTTTAGTTATGTTTGAAATTGGTTTTGTGAACTGTTGGAAAAAGGGATGCATAGGCCTTGGCATTTTGTATTGTCTGCAGGTGTTGGATTTCTGTGGGGGATGTCTAATCGCTAATGATCTGCATGTGCTATCAGTAGAACACCTGAGGAGTTCTGAATCAATAAAAACACCTGAGCTGAGAGCTTGGGGTTCCACTGT
The DNA here is from genome assembly GCA_026225945.1 of Cricetomys ansorgei. Classification (NCBI taxonomy): domain Eukaryota; kingdom Metazoa; phylum Chordata; class Mammalia; order Rodentia; family Nesomyidae; genus Cricetomys; species Cricetomys ansorgei. The sequence continues at coordinate 5,350,854 of JAMJFZ010002117.1, forward strand.
CGATTGAGTATGGCGCTGGCCATGATGGTGGTTCCCTCTGCTGAGGTCTGGCAGGGTTTGCAGTTCTGAATTATTCTTCCTTGTCTCTCTTGGTGAGACCACACGACAGCAAACTACCACAGAGAGTGATAGAGAAGACACTGAACTTGGACCTCTGGCCTCCACATACATGCATGGGTGAGTGTACATACATGCACACACACACACACACACACACACACACACACACACACACACACACTTAAAAATACAAAAAAAATAAATCTTTAATATAATGATATAGGCCCCCAAGTACTAAAAGCACCCACATCCCAATGTTTATAAAATGTCACTGGCCTACAGAATAAGCGTAAAGGAATATTCCTCATGGTAATTATTTTGAAGAGTTTTTAGGGGGGGTAGTAAATGTCAAATTCTTTCCCTTAACTATCTCTATCTCCTTTGTTCCTTTGCAGGGGCTGAGTCAGCCTGTTGGGTGACCCAGGCCTGCCCTAGGGGAGGGAGGAAACCACACAACTAAGTCCTTTGAGCCTCTCCCCTGGCCAGAAGGCATCAGCAATTGGAACTTAGCCCAGCTTTATGGACAAACAATGGTGCCAGCCAGCTGCGGGTGAAGCAGGGCTGAGCAGCCTGGCCTGATCTGGCTGGTGTCCAGAGGGTGCCCCTCATACCTGAAGGGTCCACTTCACTTGGGAACAATCTAAACATCCAACAATCAGAGATAGTTCTTAAAGCACTTTGGCAAGGGCCAGGGAGAGTCAGCGAATGTGGAGAGGGAATTCCCTCAACATTCTCAGTGACAACTCTATGCATGAAATCCCCCAATCTCCCGGCTAGGGGACCTCAGAGTCCATGAGATTAAACTATTCTGGCATATGGATAAGAAAACATTGGGCTCCCTAAGGGGCTGATGTCTGAGGTCCCATAGTAAACCAACCACAAAACTGGAGCTACAGTCTGAATCCCCTTTGATACAGCAAGTCCACACCGTGAAATGGTGTTTGCACAACCTTTATGAGCATGCTCAATTCTGTGTCTTTGATAAAGAGTCCATCTGACACATCGGAGAGTATCTAATCACGTGTTTCCTGGAATCTAAAGCAGGATCTCAAGCATGGGTACATCCAATTCTGGAGCAATCTGCAGGCACCTGCCTATGATGCATTAATTGCCTGAGTCCAAAGCCTGCCTCTAGAGGCTGGGGCAATAGCCCAGTGTGTAAAGTGCTTGCTGTACAAACATAAGCCCCAGAGTTCAAATCCTCAGAACTCATGAAAAATCCAGGTGTGGAGGTGAGCATCTGTAACCTCAGCTCTGGCAATGGATAGATAAAGGCGGACCCTGTGGGCGGGGGCTTTCTAGTCAATCTAGTCAAACCATCCAGCTCCAGTTTCAATGAGAGACCTTGCCTCAAAAAAAAAAAAAAAAAAAAAAAAAAATCAGGCGCAGAAACAGTTAAGGAAGATGCCCACTGTCAACCTGTGGCTTCAACATATACCTGTAAGAGCAGGCACACCCCTAGACACACATGTACATTTGTATACCACCATCATACACAAACACACATGCACATAAAATCCACAACTAACACCTCCTATGTGTGTGACCTCAGGTAAATTAATTTATTGCTGAGGTAGTGGCTCCAAGAGGGCCCTCAATAATCCCCACCTCAGGGTATCGATCCCCTTAGGTAGGCAGTTTCCTCGAGGGGCCTCACCTCAGGGATCTATTCCTGTATGTAGGCAGTTTCCTCCCACAAGAATGTGGCTGATTTCAGTAACCGCTGGAGGATTGCAGAAGTGAGAGCCCAACTTCAGAGGTTAGAAAAGCCACTGGAAGTTTCACCTTGCTCTTGTGAACCACTGGCTATGGGTTGGGGTTGGGTGGGGTGGGGGTGGTGAGCTGTCAAGTACTACAATCGGGCAGCCCAATGGAGAGATGCACACAGCTAGGGGCCGAGTCCGTTTTCAGCTGCTGTAATATCGCACGTAAGTTATAAAGTTTAATTAGCTCAAAGTCCTCGCTCGAGGTCAGGGAGCCTGGAACTGAGAGCCCGCCTCTGCTGTATCATAAGAAGAATCATGTGGCCAAAGGAGCCTGGAAAAGAATACGCAAGAGTGGGTGGGGTTGGTCTTGGTCTTAGAGCAAAGCAGGGCTTCTGATTATCAACTCATTCCCACAATGCTGGCTTTCCCCTCCCTGACCTAATTAACCTCTTGATAATCCCACCTATCAGCAGTCTCAGAATAGCAAGTAAACATCAGTGTGAGTTTCAGAAGGGGCATTCAGACCATAAGTACGGAGACCCCTCCAACAGCCAACTGATTTGCCAGCTGTGTGCACAAGCCCCTTCAGAACTGGACCCTGCTCCCTACCCTACTTCATATCTTCACTACAGGCAAGATAACTGTCTTATTGTTTTAAGCTGCCAGCTTTTGGAGTAATTTCTTATGCAGAAATAATGAATGGAAACATTTTCCCCTTCTTTTCTGTATCTTTTTCAATTTAAATTTTATTCACTTATCATGCGTGTGTATAAAGTGTGCATGTGAGCGTGGCCTCGTGTATAGCATGGTGCGCATGTGGAGGTCAGAGGACAACTTTCAAGAGTCAGTTGGCTCCTTCCACCAGGTGGGTTCTGGGTGTCAAATTCAGGTGGCAAGCTTGAGAGAAGAGTGCTTTTACTCACTGAGCATCTCACCAGTCTTTTCTTTATCTTTAAAATGAGGCTGAGTATAGCTTCTTCTTCATACAATCAGAATGCATATCCAATAAGATGATGGATGGACAGGGTTTGGCTCATAGCAAACACCCCACACTTGGGGGCAATATTGCTATATTATTATATGGTATTTAGTTACTTTAACTTTTATTCATTATTACTATTGTGTGTGTACACATGTAATATGTGCTCATGAATGTGGGCACACCATGCTATGAAATGACTGGGGGGTCAGGGGACACCTCTCTCCTTCTACCTGAAGTGCCAGGGATTGAACTTAATTGTCAAACTTGCAGAGCAACCCCTTTTACCCATTGAGCCGTCCAACCACCCCTGTGTGGTTTTATTAATTGAGAGCAGAGCATTGAGAAAGGGCTAAAGGAGCAGTAACACCTGGTTTCTTCACTTTTCTAGCAATTTTGTTCTGAGTTCAGGTCTGAAATTCTCCAATCAAGGACAAATCCAGCAGGGAACCTCCATTCCCTCCCCTGAGAGGTGTGGGGACTCCTGTCACTCCTTCCTCTGAAGGTTCCAGTTTCTACCGCCCCATCAGGTAATCCTTGGCTCCTCTGCTAGGAGGCCTATGTTCAAAACGTTTGCTCCATCTCAGCAGTTTGCAGGGGTGTTCCCTGACCCCTGGAAGCTGCCCAGCAGAGAGGATTGTTGTGTTCCTTAATCCGTCCCTGGGAATCAGGTTTAAATTTTAACTCTGTTACAGATTTGCCCTTTGAAAAGTTTCTCAACCTCTTGAACCCCATCTCTTCATCTGCCAAACAGAGAAAGTGAATTCCCCTCCCTGCTGCTGGGGGAAGAAAATAGAGCCAGGTATGAAAACTTTGCTGAGTAGGATAAACAGGAAGCCCCCTCCAACTGTCCGGTGCAGCCCTGCCCAAGTAACTTCTCCCCATATCCGGAGTCACTTAACTCTCACTCACAGGCTCCCCCTACCTCTGTCTTTTCGATCAGAGGATATTAAATTTCTTTATTCAGGCTTTCAGCAGAACTTGCAAACATGTTCTAGTACTTTCCTTCTGCAGCTAAACCAGATTAAGAAAAGAAGAGGGATTTTGTTTTTTTGTTTTGTTTTTTAATGATCTATTAAGTAGCCCAGGCTGACCTTGAACTCAAGATCCTCCTGGCTCAGACTTCCAAGTACTAGGAATGCAGCATTATTATTATTATTATTATTATTATTATTATTATTATTATTATTATTATTATGTGAGTGAGTGTGTGTGTGTGTGTGTGTGTGTGTGTGTGTGTAGTGCTGGGAATCAAACTGAAGATTCCAGGTATGCTAGGCAAACACTCTACTATTTGAACTACACTTTTATTCCCCAAATAAATTATTATTTCTACATGAGGGGTGTGTGTGTGTGTATGTGTGTGTGTGTGTGCAGTGCACAGCACAAAGGTGAAGGGTCTCTTCATTTTTCTAGCAATTTTGTTCTGAGTTCAAGTCTGAAGTATTCCAGCCAAGGACAAACCCAGCAGGGAACCTCCATCCCCTCTCCCTAAAGTGGTGTAGGGGCTCCTGTCACTCCTTCCCCTGAAGGTTCCAGTTTCTACCACCCCACCCCACCCTGGAACTTATCAGGTAATCCTTGGCTCCTCTGCTAGGAGGCCTATGTTCAAAACATTTGCTTCATCTCAACAGTTTGCAGGGATGTTCCCTGACCCCTGGAAGCTGGGTATCAGTTCTTGGGTATAAATCCTCAGGCACCTTTATCTTTTTGTTAGAGACATGGTCCTTTGTTGGCCTGGAAGTTCTCCCCATAGACCAAGCTAGCTGACCTGAAGAGTCCCGGGTCTGCCTGTCTCCAGCTCGCCTCTCACCATCCCTAGGATTGCAAGGCCACGCCTTTTATTATTTACTTATTTATTTTTAACATGGGTCATAGAGATGTTAATTCAGCCCCTCACATTTGTAAGGCAAGTACCCTACTAACTGAGTCATCTCTCTGTCCCCCCAAATAAGTTGTTACTTGTAAGTGTAAAAAGCAATAAACATTTTACCACATATTATTGATTCTTAAGTCTGGATGTCTGTTAGAATAGCCTAAGGGGTTAATGTTGATGCCTCCAGTGGTCTGGATTTAATTGTCTGTCTAGGATGTGGCCTGGATATCAAAAACGTTTTAAAGCTTTGCTCCCCAGAAATGTTCAAGGGACTGGGTTTACTTGGCCATCTAAAAACAAAATAAATAAAACAAAACAATGAGGCTTAATGAAACAATTTTGGGGGGGGGGTGTCAAGCAGTGAAGGACAGTGACCTCTGGGATGGAAAACAAATGAGACAAGACCAAACTACTGTCTAGGCCAGTTGACCAGTCGGAGACCCCTTTGGTGGTTGAATGACCCTTTCACAGGAGTCACCTAAGACTATCTGCATATGAGATATTTACATTATGATTCGTAGCAGTAACAAAATTACAGTTATGAAGTAGCAACAAAAATGATTTTATGGTTGGGGGTCGCCACGACATGAGGGACTGTATTAAGAGGTTAAATCATTAGGAAGGTTGACTAGACAGTTTTCAGGCCATAGCACAGGGAAGGGAAACCCAGACGGAGTCCTCAGACTCTGGGGAGAAGGAACTGAATCTAAGGAGACTCAGGAGGCCAAAGCTCATGGAGCAGAGTCCTCGGGAGGATTGCTTTGTGGACAGTTCTGTTCAGGCATCCAGCTGAGCGCTCAATGACATGCGCATGCAAAGAAACTACTTGGACATAAGGGGTAAGAATACCCTGGGGAGCCAGAGATAGCAGTGCTCAGGGCTCATGCAGGCCCAGGGATCCATCTGTTCCCTCCAGGATGACTAAGAAGCCTCGTGATTCCCAAGGCATTTGGTAGAGTACACAGAGGGTATTATTGCCTCAGTACTGGAGGAAAATTACCCAAAACTAAGAAGTGCCTTGATCACACTTAATATTTAAAGCAAGATCCCAAAATATCAAACCATTTCCAAGGAACTGAACTACATCCCAGAAGAAGCTAAAACCCAAAGGATTACTAAATTATCTAGCACTTCACTGGAGGAACTCACAATGTCCAATATCCAACTAAAGGGAAAAAAATCAGGGGGCCAGGCAAGATGGCTTAGCGGATAAAGATGCTCACTGTCAAGCCTGATGACCTGAACTCGGTGAGTGAGAAGGGAGGAAGAGACTCCTGAAAATCAGTCCTCTGACCTCCACCTGCTTGCTTACAATATAGTAGTGCGCACACTAATACGTAGCATTTACAGGATGAGTAAATTGTTAAAATTGCTTTTTCCTAAATTGTGTTTTGTTTCGATACACGGTCTCACGAAGTCCAGGCTGGCCACAAACTCACCGTATTTCCAAGAATGACCTAGACTCTCCTTCCCTAGCTCGGAAGTGCTAGAGTTACAGGCATGGGCCTCCGTGCCTGATTTCAGTGGCGCTAGAGGTCAAAACTAGGTTTTACCCGTGCTAAGCCAGTGTACTATTTACTGAACAACATCCTCTGTTCTTAAATATAACTTTATCTAAAGGATTTCCTAAGGTCAAAATTTAGTGCAACAATGTAAAACTTAACAAATTCTTTGTGTCTAAAAAAAAAACAAGGCTTTTTCAAAAGTGTTGTCATTGTCTTAGCGATGTTTAGAAAGAGCTAAGAGCTTAGAGACAAGATTTTTTTTTTTTAAAGATTTCATATTTTATTAGTCAATTGCTTGTGTTTTCTGCTGATTTTACCAGACTTTTGACTGTCTAGGAAACTGAGTCTTAACAAAACAAAGGTTCACCCAAGTATCTGTTTATGTTAAGGTCTTTTAAACAACCATTTTAACAAACAACTGACTTTAAGCAATTTACTTATTTATTTCATGTGTGTGGATGTTTTGCCTGAATGTATATCTGGGTATCACATATGTGCCCCGTGCCAAAGAGGCCAGAAGAGGGCACATCTGCATGCTGGGAATTGAACCTAGGTCTTCTAGGAAAGTAGCCAATGCTCTTAACTACTAAGCCATGTCTCCAGTTTCCAGCCTTTGTTTTATTCTTTATTACATTTAGTGTGCATGTCTATGTATGTATACATCCTTGCACGCATTCTCTCTCTCTCTCTCTCTCTCTCTCTCTCTCTCACACACACACACACACACACACACACACACACAGCATATATGTGGGGACCGAGGACAATCTGTAGGAGCTGGTTCTCTCCTTGCACCATGTGGGGTCCTAGAGATCAAAGTCAGGTCCTCAGGTAAGTGCGTTAACCTACTGAGCTATCTTGCTAGCCTCTTGGGTGATTTTAGTACATTTAAAGCCCTGTGTCTCTGTAATGTGTAAAGCAATATGTCTGAAACTTACCTAAATGTTACATAAAACTTTGAGGAGATAAAGGTGTGTGTTTAATACCTACAAAGTGACCAATCAGTGCTCACTGTTATACAGTGTGTACGCATTAAATCTGAACTTTTGACACATAAAATGGCCAGTGAAAATTTAAAAAAACACTTCTGCTACTTCTAATCAGGACCATTCAGATAAAAACTCGCCTTTTATGCCGGGAGTGGAGGCGCAGGCTTGCACTCCCAACACTTGGGAGGTGGAGGCAGGAAAGTCATGAGTTCAAGGTAACCCGCTACATATAGCAAGTCAAGCTAAAAATGAAACCCTGTCTTAGAAAACAAAAACAGATTATCACTGAGCAGTCTTCCTATCTGAAACCTGGCCTACCTCTCTTTGGCTTGCCCAGTAGGCGTGTTGTTATTGAGCACATGAAATGTGTTTGTGTTTTTATATGTCAAAGAACAAGTCTGACATCGCAAGCACGGGATTCCTAAACTCGGCAAAGGTCTAAAGTTCTTATTTTTGTCAGTGTTAGAGGCCCATTATCCTACCGAGCCAAAGATGGCAAATTTTGCTTCAGAAGTAGAAGCTGAGTTGATATATAAGAACTGATGATGCTGTCTGTGGCTGGCTGCTTCACATGCCCTCTTGCATTATAGAAGCCCTCTACTATGTAAAGCTTTGAAGAAGCTGATACCCTCTAGACTAGACTCATTCAGGGTGAGAACCTTTCCTAGCTGTCTTAGGGTTACTATTGCTGTGATGAAATGCCATGGCCGAAAGCAAACTAGGGAAGAAAGAGTTTATTTGGCTTACACTCCCTTCCTTATTATTGTTCATCACTGGAGGAAGTCAGGACAAGAATTCAAGGAGGGCAGGAACCTGGAGGCAGGAGCCGATGCAGAGGTCATGGAGGGGTGCTCGTTATTGCTCCCTCAGACTGCTTTCTTATAGAACCTAGGACCATCAGCCTAGGGATGGCCCTGCCCACAGTGGGCTGAGTCTTCCCACATCAATCATTAATTAAGAAAATGCCCTCAAGCTTGCCTACAGCCTGATCTTATGGAGGCATTATGTAAAACTAGCCAGCACACTAGCCTTGATTTTGTGTTCCTAACTGATTATAGCTATCATATTTATTTATTTATTTTGAGATAAGGGCTCCTTCTTTAGCCTTTTGGGCTGGGCTGGAACTCCACATGTAGCCTAAGCTAGCCTCAGACTTATGGAAGTTCCTCTCCCACACCAGCTGGGGTTACAGGCTTCTGCTGTCATGCCCAGCATGACTGTGCTCTTTAAGCAAAGATAACTAGACATATTCTAACACTGTGTACTCTAAGAAGTGCCTCTAATGAAGTGGCTCTCAACTCTCCTAATGCTGCAACCCTTTAATACAATTCCTCATGTCGTGGTGACCTCCAACCATAAAATTATTCTTGTTGATACTTCATAACTGTAATTTTGCTATGAATCATAATCTAAACATCTGATATGCAGATGGTCTTAGGTAACCCCTGTAAAAGGGTAGTTTGACCCACTAAGGGGTCGTGACCCACAGGTTGAGAATTACTGTCCTAGTGACTTTTTGTTTTCTTGCTCGTTTGTTCATTTGCACCGCTGGGGACTGAACCCAAGCCCTCCCACACACTAGATGAGAGCTCTGCTGAGTATACCCCAGTCCCCTCCTCGTGATGGAAAGACACTGGAATGTCGTTCATCTTACATCTTGCCTACATCTATAAGCAAGTATGTTCTGCTTTATTTGGAAAACTTGTTTGTCCATCTAAGACAAAAATAACTGGGAGCTTGTGGATAAATGTCACCTACTATGGGCAAATCTTGTCATTCTTTAAAAATCTGAGTATATTTCTGAAAGAAAAAGTTATGATGGCCCTAATATTATCTGTCAATCATAATTATTTTCCTAAAAAACAGTATACACAATGAAAGTAACTTCACAGTTTGGTCAATTGCCAAACTTCCTCCAAAACTCTAAAATGGCTATTTGGAGTCTTGACAACCATAGATCTGATCCCTTTCTAACGTATTTATTTCGTACGATTATGTGTGTATGTGTATGTGTGTATATATGTGTGTGTGTGCATGTACATGTGTATATGTGTATGTGTGTGTGTATGTGTATGTGTGTGTGTGAGTGTGTGTGCATGTGCATATGTATATGTGTATGTGTGTGTGAGTGTGTGTGTATGTATATGTGTGTATGTGTGTGTGTATGTGTGTGTGCGTGTGCGTGTGCATGTGTATGTGTATATGTGTATGTGTGTGTGAGTGTGTGTGTATGTATATGTGTGTATGTGTGTGTGTGTATGTGTATGTGTGTGAGTGTATGTATATGTGTATGTGTGAGTGTATGTGTATGTGTGTGTGTGAGTGTGTGTGCATGTGTATGTGTATATGTGTATGTGTGTGTGTATATGTGTATGTGTGTGTGTGAGTGTGTGTGTATGTGTATGTGTGTGTGTGTATGTGTATGTGTGTGAGTGTATGTATATGTGTATGTGTGTGTGTGTAGTGTGTGTGTGTGAGTGTGTGTGCATGTGTATGTGTATATGTGTATGTGTGTGTGTATATGTGTATGTGTGTGTGTGAGTGTGTGTGCATGTGTATGTGTGTGTGAGTGTGTGTGCATGTACATGTGTATGTGTGTATGTGTATGTGTGTGTGTGAGTGTGTGTGCATGTGCATGTGTATGTGTATATGTGTATGTGTGTGTGTATATGTGTATGTGTGTATATATTTGTGTGTGTGCGTGTGCGTGTGCATGTGTATGTGTATATGTGTATGTGTGTGTGAGTGTGTGTGTATGTATATGTGTGTATGTGTGTGTGTATGTGTATGTGTGTGAGTGTATGTATATGTGTATGTGTGTGTGTGAGTGTGTGTGTATGTATATGTGTATGTGTGTATGTGTATGCATATGTGTGTATGTGTGTGTGTGTGTGTGTGTGTGTGTGTGTGTGTGTATGTGTATGTGTATGCGTGTGTAAGGACAACTTTGTGGAGTCCTTTCTCTCCTTCCACCTCTATTTGGTTTCCAGACACCCAGTGCAAATCACTCACTGGGCTATCTCACTAGCACCTTCATCCATTTCTAAAGAATTTACAGCCCGGTGTGACGGTGCTCACCTTTAACTCCAGCTCTTAGCAGGCAGGTGCTGGCAGATTTCTGTGAGCTTGAGCTAGCTTAGTCTACATAATAATTTCCAGGCCAGCCAGGGCTACATAGTGAGACCCTGTCTCAAAAAAAAAAATTATGATCAAACTCAAAAATAACTCTAACAAGCACTTATTTTCCAGTCTAGTGTTTTTGCTGTTTTGTTTTGTTTTGAAGCATTTCTTGCTATGTAACCCTGAGTGACATGGAATTTGCTACATAATCCATACTGACCTTGAACTCTTGCTGACTCTGCCTTTACCTCCTGATTATTACGGAGTTACAGGAGTGTGCCACTATATCTGGTACAAAGTTACATTCTTTAAAAATGTTAGGGCTGATGAGATGGCTCAGGGGGTAAAGATGCTGCTGCCAAGTCTAACAACCTGTGTTTGATCCCCAGATCCCACATGGTGGAAGAAGAGCTGTCCTCTGACCTCTATACATATGTCATAGTATACATGCCCTTGTACACACACCATGCGCGCGCACACGCACAATAAGTATGTACTTGTTTTGAGACAGAGTTTCTCTGTGTAGCACTGGCTGGCCCAGAACTCTCTATATAATAAATAATTCTGGATACTTATATAGTGTTGGGAGTTGAACCCAGGGCCTAGTGCTCTACCACTCAACTGTGTCCTATCCCAGATTTTTACCAGCTTTGACAAGTCACCATCTGTATATTTCCTGGCTTTTGCTTCACCTTCCCTATAAATCGCACTGAATCACCTTTTCTATAGCACTGTGCTGGTGCTACCTGATGGAGCTAACCTAGGAACCTCTCTCCATTTTGGCTTAACTACGAAGAAATCCATTTTTCTTTATGAGTTTGCTTTTTCACTTCTTTTAAGGTGCACTGGGTTTTTACACCTAAGTGCCTTTTTGTAATAATATATAGCAGAAAATAATAATAAAAATTAATTGAAACCAATCCAGAACAGGAAGTTAGAATCAGCAGACAAGGATATTAAAGCAATGATCATAACTATATTATGTATGGCCAGATGTTAAATGAGGACATGAGAGATATAAAGAAGTCAAACCTCTAGAGACGTATGAGATTAAAAATACGCTAGAAACTGAAGAGGTGAGTTGGAGGTTAAGAGCACTGGTTGTTCTTGCAGAGGACCTGGGTTCAACTCCCAGCACCCACATGGCAGCTCACAGCTGCCTGTGATTCCAGTCCAGGGGATCCAATACCGTCTTCTGGCCTCCGTGGGTACCAGGCATGTGTGTCACTCACAGATGTACATTCAAGCAAGCATTCATACACATAAAATAAATGAACTCTCCAAATAGAATCAGGGAATAGTACTGCCGACATTTTTGGGTTTTGTGATAACCATTCTGATGAGTGTAAAATGGAGTTCCCATAAGTGATTTTCTTTTGTGCTTTATTTATGACGAAGGGTGTTGACCCCCCTTTCATGTACTTATTAGCCATCCTTACAGGTCTTTTGGTGAATTGTCTTTTAAAATCTTTTGTATGTTTTTTGATTGAGTTGTCTGTTATATTGTCATGGGTTATAAATGTTTTCTATGTATTCTGAACATAGTTCTTTCCTGTTCATGTATTTATAAATACTCGATCCAGGTCTGTAGCCTATCATTTTCTTCTTCTTCTCCTGCTCCTCCTTCTTTTAATCTTCATTTGATTTTAATTGTATAGGTGTTTTGCCTGCATGTATGTCCATGCATCATGTGCGTGCATAATCCATGCAGAGGCCATAAGAGGACTTCAGAGCCCCAGAGACTGAAGTTACAGACAGATGTGAGCATCATGTGGGTGCTGGGAATTGAACCCTTGTAGGCTGGAAGAACAGACAGTGCTGCTAACCACTGAGTCATCTTTCTGGCCCCACCTATCATTTTCCTAATGGTGACCCATCTATCTATCTGTCTGTCTGTGTGGGGGTGCATGCCTGTTGCCTCTGGGTGTGCACACATGTATGTGTGAATGTGGAGATAAGAAGTCAGTCTCAGGAATGCTATCCGCCCTTGTATGTGTGGAGGAGTATGCTGTATGTGTCTGTATGTGTGGGCATGTACATCTGTGTGCATACTTGCAGTAGCCAGAGGAGGACCCTGGGTGTTCTGCTCTACCAGTCTCTGCTTTATTCCTCTTAGATATAGGATTGCTCCCTGGACCCGATGCTAGGCTAGTGGCCAATGATCCTCCTGTCTCCACTCCTCAGAGCACTGGATCACAGGGGAGCCTGAGGCCAAGTCTGACTTTTTATGTGGGGCTGGGATCTGAACTCAGGTCCTCATGCGTGCTTTAGCTTTACCAACTGAGCTTTCCCCCCAGCCTTACTAACTTATTAATTGTGGTGCTGGGTCTGATTGAACCCAGGGCATTTCACATCCTAAACCAGAGCTCTAATACAAACTAAAGCCCCAGCCCTTAATGGTATCTTTTATTTAATAAAAATAAAATCAATATAATATAAAGTTAAGCATTTTAAGTGAATAATCCACTGTCTTTTTTTTTTTTCTTTTTTTGAGGAAGGATCTCATATAGCCTAGCTTGGCTTCTGAACTCACTAAATGTAGCCTAGAATGATTACAAACTTCTGATCTTTCAACTTCCATCTCCTGAGTGCTGAGGTTACAGACATGCCCCATCACACCTAGTTTATGTGGAGCTGGGCATTGAAGTCAAGGCTTCATGCATGTTAGGCAGGCCCTCTGTCAATTGAGCTACATGCCTAGCCCAAAGGTTTGTATTTTTAAGCTATGGTTTCAAGTACTTGAGGCTGGTCTTGAGCTGATCCTCCTTCTCCACCTCTCAAGTGCTACAATTACAGCCATGTACCACCACTACTGACTTTGTTATTGAAAATGTTATCATAGAGAGGGTTGTTGTTGTTTGTTTGTTTGTTTGTTAAGACAGGATATCCCTGGCTGTCACTCCGTAGACCAGGCTGGTCTTGAACTCACAGAGATCCACCTGCCTCTGCCTCTTGAGAGATGGGATTAAAGGCATGTGTTGCCGCCACCACCACCACATGTATCTTTTTTTTTAAAAGTTTTCTTTAGGTGATGGGGATTAGACCCAGGACCTCATATATGCTAAACACGTGCACCACCAATAAGCTACATCCCCAGAAGTAAAGTTTTTGTATGATCATTTCTGGCACGATGTAAAATCATCTGTGCATATCCATCGTTGCCCAACTCAAAGACACTGGTTTAGCTGTGCAGAGAGGACTCTGGATTGGGCCAGCCAGATTCAAGTCCTACTGTTACTAGGCAGCAGCTGATCAGTTAGCCCTCTGGCTGCTCTGGGACACAGCTGCTACATCTGCAAAATCAAGCATTTTTATTGCACCTTGTTCCTGCCCTGTAGCAGTACGTTCAATTTTCCCATGAGCCTAAGAGTAAGGCACTAATATACTACCACTACTCCTACTTCACAGATGAAGAAACAGCCTGAATGCAGCTGACTAGACCAGTTGACCTGGTGGGACCTGTCTCTTCTCCATTGAAGCCTAGAGAGTCCAGGACTGAGCAGAAAGTCTCATTGTTTGCATAATTCTCACTGCACCCAGTGCCACCTGCAGAGAAGTCTGTGTGAATCAGGATGAGTTCCGAGATTCCAGGAGTGTTTCTGTCTGACGCCTTCTCAGCTTACGTAAAATGACCTGGATGCTTGTTGCTTGATTCTGTCTCTGCCTGAAGAATTTTTAGGTGTGACTTTAGTCTATTTCTTGTTGTTGTTGTTTCTATTGCTGCTGCCTTTTCTTCCTCCTCCTCCTTCTCTTCCTCCTCCTCCTCTTCCTCCTCATCTTCCTCTACTTCTTTGAAGTGCAAACTCTAGGACAGACATCTCCAGTGAGCATTCTAGGAAAAAAAATTCTGGTCTGCAATTTGTGGAGGTGGGTCACTGTAAGTTTCGTGGTCTAAGGACATTAGATTTGAAAAGCAAGAAAAGAGGGAACTGGTGGGGGCTGTATGCCAGGACTCCCACCGCCAACATTTCATTATGAAAATATTTAAGCAGATAGAATTGTATATAATGGAAGGACTGAACAGCAAGTACCCACCAACCTAGCACTTAGATTCTATAATTATTAACTATTGCTGTTTGCTCCGTCATACATTCATTTACTGACCCCTCCTTGTCTCGACCCATTCATCTCAACTCTGACAATTTCAATGAAGCTGTAGAGTTCGCTCTACTTCTAAGCACTTCAACATGCCCATCATTAACAAGCATTCAGCATTTGGCTTTGCTTATGTTAAATAGAATACACAGGCACCCATTGCTTTAGACTGAGCTTCTGCACTAGGTCCAACAGGCCAAACCAGAGGACTCATCCTAAACTGCAAATTGCCATGCCTTAGTGTTTATAAGGAAAAAAAAAATTTTGTTTAGAAAAAAATTTTGTTCTCTGTCATAACTCTCTCTAGCTGTGCTGGAACTCACTCTGTAGACCAGGCTGGCCTCGAACTCATTGAGATCCACCTGTCTTTGCCTTCCAAGTGCTGAGATTAAAGGCATGAGCCACCACCACCCAGCTAGAAAAGTAATTTTCAAGTGGGCAGCCCACCTTCTGTTCTCTATTTCTCCTTTATCCAGCCCCTTGCCTTGGGCCAGAGACATAGCTAGCAGGTAACACGCTTCCCTGGCAAGCCTGATGATGTGAGTTTCATCCCGGAAACGCACTGAACAAGTCGGATGTAATGGCGCACATCTGTAAGCCCAGCCCTCTTATGGTGAGATGGGAGGCGCAGAGAGACATGAGAGTTGCCCAATCCTCTCGGGCCAGCTAGCTGGGGGTATGCAGCATATGAGAGACAAGAAGAGGGACCCTGCAGCAGCAGTGTGGAAGGAGAGAACCAACTCCTGGAAGCTGCCCTCTAATCTGTACATGGTGTGGCACCACACACATGTGAACTCACACATTCTCCCCTCCATCATATGCACGCGCACACACAAACACACACACACACACACACACAAACAATGATACTAAAGAAATAAAGACTATTAAAGAAAAGGTAAACTTGATTACACAAGCATGACTGATTTTATCACTGGTCTTTGGTGGTCAAATAAGCATTTATCTTTTCCTCCTCCCCAGGGGCTGGGAGCCCCGGGGCCAGAAGCCCCAATCTTCTAAGTTTCCTTGTTTTTCCCAGCGGTAGCTCCAGGATGGTAGCTCCCAGCCAGCCATGAATTGACTCAACACACAAAGATGCTTCTCCTTGGGGGTGGCTGAGGATTTTCAGGAACTGTAAATCAGGAAAGCAGGACACATATCATATCTGTGTTATCTGTCACACAATCCCATTTTATCTTGTCATAGTTTGTCCTTCTCATTGCTTATGTGTATCCCATTGTCTGGGTGGATATCTGACAGCTTCCTAATTCTCCTGTATAACACAGCACCTTGGATTGGTTTCCAACATTTTCTTTTTAATTTTAATTTAAAAAATTTTAAACATTTATTTTTTTTATTTTATACGTTGGTGTTTTGCCTGCGTGTACGTCTGTGTGAGGGTGTTGGATCCCCATGGAACTGGAATTACAGATAGTTGTGAGCTGCCATGTGGATGCTGGGAATTGATCCCGGGTCCTCTGAGCCATCTCTCAAGTCCCTCTTTTTAATTTTTAAAGATTTGTCTGTATTTACGTACATGTATGTGCATGTATCTGTGTGTTAGTATTCTCATGTGCATTCGGGTGCCCAAGGAGGCCAGAAGAGGCGTCACTATTTGCTTCTTCTCCAAGAGGAAACCGACCATCCGACGGAGGTTGGCATATGCGTTTAATGACACAGTGCAAGTAAAACACTTAGGACAAGATTTAGTGACTACAATGTAATATGTCAACATTAGGAAATTTTTTATTTTACCTACTTGGTCTTGAAAACACTTGTATTTACTATCCTTGATTATTAGTTGGAAGCAAAGTTGCCAAATAACATATAGGATGCCCAGTTAAATGTGAATTTTTAGACTGAAGGGGTGAGGGGGAGGGCAGTGAAGACGTGATTAAGAATAAAATATTCTGATACACACACACGCACAATGTATGCCATAATGAAATACAGCGCTTTGTATGCTAACTACAAATTAATTATGACCAGAGAGCTTACTCATCCAGTAAAGGCACTTGTCCCCAAGCCTGACTAAAGTCCAGTCCCTGGTGCCCACGTGGTGGGAAAAGTCTGCAAGCTCTGACCTCTACACGCAGCGTGTCTTGGCACACACACAACAAATAAATAAATGGAATTTACATTTTTAAATAGAAACAAAAAAATTTTCTAATCATTTAAGGTTTTTTTAGTTTTAGTCAGGTGTGGTGGCAATTACCATTAATCTCAGCACTTAGGAGGCAGAGGCAGGCAGATCTTTGTGAGTTCGAGGCCAGCCTGATCTCCAGAGTGAGTTCAGGTCAGCCAGGGCTACATAGTGAGACCCTGTCTCAAATTTATTATTTTTTTGAATTATAGATAATGAAAAAAAAAGGTAGCATAGGTTAGTCACTTGCAATTTTGGCTGTACAAATATAATACTAAAAACTATCCATTTTTGTTTGTTTGTTATTCTTGTTTGGGCGGGAGCTTCTGAGATTGAACCCATGTCCTTGCTCAAACTAGGTATGAATATCTGTGCTGTTTACCTGAGATTCAGATTAAACTAGGCATTCTGCATATTTAAATTTTGTATTACATTTATTTGCTAGGCGTGTGTGCTCTAAATAAGATCAGTAGATTAATCAAAGAATTATGTTAAATATTTTTACACCAAAAGTTCTATTTTTTAGATCTATTTTAATTTCATTTGTATGAGTGTTTTGCCTGCATACATATGCACCAATCGGAGGCCAGAAGAGAATCAGATCCCCTAGAACTAGAATTAAAGATGGTTGTGTGTAAGCTGCTATGTGAGTGCTGAGAACCAAACCCTGGTCCTCTGCAAGAGCAACAAGTACCCTAACCACTGGGCAACATCTCCAGCCCCACACTTCAAATTCCTACAGTAACGAGAAACAAAATTCTGAATTAAATTCTTGAAGATTAAAGATTTACTTGAGCCAGTGAATAAGCATTTTATGTATGAGGTCTTTTTGTCTTTTTTGTTTTTTGAGAAGGGGTTTCACTAGGTACCCCTGGTTGGCCTGGAACTCACTATGTGGACTAGGCCGGGCTTGAACTCTGCCTCCTAACTGCTGAGGGTAATGGCAGGTGCCATCATGTCCCACAGGTGGTCATGTGCATGTACCTGTGCGTGTGCGGAGTGTGTTCAGGGGCCCATGGGAACTAGAAGAAGGCGTCAGATGCCCTGGATTTGGAGTTAACAAGGGCTGTGGGCTGCCTGGCAAAGGTGTTAAGAAGTGAACTGGGGTCCTCTGGAAGAGCAGAAAGAGCTACTTATGGATGAGCCATCTTCCTAGCTTCCAAAGGTATTTTAAATACAGTTTTAAAGATTTTGTCTTTGTTCTTAGTGGGTGTGTGAGGTGTGGGTGCGGAGGCTGGGAGACAGCAATGTTCCGGGTCAGTTCTCGCTTTCCGCTCTGGGTTTCTGGTATTGGACTCAGAGCACCAACCAGCCTTTTGAGCTGTTACTTGCTGATCCATTTTACCAGCTTTTAAACAGGTTTTAAGGATGTGGGCTCTGAGGAAGAAGGCGCTCATGAAAAAAAAATAAGACACGTGGGAGAGCATGGGGTTGGGCTTCTCCAAGATGGAGTGACCTTTGTAATAGTCACGCATACACTGTTTTGGAAGCTTTTGAAACTATTATCTTCAAAGTGTTGCTAAAGAACCTCATAAGATGTGTGTGGTTCCTGAGCCCATCTCACAGGGCTGCGACTGATAAGGAAAAAGTCCAGATCACAGGGATACAAGCTAAAAAATACTCATTGTAAACGAAGTGAATAGTCCTGTTGTGGGGTTCCCAGAAAGCGTCTGGGAGACAAACCAGGCCCTTTCCGAGGTCATCCACATTCAGGTCCGAAGGCTTATTGCTACTTTAACATAAAATATCTATAAATTAAAGAAATATCTTTATGTTTTCAGCTTTAACAGTGTTAATTGTGCTGGAATTTTCAGCTGGTGGGGGTCTTAGTTTTCTTCTCAAGTCCTTATGCTTTTCCTTACCTTTTATCCTGACTCAGGAGCAAAGACAAAACCTGTGTAACTCATTCTGCAGATGAGGAAACAGACTCAAAGACAGGAAATAATATAGCAATAGCCTTAGGTATTCCCTTCCACACACTGCAGGGTCCCATGTAGCCTAGGCTGGCCTGGAACTCAGTATGTAGCTGAGGATGACCTTCAACTCCAGGTTCTGCTATCTCTACCTCTCTGGTGCTGGGATTACCCGTATATGCCACTATGTCCAGCAAAAGGCGGTTCTCAGTGTTTTGTTTATTTAGTGTGTGTGTGTGTGTGTGTGTGTGTGTGTGTGTGTAGATGCTTGTCTATCAAGATGTAGAAGCTAGAGACAACTTGTGGGAGTCAGGAGTCAGTCTGTTCTCTCTTTCCTCCATGTCCTAGGGATTGAATTTAGTGACTAGAAATGATAGAAAGCCCTTTACTCACTGAGCCATTTTGCTGACACCCCTCCCCACACACTTTCTTATTTTCAGAGACAAGGGCTAATGTACTTCAGGCTGGCCTCAAACTCCCTATGTAGTAGTCAAGGATGGCTTTGAACCGATCCTTCCGTCTCTACCTCCCCAATGCCGGGGTTGTAGGCATGCACTACTACACATGGTTTGTGTGCTACCAAGGGTGAAACCCAGGGCTACATGCATGCTAGGCAAGCGCTCTCCTCAGCTGGGGAACTGAGGTCTTAAATGGACTCTGGATCCTGATCTCAGGCTCTTTGTAGCCCCGTCAAGTGTCTCTCTCCATTAACAAAGCTTTTCAGGTCTTCCCTGCCTGTGGCAATTAAAAATGGAGCATATCCAGGCAAGACTGGGACAGCAACATGACTAAGTGTTCTGTAGGGAAAGCCAGCAAGGGACAGGTGGCATGTGGGCCAGTGGGGTGTCTTTCTCGACTACTTTCAGTTCTGAAATGGGCTTCTTTCTCTCCCTTCCTCCTCTTCTCCTTCCCCCCTTCCTCCTTCTCCTACCCTCCTCCCTCCCCCTCTTCCTTCTTCTCCTCCTTCTGCTCTTTCCGACAGGGTCTTATGCTCCTCAGGCTGTTCTCAAACTCACTGTGTAGCCAAGGGTGACCTTAAAGTCTTACCTCCTGCCGTCGTCTTCCAAGTGCAGGTATCACAGGCCAGTGGCCCGTGCACATCTAGGCATCACTTCCCTGGCCTGTAGCAAGCTCCTTCAGACTTCAAACCTTTGCTGGAGCAAGGGCTTAGTTCTTTCCTGGCTGACCTGGCATCCTAGGCAGAAGGGAAATGAAAGTGTTTTGAGGTTGTTATTAACCATTGTTTCTACATTTGAATTTTGTTTTAAGTCAGGTCAAGACTGTGGTGAGTTCTGAGTCAAGGAACCTGAGAGCCGGAACCACAGGGCAGGAAAGAATGAGGAAATGGCCTGGCTGTGATTCACTGCCTTGACTAGCACAGCTTCTTGGAGAACAACCAAGTATCTACTTTGCATCTGCCTGAACCTTTACAACATCATGGAAGGAGAGCTTGGCATCATTCTGACAGGAATGATGACGCCAAAAGAGACACTTGAACCCTCCCTCCAGCTACTCAACTACTGGGACAAGGGACCCCAAGGAATTAGAATCTTCCCAGGAGTCTCATTCTGATGAAGGGAAAGGCTGGGGCCCTGGAGCCAGGCAGAGGAGAACTTGTCTTTTGAAAAGATTTCACGTGGTTCTGACAACTTACCAGACAATGATCTCACCTTAACCTCACCTTAACCGTGACTGCTTAGTTATACATACCCCTTTGCCCTCTATTTTAACCAAAGCTTCATGTGAGGTCCTAAAGCTGGACTTGAGAGGTTCACAGGCCCTCTTTGTTGCTCTTCTCAATGCGACCATATTGCATCAGATCTGTTCTTTCTACTTTTCCATGCTACTTTGTGTCTTTAGTTGGCTCTTTGGGGACAGATGGGCTGGCCTGGCTTGACAGCACTCGGACCCTAACCCACACATCTCCATTACAGGGTCTGCTCTTCCCAGGTAATTTGATTGTTGAAGCTCAGATGACTGTGTCTGAGAC
This sequence comes from Cricetomys ansorgei, assembly GCA_026225945.1. Classification (NCBI taxonomy): domain Eukaryota; kingdom Metazoa; phylum Chordata; class Mammalia; order Rodentia; family Nesomyidae; genus Cricetomys; species Cricetomys ansorgei. The sequence continues at coordinate 5,371,230 of JAMJFZ010002117.1, forward strand.
TTTGAAATCAGTGTAGCTCTGGCTGCTCACCTGAGTGATTCCCTCAGCTGAGTTGCTTTTTGTTCCCTGGTCTTTGCTGGATATTCCAAAGTCTCAAGAAAATGTTTACTTAGATGATGAAGATGACAATTGTTAAGCAACCTTACTTTAGATTTATAGAACTTTGACTTTCATATAATGTCAGAATACGTATTGCCACTTCATATTCTTTGATTCCGGGCATCAAGTAACACAAAAGATGTAAGTTGCTGTGATGTTTAACTCAGAAAAGCAGTACATTTGTTACTTGTTCCAGGACGTTTGCCCATCGCCACCTCCCCTTTTTACCTTCTTATAAAAGCCCTTCCTGAGCTGGAGAGATAGCTGAGTAGGTAGAGTGCTTACTGCACAAGTATGAGGTTATGGCTCCCAGCATAAAAATGTAAAAAGGTGGGCTTGGGACTTGGTGGCACATCCCTGTGATCCCAGCTCTGGGGAGGCAGAGAGAGGAGGGTCCCTGGAATTTGCTAGCCAGCCACACACACACACACATACACACACATGAACACACACACACATACACACACATGCACACACACACACACACATACACACATGAACACACACACACACATACACACATGAACACACATACACACACACACACACACATGAACACACATACACATACACACACACACACACACATACACACACACACATGAAACACACACACACAGACACACACACACACATGAACACACATACACATACACACACACACATGAACACACATACACATACACACACACACACACGAACACACACACACACACATGAACACACATACACATACACATACACACACACACATGAACACACATACACACACACACACACACGAACACACGAACACACACACTCACACTTTGTTCCGCCAAGTTTCCTGAGATGGAGCTGTGAGGCAACAGACCCATCTCCTCAAGTTGCCATTCTGAGTAAAACTGGTTTCCTTTTCTTCCAGTCTCCTTCCTCTAGAGGGCTGGCATTCAGTGACAAGCTGCTGGACCTGGGTTTAGTACAGCAAGTTGTTGGGAGGAGGACTGCATTTTTAAATCCATATTTCCCTGAAGTCCACATCATTAATTCTTGCTACTTCCTGCCTCATAGATCAGAGCTAATTCACCCTGTTGACGTTGGCAAGCAGCTGAAGGCAGCACAGTCTAATGGGTCACAAAATGTGATGCCTGCTGTCAGCATCACCTGGAAATGTGTTAGAAATACCCATTGTTGGCCTCATCCTAGAACTTTATAAGAACTTCTAGAAGTTGGGTATAGCTTAGGGATACAACACACACCTAGCATGTTCAAATCCTGTATCAAACCCCCTGTATCAAACTCTTTTTTAAAAGAGACATTCTCGGGGGAGGCTTGGAGTGCAGCTTTTGACTCCCAATGCAGTAATTTTACCTACTATTACAAAATCTTAAAATTGTGGGGCTGGCCATGCAATCTACAAATCTGACCACTTGAGTCTGATTCCTGCGTGATACCTGGTACCACAGTGGGAAGAGAAAACCAGTTCCTGGAAGTTGTTCTCTGACCTCTACACCAATAATAATAAAAAAATAGAAATAAAAACATGTAGACAAACTGAATGTGGTAACACATGCTTGTAGTGTCAATACTGGGGAGGCTGAAGGTGAAGAATCCTGCATTTGAGGCTATCTTGCACTACATAGTGAGAATTTGTCTCCAAACCCAGAAAAATTGTAGCTAAAGACTATCTGGAACCAAGGACTTAGCTTGGATCCTTGGTTCCTGGCTTAGTGATCTTTGGCCAATTAATAATTTTCTTCATACTCAGTTTTTTTTTCTCTGTATAAAGTAATAAAATACTTAATACAGTATGCCTAGTGACAAGAATCATCTGGGATGCTAGTTAAAAGATCCAGATTCCCCTAGAGAACACCACCTTCCCAGTACTGGGGATCTTAGGCCTCACCAGTGCTAGGCAAATGCTCTATCAGTGAGCTACATCCAGAGTCCTGACAGCATAATCCTAACAGGACAAACATCGGTTGGAAGTGCAGAAGAACTTTTGAATACTTAAAAAAAAAAAAAAAGAAGAAGAAGAAGAAACACAGAGTTTCACCATGTAACCCTGGCTGGCCTAGAACTCTCTTATCTAGACCTGGATAAACCTTGAACTCACAGAATCCACCTGTCTCTGTCTTCTCACTGAACCTGAAGCTCGCTCTGTGGTCTAAGTTGGTTGATTAAGGAACTCCTTCCTATCTTTGCCCCCCCCTAATTTTTAACCCCCCCACCCCGACCAAAACCTTTAAAGACTGTTACCAAATTCTAGTGTGCCTCAGAATCACTTAAACAGCTTTTAAAAACAGATTGTTGAGCCCTATCACCAGTTTCTGACTCAGTAGACCTGAGATGGGGTGGGGGTTATAATTTGCATTTTAACAAGTTATCTGGTGATACTACTGACTGCAAGAATCACAATTTGAAAATCACTGTGCCAGTTCAGTCCTCCTGGAGTTAACACTGATTGGGTTCAAATTCTCCTTTCTCCACCTTTTGACAGGGTGTTCTTCGGAGGGTGACAGCTTGACAGTGTAAACACGGCAGTTCTTAAAACTGAGAGTCATACTTCTTAATCCTTACAACAAAACCGAGAAAGACACCATTAGTTACCTTTTACAGATGCCTAAATTAAGCAGCATGTAGAATGAGAAACCCAGGCAATTGGATCTAAGCCTGTCCTCAACCTACAGAAGTGTCTGTCAAGAGTTAACAGGCTGGGCAAATAGTCAGAGGCACTACTTAAGCCTTTGATAATTAGCCATCTTTGCCGTTATTGTTTATCCTTTTTCCTCATGAGGAGACCATCTAGAAAGTCACTTTTACTTTTTGAAGTGCCTTTGAAACTACCGTATTCTGCATTATGTGTAGGAGAGTTTATTTAAAAATAAAGAGTATGGATTGGGAAGAATGCTCAGTGGATAAGAAAGAGCACTTGCCATGCAAGTACAAGGACCTGATCTTGAATCCCCAGCATCCATGTGTAAAGCATGGAAGAAGGAAGGAGAGAGGAAAGAGAGAAAGGAAGCAAGGAAGAAACAAAGAAAGAGAAGGAAGAAAAGAAGAGAGCCTTGAAGATGTAGGGGGCAAGGCTAGGTCCACTGTACCTGGAGGTGAGGAGAAATGATTTAGCAGGCTGGCGCGCAAGGCCTGCTGGGGCCAGTAGTCTCGACTGCGACTATGGGGACGCGCGTGCGCAGTGGATGCTAACTCGCTCTAGTCGCCGTAGTCGGGGCTCGGGACCGGCTGCCATCTTAGTGGAGGGACTGAGGAGTCGCCGCCGCCCCGAGTCCCGGTAAACACCCGCGGGCAGGCCGGGGGCAGTTCTGGGGTTGGGAGGGAGCCTGGATGGAAAGGCATGGGAAGTGCGAGGGGTCGAAGGGCGCGGCGCGGGAGTCCGGACCCAGTGCCGGGGCTGTTCTTCCCGCAGCCGGCGTCCGTGGGGGGCGCCCGGAGCTCCGGCTGGTGGCCCGAGCCGGGCGGCGGGTGGGTCAGCGGGACGAGCCGAGCTGGCGGTGCCCGGCCTAGGCGTCCCGAGCCTGTGGCCCCGCGAGCCTCAAGTTGGGAGAGAGCCGAGCCGCGGCGGACGTGGGCAGGGTTCGGTCCCCCGCCCCGCTGCCGCGCCCGGGGGCTCCTCTCCCGCGGCTCGGCCTACGCGGGGCCCGGTGGCAGCGGCCCGCCCGCGCGACGTGGCCCTTCGAGGGGCGGCGGCTGGGCCCACCTGCCACCTGGCAGGCTCTCCCGAGACTTTTCAAGCTCCCACTTGCAGAGGACCTTCCCCGGTGTCTGCGCCCCCTTCTGCCTTGCACTCCCCTCCTCCCTCCATTGTCCCCACTCATGGTGGTCCCGGCCCAGGCCTCCGCTGCCTCGGCGCCGCCGACTTTTGCAGACGTGGAGCTGTCACTGTCCTTTCTACCGAGAGCGCACTTTTCTTTAGCAAAGAAAAATGTGGAGGTGAGCGTATGAAGGGTCGAAGCCTGATGAGGACGTGATTTTTAAGTAGAAGACTTGAGTTTTGAGACTTGGTTTCGGGCTGCAACTTCAAAAGATCAAAAAAATATATATGTAAGGGTCAGTGCACCCGAAGTAGGCATTGGGCCTAAAGTTAGAGATGTGGCCAGGTGAACTTGCGAAGTACCCGAAACTCACGGTTCCCCATCACTTGTTTTCTTGGTTGTGTTAGAACCCTAATCGTGTTGAGTTTTCCGCTCCTCTTTAACAGCTGCAGTAAACTTGTTCTCAAGGGAGGAATGGGGAGAAAAGAGTGAGTTTTTTTTTTTTTTCTTCAAAATTACAAAGCACAATCTAGCCACTCATTAAGCCACCCAACATCGTGCTCTTAAATGTGATGCCTCTTCTGTATCCATGAGCTCTTATGAAAGCAGGTAAAGACCGTGTATGTTCACGCTCAGGATTGGCAAAGGGCTTGGTTCTCATCTGAAATACACGTTTTGTTTTGTTTTTTTGGAGGGGGTGCAAATTTGATGAGATCGAGCCTTGTGCACCACAGATTTACTTAAGGCTTAGTTTTGCAGGCTTAGAAAAGGAGATGAAATTCTTCCTCTTTTGAACAGTAAATGTAACTGTGTGTGTGAGTTCAGGAATTCAGACTTTAGAATAGCCATCAACAAGGATGTAATGTGAAACCAAAAGCAAATGCCTAATGCTTTTACGTTGTATTCTAAAATAAACAAATTCTACATTCTTTTAAATGTAGCTTTACATTTATTAAGTGACAGACAGACTGATCCAAGGTGCCCAAATTTGGCCATTAGCATAATTACAAGAGCTTTTAATTTTTTTGTTTTTGTTTTGAGACATGATCTTGCTATACAGCACTGGTTGGCGTGGAACACACTGTAAACTTAGACTGGCTCTATTTCCCTGCTTCTGCCTCCTGAGTGCTGGGATTATAGGTACATGCCACCAACATACAGGGCTCAGGAGTAATTTTTAGATTTGTTTATTTGTGTGTGTGTGTGTGTGAGAGAGAGAGAGAGAGAGAGCCATGACTTGAGTGTGGCAGTCAGAAGGTAACTATCAGGTGATCAGGCTTGCATAGCAAGTGCATTTACTTGGTGAGCCATTCTGCTGGACCAGGAGATTTTTATAAGTAGAGTGTGCAGCTCAGTTGGGAGAGTGCTTGCTTACCATATACAAGGCCCAGAGCTCAACTTGAGACCCTTAAAAAAAAAAAGTAGATGTTCTCAGGTCTTGTCTTTTAGATTGATTAGTAGGTCTGTATTAGCTTCAGTTTATCCAAAATATGCTTCAGGCAATTGGGATGGTCTTTGGAACCACTGAGGCAAATAATAGTATGGCTATACCAAAGACAGCTCAAAAATCTTCGAGATAGGAGAGGAAGTGAAAGTGACCAGTTCTGTGTGGGAATTGCTGAAGGAAGTCCCAAGGACCTGTTTGTCAGGGCCAGGCTTGGTAGCGAGTGAACTCATGTCTACCTGACCAACATAGTGAGTTCCAGACCAGAGCTACATAGTGAGACCCTGTCTCAAAAGAGAAAAATTGGCCTGTGGATCTGAAGTTTGTCTAGGGGAGTAGTAGAAATGTGGCAGAAGTGAAGAAAGGGAAGGCAGTCCAGAAAGGAAATACCTTGGTGTCTCAAGGCTGTGTGTCAATTAGGGGAATGTGGGAGAAAAGGAGTTCAGGGAGCAGGAAGTGGAGTGGAGGGGAGCACTCTGGGACTTAAGGCCAGAAAGGTAAAGGGGCCAATTCTAGAAAAGTTTTAAGTACAGTGGTAACAGTTTTTAATCTTAGAGATAAAGGTTTTTTGGGAAAGGAAATGATATAAGTTGGTGTTTGTTTTTAAAAGATGGCTCTGGTGATAAATGAGAAAAGGTGAAAGTTACTGTTGTCTCCCTTATGAGTGACAAAGCCTCAGAGGTGGGACTGATTAAGGGGCTGGATGTATCATTTTGCTAATGTGATAGTGTTGCCCTGGTGAGGATTGTTTAGGGCTAGTCTGGTTAAAGGATATGTTCATTAGCATCTTTGAGAAATTGCAATCAGATCAGATGTAATTTGGAAGATAACTTGAGTTTTGGACTACAGTTTATGACAGCATATCGATCCATGGTTTGGCCAATGTGTGTTTCTTCTAGTCATAGAAACTTGGTACTTGAGCTTTACAGTTGGAAGAGATTGTCTACTTTATAGTGGCAAACATGTATTAGGTTGTAGGCCAGCTTTGATTTGAAATAGCTTCTGGAGGTACTGTTAGAGAGGACTCTGGCCATGTGACTCATGCCTCTAACCCCAGCGCTCAGGAGTCTTGAGTCAGGGTTGACAGCTTGGACTATAGTGAATTCCAGGCTAGTCTTTCAGTGTGAGATTCCCCCCCCCCTTGCACTCCTAAAAAGTAAAGTGGGTTAGTTCTATGGGGAATGATTGATGAGTGATATCTCTAGTGAACAGTTATCCTAGGAGGTTGTGTGTGTGTGCATGTACATGGATGCATATGCCACATATATACTATTTTACACTGGCCCAATCTTTTAGCTTTCTGTTTTTGAAGACAGGGTCTCAGTATGTAAATCAGACTGGTCTTGAACTCAGAGATATGTCTGCCTGGCCTACATAAATAGTTCCAGGCCAGTCAGATATACACAATGAGATCTTGTCTCAAGAAAAAAAAAAAAAGATATTTTACTTAAAACTAGTTAAGAGTCAGAGCTAGAACTGGAACCAAGTGTTATAACTCTGAGATTCTCCATTTTACCAAAATGAATGTCTGCTACTAAGAGCGTCTGGTGTCAGATGAGAAAAATGTACTTCTAGCCTATGTTTATTTATTGTTTAGGCAAGAGTTTAATGAAAAATTTTAGCCTAGAAGTGAGTTTAGTTTACTCCTTTTGACTCAGGAGTTAGTATTGATAAGAAACTGCCAGTCTCTGGGCTCCCTTTCTTTTTTATGCCTTACTTCTCTTTGTTTGGGGATTGGTTCTATTATAAGAACTAAGGTAGCCAGGTCGTGGTAGCGCAGGAGGCAGAACTAAGGTAAAAATATTTAAGTGTTTTTCTTTCTTTCTGTATTTACAGTGCTTAGCCAAGTTATGGGTTCATAGTAAGTATTCAGTAAAGACATGCTAATTTTTGTACTATAATGATACTGATTTGGGGTCAATATAGATCAGTAAGGGGATTCACAGAATGGAATTGTGGCCTTCCCTGGTTGAGAGTTTTGCCCTCATCTGAAAATATTAGGTTGGAACTGTTCTCAGAGTAGCAGCACTTATCAGAAGCTGTCCTGGATCTGTCCTCCTCCAGTCTGGTAGTGCATTGTTGTTGGAAAGCTGCTGCCAGCTTAGCTCTTTCGCTCTTTTTAAAGCTAATGATATTCAGATCCTTGAAGTGCTTCCCCCAATGTGTCCTCCTGTCCCTAGGAGTGTGACTTGTAGGAATTGATTTTGCAGTGTGTGTATAGCCATCCTGATTTTGCAATGTCCATCATATATCCATGTGGATATTATCTCCATACTGTGCAAGAATCATTTTCCGTGAAGTTGCCCTTTTATCTTACCTATTAAAAAAAAATCTTTCCCTTTTTTTTTTTTTTTTTTTTTTTGGCTTTATGCTCAGGGAAATAAAGGTACTGTTTATGAGATTCCCAAGGTCATTATGGATCTCTTTGTTAATGGACCCTTCTTCTCTTTCAGGTAACATGCATTTCACAGTGGCCTTCTGGAAACAACGCCTTAACCCAAAGCAGTGACTCAGTCAGTGAGAACTTCAGGTGTGGTGACATTCCTATGAGAGACATTTGGGGGCAGTATGGAGCAGAGGGCAAGTCCTGGTCTCATAACTGCTGTGGAGAGCTGTGTGGGAGAGAGTCTTAGTGGTTACATCAATTGGCTTTTTTCACTTGTGATGTGTTATAAATATTTATCTCTTTAAACATGTCCAAACATATTCATGCAATGGTTAAGAAATGGAGGAATTAATTAGAAGGCAGCCTAGTATAGTGCAGAAAATAGAAAATACCTGGGCTCTGATTTGGTTTTACACTGACAGTCTATATAACTTTTGGCAACTTCCTTAGTCCTGCTGGCCTCAGGTTATCAATCTTCTATATAGATATATTGATTCTTTCTACATCCCTGGGATATGTTGTTAGGACAAATAAAACAATACAATTAGATCTTCAGAATCAAAAATAAGGGACTGGGGATGTAGTTCAGTTGCTTGTCCAACAGACAGTTAAGTTCAATCTCTAGCACTGATTTAACTGGGTGAGGTGCCTGTGATTCCAGAAGGATCAGCAGTTCAAGTTCATCTTTACCTACATAGTGAAGCTGAGGCCATCCTGGGATACATGAGATCCTGTCTGGAAAAAAGCGAAGGAAAGGAAATGTCTTTATAGCTTAAGACATCTAGATCTGTAAGATAGAGTAAATTGGTACTGTTATTATAAGGAAAACATTGCAAGATAGATTCACTTTAAGAGGTCAAGAAAGTGTAGAGCCTGGGGGTGGAGGTAGCCACACGCCTTTAATTCCAGCACTCACAAAGCAGAGGCAGACAGATCTCTGTGAGTTCGAGGCTAGCCTGGTTTAATAGCAAGCTCTAGGTCAGCCAGTGTAACATAGTGAGACTCTGTCTCCTAAAACAAAACAAAACAAAGCAACAGACCAAAAACAAAAAACCAAAAACAGAGAGTAGGGAAGGAGCAAGGTGTGTGTGGGGGGTGGGAGTGGGGTGTGTGTGAAAATATATATGAAATGAAGTAGTGCAGGTGAACTGTTAGATAAGGAAATTGAAGAGGGAATTTTGGGGTGTATGCCAAAAGGAATAGTCACTACCTCTGAGAAATACCTGTATTACTATAGGTTTGTTGCAGTATTATTTACAGTAGCCAAGATGATAGAAACATAGACATGTCTGTTGATAGATAAATGGGTAAATGTGAATTATGTATGTATTTTATGCACATATGTATATATTATATACATACATATACACACACACATATACATAATGTGATATATGTGCATAGTAGGAAATACTACTCAGCCTTAAAAAAGAAGGAAATATGCCCATTTTGGATAGCATAGATGAACCTAAAAGACATTATGTCAGATAAATTAATACTCAGACAAGTGTATGATCTCACATATAGAATGAAGAAAAGTCACTCTTAGAAATGGAGAAAAGTGTGCTTCCAAGAGTTAGGTACAGATACCTGGGAGACTTGTGTTGTAGTGTTTATATTCTATAATCTTGGACTGGACAGTTGACTTAAATCTCTCAGGATCTTATTACCCCCCCCCCCCAAAACAAAAAACAAGATAAGGTAGCTAAGGCTGACCTTAAACTCATCGCGTAGCTAAGAATGACCTTGAAGTTAGATTTTCCCAATTGCTGGCCAAGGGTGCCCCACCCCACCCCACCCTGTCTACTGAATGTTTGCCTATGACCTCTCAGATGCCTTCTTCTTCTCTCTCTGATTATACTTTGTGTTTTATGTGCTGAGTCACTGCATTTTTAGGGCTTTGTTGACATCATGACACGGGACTGTTATCAGAGCATAAGATTTTCTAAAATTCACTGTTTTACAAATGAGAAGCCAGAGCCAGTTTTAATCCCAGCACTCAGAGGCAAGATGCAGGTATATATTTCTGAGTTTGAGGCCAGCCTGATCTGCCTTGTCTACACAGAGAGGGAATTGTCCTTTTTTTTTTTTTAATTTTAAAGAGAGGCTATATTGTCTTAACTTCTTAAAATGGCACAAAGACTTGAAGACCAGGTGCTTGTGTGATGTCTGGGTGCCTCCAGGATATCTGGGTACCTGTGAGATGTCTGGGCATCTACATGTTAGCCCAGTGCCTACCTGATTCCCAGGTGTCTGTGGTATTCCCTAGAGCTTGGGGGATGTCCTGGTGACCATGGGAAGTCCTGCAGGATGTCTGGGTGCCTGCAGGATATAGGTATGTGTGGGAAGCCCTGGTCGCTGTGGGAAGTCCTGATGCCGGCAGGATGTCCAGATATCTGTGGGATGCTCAGTGCCTGTGGGACATCCTGATTCCTTTGGGATGTTCAGGTACCTTTGGGAAGCCTGAGTGGGCAGCTTGTGGGAAATCCATGTGCCTGTGGGACATCCTGGTGCCTAAGGGATGTCTGGGTGCCTACAGGAGGCCCTGGTGACTGCCGGATGACCAGGTGGTTGTGCGATGTTCGGGTGACTGAGGGATGGCTGGGTGCCTGTGTGATGTCCATGTGTTTGCAGGATGTTCAGGTGCCTGCAAGATGTCTAGATATCTGTGGGTTGACCCAGTGCCTGTGTGATGCTTTGGTGTCTGTGGGAGCCCACAGAAAGTCCTGACACCTGCAGGATGTCTGGATGCCTATGGAATATCCAGGTGCCTGCAGGATGCCCTGGTGTTCATAGGGTATCCTGGTGTCTGTGGGATGTCCTAGCACCTGTTGGATATCTGGGCACCTGCAGGATGCCTTGGTGCTTACAGGATGTCTGGGTACCTGTGGGAGGCTCTGATGCCCATGGAATGTCCTGGTGCCTGCAGGAGGTCTAAGTGCTTGTGGGATGCCCTGGTGCCTGTAGGATATCCTGGTGCCTACAGGAAGTCTGGGCATCTGCTGGATGCCTTGGTACTTGCAGGATATCTGGGTGCCTGCTTGAGTCTGAGTGCCTGAGTGATGTCTGGGTGCCTGTGGGCTTGGGCAGTGGGGACCAACTTCAGGTTGAACTTGGTTGTGCTTGGTCTTGGGCTAGTATGGGCCAGGTGGATGTCCATCAACAAAGCAGCCTGCTGCCTCCAGGATCTGTGGTGACGCCTGTAATTGGTGCTCCTGCCACACTAGCTGGACTAAATTGTATTTGTTTTTGTTTTTTTGAGGTCATAGGGGTGGGAGGGGGAAACAGGGAGGAATGGGAAGAGGGTGTTATTGAGATACATTATATGAAACTCAAGTATAATAAAAGTATTATGAAAAGCTACAAACAATAAAAGAAAAAACTGAAAAAAAAGAGGCCATGTTGTCTTAACTTCTGCTTTAAATGGCACGAGACTTGAAGGAAGCAAAGTATAGAGATGTCAATGAGTTTTTAAAACATGGTCTCATGTACCCAAGCTGGCTTCTAAGCTACTATGTAGTGGACACTGGTTCTGCATTCATGAACCTTCTGACTTTACTTTCCAGTGCTGGGATTATAGGCATGGACCACAATACTCGCTTAAATTGATAATATTTAGTTAAGTGTTTATTAAGCTGCTGTTGTGTTAGGTCCAAAGGGGTACACAAATATAAAATTCCTTCTGCTTTAAGGACTGTGTGTGTGTGTGTGAGTGTGTGTGGTGAATGCGCACATGTGTGCCTATACTTAAAGGGCAGAAGAGGACATCAGGTGTTCTATGACTCTCCACCTTGTGCCCTGGCATTGAGTCCCTCACAGAACTTGCAGCCAGGCTGCCTACCAGCAAGCCCCAGCAGTCCTCTTTCTTGTGCTCCTCACTGCACTGAAGTTCTGAGCATGGCCATGCCTCACTTTTTGCATGGGTGCTTGGATTTGAACTCAATTTCTCATGCTTGTGCACAGCAAGTATTTTATCCACTAAACCATGTCTTCAGCCTCACCAATAAGCTCTTTTCCTCCTGAGGAAATACGATATTGTTATTTATTAGGTTTCATATTTTATGAAAGGAAACTTGTATTACATGTATTTAAATGTTGTGGGATATGATGGGGGTCATGTGTGAAGATCAGAGAACAACTTGCAGGAGTCAGTTCTCTCCTTCCAGCCTGAGTTTTGGGGCTCAAACTCAGGTTGTTGGGTTTGGCAGCAAGCACCTTTATCTGCTGTCTACATTAAGTAAACTAGTTTGCCTTTTAGTCATTAGTGTAAATAAGGACGAAGCTCTAAAATGCTGTCTTGAGAACAGCTTGAAAGGATGCTAAAGGCTCACATCATAGAAGTTAACTGCTTTAGAGTTAGAGATATTTGGGACTTTCATATATTGGCAGTATGATCTTGGCCAAATTGTTTAACCTGTTTGTGCCTTAGTTTTCCAATCTGTAGATTGAGAATATATTCTGTATGTACCAAGGATGACCTTGAACTTCAGATCCTCCTGATTCTACTGTCTGAGTGCTGGGATCACAGTAATGTGCCACCACATCTGATTTATGTAGTGCTGGGAATCCAACCCAGGGTATTATGTGTTCTAGAAAAACATTCTACCAGCTGAGCTATACCCCCCAATCCAAGCTAAAGTTTGTTCTTTTGTTGTTGTTGCTGTTGTTGTTGTTTTTCGAGACAGGGTTTCTCTGTTGTAACTCTGGCTGGCCTGGAACTCACTTTGTAGACCAGGCTGGCCTCAAACTCACAGAGATCCACCTGCCTCTGCCTTCCAAATGCTGTGATTAAAAGTGTGTGCCACCACCACCCGGCTAAAGTTTGTTCTTAAAACACAAACACACACATACACACACCTCAAACACAACAACAAAACACCATAGTAGGTGAGATTATACATCTGATTTTAGCCTGGCTTATATATTCCATAATGTATACAAACTTCAAAATATTTTATATTTTTTAATACATGCTTTTTCTGTCAACTGAAATATTACTTAAGGTTTTAGGAAGACACTCACAAATGTAATGGTTATAAAAATTAAAATGTTTTCAAGATTAGAAAAATAAATTGTGAGATATAAGTAACAAAGGCCTATGGACATGAATTCAAGTTACTCTGAATGACCTGCTCCCAAGTAGAGAGGTTATATGGGTTTTTATAGCCAAATGACAAAGACATAAATCAGCATATTTAATAAATACATTGATAGGAATTAGTTAACTGAGCTACTGTAAGAGAGAAGCGCTCCTATACATTTGAGACTTTTCTTGTTTTCCTGGACTAGTCCAGAACTCATTGAGTAGACCATGCTGGCCTTGAACTCATAAAAATTGGCCTGGATCTGCCTCCTGAATGCTAGGGTTAAAGGTATGTACCACTATGCCTAGCTGTTTTTTTTTTTTGTTTTTTTTAAATTTATTTTATTTTATTTTTGAGACAAGTTCTCCATATGTAGTTCATGCTGACCTGTAGCCTGAGCTGCCCTCAAATCCACAGTCTTCCATGTCCCATCTCCCAAGAGCTGAGATTTTAGGTATATAGCACTATACCTCTCAGGTGTTACAGCATTCTTAACTATTGGGTTGGTCGGAGGATGGTGATTTACTAAGCTTAAAACACGTTCCTCAAAGCCAGGTGGTGGTGGCAGACGCCTTTAATCCCAGCACTCAGGAAACAGAGACGGGTGAATCTCTTTGAGTATGAGGCCAGCCTGGTCTACAGAGTGAGTTCCAGGAAAGCCAGAGTTACAACAAAGAAACCCTGTCTTGAAAAACAAAAAGAACATCAACAACAACATGTTCCTCAAGCTTTTGCCTATGTCATAAGAGGTAGAACTGTTACATTACAGGGTAGTTTTTAATGTTAGGAGGAATCGGTACCTTTTTTCTACAGGGACAGTTCTGTACATCCCCAGCAACAGTATACTAGGGTTTCATCTTGTCACACTCATGCCAACATTGGTTTTCTTCCTTAGTAATAGCTAGCTGTCTTGATGGGTAAGAAATGGTATCTTGTGGTTTTGGTTTTCTTAGACATCTTTTCACATATTTGCTAATTTTATGTCTTTTGGAAAAATGTTCAAATTGAGTGCTGATTACAGGTGTATGCTACCACACCTGGTGTATGTGACATTGGGACTCATACCTTGTATGTGGTAGGATGAGCTACCTCCTCACTTGGCAGGTGTTTTATTTTCAAGGACTTGTGGGTATCATCAAGAGATGATTAGAAATGAGAACTTGGGACCCAGAGACTGAACTTGATGTATTACTGAGTTGTATAGTTTTACACAAGCTGTTTGAAGAGAACAACATCTATACTGTTTGCATTAAATACGTCTCTGAAACACAACAAATCTTCAAATCCCAGTAAAGAATGAGTCAGCCAGAGCCAGAAACAGCTGATAACAGTAGTTAATATTCTTTTCTGTAGTAGTTAATTTTTTGTAGTATCGATACTACTGTTTTCCAAGAAGCTGTTTGGAGAGTTGGGAAGAAATTGCCTTCTGGAATGCTAGGTGCACATTTGTATTAGTTATTTTCCTGCTTGCTGTGACAACATACCCTGGAGAACAGCTTAAGAGAAAAAAGTTTAATTTTGGCTCACTATTTGAAGGGATGCAGTCCGCTGAGTCCACAAAGGTGTGGAGCAGGAGTTTGAGGGACCTTAGTCAGGAAGTGGAGAGGATGGATGGATGAGCTATTGTACTCCAGGATGCTCACTTCCACTGCCCATTTTCCCTTGCGAAGTCTTGCCTCCCAGATGTCCCACAACTTCCCAAATAATGCCTTGACCTGGGGACCAAGTGGTTTAAACATGCAGCATTTTACATTCAAACTATCACAGAGTTTAAATCAACAAATTAATGTTAAATGTTACACACTACTGCCAGTTTAAGCTCTTTTCATTGTTATTGAACCTTGAAAGTTGCAACTCCGTTTTTCTCTGTCTTGTAACATATGCTTTAGAAGCTGTGTTGATATTTTGTTGGAAATGGCAAAAGGACTTCCAGTGGCCTGAGATCACTTTGTGGTGTTTAGAGCCAAGGTTACACTGTTGTGGCGGGAAGGAAGGTGATTTACATTTTACCTCTCTGAGTAGCTTTGAGTTTATTCTGTTTTTTTTTTGGGGGGGTGCTGAGAAAAAGCTGCAAATGGATGTGTCTTCTTGGTACTTTTGATTAAGAGAATACAGGCTTAACCGGATGGGATGGCACATGCCTTTAGTCTTAGCACTTTGGAGGCAGAGGCAGGTGGGTCTCTGGGTTTCAGGACAGCCTGGTCTATAGAGTGAGTTGTGAGTTCCAGGACAGCCAGGGCTACACAGAAAAACCTTGTCGAAAGACAAAAAAAGAAATAAAGAAAGGGGGGAGTGTGGAATACAGTCTTGTATTAAATTATTTAAAACTTTTCTTAATCAAAGTAGGTTGAGGTATATAAAATTATGTTAAATGTTTATTTTTAAAATAAACCAAGCATATTAACTGTCTAGAAATAGAAGGCATACTTTAAAATAAAATAAGGTGATAAATATTGTTTATATGACAAGGTACTACTGAGATACTTCAGAAAACGTATCTGTATTCCTCTGCATTTTTTTCTTTGCCTTTCAGGGAGATATTAAGGTTAGTTTTTCTCTGGCATTATTGTAGTGCTTCCTTTCTACATTAGGCATTCTTTGTGTCACAATTTCTAGCATAATAATGTTTCTCAAATGATAGGAAGTGTTAAGAATTGACCCTATTTTGAGATTCTTTCTAATTGACAGACTTATAGGCAGTAGAGTAGATTTAGATTCAAACTGATTTTTTTCATCGGTTCTAGCACAGTGATATACTATGTAAAGTTGTAGACTTCCAACTACCATGGTTGATTATGAAGGCTTAAAAAATCATATATGCTAATATGAATTTAGGAGGCTTTTAAGTTTCAGATCAGTCAAGACTACATGACTGTGAGAACCTGTCTTAAAAAAATTATATGTGAAAAGTCATTTTCTCCTCATAAGAAATTCATGCAGAATGATACCTGGGTATCTTCGGAATTCCCTGGAGCCTGGGGGATGGATGCCCTGGTGCCTGCGGGAGGCCCTGGTGCCTCAGATATCTGGGTGCTTATGGGATATACGGGTGCCTGAAGAATGTTTGGGTATCTGCAGGTGGCCCTGGTGATTGCCTGATGACTGGGTACCTAGATGCTGCCCCAGTGCATATGGAATATCCAGGTGCCTGTGAGATGTCTGCGGATTGGACCTGCAGGATGGACCCAGTGCCTGTGTGATGCCCGGGCATCTGAGGGATCCCCTGAAGCCTGTGGGATGTCCTGGTCCCTTCAGGAAGGCCTGGTGCCTGTGGAGATGAAGTCTCTGGGTGCCTGTGGGATATCCAAGTGCCTGCAAGAAGCCCTGATACCTGTAGGATGCCCTGATGCCTGCTGGGTGTCCTGGTGCCTGTGGGATGTCCAGGTACCTATGGATGCTCTGGTTCCTGCAGGAGGTCCTAGTGCCTGCAGGATTGCTTGCAGGTACCTCCAGGATTCCTGTGGAAGGCTCTGGTGCCTATGGGGTGTTTGGGTGCTTGTGGAATGTCTGAGGTCCTGCAAGATGTCCTGGTGCTTTCAGGATATTGGGGTACCTGCCTGCTCAGTGTCCAGGTGCCTGGGCAATGTCAACATACCTGTAGGCTTGGGCTGTGGAGCCTGACTTCGGCTTGAGCTTAGTTGTGCTTGGTGTTGGGCTGGTGTGGACCAGGTGAAATGTCCAACATCAGAGAAACCTGCTGCCTCCAGGATCTGTGGTGAAGCCCGTGATCCATGCTCCTGCCACACTGGTTGGACTCAAGTTTCTTTTTTCTTTTTTTTTTTTAGGGCACAAGGTGGAATGGGGAAGCAGGGGGGAATAGGAAGAAGATGTTGTTGAGATGCATTGTATGAAACTCAAATTATCAGTAAAATTGTTATAAAAAATAAATTTATGCAAAGGCATCTATCTGTATATTTTATAAATTTTAGAGCTATGAGATGGAAGCACAGCTGAAATTTGGTTTAAAAATTCAATATTTGTGGGGGTTGGAGAAATGGCTCAGTGATCAAGAGTTCTTGCAGAGGATCCAAGTTCAGTCCTCAGTATCCACATAACAACTTATAACTTTCTATGATCCAGTTCTATGGGATCTGGTGCCCTCTTTTGATATCTGTGAGTACCAGGCATGCATGAAGTGTATATACATACATGCAGGCAAAATACTCATAAATAAAAACAAAAATAAGTACTTCATTTAAAATATCAATGTCAGGAGTGGGGAATGGCTCAGTAATGTTAAGAGCGCTTCCCTAGTACAATTTCTGGCATTCATGTCTGAAAGCTCACAGCTGCTTATACCTCCAGCTCTTGGAGACCCTGTATCCTTTTCAGGTTTTCAGGGGTACCCCTTACCCCCCAGGACATACACTCATACACATACATGTGAAGAAAAATAAAAATAAATCTTCCAAAACAATTCAGTGTCAAGGAGGAGCAGGTAGACAAAAGGCCAGATAATACAGTGAAAAAGACGGGAAAAACAGAAGCTAATGTAGCAGTGCGACCTGTGAGTGAGTGGAAAGGAGGCTCTGCAGAAGAAGAATGAGTCTTAGAGATCTTCCCAAATGCACAGGAGGATTAGGGGTCATTTTGCTTTTTTTTTTTTTTTTAAAGATTTATTTTATGTATTTGAATGTTTTCCTGTGCATATACAAGTGTACCATGTGTGTGCAGAACCAATGGTGGCCAGAAGAGGGCATCAGATCTCCTGGAACTAGAGTTGCAGATAGTTATAAGCTGTCATGTAGTGAGGGAAACTGAATCTGGGTCCTCTGCAAGAGTAGCAAGTGATCTGAACTATGGAGTCATCTCTCCAGCTCAGTTTTTCTTTTTTCTTTTTCTTTTTTAATTGTATAATCAAGATCAACAGCATTTTGTTTTAGACAATGTAGCCCTGGTTGGCCTGGAACTCATTATGTGGACCAGCCTAGGCTTGAACTCAGAGAGACCCACTTGCTTCTGTTTACCGAGTGCTAGGATTAAAGTTGTTTGCTACAATGTCTGGCAACAGCATGTTTTTGCTCATCACATTTGGAATGCAGTTTTGCTTCTTTGGCATCAGCCCTATTAAGATTATACTATATTCATTCTTTTCAGTATACAGCTCTTGGAATTTTAACAAACACGTGTAAAAAGAGCTTTACTTTCCCTCCTTTGTAGTTATTTCTCTCTTCCACCTTCACCTCCTAAGAAGCACTTGTATTCTGCACCAGCAATTTTGACTTTTTAAGAGCGTTATATTTGTATTTATTTGTGTAGAATACCCACCCACAATAATAATTAAAGAGGCCATGAATTTGAATGAAAGTAAGGGAGGCAAGGGTGGAAGGAAGAAAGAAAAGGGAGGAAATGATGTAATTATATTATAATCTAAAATAATTTAAATAGAGAATATTATATGAAACTGGTTCATGTCTATCATCCTAGCACTTGGGAGCCTGAGAAAGAAGGATTGCCATGAGTTTGAGGCCATCTTGCACTACAAGTCTAAGAATCTGCCTAAAAAAAGAAAAGAATGTTGTATAAATAGAAGCATAGGATATGGGTGTGTTGGTACCCTAGTCTGCTGTAACAGAGTGAGCTGGGCATGGCATGGTGCTTCATTCCTGCAGTCCCAGCACTTTGGAAGGAAGACTTCTGCAAATTTGAGGCCAGCCTGGACTATAGAGTGAGACTTCGTCATATAAAATCAAAAAACAAGCACCTCCCCCCTCCCCAAATTACCACAAAGTGGGAGTGGGGAGGATTTAAAGTGACGGAAACTTACTCTTTCACAGTTCCAGTAAGAGTCCAGAAGTCTAAAACAGTATTTTAACCACTCAGAGGAAAAAAAAATCTCATTCTATGCCCTTTTCCTAGGTCTTGCTGGTTGCCAACAGTCTTTGGTGTTCCTTGGCCTGTATATACATCTTTCTCATCTGAGCCTCAGCTTTTGCATGGCTTTCTTCTGTGTCATCGACACCATTACTCTGTGCATGTCCCTATGTCCAGTCTCAGAGTTATCAGTCATTGGATTAGGACCCAACCTAATCCAGTGTGACCTTATTAGATAGTGTCTACAAAGACCCTACAAGAACAAGTAAAGCCACATTTTAAGATTCTGAATGGATATGAATCTTGGGAAGGTGCATTATTCCACCCATTTTCCACAGTATTGGACACACACACACACACATACACACAATGCTGGGGCTTTGTTCTAGGATCTTGAGCATGTTGCTGGGTTTTAAACCCAAAGCTTTGTAGCTTTGTGCACATTAGGTAGTTGCTTTACCACCAGTCTACTGTCCCAGCCCTGGTGTCATTTTAAGATGTCCTGTCTGCCAGCCTACCTACTTTTCAACCTATTGCTCTATTGTTTCTGAGCTAGAGTCTTCATTGTGTACCTCATTCTCTTCTGCCTAAACTTGCCAATTGCAGGTTGGGATTAGAGACTTGTACCGCTATGACCTACTGATGGCTTTGTATGTGTGCATGTATTAAAATGTGCATGTGCATGTGGAGGCCAGAAGTAATGTCAGGTGTTTTCTTCCATTGCTTTCCTTCTACCCAACTCCCACCTTTTGAGACATGGTCTTTTTCTAAACATGGAGCTCAGTAACTGGCTATACTAGCTGGCAAGCAAGACCAAAGGGATCCTCCTATCTTTGCCCATGATACTCCTATTTTTATGAGGATGTTGGAGGTTGATCTTAGGTCCCCAACGCTTGTAAGCGTGTCAACTGAGCTAGTCCTCAGTAGCCTCCCATCCTCAGGTGATGTTTTTATTTATTTAATTTTTAAAGTTTTTTCAACATTTTTTTGTGGTACTGGTGCTTAAACAAGTGTTTCTACCTCTGAGTTATACTTCCAGATCCTGGCTAACTTAAAAAAAAAAAAAAAAAAGATGTGTGTGTGTGTGAGAGAGAGCGAGAGAGAGAGAGAGAGAGAGAGAGAGAGAGAGAGAGAGAGCGCGCGCGCGCAGGTAGAGGTCAGGATTTGGGAATTGGTTCTCAATTTCCACCTTGTTGAGACAGTCTCTTGTTTTTGCTGCTGTGCTATGTACAGGCTTCTGCTCATGCCTATACTACCAGTATTTGGGAGACTGGGGCAGGAGGATTGCTAGGATTTCAAGGCCAGTTTGGGTTACATAGTGAATTCCAGAACAGTCTGAACTGCAGAGTGAGACCCTGTCTCAAGATGAACAAACCAGAAGGCAGGGTTGGAGAGATGACTGGGTGGTTAAGAATGCTTGCTGCACAACTGTGAGGACCCGTGTTTGGATCGGAGCGTCTATGTAACAAGCTGCATATTGTACATGCACCTGTGACTCCAGCACTGTGAGGAGGCAGAGCCAGGAGGATCACTAGGACTTGCAGGCTGCTAGCCTAGCTGAAAAAAGAACAAGCCTGAGGTTCAGGGAGACACTGCCTCAAAGGAATAAGGCTAAGAGTGACAGAAGAGGACACCTTATGCCCCTCTGACCTGCACATGCACACACACAAGTGTGTATGTACCAAATATACATACACAAAATTAGAAAACTGGTTTCAAAAAAAACAAACCAAAGTTTATAGTCATCTTCTTACCCCAAACATGTTTTTGTATTCTGAAAAAAAATTTTTTTCCCATGTAACTGTTGTGTGACCCTATTCTTGAGGAAATGCAAGCAAGCATCTACTACTCCAGATTAGGAATCAACAATAGATGAAAGAACAGATACCACCAAGTCCAAGTTAGTGAAGCAATGCGTTTATTGGGGTTCCTTACAAGAGTATGGGTGAGGATTACTTACAGGAGTAGAAATGACCCAGACTGCTGGCTGCATCACCAAAGCCCATCCCAGCATGGGAGACAACGGAACTTAAAAGCTGGGGACCTGGAGCTCACTGTACAACTTGCAGGCAGCTTGGCAGGTTAGAGAGAATCTTTCTCTTGTAGCCTTGCTGGCCTGAGAATGTCTCAGCTGTCATTCAGGAGGGAAGGGTTTAGTGAATGGCCAGCTTCAGGGACTTCTTGAATGTTCCCTCTAAGATGGAATGTTTTATTTTGGAGGAAATTGCTAGTACTTTACTTTAACTTTAAAAATTTTCATATTTATTTATTTATTTATTTATTTATTTATTTGGCAGAATCTCACTACATAGCACTGGCTGATCTGAAACCCACTATGTAGAACAGGCTGGTGTCAAACTCAGGGAGATCCTCAGTTGTCTTCCAAAATCTTTTATGATTTTGTCTTCAGAATTACATTGGGTTGTCTCTTTAGCCTTTTACTTTATCAAAGTCCTCTTACCTCGTATATATTTTATGATGCTCGCATTTTGAAGTGTCTATGTCAGTTATCTGTAGAGTGTTGTACATTTTAGATATAATGATTTCTTCATTATTGAATTCAGGTTAAACAGATTTTGTTAAGAGTGCTAGACTTCCATAGCTGTACTGTATAACACCACAAAACTTAACTGCTCAGATAATAATCATTTGTTATTTTTCACAGTTTTTATGGGTCAGAAATTGGGAGCAGCTTGGCTGACTGCTGTGCCTTAGGGCTTTTTGGGATCACTGTGTTCAGCTTTGGTCTTGACTGGGACTGGAAGTTTGCTCCCATGTTGTTATACTCATATTTGGTAAACTGGTGCTGGCTCTTAGTGGGAAGCTTTAGTTCTCTTTCACTTAGGACTGCCTGAATTCTTCACAGAGTGGTGCTGGCTCCGCCCAGAGCAGACAGTCCTGAAAGCAAGGCAGAACTTGTACTATCTTATGATGTGGCATTGAAAGTAATTTTCCTTCATTTTTACCGTATTCTTTTGGTCACAGAGGCCAGAATTTCACTGTGGGAGCAGATTACTTAAGAACTTGAAGGAGAACTTACTGGAGCTCATCTTGAAGCTGTCTACCACAGCTCCTAAGCTTCTAACAAGTTGAGAGTCCAAATCTTTTTATATATTTCTGTCTTAATTGTGCCTGAATTCCAAGGCTACCAAACATGAATTTCTTCCCATTCCCATGGAGGTGTTTTGTGTTGTCGAGTTTCAGTACTTACTCAATAATAGTTGAATTTTAATTAATTTTTTTGTTTGTTTCTTTTCGTTTGTTATTTGAGATAGGGTTTCTCTGTGTAGTCCTGGCTGTCTGGAACTCGCACTGTAGACCAGGCTGGCCTCAAACTTACAGAGATCCACCTACTTCTGCTTTCCAAGTGCTGGGATTAAAGGAGTGTGCCACCACCGCCTAGCTATTTCTATTTTTAATTTTATGTTTGCATCTGTATGTGAGCGTTGTATTGAGTGTGGTGCCTTTGGAGGTCAGGGGCATGGGACCCCCCTGGAGCCAGACTTACAGTCATAAGACACCTGGTGTGGGTGCTGGAACCCGAACTTGGGTCCTTTGCAATAGCAGTATACACTCTTTAACTGCTGAGCCATCTCTCCAGCCCAAAAGTTGGCTTCTTATAAAACTTTTTATTCCACATACAAGGTTTTTTCCTTCTTTTCATTTTGTTGATGATACTAGTCAGTTTTCTGGGTTATTTTTTAGCTTTGTAGAGTCCCTCCCTCCTTTCTTCCCTCCTTTCGTGTATAGGTACCCATGTTCTACTGTGTGTATTGGTGGCAACATGTGGGAGTCTGCTTTCTCCTACCATGTGGATCCCACGATTAATATAATTCCAAGTTGTCATGCTCGGCAGCGAGTACCTTAACCTGCTGAGTCATCTTGCCTACCCTGCATTGATTTTTTTTTTTTTTTAGGATTTAGTTTGTGAGTGTATTTGTGGCATGCATGTGCATGTGGGTGCCCTCAGAGGCCAGAAAAGGATGTCAGTTCTAAGTAGTTGTGAGCCATCTGACACAGATGCTAGCAACTGAACCTCTATCAGAGCAACAACTCTCAACTATTGATCCATCTCTTCAATTTCCTCCGTTGGTTTTTTTGTTTTGTTTTGTTTTTTTATAGTCAGCTTTTTCTTTTCATTTTTAATTTTTTTATTTTTTATTTTTTTTCTGAGACAGGATTTTTCTTTTTTAACTCTGACTGACCTGGAACTTACTCTACCAAGCCTGGTCGAGGTCTCCATGGTCTACAGACCATGCTGGCCTTGAACTCACAGAGATCTGTTTGCCTCTACCTCCCTAGTACTGGGATTAAAGGCATGCACCACCGTCACTGGGCATTTTTTTTTTTTTCTTTTGAGACTAGAGTCTTATGTATCTCAGGCTAGCTGCCAAATGAAAGCTATATACACAGCCAAGGATGACCTTGAACTTCTAATTCTTTTGCCTCCGCTTCTGGAGTCCTAGGATTACAGTCATGTACCACTGTGCCCATGTTTTATGCAGTGCTGGGGACTGAACCCACAGCTTCATATATGCTATCCACGCACTTTGCCTACTGAGCTATACCCTTAGCCCTCAGTTCTTTTTTCTGTTTCATTGTTTTTTTTATTTTTTCATGAGGAATGTTGAACTATTATAGTAGTTTAAGAAGAGTCATATGAAGGAAGCAGTAATGAGGAATAAAAGGAAGAAATAAAATTTTAATTACAAGATTTTCTACCTACTCCCATCTGTCTTATTCTAAGATCCCAAGGAATATTGCTTCTTGTATTTCCTGATTTTTTTATTTTTATTTTTTGTCATAAAATCTGTGGCAAATATGCTTTTGGGTGTTAAGGAAGAGGTAGTGAACTCTACAGAATGACAGTGATGTTTCTGAGGTTCTTTTGTGAAGCAGATAGTAACATCATACAAAGCAGAGTTGCAATCTTACATTTCATCTCATTTCTCTTATATTGAAGTAACCACTAGTGACTTTATGGGATATATTTTATTCAGAGTGAAAAAGTTCTATCAGTAGAGATATTTGAATTTGTAGGCAATTTAGAAGGGAAACATATTGTAAAGAAAATTGTTAAGAATGACTCCAGAGTTTTTAGCTTGAACATCTAGAAGTTAGAATTGCCACCCACTAGATGAGAATACTCAGAGTAGAGGTCTGCAGAAAAGATCAGGAGTTCACTTTGGGGTATCTTCAGTCTGAGGTGTCTTTTAGGTAACAAAATGAAGTTTTTAGGTTTTAGAAGTAAGGTCTGGTCAAAGATTCAGTTGGTTGTGTCATGTTGTCATATAGATGCGATTTAAAGCTCTAAGACCTGGTAGTGTCTTCAAGGGAACAAATAGAGAGAGGCTCAGTAACTGAACCAGGATAAGCCAGCAATAGGAGCAGAGACAAGGGAAAAAAAACTTAAAAATTATTTTATTCTGTATATATGAGTGTTTTGCCTGAATGTGTGTCTGTGCACTACGTGTGTACCTGGTGCCTGAGGAGGGAAAAGAAGAGGACACTGGATCTCCTGTAACTGGAAATACAGATGGTTCTATCCTACTTTCTGGGTACTGGGGAACTGGGGTCCTTGGTGAGAGCAGCATGTATTCTTAAACACTGAACCATCTCCTCAGCCCCAAGAAAAGGAATCTTTAAAGAGGTGGAAAAGGAATAATCAGAAGACCATAAATCTAGAAGACGTCTTGGGAACTCAAGGGAACAGTGTTATTTATACTCGAAGAGGAAGTTTAAATTTTGCCAATAACAGTATGAATATTATAACTGAAAATTATGTTTAGCAATGTGAAGGCCATTGATAATTCCTTTAGTAGAAAAGACCAGACTATAGCTATTTACATATTTTTAAGTGGAAAATTTTGATGCTAATAGTGTTTTATTTGCTTTGTTTTCAGATTTGCTATCTTATTGATGGTATGTCTGACAGTGGATCACAGCTTGGTTCAATGGGTAGCCTGACCATGAAATCACAACTTCAGATCACTGGTAAGTCTTAAAAAAGGTACAATACCTTTTATCTCTGCCATTTCTATTAAAGATAATCTTGGTGCCTGGAGAGATGTCTCAGTGGTTAAGAGTATTTGCTGCGCTACTAGTGGATCCTGGTTTAGTTTCTAGTACACATATCATACATGAGGGCTCACAATTCCAACTCCAGAGGACTCAGTGCCCTCTTCTGGCTTCTGAGGACACCTGCACCCATGTGGCATTCACTTATACATACATACATCTAAATTTAAAAAAAAACAAACCTAAAAAAATTTTTTTCAACTTAAGAGAACAAAATCTTTAGCAGGCGATTACATAATCTTAGGCACCAGATCAGTATTGATGAATGAATATATAAACAGAATGTTTAGATATATAAAAATTGTTTCCACTTCAAGACATTTTATAGATTCATTCTCCTTCATTAAACTGGCATCTGGACAATTACTGTTGACTATTAATAATTTTATTGAATTATGAACAGAATTGAGCCATTATCATCACAATAATGTTTTTAAAATTGTAATTTTGAGAATTTCATACATGAGAACTACATTTACATCATTTCCATTTCTCCCCCTCTAACTCCTGTGTTCCTCCCTATGCCTTCTCAAATGAATGACCTCTTCTTTATTATACACACACACACCACCCCCACCACTACCACCACCCCCACCACCCTACTGAGTCCATTTAGTGTTCTCTGTCTCTTCCTCTCTCTTTCTCCCTCCCTCCCTCGCTCCTTCCCTCGCTCGTGTGTGTGTGTGTGTGTGTGTGTGTGTGTGTGTGTGTGTGTGTGTGTGTATGGTGTGTGTGTGTATGGTGTGTATTTAGGACTGACCACTAGAGTTAGCTAACCTATCAGGGGGCTCATCCCTGATTCTCTCTCTCTTAGTAGTCATTAATTGGCCTCTGGCTCCTCATCTAGGGATGAGTCTTAGGAGATTTCCCCTGCACCATGTTGGCATCAACTGATATTGTCATTGTGCAGGTCTTGTTTAAGTGATGATGTTGTTGAGATTGCATGGGTACAACTTCCCTGTCATACATAGAAGAAGACACTATCTTGCAGCTGAAGTCTAGGTCTTTTTGCTTTTCAGATCTTTCTGCTCCCTCTTCTGCAATGTTCCCCGAGACTTAGGTGTAGGGGTTGTGTTATAGATGTAGCAGTTGGGGTCGGGCACCCTTTGGTCAAAATGTTCTTTGAATTTTGACCAGTTGTGGGTGTCTGTGTTGGTCTTTATCTGCTGCAAAAAGAAGCAACTTTGTAGAAGGGTGAAAATACACTTATCTATGGATAGAAGGATAAGTAAGTGCTTAGAATGCAGTAAGGAATTACACTGGTTTAGGAAAGTGGCAGTAGTAGGTTTTCTTCCAGGGTCCATGGCCTCACCAACCATGGGTAGTTTGGCTAGGTGTGAATTTTCTTCAATCGAGTGGGACTTAAGTTTAATTAAATGGGTGTTAATTATCCCCAAGAAATATGTGTCACTATTGTACCCTTGTGGGTATCTTGCTGTGCTGGTCATTGTTATGGTCCACAGGCTTTACATCTGAGTAGGACTGTTGATTGCTTTTCTCCCCTAGCAGCTTGCTTAGCATCTTTGGATACTATGAGAGCTAGTCCACAGGGAAGAGTCTTCCAGGTCAGAAGTCTTGTGTCCAAAGTGTGTGGTGTCTTTAGCAATAGGGTTTTATTTTCAAGTTCCAGGAGGCAAGTTAGAGCAATAGCATTACCCTAGAGTGTTTTGGGAATCTCTTGGACTCTTTGGACCAACAGCTCAAAGGGAGGTTTTCCATGTCTGGTACTAGGATTTTTGTTAGATGTCTGTTGCTCTTAGGATGAGCATTATCACCCCAAAGTTGCATAACTTCATTTAAAAAAATATATGTATGTGTGTACATACACTTACATATATTATGTACATGTAAGTGCTATGTAAATGTATAGTTATTATATGTGTTTTTAAGTAAATATAAATGTTTTTTTCAAATCTTAGTGCTACTTTTCTCTCTTTCCTCTTTCTCTGTATTGCTTTCCTCTTCCCTAGTTAAATTGTGTTGCCTGTCCCTTTTTTTTCCATTTTTCCACTCATAGCACCATGCCCTACTATTCCCCTCTTTAGAGCTCTTCCTCCCACTCCCATCCCCATGATCCCTTTTTAGTTCCTAGTTTCTGCAGTTGCACCAGGCTATATACTCACATCTGAAGATTCAGAACTAGGATCCATAAGTAAGAGAGAACATGTAGCCTTTCTGGGTCTGGGTTACCTCAGATTGTTTCTAGTTCTATTCATTTGCTTGCAAATTGCATGGTTTCACTTTTCTTTACAGTGAATAGAATTCTATTGTGTAAATGTACAACATTTTCATTATCTATTAATCAGTTGAACATTTAGATTATTTCCATTTTCTTGCTATTGTGAATGGAGCAGCAATGAAAATGGCTGAGCAAGTATCTGGGAAGTAGGATATGGAATCCTGGGGTATATATATGGGGTCATGTGGTATATCTATTTTTTAGCTTTTTGAGAATTGCCTACACTGATTTTCATAGTAGCAGCACCATTTTGCAGTTCCACCAGCAGTGAATGAAGATTCCTCTTTGCCCACAGCTTCACCAGCATTTGCTATCACTTTATTTATTTATTTGATTTCATTTTATCTTAGTCATTCTGATTGGGGTAAGATGAAATCTCAAAGTAGTTTTAATTTTCATTTCTCAAATTACTGATGATGTTGAACACTTAAGGGTATTTCTTAGCCATTTTTATTTCTTCTTTTGAGAACTGTGTTCAAACCCATAGCTTTGAGTTCTTCATTTATACTGGATATTAATCCTTTATCAACTCTATAGTTGGCTAAGAGTCTCTTCCTTTTCACTCAGTTGATTGCTTCCTTTGCTGTACAGAAGAATATTAGTTTTATGAGGTCCCATTTATCAACTGTTGGCCTTCATTCAGGAGCTGATAGCGTCCTGTTCAGAAAGTCCTTTCCTTCATCTTTATTTTATAGGGTACTGCCTATGTTTTCTAGTCTAGCAGTTTGAGTTTTTCAGATTTTACATTAAGGTCTTTGATCCATTTAAAAATATTTTTATATATTTTTATTCTTTTACTTTATGTGCATTGGTATTTTGCCTGCATGTATGTCTTTATGAGGATGTCAGATCCCCTGGAAATAGAGTTACAGACAGTAACTGCCATGTGGGTGCTGGGAATTGAATTTGGGTCCTCTGAAAGAGCAGCCAGTGCTCTTAACTACTAAATAGTTTCTCCAGCCCCACTTTGATCCATTTTTAACACAGGTGCTTAAAGCTATAAATTTCCCTCTTAGAACAGCTTTTTATGTGTCCCAGAGGTTTTGTTGTGTTTTCATTTTCATTTAATTCAAGGAAAATTTTATTTCTTAGATTTCTTCCTAAGCTTCTTCTCTGTCTCATCTACCATTCAGTAGTGTATAATTTCCATGATTTTATGGAATACTAGAGATTCATTTGATGTTTATTTTAAGCTTTATTGCTTTGTAGTCAGATAGGACACACAATTGTTTCAGGTTTTCTGAATTTGTTAAGATTTGTTTTGTGTCCTGGCATGTGTCTATTTTAGAGAAGCTTCTGTGGGCTGCTGAGTAGATTGTATGTTCTTTGGTGTTGGGTGAAATATTGTCTAGATATGCTAGGTCCATTTAATGTATCTTGCTGTTTTTATTTACTTTGTGTTCTGTTTTGTTTTATTAGACAAGTTCTCCTAGCTCATTCTTGTGCCAAATATGATATGTAGCCAAGGATGACCTTGATAACCTCCTGCTTCCCACCTCTTAAGTGCTAGGATTACAGACATATGCCACCAAACCTGGCTTAACAATTTTAGAATGATTTTTGTCTCTCCTGTAAGAATCCCTGTATCTGTTAGCATCACAAACCATTTATTCTGGGCAATCACAGATCTAAGCAGTCACTTACCTACTTTTTGTGGGTTTGGATCTCTCATATACAATTTGTGACCTTTTGTGTCTTCTTTCTCTTAGCATGTTTTCAAGGTTCATTCATGTTGTAAAATGTATCAGTACTTCATTCGTTTTTATTGCAAATAATATTTCATTGTGTTAATGTATAATGTTTTATTTATGTATTTCTTAGTTGATAGATGTTGTGGATTGTTTCTGTTTTTAATTTTTTTATACTTACTTAGTGTATGTGTGTTTGTGCACACATGCAAGTGTACATGTGCATGTATAGGAAGCCATGGCAGTGGCTCTCTTTCCACTGTGAGGTTCTTTGGATCAAACTAAAGTCCACAGTCTTGGCAGCAAGCACCTATGTTCTCTATGCCATAATGCTAGACTTCTACCTTTTATCTATTATGGATAATAAATACTCTATGAACAATGCTATGAGCATTTATACAGTTTTTGTGAGGATGTATGCTTTCTGTTCACCTGGATATGTATGTAGGAATTGACTTCTTTGGTCAAACAGTGTCCATGATTAGCATTTTGAGGACTTACAAGTTGTTTTTCAAAGCAACATGCTCCACCACTGCCCAGTGAGTTGCTAGATTCTTTAGATATGGCAGGTACCTATAGTTCTATTACACAAGTGACCCCTAGTCTCTCTCCCTTTAACATTTGTTGAATACAGAACAGTTTGCATCCTGGTGTGATACTTAGTTTCTTCTATTCCCGGTTTATATCGTCTTCTAGCTTGTAAATGTGTCAGGTCACAAACCGTATCCTTTTTTAAATTTGTATTTTTTAAAAATTATATATGAATGTGTGTGTCTGAGTATGGGTTGGTACACATGAATGCTGTGCCCACAGAGACCAGAAGAGGCAACTAGAATTACCGGGAGTTGGTTGTGAACTGCCCGTGTGAGAGTAGACTCCTCTGCAAGAGTGGTAAACACTTGTAACTGTTGAGTCGTTCTCCAGCCCCCAACACATATCTTAAACCAGAGGGTGCTTAATTATATATGTGTGTGTGTGTGCATATGTGTGTGTATACATATACATACACACACACACACACATACACATATATATATATACTGTATATATGTGTACACATTCACACATATATGATGCTGCCTTAAGATAATAACACCCTAGAAATTTTTTTGTGGGGTACCCCTCAGGTTTTTTTTTTTATTTTAAACTGGTGTTTCTTTACCAGCATTTCTCAAAGAAAGGTAGTATTTCTTTGTCAATGTCAGATTCTAATTATTTCCTCCTTCTTCAAGCTAGACTGGCTTAAATTGGACCATGCTTCTGCCTTTGGGGCAAAGAGAGAGCTCAGTGTTTAAATCTTTGACTGGACTGGAACTGTCTTCCATTTTTTAAGCTGTCTTTACTTATCAGGTTACATCAGTAATTTATATGCCTTGCATTTAAAAAAAAAAGATAAATTATCTCTCAGAGCAAACATTGTCAGTAGTCTAGGTTTTTCTCTTGCTTGCTTAGACTTCTTTCTATCATCACTGTTACAGTAAAAAACAAAATAACGACAAAAAGCCTAATAACTTCTTGATTGTACCACAAAGAGTTATTGTCCCTGGCCATTTCAATCCTTTGTCTAAAAGTTCTGAGGATACTCAAACACAAGTTTTTAAAAATTAAATAAGTAAATGGATGGATGGATGGATGGATGGATGAATGAATAAGGGGCTGGGAATATGACTTAGTATAAAAGGGCTTGTTATGCAAATATGAGAACACTGGAGTTCCTTTACCTAGAGATCCAAGTAAATGCTAGTTGGTTGTGGTAGCAGCCTGCCTGTAATTCAATTCTAAGGTGGAGAGGGATCCTTAGAGTGAGCTACCTAGCAAGAGCAGCCCTGTCAGTGAGCTGTGGGTTTAATTGAGAGACCTTCCTTAAACGAATAACACAGAAGAGCGATCTAGGGTGTTTGGAGCATCGACCTTGAGCCTTCAAATGCATTCACACTCACATGCATACTCACCCACATATGTGCACCTATACACGTGCAAAAACCCATGTATATACACATGTATACACTACACATAAGCACACACCAAACACACATGAAAAATGGAAAAAGAAAAAATAATAACAGGTAAATATTATTTTTAGCAAATATGTATTAGCTTTCTGACAGTATAACAAATATCTGAGATAATGAACTTCTAAAGAAAAATAGATTAGGCCAGTGATGACTTAGTAGATAGATAAAGGTACTTGCCATCAAGCCTGGTGACCTGAGTTTGATCTCTGGAACCCATATGGTGAATGGGGAGAACTGTCTCCCTCAAGTTGTGTTCTGACCCTCACACTTACACCATGGCACAAGCACTCCTTCCCACAAATAAAATAGTTATAATGTAGAATATAAAAAAATATGAAATATAAATAAATATATGCATGCATGTGGGTTTTAAATCTTACTAATTTCAAAATGATGAAGTTTCAGTTTAAAGAGTAAACAACATCATAAGAACAGTTACACTGTAGCTGACATGAATGTCATCATAAAGACATAGAACCCTAAAATCACAAAACTGCTTGATATGTGGGAAGTCAGAGATTTAGGGCCATCCACTTGCCCTGAGCTTGCTCAGTTCCTAGATGTTAGACTGCGTGTTTTGCTGCCTGGGGAGCTGTGCTATAAACTCATTTTGGCCAGGCATGGTGGTGCGTGCCCATGGTGGTGCGTGCCCAGGGCGTTACATGCCCATGGTGGCATGCCCAGGGTGGTACATGCCCATGGTGGCATGCCCAGGGTGGTACATGCCCATGGAGTGGTCTCTTGGTAGTTATGTGGATGTTTGATGTGTAGAAGTCCTGTATGTATGTGTGGGTTTACTAAGGACAAATATAAGAAATATGAATGTCATAAATAAAATTAATAAATATTTTAGGGAAAAGCTGCTTCTAAATAAAAATAATAGGCTTAATCTTTAATGAAATCAAGGAATAAACTAATATTTAAAATATTAAAGTGTTTTCTTTTCTTTTACAGTCATCTCAGCCAAACTTAAAGAAAATAAAAAGAATTGGTTTGGACCAAGTCCTTATGTAGAAGTCTCAGTAGATGGACAGTCAAAGAAGACAGAAAAATGCAACAACACAAACAGTCCCAAGTGGAAGCAACCCCTTACAGTGTAAGTCTCTGGGGTGTGAGGCTATCGTGAGCAGAAAGTCCACTCTAATCACACTTGTTCTCTTCTGCCTTTTTCTGCCTACTTCTCGGATTCTTTCCTCTCGTTTCCTTTTGTTCCTTCAGGTAGTTTCCTGCCTGTTCTTCTGGTCTGTCTCCCCTTTTCCAGTTTAGTTGATGTTGATATCACTGTTGCCATTGAAGAAAAGTGGGAAGAACTCTTTATAATAGCTCTCCCGTTTTATTTTAGTTTTTTAATATTTCTTGACTTTTATAAATGAGTATTATATTTACATCATTATAATAGCCTTTAAAAAGGTTTATTTTTATTTTATGTGTATGGGTGTTTTTTGCCTGCATATATGACTGTGTACCACATATGACCATTGGAGGTCAGAAGAAGCTGTCAGGTCCCTTGGAATTGGAGTTAGTTGCTGGGAAGACAATACAGTTCTGCAAAAGCCGCAGGTTCTCTTACCACTAAGCCCTTTTCTTAAACTGGGGCTGAATTGGGTTGAGAGAAACTCACTTTTTTAAAAAAAATTTTTGTTTTTGTTTTGTTTTGAGACAGGGTCATACTGTGTAGTCCAAGTTTGCCTGGAATTTGCTGTGTAGCTCAGACTGGCCTTAAATTCTCTATCCTTATTGCCTCAAGCCTCCTGAGCCCAGGCATTGAAGGTACTGCTTCCATGCCTAGCACTTTTTTTTCCCTTTCCTCTCTGTGTAGCCCTGGCTGTCCTCACTTCATAGACCAGGCTGGCCTTGAATTTAGAGATCTGCCTGCCTCTGCCTCATCTAGGACTAAAGGTGTGTGCTACTACTGCCTGACATTTTTTTAATAGGGTTTTGTGTGTGTATGTGTGTGTGTGTATGTGTGTGTATGTATGTATGTTGGTTATAGTGGTGCATGATTACAATTCCAGCCCTTCTCAAGCTGATCTGGAGAATTGCAAATATTAAGCATACCTAGACTACATTGCAGAATGCTGTCTAAAAAATAGTTTGTACTTTTTAAATTATAGTACCTCTGCAAATCAACATGCAATTTTGTTATATTTTTAAAATGTTATATAAAAAAATATTATATCAACTGGACAGTGGTGACACATGCCTTTAATCCTAGCACTCAGGAGGTAGAGGCAGTCAGATTTCTGAGTTCGAATCCAGCCTGGACTACAAAACGAGTTCCAGGACAGCCAGAGCTACACAGAGAAGCCTTGTCTAGAAAAAAAGAAAAAAAATGTTATATCAAAAAAAATTGTACCGTACATTTTATTCTATAACATTGTTTTTATTTTTATTTAAGACATTTTAATTTTTTATATGTGTGTGTGTGCACATGGGTGTGGGTGCCCTTGGAGGCCAGAAGAGAGCCACAGATCCCCTGGAGCTGGAGTCAGGCTATGGTCCTCTGGAAGCATGTTTGGAGCTTTTAACTACTGAGCTATCCCTCCAGCCCCTATTTTAATTTATTTAAATTAATTTATAATTATTTTGTGTTTATGGGGTTTGTGTGTGTGCATGACATGGTGTTCATGAGGTTAGAGGACAACCTTATGGAGTCAGTTTTCCCTACCTTTATGTGGGCTCTGGGGACTGAACTCGGGTCTTGTCCTACAGCACTTTATACTCTGCCATCTCGCCAGCTCCTATAATTCTGCTTTTATTCTTAGTACTCACATTATAGTTACACTTCTAGCTGAGTATGTACACATCTGATATCCTCTATGTAGCTATGAAATCTCTCTCCTATAATAGTTGTTTTCTAATATCTGCAAAAATTGTGATAACTAGACTTGTGTAATTATATGCATGTGCATGTTTGCTAATAATTTGTGTTTGCAGTAGAAATTCATAAAAAAAAGATAGTGTACTGTTTGACCACTACTGATGAAATGTCAGATGTTGGTAGTCACTGAGCACTCATTGAAAGGCACTGTAAGATAATTTTGTTTTTTGTTTTTTGAGGCAGCATTTTTCTGTGAATCCCTTGCTGTCCTGGAACTTAGTCTGTAGACCAGGCTGGCCTCAAACAGAGATCTGCAGGACTATAATTTTTAAATTAAGATGAAAAGCATAATTTGCCATTGAATAGATTTTAAAATAATGATTTGGGGAGCATAGACTTATTTAAATGTAGATCAGAATGTTACTAGTTGTTACAGTATAGAATACAGACAAATTGATATTTGCAACTCTTAATTTTTTTTTTCACTTAAAGAAATAAACTAACGACTAGGAAAAAGATGTTCTTTTAAATGCTGAGATGAGAAACTATAAGATTTTTTTTCAAAGAATAAACTTATTTGATTATATTCATTCCTAGTAAATGTCTATACAAACTTATAACGTGAAGTTCTGAAGTTCTAGAAGCATTTTGATGTATCTAATGATAATTTTAAGAAAATGAGTGAAATTTTAAAATTACATGTATATAATCCTAGCTCTTAGGAGGCAGAGTAGGAGAACTGCATCAGATTTCAGACCACTGTGGTCTACATAGTGAGTACTAGGCCAGCCAGGGTTATGTAAGTAGGACCCTGTGTCAAAAGACAAAAGAGATAAAAGTAAAATCGAATTAATAAGAATTTACTGAAGATCATCTTGAGATTTTTTTTCCAAGTGTGAGGTATGTGCTTCTGTTTTGAGACAGGGTCTCACTATATTGTCCAGGCTTTCACATCTATATGTGATGGTTATCCTGGTGACTTTGCCTCTGGCAATGTGAAACTTGGTGTATCTGATACGATTTTCAGAATGGATGGTGGCCTACGGAACTTCTGGTGTATAATAGTAGACTTTAGTTCACACTCCAGCTAGCTTACTGGTTGGATGACCTTGGCAATTTGCCCACCTCTCTGGGAACTTCATTTTTAGGATTAGTTCCCATCTGATGAGCTCACTGTGGGGATTAATGAAATCATCTCAAGTTCAGTGAAATGCATCACATAATTAAGGATTTCATTTATAAATTTACTATTTCAAAAATTCATTTAAAAATTGGCACATAAAATTATATATCTTTATGGGATATATTGTGTTGTTTCAGTAAATCCTTTCACGGTTTGTTGCTTTATAAGCAGTTTTGTTTCATGCATGCGTGTGTGTGTGTGTGCGCGTGTGTGCGTGTGTGCGTGTGTGTGTGTGTGTGTGTGTGTGTGTGTGTGTGTGTGTCTTACAGTTCAATTGCATTCAAATACAGTTTTCTTGAGATTTCAGAGCACAACCACCTGGTTGAGTAGTAAACTTTAAGAGACACAGTGAGAGACCAGCCTCATAGCTCAGTAGGTAAAGGCACTTGCCTCCAAGACTGAGTTAGATCCTGAGACCCACATGGTGGAGGGAGAACCAACTCCTGCAAGTTGTCATCTGATCTCCACATCCAACTAAAATAAATAAACATAATTTGTTTTGAGAAAAAGAGGTACAATAAAAAGATTTTAGACATTAAAGCTTGATTATAATTTATTAAGACTCTCATTGTGGTGTTTAATGTCAATAATATTTCCCTCCTTTTTTACTTTCAGTATCGTTACCCCTATGAGTAAATTACATTTTCGAGTGTGGAGTCACCAGACCCTGAAATCTGATGTTTTGTTGGGAACAGCTGCATTAGATATTTATGAAACATTAAAGTCAAACAATCTGAAACGTATGTATGAAAGAGTAACATAAAATGTATTTTGCTATTTTTTGGAAGAAATTTTAAACCATGTGGAACAGCTCATATTCATTATTTGTCTTTAAATTTACATAATTATTAAGCTGGGGGTGGTGACGTGCTTAATCATAGTACTAGGGAAGCAGAGGCAAGTGGATCTCTATGAGTTCAAGGCCAGCCTGGTCTATATATTGAGTTCCAGGCCAGCCAGGGCTAAAGCAAAACAAAATAACTGTAACAAAAATTTATGTTATAAGGAGTTACAAAACATTCTTAAAACTATTTAAAGCATTCTTAATAACCTTGGTTTGGTCATTCATTTTGGATATACTATTTTAGTAAATATTTATTTCCTTAGGTAATAAATATTGATAAAGTAATACATAGTCAACTATAGAAAAACTAAAAGATTTAAATAATTCAGAGAGACAAATGTGATATTAGGGTTAAAGGCAAAGGTAGATTTCTCAGTGTTTATTTTCTAATGTTTAATTTTGAAGTTTCCTTGTTTTAGGTGCTTGTGGTTTTATTTTCACTTATAAACTCAAAACTCACTTTAGTTAGCATATCATATTTTAAACTTGAATTGTTTTCCTGCCTCTTGACATAATTCTAAGAACTTTTTTCTGATTTAGGTCATCTGATATATAATTTATTTTTAAATTATGTTTTCATTCAATATAGCCCAATTTTATATTGCTAAATAATCTTTGTTTTTATGCTGGCTTGGTTTATGTTATAGTTTTTGCAAAGGTGGAGTGAATATAAAATGATTTAGATATTTAATATTTTATATAGTATTTTTATTGGTGAAGTTTAGTTTCAAAGGTCTTAAACCTTTGTCTAATAAAACAGTTTACACATAATTAGAAGAAAAGAGTGATCTTTCTTTTAAATATTGTTTTTTTCAGTTGAAGAAGTAGTTGTGACTTTGCAGCTTATAGGTGATAAAGAACCGGCAGAGACAATAGGGGATTTGTCAGTTTGTCTTGATGGGCTACAAGTAGAAGCCGAAGTTGTTACTAATGGTGAAACTTCATGCTCAGAAAGTAAGTGGTTCCTTTCCCCCCTTCCTTTTTTGAAGACAGTATTATACTTTGTAGACTAGGCTAGTGTCTCTGTCTCTGTCTCTGTCTCTCTGTGTGAATTGTGAGTGATGGGGGTAGTACTCACCTGCGCATGCACCAGTGGATGCCAAAGGTTGACATCAGGATGTCTTCCTCTATCACTTGTCTGCCTTTTAAAAAGACTTTTTCGTGACATGTATGTATGTGTGTATCTGTGAGTGTATGTCACATGTGTGTGGGTTCCCCTGGACAGGCTGGTGGAGCTAGAGTTATAGGTGGTTGTGAACTACCTGATGTGGATGCTGGGAATCTAACTCTGGTCCTCAGGAGAGCAATGTCTGTTCTTAGCCACCAAGCCTTCTCTCCAACCCCTCTGCTGTGTTTTTGTGAGATAAGATTTCTCACAGTCTTCCAGGTTGTCTATGCTGTCTAGATCCACCCCGGGACCCACCATTCCCTCCCCTCTGTTCGGTGCTGGGGTTACAGGCATATGCTGCGTCAGCAGGTTTCTACATGGATGCCAGGGATCTGAACTTAGGCTTACTCAGCAAGCATTTACCCGCTGAGCCATCTCCTAGTGCTAGGCAGGTCTCGAGCTCCCCTCTTGCCTCGGCCTTCCAAATGCTGGGATTATAGGCAGACATAGGCCAGCATGCCCAGTTAGTCATTATCTTTGTGGTTAAGGTCTTTTATGATTTTTTAATGATTCTTCTGATAAACAATAGCTAGTGTGGTATTGGTTGGTTTTTTGTTGTTGTTGTTTTGTTTGTTGTTTTGGTTTGTTTTCCCGAGATAAGGTTTCTGTTGTAACTCTTGATTGTCCCTGGAACTCACTCTGTAGACCAGGCTGGCCTTGAACTCACAGAGATCCGCCTGCCTCTGCCTCCCAGGTGCTGGGATTGGCTTAGTGTAGTATTTGTGATTATGTTATTGCTGTTCTTTTTTCAGAAAAAAATGTTTATTTTCTTTTTAAAAGGACATTAAAAAGCATAACTAGGAATATAGCTTAGTGGTACTTCCTAGCATGTATGAAGCCCTAAATTCAATTCCCAGTATTAAAATAAACAAATAATAAGGAATTGATCATGTTAAATATTTTGTTTTTGTTGCAGTGTTTTTATAAGTTTAAAAAATTCTACAAGTTAAAAAAGGCTGGCTGAATAGAAGTTGAATCACAATTGATTTGTGACTAATGAACTTATTGATAAAGTATAGTCTAAATGCTATTAATAGCAGCTAATACAGTATCTTCACTGCCAGTAGTGGACATAAGCTACCATTTATAACAGTGTCTGACTGAGTTTAAATGACTTCAAGTCTTTGGTAGCACTAGACAGTCAGTACAAGCTGAAATCCATTTGCCATTTCTACTCCCGTTCTGTGAGACATACTTACAGGAATTTCTCTTACGTTATTACAGTAAAAAACCTGATTCATTGTCTGTATGCTGGTACATTTTACAATTTGTAGGATATACTAGTTTGTGTTAAAGAGAAATTAACCACAAAAAAGAAGTTTCTAGTGACACCTCACTATCTGATAACATTTTAGTAAAACTTCTTTCCAATATAGTCTTAACAGATACTTCTCTAATTTAGTAATATGCTGTTTATTCTACCATTTTAAAAATTTCAACAGTTTTCTTGCTTTTCCTCCCCACTCTATTTTGCTCTGTTTTGGCCTGTTCTTTTCCTTTTTTTTTTTTTTTTTTTTTTTCCTGAGACAGGGTTTCATTATGCGACCTCACCTGTCCTGGAACTCACTATGTAGAATAGGCTAACCTCCATCTCACAGAGATCTACCTGCAAGTGCTGGGAGTAAAGGAGTGTACCACCACGCTTGGCTCTATTTTTGCTTTTAACACAGATTTCCAAAGCCATAGGACATAGAACTGTAAATTAATCGTTTTGGTGTTTGCTCTGACCCAGACTTGTTTACTTAGAACTTAATTATGAGGGGCCACCATTGCCAGGCCAGTCCTCATTTTAAAATAAAGTTTTTATTACATTTAATTAATTAATTTGTGTGTGTGTGTGTGTGTGTGTGTGTGTGTAGGTGCAGTCACATGTTAATAGCACTACTATGGATATCCAAGGACAATGTGCAAGACTTGGTTCTCTTTTTATCATGTGGATACTAAGGATCAAACTCATGTCATTAGGCTTGGTAGTAAGTGCCTTTACCAAGTGAAGATAATAAAGTCTAAGAAACTAGCCTAAATTCTTTGCCTCACCAAGTATTCCTTTAACTTACCAAATCTCAAATCATACATAGAAAAAATTTTGCTTTATAATTTTTATTTATTTTTAAAAATTATTCATTTTAATTTTAAGTTTGCCTACATGTATATACAAGCAGGTACCAGCACATTCAAACAGTATGTTGAACGTCCTTGAAATATTGAAGTGAGAAAAAAGAACAGTGTAATCACTCTGTCAGAAAGATGTTAGAGAGTAAGGTCAGCTGTAAAAGCTCAAGGCTGAAAGGTGGCTCACAGCTTCATTTCTTTGGCTTCTTGGATAATGGCCACTAGAACAATAAGATGTGAGGTTCTGGTTCATTCATGGATCACCCATTCCTGACTCTGCCGAACACCAAGATCTCTCCAATCAGATTCAGACACCAAATGGGTTCTGGGACCAGCATGGCTTTTGTCCATGGCCAAGCTGACATGCTGGTACTTGAACTCCTCAAGTGCATTTGTGCTGCATGACTGCTCTGCTGGAGGTTACTCAGCCCCTCACCGCCAGACAATTCTCAGCAGCACACTATATTAAATTTTTAGAAACCACTTTAACTCTTTATTAAGGTACATTGTACCTTATATACCTTATATCATAAGGTTCACCATTTCAGATGTATAGTTAATGATTTTTCACAAAAAATCTTATCCTATTTCTTTATTTGGTGTGTTTGTATATACATAGTGTGTGAGAGGACAGCAGTTAGAGGCCAGCTTTTGTGAGGCAGTCTCTCCTTCCATCAGGTGGGTCCTCACGTTTGGTGGCGATAATCTTTGGCCTGTCATCTTGCCAGCCCACACTTAGCATGTTTTTGAGGTAATATGCTTTGTTAGTTTCTAATATTTTAGATTTTAATACAGTTTCAATTATAAAGCAACTCCACATTTTATCCATTCCACTGTATCCTTTTCAAAATGTATGTATCTGTGATCTCCAGTACTTAAAAGAAACAGTAGACTTCTGCCACCTTGCTAGCTGTGGCATAATATGGTTACGAATCAGTATTTTCATAGTGAATTTATGTACTATGGTACATAGTGGTCTGGTGTTCTGGTGATTTTACTGTTGGAACTATGATTGTATCTTAGGATTTTGTTCTTTTGCCAGTTGCACCTAGACTAGTTCTTATGCAGTTTTCAGTTTTCCTTTTCTTTCCTCACAGAGTCCTAAGAATCATTCCTGTGACTAAAGATGGGAGAATGTATGCACATTGTGGCATTTATTTGGACCTCTTTAAAACTTGTATTTTGTTTTTTCAGACAGAATCATGCTCCTTCTCAGAGAGTTCTTTGTATCTTTAATTTTCTCTGAATTTTTTTTAGCTTTTTTATATAAAGAAAGAGTTATTATTGGCATTGCTATTTCAGAGTTGTTTTGTATTGATGATCCTGCTG
The DNA here is from genome assembly GCA_026225945.1 of Cricetomys ansorgei. Lineage (NCBI taxonomy): Eukaryota > Metazoa > Chordata > Mammalia > Rodentia > Nesomyidae > Cricetomys > Cricetomys ansorgei. Next base: position 5,411,286 of record JAMJFZ010002117.1, read on the forward strand.
TTGATTAGTAATTTTCTCCCATATTTCAGATAAAGTAAATGGTTAAAAGCTGTGTATCAGGGTGTGCAATCTAATCATAACGGAGCTAAGACAGGAGCATGAGGAGTTCAGTACCAACTTGAACTTAAGAGAAAATGGCTAAACACTAGGTTTGAATTAGAGTAAAAAATATATCTGAAAAAATGCAGAAGTAGGGTGTGAGTGACATAACTCACATCAACCATAACTAACCTCTCGTTGAATAATGGTATGCATTTGTATAGAATTGAATTTGAACATCATCATATTTTCCCTTTAAAATTCATGTTTAGGGCTGGAGAGATGGCTCAGCTGTTAAAGACTAGGCTCACAACCAAAAATAGAAGAGTTCAGTTCCCAGCACCTGTGGCTGTCTCTCCAGGAAAAAAAAAAATCATGTTTGGATTTATATTCTTTACTAAAAAGGTTTAATAGCTTAATAAAAGGCTTTGCTTTCTTTTTTAAGTTTAAGTTGAAAAATATTTTTTGAATCTCATTTTGTTTAAATTTATTGATGTTAAAGGTACTTCACAGAATGATGATGGCTGCAGACCCAAGGATGAAACAAGGTAAGACTTCACTGGTTGGCTATCACAAAAAGCAGAAATATACAAAGAAGAATTAACTTGTATTAATTCATTTAAACTTCAAGCTCAGGAGGCTGGAAAGTTGGCTCACTGGTTAAGAGCATTTGCTGTTCTTGTAAAGGACCCAAGTTCAGTTCTCAGCACCTACATTGAGTAACTCATAACTTCGTATAACTCCAGTTCCAGGAGATCAGATGTCTTCTGGCTTTCACTGACATTCACATATACACATCTGTGTACACACAAATGTACATACACACACATGCAAACACATGAGTAAATAACTACTTACCAATTTTTAGGTTCAGATTGATAAATTGCACTACTTACTATATAATCCCATCATTTGGTGGCTAAGGCAGGAGGCTAGGCTAGTCATAAGTTTAAAACCAGCATGAGCTGCATAGTATAGATTTGGGCTAGCCTGGATCACTAATTGGAAACCCTATCTTTAAAAAAGATATTAAAAAGTTGGGGGTCACCAACGGGGTGGCGGCGGCTCATGCCTTTAATCCCAGCACCTTGAAAGCAGACACAGGCAAACTCTGTGAGTTTGAGGCCAGCCTGGTCTACAGGGTGAATTCCAGGATACCCAGAGTTTACAACAGAGAAACCATGTCTTGAAAAAAGCTAAAAACTAAAACAAACAAAAAGTTGGGGGTATTGGTACACACCTGTAATCCAGCATTTTGGAGAAGATAAGATTAATAATTCAGAACCAGTTTAAGGTACATGAAGTCCAGTCTCAACAAAAACCAAAACCACAAAATAGGAGGCTGGAGAGATGGCTCAGTGGTAAGAAATGCTTGCTGCTCTTCCAAAAGATCCAAGTTTTGCCAGCACCCACATTGGGTGGCTTACAATTGCCTACAACTCCAGGTCCAGGGGATCCAACACCTCTTCTGGCCTCTATGGATACCCACATAAATGTATGTGCCTACACACAGACACAAATACATATGTATAAATAAATAATAAAATAAGAATTTTAAATGGGAGATCCAAAAAACAATGTCACAGATCATAAGAAAAAACCACCCAGAAAGAGGGCATGCCATGTTACTATGTTGCTGCAGGGAGAACAGATGAAGTAGAAGCCAGGCATGGGGAACATGCCTGGAACCCCAGTACTTGGGAGGTGGTGTCAGGAGGGTCAGTTCAGAGACCAACTATGACTACTTGAGTTTAAAGCTAGCCTGCACTATCTAAAGGAAAGCAGAGAAAAATATTACGGTTTGAAAGTTGGGTAGACTAGTACAACAAACTCACATTACCTATCTACTTCTGTAATGTATGGGAATTTTCATGGTAAAAGTATTTCAAAGGGTTTGGATGTAGCTTGGTGTTGGGATACTTGCCCACTATGCCCAAAGCCACATTCCCAGCGAGGCAAAAAAACGAATGCTATACAGTGTTAAAATCTTGAGGAAAACCTAAGTCCATAATGTGGTTCTATCAAAGCAAATAGAACTCTACCTTTTAGAATCACAGCTGTGTTAATCTTACAAGTACTCTTAGGTAACTTCTTACTGAGAGCAGTTATGTTACTTATTTACAAAGCAATGGGAAAATGGTTTTAATTTCATGTAGCTCTCTGGTTAAACTTTCTTTGTAGTCAACCCCCAACCCTTCTGTTTCAATTTCTTGAATGTTGTGTTTACAGGAATGTACCCAGTCTGGTTAGAAAAGGCTTTTAACATAGATATAGGCCTAACATTTAAGGGAAAGAGTCACTTAGGAAAAGGCCAGTACATACCCAAGACATGAGCGTGGCTTCTCAAGAGAGAATCATATGAGAGAGTGTCCTAACAGTAGCAATATTTATGATTTGGTACCTTCTGAAGTTACATTGTTTAAAGTTTCTCTATGGGAACTTTTTAATAAATGACAATATAAGGTGATAGGAGGCTGGAGAGAGGACTCAGCAGTTAAAGCACTGGCTGCTTTTCCAGATTACTACACAGGTTCAATTCCCAGCATCTGTATGGTGATTCACAACTGTTTGTAACTCCAGTACTTGGGGATCCAGCATCCTCTTCTGGCTGCTGTAGCCACCAAGCACCCATGTGGTGTACAGACTTACATGCAGGTAAAACACATATGCATTAAAACAATAAAAAAATTTAAAAAGATAAAACCATAAAAACCACAAATCACAAAGGGTAAAAGGAGCCATGTGAGTGTTATACATTTGTTCTGGCTGTAAGCATCTCATTTGCAGGTCTTTGCTTATTTGCTTTGCTTATTGCAGGCCATGCCATTTGTTTGGTCAGTGTGTCTGTCTTTCCAGGTCAACTATCATGATCATAAGTAACTGGGGACAGTGCCTCCTAGCTTTTTGGGCTTGCTTACAGAGATCTTCCAGTGGTTTGTGTGTGTGTGTGTGTTGTGTGTTTGTGTGCACTTCTATGTACATATGTGTAGAGGTCAGAGGGCAGCTTTTGGGGGTTGAATTCTCTTTTCCACCATGTGAATTCCAGGGATGCAACACAGGCTGTTAGGCTTGGCAGTAAGCACCTTTACTTGCTGCACCATCTTGCTGGCCCTTAAAATTGTATAATGCATCAGAATCTCTCAGAGGACTTGTTAAAACACAAAGTGCCAGGTCTCAGTCATTCTCTGTTCACTCCTTGGGTGGGATGAAGTTTTCGTTTTTTAACAAGTTTCCAGATGATGCTAATGCTCTTAGGCTAGACTGGGTTTACATAGGCACTCTTGAGATTACAGCTGCTCCAGAAGTCTTTGTAGTTCTTTCATGTTTCATAGAAGCCTAAACTTAAAAGAATTTACTGGAAATGTCACTCATTTTAATCTTATATTCTTTTGCTTCTGAGCTAGTTGAGTCTTATTTGTCTTTTAAAATTTGCTTGTGTTTGTTAGAAAAAGCATATAATTTTTAAAGATTTAAGTGAAGTAGTATTAACAATAAAATGTATAGTTTTCATGGAAGAAATAACATTTGATGTAAGACTGTAAAGCCTTGATTATAATATAGATATGCACATCTTAGAGGAATTATAGAGAAGGCAGGAATTTTAGATTGAAAGAAGAAAAAAAAACATGGAGGTGGAGAGTAATGGGATTGTTAATAGTGAATATTTGATCACAGTGTTTGGCTGAAGATAGAATATTTAAAAGAAAAATGGCAGTTGGTCAATTTCAGAGTAGAATTGGAATTGATTTTGTCTCTTATGTGCCATGTACTATATTGAAAGTGATGAAAAATACAGAGGCTCATAAAAAACAAGGAAATTGCCTGAGTTCATAATGTATGTTACATAGTTGAGCCTAGGAACTGTCTAACCCTCAGAACCTGAGCTCATAACCTTCATGCTTTACTGCCTCCTAAAGCTGGGGTAATATATGTAAGCAAGAACCTAGTCATTAATAAACTCTTTTATTGTTTTTGGTTTATTGAGATATGGTCTCACTATGTAGCTGAGACTGGCATGTAGCTCAGAATCCCCATACTTCTATCTCTTGAGTGCTGGAATTATGGATATGCACCACCGTACCTAGCTAATTGTTATTTTATTCTGTATGTGGTGTGTCTGTGTGTGTCATTATTCAATTCCTTCTCACCTCATATTTTTGGAGCTAGAGTCTTTTACTAAACTGGAGCACACCGATTCAGCCAGACGGGCTAGCCAGCAATCTCCAAGTACCTTCTGTCTCTACCTCCCCAGCACTCATTATAGGTGTCCACCACCTTGCCTGGCTTGCTGTTTTATGTGGGTACTCAGGATCCAAACTCAGATTCCCATATTTGTGCAGCAAGTCTTTTACCAAATGAGCCATCTCCCTAGCCGTGAATATTTATTTTAAATATTAGATAGGATATGGCTAAATATAGATTTAAAGATGACCACCCCCTCCTCTGGGGGAAGATGTCTCAAAAGATATATGACTGGGATGGATATCATCAGAATTCTATAAGAAAATTTTATTTTATTTAGTAATGGTATGTATTATAGTTCGGGTTACATGGTTATGAGCATGTGAGCAGCAACAGGGAGACAGCCCCGTAAGCCACTAGCTACCCAGAGTTCCTTGCTCTCTTAGGGTCTTCCACACAGTTAAAGCCCTGCCTGCATGTGCAGAGTTTCAGGATGAGCCAGGCCAGTGTAGTGAGGGAGTCGATGAGTGCTTAGACACGCAGGAAAAGGACAACACGACCCTGGGGTGCGAGGGTGGGCATCATGACAGAGTTGGCTTTTGTGTCTGCATAGCAGTTGTGTATGCGATCCTGTGGATTTCTAAGTCGCATCCTCCAAGGGTGTGACTTATAACAAGGTTCAGCAATTAAGCAAAGCTTAAATTTTTGTTCATTTGCTTTTTCGATACAGGGTTTCTCTGTTGTAACCCTGGCTGTCCTGGAACTCACTCTGTAGACCAGGCTGGCCTCGAACTCACAGAGATCCGCCTGCCTCTGCCTCACTAGTGCTGGGATTAAAGGGGTACACCACCACTGCCTGGCTGCAAAGGTTAACATTTAAGAAAAGTTTAAAAATTAGGACCCGTGAGATGACTCAACAGGTAAAAACTGCTTGGTATGTTACAATGAAGACCCGAATTGGATCTCCAGAAGCCAGGTAAAGGTGGAAGACGAGAACTCATTCCACAGAGTTGTCCTTTGACCTCCACACACAAGCCCTATGACTTACACGCGTTATACACCTCCACACGTTATACATAATGTAATAAATAAAATTTAAAAATTTTTAAGTAAGTGAAAATATATGGCCTAGTTCATTTATTTCTCTCATCTTTTGTAAATGAACATGTAAGGTTGTTTATGAGGTATGTAGTTTGGATTTAGGGATGAGAGGGGAGGAATGTGGTAATGCTCATGGTTACAAACATGCTAGCTCTAAGTAAGCGTAGTTCATTTGTTGTTTTGATATCCTAATTTAGGATATCTTTAGGAAAACACACGTTGTTTCTCAAAGCAATTTGGACTTCATAGGTTGTGTTCACATTTCTTGACTGATTAACAAGCAAGATAAAGGAGATCCCAGGGTGAGGGGCCTTTCCATCTCAGGTTCCCTTAAATTTTCCTCTTTCTTCTGCCTCAAGCGAAGATTGGAAAAGCAGATACAAATTAATGTAGTAGTCTACTAAGAGGTAGATAAAGCACTTGTGGTGGAAGAATAGAGAATGTGAAAGCAGGATCAGGTGGACTTAGAAATTAAGAATACCTAGAAGGAAGAGTCATCTTAGGGTTGGAGAGCTGGGTCTCCTGCATTTGTTAATAATTTGATAATTTGTTAATAATAGGGGATGGGAGAGACTTCCACTAACTTTAGAAATTCTGGCTTGGAGATAATTTTTAGAGGTAACCTTTGAAATTACGAGATTTGATATCCTGGAGAAAAATCTGTAGAAAAGGAAAATAAAAACTGAACCGTAGAGACCTATATTTAGTGAGTAGGAAGAAGGAAAATCAGAGGATGATTAGAAATGTAAATATGAGATTATAAAAGTTGAGTGGCAGAAGTTAAGAGAAAAATGGCTTTTAAAGAGATAGTGAGGCTGGGAGATGGTGCAGAGGAAGAGCACTGCAGAGGACTCGGGTTAAATTTCCAACACCTACATGCTGGCTTACGACTATCTGTAACCTTGGTAATCCTAGTACTTGGGAGACAGAGGCAGGGGGAGCTTCGTGAGTTTGAGGCTAGCCTGGTCTACATAGTAAGTTCCAGGCAGCCAAGGCTACATAGTTAGACCCTGTCTCAAAAGAAAAAAAAGAAAGAAAGAAAGGGAAAAAAAAGATGGGATAGTTCTGGGTGGCATAATATACTTATAATTCCTGCACTCGGGAGGTTGAGGCAGGAAATCTCCAGTTTGAGGCCAGCCTGGGCTACTTATGAGACAAAGACTCTCCCTGTCTCGCTAAAACAAAACAAAACACTAGCGATAACGACAATAAAAACCAAGAATATTTAATGAACATTGTCAAGTGCTGCAGAAATTATTGTGATCATAGGCTAATATGCTAGGAAAACTGGCCATTTGGCAAAAGAAAAATCTAGCTACTGCTTTTATCCCAAGACAAGAGTAAATTTCAAATTGATTTGAAATAGATTTCTATTTTTTTCATTTAAAAATATATTTAAAAATATAGCATTTTAAAAAATATAGCACTAAAAGCAAAAAGAAAAGAAAAAAAGCTCTTTCAAACCAGTGTACTAAATAAATATCCTTAGACTGTATGGTACTCTCCTAGATGGTGATTTTTGTAGTGGGAAATATAGAGGGGTGTTTATATGCCTAAGGTATATCGCCTACAGGCAATTGGGTTCTGGAGAACTTGATTTCCTTCCTGCATATACAGGGCATTCTAAAGCCCTTCTGCAGCCAAACCTAGTAATTTGAATGGGCTCAAGTTATACCCTTGAGTAACCCCTCACTGTCTATGTCAGGTTGATGTTTAGGGGTATCTTAGTCTCCTATTGCTGTGAAGAGACACCATGACCAAGGCAACTCTTATAAAAGAAAGCATTTAATTAGGGGTTTGCTTACAGTTTCAGAGGGTTAGTCCATTATCATCATGGCAGGAAGCAGACAAGCACGGTGCTGGAGCAGTAGCGAGAGTTTTACATCCTGATCCACAGGCAGCAGGCCAAGAGAGAGAGACTGGGTCTGGCAAGGGTTTTTTGAACCTCAAAGCCCAACTCCAGTGACATACCTATTCAAATAAGGCCATACCTTCTAATCTTTCTCAAATGATTCCATACCTGGTGACCAAACATTCAAATATATGAGCTTATGGGGGCCAATCTCATTCAAACCACCACAAGGAGTTATATAGGAGTTTAACCTAAGGCCTCTTCATTTGATAAGGCTGTCCCAAAACTAGAAAGAAAAAAATTTTTTTCTCAGACTCTTAAAATGTTAAATTTTGGGTTTTTTTGCTATTCTTAAATAAATAAGGAACTTTCGTTTTTGTTCCCGTCTTCTTTCTCCCCTCCTTGCCCTTCTATCCAGAGTGAGCACGAATGGATCAGATGACCCTGAGGCTGCAGCATCTGGGGAAAACAAGAGGGTCAATGGGAACAATTCTCCATCCCTTTCAAATGGTGTTTTTAAGCCTTCTAGACCTCCTAGACCTTCAAGACCACCTCCACCCACCCCTCGAAGACCAGGTATGCATTTCAGTCTTCAGTGTTGTTTTGTAAATAATGTTCTTTTGGTCGGAAGGGTTGACATAGAGTCTCCAGATGCTGCCCATGGTTCCTCAGCCTGGGATCATGAGTGTGTACTACCAAGCCTAGTGTTCTTAAATAATGTTCTTTTTGGGAACTGACCATTGAGTAAGTGTCAGGGAGACCTTTTAAGATCATTGGTGTTTTGTTTAAATAGATTCTTATTCTGTAACGTAGTCTGACTTCAAAATTACCCTAATAATCCTCCTGCTTCAACCCTGTGTTATGTGCTGGGATTGCAGGAGTGAACCATCATGTCTGGCTTCTGGCTTTGTTTTTACATTTAAAAACTTGACCAAGAGTGGTCTTTCCATAGGTGACTAAGAATTGCCTTTTCTTTAAGTTTTTCAATGAAGTTACATGAGGCAGTGCTTTATTAAGAATGAAAATAGCATAGGTATTATATAAAGGATAAACAATATAGTATAGTTAGGATGACACTTTTTTGTGTGGTTGGTAATTATGACACTTCTTATAGTTAAGAATTTGTTGCTTAGTCCAATTTATATTTTAAAAAACTGGCTGGGGGACTGGAGAGGGGACCTTAGCAGTTAAGAGCACTTGTTGCTCTTGCAGAGGACCTGCATTCCATACCTAGCACCCACATGGTGGTTCACCTCCATCCATAACTCTTGTTTCAGGAGATCCCCTTTTCTGACTTCTGCAGGCACCAGGTGCACAGACATACATGCCGGCCAAACACACATAAAATAAGTGAATAAATCTGATAAAAAAAAATTTAAACTTACTGGTAAATGATAATCAGTTTTAAAACAAAAAATATTTTCTAAATGAACATATTTCAAGTAGTAACAATATGAACATTATTTATATAGTAGCATTTATACCGAATATCCGTTTTCTGATCAGCTGTCAGTAACATCAATACATTTATTACCAAATTCAGAAATTGGTCCCAGATCTTCAGAGTCACACAGAAAAAGCATTTTTAAGGATCTGGAAAGTGATATCCATGATTTCCTTTTCTAAAAGTTTTTACTGGGCTAGGAATTGTAGCTCAGTTAAAAAAATAAAAAATAAAAAAAATACTTGCCTGTTGTACATGATCCCCTTGCACCACAAAAGTCATGTTCTTATGAATTCAGAATTGTATATACTGTGTAATTTGACAAGACCTGTGTATCCACATCTTAGGTTTTATTTGTCATCTACTTTTTAATTCTTAAGTTAAAATTTTATCCTGATTTTAGATTTCAGAAAGCAAAAGCTTCTTCTGTTTTTCCCAAATCTCTTATAGCATCTGTCAATGGTTCTCCATCCCACCAATTCTGAAAGTGATGGATCTAGTACAGGCTCTTTGCCACCAACAAATACAAATGTAAATACAAGTACAAATGCATCCGAAGGAGCAACATCTGGATTAATAATTCCTCTTACTATATCTGGAGGCTCAGGCCCGAGGCCACTGAATACTGTAAGCCAAGCTCCCCTACCACCTGGGTAAGTAAATGTTAAGATTTGTTTTCTTTACACTTTTGCATGTACTCATTAATTTAAAAAAAGTTTATACTATATTCTTTCATTAATTGTCTTTTAAGTAATAATTGATTTGGGGGAATCTGGAATCCAAGAAAACTTACCATATTTTAAATAGTACCTCTTCCTTTCTGGGAAGTAGAAAAAAAAAATTGTGCTGAGTATGTTAGCACATGTTTGTAATCTCAGCACTTGAGAAACTGAGGCAGTCTGTTGTGAGTTCCAGGTCAATCTAGGTTACAGCATAAGACTCTATCTCAAAAAATTAGCCCTCCCTGACCTCAAACTCACTATGTAATGAGGATAGCCTTGAGCTACTGAGCCCTCTGTCTCTCTTTTCCAAGTGTGAATTACAGGTGTGTATAATTACACCTGGAAAGCAAAACAATTGGGCTACAGCCAGTTCTGAGCCATCTGATGTGGGCTGTGGGTACTGGCCTGGGTCCTCTGTAAGACTAGCAAGTGTTCTTAACTGCTGGCCCATCTCCCCAGCCCCTATTTTTAACATTAGTACTTTTTATTATATACATTGTGACATTCCAATTTAGAGCTCAGTCCGGGCTAAGGGTGTAGCTTAGTGGTAGAGCATTTGCCTATTATGTGTGAATTTCAAGTTCTACCTACAATACCACACATACAAACCAAACAAACTCATGTTCAGGGCTCAGAATGCCTGTCAAAGTTATTTGGCTGACTGGTAAATTAATTAACTCATGATGAGAATTTCAACTATTTACACAGATTATATTTGTGTTGGTAATTAGGCCATTTTCCTTTGGGAAAGATTATGTGGTATTAGTTCCGTTACTCACCAGTGTGACAGACCTGACAAACCACTTGAGGGAGAGATTTTGACTTGGTCTGTTGTGCTTGGAACTGATCTCATCACTATGGCAGATAGAAAGCAGAGAGTTTGAGCTAGAAGCTATCTCTGTTACACCTCACCCCAGCAACCCACTTCCTTTATGTAGAATCTATATTGTAAAGGTTCTGAAACCTTCCAAAAAAGCACCACTAGCTGGGGACAAAGTGTTTAAAAAAATGAGCAGGAGGTGGTGAGCTTTCTAGCTCACCAGTGGGTGGTAGGGGTGGGGGTGGCAAGACAGGAACAGTTTATATCCATACTACCTGGCAAGCTAAATTAGAAGATTGTGCTTAAGAACAAATGGGCCAGGGCTGGATAGATGGCCCTTGCTGCTCTTGCAAAGTGACTGAGTTCAGTTTCCAGCACCCACATGGAGGCTCACAACCACCCACAACTCCAGTTCCGGGGCATTTGTCTTTTGATCTCTGTAGGCACCAGGCATGCACATGGTGCAAGCATACATGTAGGCAGAACACTGATACACATACAATAAAATAAATCTAAAAAGTAAAATTAAAAATAAAAAGATTTTAAAGTTTAGAGCCATGGCTCATCAGTTAAGAGCACTGGCTGCTATTTCAGAGGACCTGGTTTTGATTCTCAGCACCTACATGACAGCTTACAACTGTCTATAACTTCAGTCTCAAGGGATCTGATGCCCTCTTCTGGTTTCTGTGGACATTGGGTAGTATATATGGGTATACAGGCATACATGTGGTTAAAGCACCCATATACATAAAAATAAATAAGCAAATAATTTTTAAAAGAAACAAACTGTGATGTTTTACCTCACTTTGGCAACAGACCTACTCAGAAGACTAGAGTACTCATATTGGCCACTCTATAAACTCTTCCTGAAGTGTGCAGGAACACATCTCATAAAAACTTGTACTTCGATTTCAGTTTTTCTAGAATGTAGTTAGAATGTTACTCTTCAATTAGCTTAGTTGTTCAGGTTTCAGGGCATTGGTGCTTTCTTTTCCTCTCAAGTTCTGATTATAGCCTGATGATATTGAGAAACTTTGGTCTTCTAGGTGTGAAATGCATGTTATTTCCAGAACAGACACTTACGAAAAGAAACCTTATTCACTGTTTGTGTGTGTGTGTCACTTTTGGGACTTCTCTCTCTTTTTATGTAACATTTCTTGACTGTATTTTAATTCTGTTTTCTCCTTTATAGATTAGCAAACTCACTTTCCTCAGTTATGTAAGATGGTCATTTAAGGTGAAAAGGTGTAGATAGGATTAAAAAAACTTAATACGAAATGCTCTTACTAGTCCTTGATTTGTATTTAAGGTGGGAACAGAGAGTAGACCAGCATGGGCGTGTTTACTATGTAGACCATGTTGAAAAACGAACAACGTGGGATAGACCAGAACCTCTACCTCCTGGGTAAGTGTCTGAATTTAAAAACAAAAGTTGACCTTGAAGAACAAATTCTATGTATACCCAGTGTTCCCAACAGTCCCTGTTCTCTTCTTTCTCTCCTTTGTTTTGTTTTCTGCTAGACACAGACTAGAAAGAAGAGGGCTGGAGAAGTGACTCCAATGTCACTTCTGAGGGGTTGCTGCAGTTGTTACTGTTTTTGCTTTTGGAGACACTGTCACTGTGTATCTTAGGAGCAATTCTTGATCTTCCTGCCTCAGCCTTTCAGCCTGGCAAGTTCGCAGCCTCTGCTGCCATACTGTGATGAATGATTTTTACTTTTATCACTTCTGCTTTAAAGATTCCATAGTTCTTGTTCTTTGTATTTTCTTGTCTCAGCTGTTTACCCAGTTAAGAGCCACAAAATTTTAAATTTTAAAGCATGGTGGCACTTGCTTGCAATCTCAGCATTTGGAGGAGCAGCTGGAGGGTCAGGAGATCAGGGTCATCCTTAGCTGTATGTCAAGTTAGAGTCCAGCCTGTGCTTTGAGACTTGTCTCAACCCTTCCATCCCATGAAAAGAATTAGAGCTCCTATTATATATTAAGATTAAAATCTCTAATATTAAAATTAATATATATTAAAATCATTATAAATGGTTGAGAAAGTTAAGGACATGTTGATAACATGCATTTAATGTGTATATAATATAATGTTGAAAGAAAATATTTTTTAACCCAAAGGAAATATGTAGCAAATATGGGGAGGCAGTCTGCCCTGAGGCTGGAGATGGCTCAGTGGTTTAGAGTGTTTGTTGGTTTAGAGGGGTTGGGAGTTTGATTCCCAGCACCCACAGCAGGCAGCTTAAAAATGCCTATAACTCTAGCTCTAGGGGATCCATTACCCTCTTCTGACCGCTGCAGTCACCAGCACACAAGTGCACATGTGCATGCATACATATAGATACAAATCTTTACAAAAACATTACCTTGCTGTATATTAATAATATTAACTAACCCTTAAAGGCACACCTAAAAGGTGTGGTATGACTTGTTAAATTAGCAAGTGATATTAAGTGTTAATGAGGAACTCTATCCATAGTAATGCTGGCAATACTGTTAATTTGTTTCCACCATAAAAAGCTTTTCAGATTCATAATATATAGCCTTAGTAATTCTATATAGTAAACCTATATTGTGAAATAATTTGAAGAAAAAACTTTGTTGCCTTAAAGTTATATTTTATTACAAGTAAGTAAAAAAGTAGTTGTGTTCCTGTTTAAATTGCTTTTTTTGATGTCTGAAAATTTCTCTATACAGCTGATGTCTCCTGTGGTGTTTACAGGAGTGTAAAGGTCACTGGGGTTAATAAAAGACTTTATTTCTTTGAAACATAATCTCTGAATATATATTACATTTAAAAGACTTCACTGATACATGTTACAGACTTTTAAAGAGACAAAATTTTAGAAACTTTGAAGTTCAGTTTGTAAATGTGAGTGATTTCAGGTAAGTCATAGAGAGCTGAGGATGTAGCTCAGTGGTAGAGCACTGGCTAGCAGGTGTGAGGCCCTGGACTTGGTCCTCAGTACAGAGAGAAAGTACTTAGTAGTTTCTCAAGGTAAAAGTCTTACATGTTTTTCACAAATACTTCTTAAATTAGTTTTTTTTTTTTTCTGGGTTAGCTGGGAACGGCGTGTGGACAATATGGGACGTATTTATTATGTTGACCATTTCACGAGAACAACAACGTGGCAGAGGCCAACATTAGAGTCTGTCCGGAACTATGAACAGTGGCAGCTACAACGTAGTCAGCTTCAGGGAGCAATGCAACAGTTTAACCAGAGATTCATCTATGGGGTAAGCAGCCTGTTGATTTATTGCTTATTATAGCTAATAAAAACTTGCCTGCATGCATCGTGTAAAGCACTAAAAAGAAGACAGTATGGTGGTGAGCCAGTTGCTGCCATAGGTAGGTATTGAGCTTGTGAATTCTGTCTTTTCTGTTAGTGTTAAAAATAAACAGAAAATAAGTTGGAACAATTTAAAATCCATGAACAAAAAATTAATAAAAATGAACCTAAGCAGTTTGAAAAGAATTGAAACAATTCTAAATGTAGAACTGCCTGTAACTTACTAGAAATATTGAAGGCTTAAGTCTGGGAAACCTGACTTTTAAGTAGTTGCATAGAATTGACAATGGAGTTGAACTAAACATTTACCGATGAAGCTTACCTGAAGCTTACAGAATGAATTCTTTGGTATGCTGCTCCACTGAAGAGCTTTTATTCTTTATGGTATTACACTATATATTTGTTAATAAAGTATTTGCTTTACAAATCTGAATGTGATGGTGTTCATCTGTTATCCCCAGCATTTGGGAATTTGAGGCAGATGGCTCACTTGAACTCAAGAGTTCAAGGCCAGCCCAGACAGCATAACAAGACACCACTCAAAGAAAAAAAAAAAAAAAAAACAACAAAAAAAAACCCAAACAAACAATTAGCCAGACATGATGTACATGGCTTTAATTCTGGCGTCCTAGAAGCAGAGGCAGTTAGATCACTGATTTCTAAGCCATCCTGGGCTATATTGTAAATCCCAGGTCAGCCCGGGCTATAGGCTACTTGGTAGTGAGATCTGGGGTGGGGCAGGGTGAAGTGGGGATAGACACCCCCCCAAAAAAAACCCAAAACAACATTTCCTATATAAACAAATGAATTAAATACATATTTTCCTTCAGACTGATAGTGCAAAAGCAATGATAAATATACACAATATTATCAGTGCTTTCCTTACTGTGTGATCTGCTGCTGAGAATTTTATAATCTCAGGTCATAAAGTATCACAGATCTGTCTCTGAGAAAAGTAAAATGGTCCATGCCAAAATAAATGTATTTGTTGGAATAGTATATAGAACTTAAAGCAAAGGAAACCAGCTCTGTCAGAGGCCTGGAGAAGCTGACACTCTCCATTGTAATTACCATCAGCATCATGTGATCTTCCCTTTAGACTGCCCCGAGTAAAACATCTCCTTTCCTTCCTTAGACATTACCTTTCCTCCATTTTCCTGCTTGTCTCTTTAACTTATTATTATTCAACAACTTTGGAGTCAGACACATAGTTCCTGGCTCCAGTTCTTTGAGTAATTTTGAATGGTGCTACTTAACCTCACCAGGATGAATTTGCGTTTAATGTAAGATAGATATGTACTTATGTAAAACAGATACAATTGTCTTGGTGTGGTTTTTGTGGTTGTCTTTTTATATTCAACTCTCTTCTCATCTGCTTTGGATGTCTTGTCTTTTTCTATGTGTGATCTTTTCGGTTTGAGTACACATGCAAGATTTTTCCTTCTATTTGACCACTCCAGGAACTGGATTTATAAATGACTTTGGGGGGAAATATATGATTCTCTAATTTATATGTTACTAGTAGAGGAGGTTTTGTAGCACAAGGGAAAAACTAGTAATTTATAGGTAAGAATTTATGTGTTTATATAGTATTTTAATTTTACACAATTTAAAGTGTTAGCTAATACTATACAGGGCTTTCAAAGATAATTTTTTTTAGTCAAAATAAAGTATGTTGGTACTGTATAAAAGTTCTCTAAGATACGAATTCTGTAAGAATATCTTGTACATGTCAGAGAAAACATTAGAATTCATAAATTTGCTCTTAAATGATGTATTTATGTTATGAATTATTTACTTGTGTTTTTTGTTTTGTTTTTTTAATTCTTTATAGAATCAAGATTTGTTTGCTACATCACAAAATAAAGAATTTGATCCCCTTGGTCCTTTGCCCCCTGGATGGGGTAAGCACATTAATTTTTTAGTTTATAAAATCTGTATTTTAGGAAATTGGTTCTTGAGATGCTCAGTGGATAGACTGTCTAGCATGGGCAGAGCTCTGGGTTGAGTCATCGCAAAAAGTGAAAAGAAACATCGATACAACAACCTGAAAGGACCTCAAGGGTGCTAATACTTAGAGAAGAAAGTCAGTTTCACAAGACTATTTATGTGCATTTCTCTTGTTGCTTCAGTTTCTATTACTAAAACCAAATACTTGAGGCTAGATCCTTCACAGTGAAAAGAGACTGTTGGGGAAATAGCTCAAGTCAGAAAGTATTTGCCATGCAAGCAAGAATACCCAAGTTTGAATTCCCAGAACCCAGGTAAGAAGCTAGGCATGGTAGCACATGTCTGCAACCCTGTGGGTGCTGAGGAGACCAACAGGTCCCTGAAGCTCCTTGGCCAGGCAGCCTAGGCAAAATGACCTACAAGTTTAGGGAGAGACTTCTCTTAAAAAGTAAGGGAAGCCAGGCATGGCGGTACACTTATAATTTGTCTTTGAAAAATCCCATTGTTTTTTTCCTTAAAATCATTTATACTCAAAACATTTTGGTGATAGCACAGCATGATGGTTGATACATATCTGTAAACCCAGCACCTGGGAGGAAGATGTTGAAGGACTAGGAGTTCTGGGTCGGCTTTGGCTATACAGTGAGTTTAAAACCAGCCTTAACTATCAGAAATCCTGACTCACCAAACAAAACAAGCAAAGGCATAGAGATAGAGTGAGCTGTGCAAGCGTGGGAACCCGAGTTTACTCCCCTGCATCTAGGAAAAGTGGGTGTGGTGCCAGGAGTTGGTAGTCTCCGAGCAGGGAGGTAGAGACCAGAGCATCCCTACAGCTTGTGACTGACCAGGCTAGCTGAATTGAATCAAGTGAGTCTTAGGTCAGTGAGATACTCTTGCTCAAAAAACAAGGTCGATGATACCTGAGAAGGAACACACCTGAGGTTGTCCTCTGGGCTCCACATACGTGTGCACAAATGAGCTTGTGCATGCACATCCACATCCGCTTGGCATACAACAAGCATATGCACTCATCGAGAAACAAAATATACTACCACTCTGAGTGAAGAAGGTTAAAAAAACGTATTAGGCTATACTTAGAACTTACTGTTATTATCTTGTAACAAAGAAAGGACACGGGAAAGTTGTTCCTGTCTTTACAAAAGCCTGGTAGTCTGGTGGTGGAGTCTAGATGGTTAGAGTAGTAGAATGGTCAATGTATGGTTCATACAAAACCAAACCAAACCCTTTAGAAAAGGAAATGTGGCCTTTAGGTGTTGAACCTAACCTGTCTGGTTGCATTCCTAGATATAGATTTGTATGTTTCATTTCTATAATTGTTCTATGTGTGTGTTAGGCATTGACACTTACTAAAAGAATATAGTAGAAGGTTATATATTTATACCCTGTCCTTGATTTATTTATTTTTTAGAATTTATGTTTATTTTTATTTTATATATATGGGTCTTTTGTTTGCATGTATATCTGTGCACTGTGTACATGCCTGGAGCCCACAGAAGAGGGCATCAGATCTGGGACTGGAGATACAGGCAGTTGTGAGCCACCTCAGGAGTGCTGGGAAGTGAACTCAGGTTCTCTGGAAGAGTAGCCACTGCTCTTAACCACTGAGCCATCTCTCCAACCCTCACCCTTCATCTTATGTCAGAAGAACTATGACTCATTTTTATGGTGATAATTATTAACAGACCATTTTTATTCTTTTGAAGCAACTATAGGAAAAATCACCTCTTAGTCACAGAATCTTGAATTGTCACTGTTATAGAAAAGCTTTTCTGTAAGGTTGTCTTTGCCTTCTCTATTTATGTGAGGTACGAGAACTCAGTCTGTGAACCAGGCTAGCCTTGAACTCCACCTGCCTTTGCCTCCTGAGGGCTGGGATTAAAGGTGTGTGAGACACCACTGCCTGTCAATTTTACTGTATTTAATTATGTGTAGATACGTGTGTCTGTATGTGGATATGTGCATATAAGTTGAGGTACCCGTAGAGGCCAGAGGCCTCAGGCGCCCTGCATTATACATCAGTTGTGAACCCCTGATGTAGGTGCTGGGAACTGAATGTAAGTGCTCTTAACTGCTAAGCCATCTCATCCGGCCCAGAAATAATATTTTATAACTTCAGTAAGAAAGAGAAAGCACTCTTCAAAAGTTGAGTGGGCTACTGAGATAGAGGAAAGGCACACGCTCAAAGGCTAGAATAAAGCTTTGTGTGTGTGATGTGATGTTGAAATTATAAAATCAGTAGTCACTGACTAGAAGATACAGCTTATTTTGTGCCTTAGTTTGAGGGGAAAAGACTATTTCAGCATTAACATTGTGTTTTTTATTTTGTTTAATAGAGAAGAGAACTGATAGCAATGGCAGAGTGTATTTTGTCAACCACAACACTCGAATTACACAGTGGGAAGACCCCAGAAGCCAAGGGTAAGAACTTTAGTGTATATGTGTGGCCTCTAGAGATAGTCTGCCTTTTTTTGACTCATTTATGTATTCTTTCCTTGAAGACCTTAAACGCTAATCACTTACATACTTTGGAAGAAAAATGATTACTTTTATGTAATAAAAAGCTTGATTTTCATGAGAATAGGGCAGGGAACCTCGCAAAGTAACCACGCTGCAGGATCCCACCCTAGAGATTTATTGAGGATGGGAGAGACACAAAGAGGCTGCCTCAGAGAGCAGATAGGCAGACACAGTGCTGGGCTGGCTTGGTGGGGATGCTTTTTAAGGGGGTGGGGTGCCTGCATTTTATGGATAAAGAAACTAAAGTTAAAAAGAAGGTTGCCCAGAGTTTTCAAGGTATAGAGATATATGTTAAGGAAGTAGATATTTCATATTTCATAAGGAATTTTTATTCTATCAAAATAGAGAAAACACACTTGTCATCAGGGGAAACGTCATTTGGTGTAGAGGAACATTTAGTCTTTTAATCCAGCAGTAAAGGATCATATTGAAAGGCCTGAGTGATAGCTAGGAAGGGATCACATCCAAGGGCCTGTATGAAGAGATCACATTCAGAAGCCTGTGTGATCAGACTAATCCTGTCCTCTATTTGTGCTAATGCTAGGTGAAAGGGATATCTGTGGTTAAGGCAATGTAGTACATACTTTTAATCTCAATTTAGAAGGAAGTGGTGGCACATGCCTTTAATCCCAGCTCAGTAGAGAGAGAAGCAGAAACAGGAAGCAGAGTTCAGAGAGGTAGAAACAGGAGTGGAAGAGACAAGAAGCAGAGCTCACAGAGGAGAAGCAAGAAAGCAGAGCTCAGAGAGAGACGCAGATGAGAAGCAGACAAGAAGCAGAGCTCACAGAGAGAAGCAAGGCAGAAAAGAGGTTGGATCATACAGGAATCAGCGAGAGCTCAGAGTAGAAGCAGAGTGTAAAAGTGAGATGGAAGCAGACAGCAGAGCTCAGAGAGAAGCAAGGAAGAAGCAGAAACTTAGAGCTTAGGGAAGCAGCAAGTAGAAGCACAGGAAGAAGCAGATAAGAAGCACAGAGCTCAGAGAGAGAAGCAAAGCAGACAAGAAGCAGAGTTCAGAGAATCAACGAGGTAGAAGCAAGGTGGAAACAGATGGAAAGCACAGAGCTCAGAGAGAAGTAGAGATTCCAGTCAGGCACTTTGAGTGCAGTCAGCTCACAGACAATTCAGTTCAGAAGGAGAACTGACAAGAGCAGAGTCAGTCCAGAATAAGCAGAGAGAAAGCAGCGAATCAAAACAGATGGTTTACGATTTACAGCTCAGAGACAGCTAGTCAGAGTGAGCTCAGCCAGCACTGAGTCTCAGAGGCTGAAACGTTCTAGGTTTAAGTTCCCACATTAGATTGTACAGAGGCTAAAGTCTTCTAGGTCTAGGTTTAAGATTAGATTGTACGGAAGTTGAAGCTCTAGGACTGGGGATTGAATTAGCAAAGAATAAAGTGTCCTTTGCCCTGAACCCACGAGAATGGTTAAATAAAATAACGCATATATCTATGTTTACAATTTGGAACTGTGGTTTGTTTGGGGAAATGGTCAGTGCCCATGTGCTGTGAAATCTCAGGGTTACTGAGAGGGAATCTAGAGATCTGTTTTAGGAAGATGCTCTGTCAGCAGTATCATGTGGGCCCAAGTGAGCTTAGGAGCAACAGAACCATCTAGGTAGTTGTTCAGAAAGATTAGACAAAGATAGCCAGAGTAATGGTGGGAATTGAGATAAGGGGTGAATATAAAGACTTCAAAGGCAGAAATGGGTGAGCTTAGGTACCCTGGATATTTGAGGTGAGTTGTTAAGATGGGAGAACATAGGCCAATAATAAGGTGATGATTAATTTTTAATGTTGTTGATGATGGCTTTAATGTGTCTGTAGAATGACCAGATAGAGATAGCTGTTGTACACCTGACAATATGGGACCACATGGGTTTTCTGAAAGATTGCATTCTGTTTATGGGTATTTTTAGATTCTGTATTTGGCAAAGAAGTGTGCCTTTAATACCTTTTGTTTTCATTTTCCTCTGTATTTTATAGTCAATTGAATGAAAAGCCCTTACCTGAAGGCTGGGAAATGAGATTCACAGTGGATGGAATTCCGTATTTTGTGGACCACAATCTAAGAACCACCACTTATATAGATCCACGTACAGGAAAGTCTGCCCTGTAAGTTTTCTAGACAGTATGAATTAAAAGCATAACTAATTTCTTGGATTTTGACAAACGATTTCAGCAAAAACAGGAAGTTGTACTTGAGGTGGCTTACCCATAGGTCTCTTTATAGTGAATCTTGTTTGTTTCTTTCTTGCTTGCTTGCTTGAAGGTCAGGCAGGGCAGGGAACAGATTCTCCCCTTGTACCCCTGACAGACTAGAACTCACTCTGTAGACTAGGCTGGCCTTGAACTCATAGAGATCTGCCTACTTCTGCCTCTATTGTTCAGGAATTAAAGATGTGTACCACCACGCTTAGCATTTGCCCATTTTTAAATGGAATTGTTTTGGAGTTTTTTGGTCACATTTTAGGAGGGTTTTTTTTTTTTAAGAGGGGGAGTTGTTTTTTTGTTTTTATTTTTGTTTTTTGAAATAGAGTCTTGATTTGCAGACCTGGTGGTCTGGGCTGGTCTGGAACTCACTCTGTAGACCAGGCGAGTCTTGAACTCCTAGAGATCACCTGGCTCTGCTGCTGCTGGTGTTGAAGAGTTGTACTACCATGCTCAGCTCAGAAGTTCTTTCTACAGTAGCATGAGCCACTCGGCATGCATGGAAGCATATGCTTTCACAGGCCTAGGTGGATTAAGCCTGCTATATGCCTCGGTTATATGACTTGTGCACTCAGCTTAGATGTAGCCTGTTCCTAGATTATGACAAACAGAACACAGGATTAAATCAAACACTGGAAAAAATGATGCAATCATGATAACACAGTAAGCACAAAGTTTGTGATGTTCAGCCAGCATCCTATGGCTGTTTTACAGTAAACTGCTTCTTTTATTGTATGCTTTGCTTTTTTTTCCCCCCTTCTTATTCTTTTGGGACAGTCTCACTATGTAAATCTGGCAGTGTAGACCAGGTTGGCCTTGAACTCACAGAGGTATCTGCCTCTACTGCATGAGTGCTGGGATTAAAGGTATGTGCCATCACACTTAGCTAAACTTTTTATGTTAGTAGTAGAAGTACACTCTAAAATAATGATTAAAAGTAGGGTATGGGGGGTGGGGGAGACAATGCAAGATGACTCAGTGGGTAAAGGCACCTACTGCTAAGTTTGAGGACCTGCATTTTTGATACTTGGGACTCAACATGGTGGAAGGAAAGAATTGACTCCCACAAGTTGTCTTCTGACACTGGAGCATCATGGTATGAGCGTGACCACACACATGCACACAAATAAACACAATAATAAAAGTGTTACAAAGAGGAGCTGGGAATGTAATTCAGTTGATAAATAAATAAGTGGATGGAATTGTTTTTTTTTTTCTTTTTCTTTTTTTTGGACTTATTGAGCACACTGCCAGTGGCTAAGTAGTGTATAGCTTAGTTAGAATAATGCTTGCCTGGCATGTCTGAAGCCCAGTCTTCAGCACCACATATAACCAGGCATGGCACGTGCCTATCGACTAGCAGTTGGGAGATAGAGACAGGAGAATCGGAATTTTGAGGCCAGCCTGGGCTATATGAATCTTGTTTCAAAAAAAACAAAAGTACAAAAAGATCCCACTCAGTAACAAGAGTTCCGCCCTGCAGCCAATTAGATTGTTTTCTTAATTTGTCAGATTCATTGTTAATGTATGAGAAGGTAACTGATACTGTGTTAAAGAGTTCTGTACTTTTCTGAATTTGTTTTTTAAGGTAATTTCATTTTCTGTATATAAGATTTTAACACCTGAAAACAATCATTACACTTATTCCCATGCTGTCTTTTGTTTTCTTGCCTAATCATTCTAGCTTTAATTCTCACCGCTAGACATCCTTGTGGTGTTCTTTTTCCTTGTATTGCTTTTAATCTTGTCTTAGAGAAGTTTTCATTTTTTCACTATCAATTATGATATCGTTAGATTTTCTCCCTTTTTTAACTAAAAAAAAAAGGTCACTGGGTATAGTGTTGCACACCTTTAATCCCAGCACTTGTGAGGCAGAGGCAGGCAGATTTCTGTGAGTTCAAGGCCAGCTTGGTCTACATAGCCATTTCTAGAGCAGCCAAGGCTACATAGAGAGATCCTGTCTCAAAAAAAAAAAATGTTATGTGTATGTGCCTGTGTGTGTGTGTGTGTGTGTGTGTGTGTGTCCACAAAGGATGGAGGGGGATGTCAGAGCCCTTGGAGCTGGAATTACAGACATGTGTAAAACACCCAACAACCTATGTGTTGGGATCTGACCTCTGGTCTCTGGACCTCAGTAAGTGATCTTAACCCCTAAGTCATCTCTCTAGCCCTATTTGTTGTTATGTTGATACATGATTATTACATGATTTCATATGTTGAACATGATTTTATATGTTGAACCATTCTTTTTTTAACAATAAATTCTGGGGCTGGAGAGATGGCTTAGCTGCTCTTCTAGAGCACCAAGGTTCAATTCCCCCATATGACAGCTTACAACTGTCTATAACTCGAGTTCCAGGGGATCTGATACCCTTACACCAATGCACATAAAATAAAAAATTGAATAAATTTAGGAAAGCAAAAACAATAAATTCCACGTGGTATAAAGGATTAAAACAGCAATCCTTTAATATTGTGCCAAAGTTCTTCTGCTAATATTTTACTGAGAGTTTTGTACTTTGGCATATTAAAAGTGTGTGTGTTTATAGCAGAATCTGAGAAATCAGTCCAGGTAGGCACTAATGAAATTATAGAGATAATGTAGATGTGAAAATAAATTATCAATAGATAATGTTATTACTCATTTTAGTTATAGTTATGTTGGGTGCATATAACAGAAAGTCCTACAACAATAATAGCTTATATTAGAATAGTAGTATATTTCTCTACATTATTTAAAAATAATCTGTACCAGATAATGATGCATGCCTATAATCATAACCACCTGTAACTCAAACTTCAGGAAATTCACTGTCCTCTTCTGGCCTCATCTGGTACACATACTGTCCCCTAGGTTAAAAAAAAAAATCAGTGTATCTCATTATAAAAACAGAATAGAGGACAAAAATCATATGCTCATGGGCTGGAGCGATGCCTCTGTACTTAAGAGCACTTGCTGCTATTGGAGAGGATTATGGTTCAGTTTCAGGTATTTGCATGGCAACCATCTGTAAATTCATTTCCAGGGTATCCAGTGCTCTCTTCTGGCCTTGTTAGGTATCAGACACTCACATGGTATACACATATACATACAGGCCAACACTGATAAATATACAAACAACTGAATTAAAATAAGTTACATGATCATTCAATAAAGGCTTTTGATGAAATACAAGGCAATTTACAATACACTCTCATCAGCCTTGGAATTGTTCTTACCTACAAAAATACAGAGGAAAGCCTCAGCCAGCACCATGCTTAATGATGGAATAGTTACCCCATGAGGTCAAGGGTGGTTATCGTCATTGCTACCAGCATTATTTCGGCAATAAAGTATAAATAAGAGAAGGGAGTAGAAGAAACAGGCTGGAGAGGAGGAAGTAAGACTGTCTTTTTTTTTTTTTTTTTTTTTTTTTTAAACACAGGTAATAGAATCATATGTAGTGAAATTGTAAGAAATATGGGGGGGAAACCTATAGAACTAGTAAACTTAGCAGTGGTCTCAACAAGATTTTACTTAAAAATAGTTCTTAGGAAACATTCAAAAAAGAAAAAAAAAAAGTTGAGCTGGGAATATGCTGTGCGGAGCACTTTTGTATTTGTCTGCCGAGTACTGGGTAGCAGCGGGGAGTTGGGGGGTTTGCATTTCTTTTACAAGCAGTTGTATATGTCACGTCCATTTTTGTTCTTCAGAGACAACGGACCCCAGATAGCCTATGTTCGGGACTTCAAGGCAAAGGTTCAGTATTTCCGGTTCTGGTGTCAGGTTCGTATTGGCTGTGTGTCTCTGTGTCTTTTCTTTGTTACATTGCTTATGTTACACAGCAGTTCTAAAAATATCTATTAACAGAAAAAGCAAGGCATTGGAGTCATCCGTTTTTAGGACAATGAAATGTATTTATCAATTAGATAATTGTGTCTTTGTTGTCTAAAAGATTAAGCTAGAAATATTTTTAATAAGAAAATATTGTCACTTTTTTCTTCTTCAGTACCTATTATTTTCAAGTTGCATAAATCTTGAAACAAATGTTTTCTGATCTACATATTGCAATTGCACTTTTCCTATTTAGTAGGGTGTGTGTGTGTGTTTTTTGAGAGAGGACAATCTATACAGCCCACACTGGCTTTGAACTGAAAATCCTCTGGTCTCAGCCTCCTGAATGCTATGATTATAGGCATTTGCCTCACACATAACTCCATAGCTAGTATTTGATAGAAATACCTTTGATAAGTACAC
Organism: Cricetomys ansorgei; assembly: GCA_026225945.1. NCBI lineage: Eukaryota > Metazoa > Chordata > Mammalia > Rodentia > Nesomyidae > Cricetomys > Cricetomys ansorgei. The sequence goes on from JAMJFZ010002117.1 coordinate 5,435,667, forward strand.
ATATGACCATATACATCCAAACATATATTCAATGTTATTTTCTGCTGCCTAATTAAATGACTAATGGTTTCTGTATGGGCTTTAAATAAAATGAATGCATTAATTGAAGCATTATGTTAAATATTAAATTCAGATTCCTATAATTAACCGTGAAACATAATTCTGAATTAAAACTTGAAAATTATCTGATGGTGGTAGTGTATGCCTTTAATCCCAGCACTCGGGAGGCAGAGGCAGGCAGATTTCTGTGAGTTCAAGGTCAGCCTGGTCTACAGAGCGAGTTCCAGAACAGTCAGAGTTACAAAGAGAAACCCTGTCTCGAAAAACAAACAAAAAATAAACTTGAAAATCAAAGACTTACTTGAGTCAATAAATTAGCAGTTGGCCTACGAGAGAGCTTACTTTCTTCCTACTCAGTCTCAGACTCTGTAGTCTGCATGAGTGCTAACAGATGTGTTGGTGAGCCTATGTATAATTCATATTGAAAGTCTATTTTTATTAGCAAAGATAAAGTAAGTAAACCTTTCCTCTTTGGTTTTTTGCTAGGCCATTTTAATGATGAGTGTTGACTTAAATCATTCTTCCATTTCAGCAACTGGCCATGCCACAGCATATAAAGATCACAGTGACAAGAAAAACATTGTTTGAGGATTCCTTTCAACAGGTATTGTCTGGTTCACTCAGTAGTGACTATCTTCTGGTATTGTGATTTGATCTCAATAGTTTAGAACTTGAGTTTGGAGTTCTCATGTGTGTGTGTGTGTGTGTGTGTGTGTGTGTGTGTGCTGTACATGTACTTCAGGTGTCTTTCTCCATCACTCTCTACCTTGTATTTTGGATGGGGTCCCTCACTGAACCTGCAGCTGACACTTGGGCCAGACGAACTGGGTAGCAAACCTTTAAGATCTGTCTTTGCCTTTCTGGTGCGGGGGTTATAGGCATGCACTGTCACACCAGGTTCCTGTGTGGGCGCTGGGGATCTGACCTTACATCCTCATGCTTGCACGGGAAGCACTTTACCCCCTAAGTCATCTCCCGAGCCCCTAGTCTTGATTTTTTCAGTTTATTTTCATTGCCAGCCATCGTAGTGTTCCACGGTTAGGGGTGTGCGAGTGCCCCTCTGCATTGTTTTCTGCTTGTCAGTGCAAGGATGATTAATGAGTTTCTAGTTTTGTGTCTAAGCTGCTAAGTGTATGATCTGAAGTAAATACACAGGTAGAAACAATCTGTCATTAGACAAAGGTCTGGAAACAGCATATGTACGATGTGATGAGTGAAGAAAAGAGGGAAGATCTTGTTTTTATATACTTTTGTAGTACCTTGGATTTTTACAATAAACCTGTTTCTCTTAGAATTTAAATAGGAAAGAAATTAGCCATTGTTAACAGCATCTAAAAGATGCTATGTGAGTTTTTAGTGGTCAGTAGCGCTTTCATTTCCTGTCAGTGAGTTAGTTCACTGTTTACCTTTCTACTGTAGATATCACTAGCAGGCCAACTGCAGTTAAGTGTTAGATTGAGATGGAATATTAAAACAACCTGAGGTGACTTTTCTTTAAAACATCTCACTGGTCTTTGTCTTATTACCAGATGTGGAAATGATGGTTTTTCAAGCAATATATTGTGGTTGCTACAGTGTCCAGAGCACTAAAGTGAATGCAAAGGAAAAGAGACTGGAGTCATCGGCCTTAGCGGGCTGCTTTATTTTAGGAACAGTTTTGTTCCTTTTCTAATGGAACTTCAATTATTAAGTTAAAGAGAAACGCCAGTTGGCATCTTGCTACGTAGGAACAGAGCGTGGGACTTGGAGCTTAACTGAGGCACTTCTTATTTATACCCATGGCCTGACGTAAGTCTCCACGGCCATCAGCTCAGCCCTTACTCATTTCTAATGTCCATACTCATGATTACTCTCATGTCACTGAGTAGCCAGTGTCTTTTGAACTAATTTCTGGGTTATAACTCTCCGGTAGCTGTAGTGACAGGATACAAACCATTATTAGACAGGCCCTTTATCTTAGTGCTCTTACAACTTACAGGCTTTTGCAGAATGACATGATTATGTGCTAAAACATTTAAGACTCTCATCTTAGATTTGACATCCACCAAATAAATGGGCAGTTATGATATAAGAGAAAATACGACTGCTTGAAGGTAAACTTGATATCAGAGGTAAACTTGATAAATTTGATATCAAAATAAGATGTAATTTAAAAGTAACAACAGGTTTTCTCTCTGCAGCCACTACTAGTCAGTTATATGTATCTTTTGACTGAAACAAAACTAACCCTAACCAACTCTACTGCTCTTCCCTACCTGACTAGCAGCAGGGGAGAAAAACCCACTTTCTCAGACCATGCCTAGAGTTACTCTATACACTATACAATTGAAGGAGCAACTTCCTGAGTTTCATTTAGAAGTGTATAAAGTATATAAAATATAGATGCAGAGAGTGAATGTAGGAAATGTATTTCTGTGTGTGACGTCAACTAGACGGTAAGCTCTATTTCATGTGGAAGTTGTTACCTGTAATGGAGTAAGTGGGAAGTGACACAGTAATGTCCCCGCAATCGCAGTCACAGTTCTCTCGCTTTATTGTTTTGTAGATAATGAGCTTCAGCCCGCAAGACCTGAGAAGACGTTTGTGGGTGATTTTCCCAGGAGAAGAAGGTTTAGATTATGGAGGTGTAGCAAGGTAGTGATATATGAGTACTCAGAACTTAGTTCCTTTCCTCCAAAGGTATCATCACACTTTGTTCACAAGTATTGTTTTTCTCAATCTTACGTTTCAGGAAATGAAATATAGAAGATCATTGTAGCTTTATTATGCTGCAACTACAGAGTTTCAACAAACATTAACTCAGCACCTGTTTTCTAAGAGCTGCTTGTTGATTGCTCCTACGTCATTTGCTTGGACCTCAGAATAACCCCGTGGAGTAGGGTTTTACAGATGATGATGTTTAGAGATGGACCTAGGACACATAAATTGTAGTCAGACGTAAGGTTTTTGTTTTCTGACCAGTAACTAGTGGTCGTCAACCAAGTCCTGTCTGTTCCATGGATTACCCTTTAGAAAGTCATTTCTTTCTTGCTAGAGTACTGACAAAGATGATAGCTCACTTCCTGCCTAGGATAACTTAGTGTTGAGAATAGAGAATGATACGAAAGATCTTTGTTCTGCTCTATTAATTTTGGTGCATCTGTGCAGACTTTAGAAGACATCCTTGAGCAAGAGATAACTTTGCTTATTTCTTGACAGCGTAACACCAGTTTAAAATTTTAAACTAGAGCCACAGGATGGCTCAGTGGATAAAAGTGCTTTTTACACAATTACGGCAACTTGAGTGTGGCTCCCAAAGCCTACAGGAGGAGGGGAACCAACTCCCAGAACAGTCATGAACTTCCATATGCACACTGTGGCCTCTGTGTGCCATGACTTGCACACACCTACACACACTCACATGCAGCATACACACAATGGCAATAAATAAAAATCAAAGGAAAAACTTAAATATTTAGAAGTCAGTAGATAATAAAATTGTAAAGTGGTAGCACATGACTAATCCAGCACTTGGGAAGTAGGAGGTAGGAGGATAAGGAGCTCAAGGCTAGCCTGGACTACATGAGGCTCTTTCTCAAATAAAATAAAATTAAACAAATTACAAAACAGTAGCATTGTGGAAGGGCAAGGATTTTTAAGGAAAGACTGAGTTTGAATTATTTTTTTATTTATAAAATTTATAAAATATTTTTATTATTTTGAGCAAATATCTTCACATAGTAAAATAAAAACAGTATTATCTGTGTTTCTAGGATTATTATGAAGAATAGAAATACTGTGGTTTTTTTGGGTTTTTTTTTTAGATTTATTTATATTATTTTGTGTACATGAGTATTTTGCCTGCATGTATGTGTGTGCCTGGTATCTGTGGAGGTCAAAAGGGGCTGTTGGTTCCCTGGAACTGGAGTTATGGATGGTTGTGAGCCACCATGGGGTGCTGGGAACTGAACCCAGATCCTCTCAACAAGTGTTTTTGACCACTGAGACATCTTTCCAGCCTCTGAGGTTCTTTTTTTATAAATTTATTTATTTTTATTTATGTGTGTTTTGACTGTGTTTTTGGAGCACATGTGTGCCTGGTGCCATGAAACCAAAATAGTACCTTTGGATTTCCGGGACCTGGAGTTACAGATGGTTGTGAGCCATCACGTGGGTACTAGGAACTGAACTCTGGTCCTCCGAAAGGAGCAAGTGCTCTTAACCACTAAGCCATTTCTCCAGCCTCTGAAATACTGTTTGTTTGTTTATTGAGACAAGGTCTTTTTGCATAGCCCTTGCTGTCCTGGAACTCACTATGTAGACTAGGCTGGCCTTGAACTCACAGAGATCCTCATGTCTCTACCTCCTGAGTGCTGAGAGTAAAGGCCTGCAACACCATGCCTGGCTGAAATATTGTTTTGTTGTTTTTTTTTTAATGACTTAGTTCAGAACCTGAGCCTTGTGTACTTACTAACTGGTAGGAATGTCTTACTAGTTACTCTTTTTTCTTAAAGGCTTTACTTGGAATTAGCTGTGTGTGGTAGGGGGAGGTTATGCATATGCTTGTGCAGTGCTTGAAGAGTCTGGACGATGTCATCAGATCCCTTGGATGAGAGTTACAGGCAGCTGAGAGCTGCCTGATGTGGGTACTGGAAGCTAAAGTTGGGTCCTCTGGAAGAGCAGTTTGTGTTCCTAACCAATAAGCCATCTCGGTAGCCTGGATTATTCTTTATAGCTTAATATATTATAAAATGCAAGTAAACTATTTGAAAATACATGAAGTAATCCTAAGTAATAAATATGCAGAGAAACATTTAGATCATTCAAGAGACAACTAAATCACTCTGTCCTAATCAGAAGAAGGTCTAGCACTATTAAGGTGTCATCAGCATTCTCACCAGAGATTGTGCACTAATGGGGCAAGAGGTCTCGGATATAAGCTGATGATGGCACAGTATATTAGACCATGTTACACAGTGACTATAATCTTAGGTCGGTATTTTTAATTCTTAGATTAAAACTTAGATTAAAGCTCCTCAGGGAGGCTGGTGAAGTGATTGTTGTACAACCCTGTCAGCCAGAGTTCAGTCCCCAGAACCCACATAGAGGTAGGAGGGAGAACCACCTTTCACCTCTGTATTTGTGTGTCATGTGTGCACGTGTGTACACATGACACACGCACGCACACACACACAGCAAGAATAAAATATTTTTTAAAAGCCTCAGGGCATAAGTGGAATAAGTGCTTCCTCTGTGAGATGAGCTGTCTGGCGCAGTGGCTCTCTGTAAGTACACGGTGGGACTCGACTGAAGGAGGGACAGCGGTTGTAATTCAGCAGCTCTAATCACTTGCCCAGTAGTGAATTTTAAACGTGCCCATGTATAAAATTTTATCAACTCTAGCAATTTTCACATCTTAAATTACTTTGAAGTTAGGATATATATTATGATTATGATTAGAAAAAATTTTAGTGGGCAATCAAGTAAGGGTCCTTAAAGTCAATGATATCTTAAATTATTTGAAATTTAAGAGCATATAAATACCTTGTGTAACAAAATGTGAGTTTGAACAGAACCAAGAACAATAAACAGCAAATCAGAAAACCATCACAGATGAGGCAATAGGTTCCTGACAGCTTTGTAAGGATGCTCTTTGTCTTGTTGACCTGGTTACCTACAAGATTTTTCATCCTAAGTTTTCTTTTGATTTCAGAGAATGGTTCTTTCTTTTGTCACATGAAGTGTTGAATCCAATGTATTGCCTGTTTGAATATGCAGGGAAGGATAACTACTGCCTGCAGATAAACCCCGCTTCTTACATCAATCCAGACCACCTGAAATACTTCCGTTTTATTGGCAGATTTATTGCCATGGTAAGTACCAGTACATAACTATGTGTGTGCTTACTAATTCAGCAACACTGAATTTTCATGTAGGAATTAGACTGTGGCAGGATTTTTCTTTTTATGTTTCTGAGTCTTTTGCCTGTATGTATGTCTTTGCACTACGTATATACCTGGATGCCTGTGGAGGCCAGAAGAGGACATGAGATCCTTTGGTACTGGCATTACAGACAGTAGTGAGCCACCATGTGGGTGCTGGGAATTGAACCTGGGTCCTCTGGAAGAGCAGCCAGAATTGTCTCTCTAGCTGGAAAGGTTTAGGGGAAATGAGTTCTCCATCAAGTATGTGTGTCTGTGTGTGTGTGTGTGTGTGTGTGTGTGTGTGTGAGAGAGAGAGAGAGAGACAGAGAGAGAGACAGAGAGAGAGATTTGTTTGCTTGCTTATTTGTTTTGTTTTTTGAGGCAGCATCTTACTGTATATAGCCTTGGCTGGCTTGAATATCAATGTATAGACCACATTGGCCTCCAGTTCATAGAGCTCTGTCTACCTTGACCTTGGAGTGTGTGCCACCACACCCAGCCTCAAAATTTTTTTAAGTAGAGAATTTATCTAATGTTTTGAAGTTTAATGTCTTTTATACAGTTATCTTAAGTGGTATTGCTTCCTTCCTATATAGGCTCTATTCCATGGGAAATTCATAGATACCGGGTTTTCTTTACCATTCTATAAACGTATCTTGAACAAACCAGTTGGACTTAAGGATTTAGAATCTATTGATCCAGAATTTTACAATTCTCTCATCTGGGTTAAGTAAGTTTCTTCTTACACTTATTAAAATATAACCTGTGTGTTTTCACTGTGATGCTAGTAAACTTCTATACCATAGTCATGTCATTGTTTTACTGAATTTAAATATTATATACATCAAACCTTTCTCATTGTTCAGTATGATAGATTGTATAGAAGTGCATCCAAGGTCTTAGGTAGTGTGACTGTAATATTCCAACTTCTTTGAATCTGATGTTGTAATTTAAGGTTTATTACTTAAATTCAGAGGTTGAATTCAGTTACAACTTTTGAATTACGATTGAATTGTGTGTATAACAAATAGTGCTAATTTCATTTGTGCAGAGAAAACAATATTGAAGAATGTGGTTTGGAAATGTACTTCTCCGTTGATAAAGAAATTCTAGGTGAAATTAAGAGTCATGATTTGAAACCCAATGGTGGCAATATTCTTGTGACAGAAGAGAATAAGGAAGAATACATCAGGTAAGATGCAGTGTCCCTAAAAGGGCCGAAGGGCGCTAGGGGCAGCTCAGGGTGAAGAGCACTTGCTGCTCTTCCAGAGGACCTGAGTGTGGTTCCCAACACCCACATCAGGCAGCTCACAGCCATCTGTAGCTCCAGCTCCAGACGATCCAACACTTTTCTGGCCTCTGTGGGCACTCATGCATGGCATACACAACATACATACATATAAAAATGAATTTTCATCATTTTTAGAAAAAGAAACAATGTTTCTTTTGACAGAGTGTAGCCTTATGTTAATAATAGTCTAATTATAGTAAAGGATGGTATTTTTAAAATGTTTGCTTTTATGGTAATCATTTTTATGTAAGCAGTTACTTCTATTTCTAGTGACAGCCTAAAAATAGGATTTTAAAAGTAGAAAGTCATGGTGAATCCTTTCATTTATCTACCCATCTACCTGCCTGCTTGCCTGCCTACCTGTGTGTCTGTCTGTCTGTCTGTCTAATACATCTTGAGATAGGATCTCTGTAGCCACGACTAGCCTGAAACTTGTTATACAGATCAGGCTGGTCTCAAACTCACAGAGGTCTTCCTGCTTTCCCCGTGCTGGGGTTAAAGGCTGGCTCCACCACTCCTGGTATGGATGTCCTCATTTACATAGCAATTTTGTAACACTTTGCTATATAACATGCTTTCGGAAAAAAGAATCTCAAATGTATATGACATTTTCATGGGGATATTGTAGACGTGGTTACAGTGTGAGTTAACAGTGGTTTGGTGTATCCTTTCCATGCTTTGCATTGGTTCACACTTCTAGTCTACAGTCAGGTTATTCATGCCTTCTCCATCCTCACACCTCATGCTAACTTACTGCATTTGAGCTTAGATCCAGTTCCTGGGCTTGTGCTGGATGCCATTTGAAAATTTTAACTAATTTAAAACATATTTGTAAAACTTGTTTTTTTTGTTGTTGTTGTTTTGTTTTATTTTCTAAGAGGTGTAATTTGCTCCAGGCATTGTGGCATACACCCGCAGCCCCAGCACTTGAAAAAAGTTCCAAGTCATTCTTGGCTGTAGAGCAAGTTCAAGGCAAGCCTGAGCTACCTGAGAGTCTGCCTAAAACCATCGAAGTTCAGTGGGCCTGGTGTGTGTGGGGTTATAAGTGAGAGATCGAATAGATTCAAAACATAGACCTTAATATGCCAACCAACCAACTTGACACAATTGCTTTTTTTCTCTTGTTTTTCTAACTTGATACAACTGTGGTCAGAGAACATTCTTCGAAATGTCATTTTGTTTTGAAACTTGTATTATAAGCTGGTGTGTGGTCTGTTTTGTGCACAAATATGCTCCTCTTGTTGGGTTAGTTATTGTCAAGAACTCAGATGCCTAACTGAAATAAAATAAAATTTTTATATTATTTTAATAACTGATGAGAGGTGTAAAGAAGAAGAAAGAATTAAAATCTACAGTTTTGGTAAAGAAAAGTTTAAGAAAGTAATTTCCTCAAAACAAATTTTCAAAAATGGCATGCTAGTGCATACGTGTTATCATAGCCATTGGGAAACTGAGGTAGGAAGATTACCTTGAGCTTGAGGCCAGCCTGGGCTACATGAGTTACAGGACAATGTCTTAGGGTTTCTATTAGAGCTGTGACAGAACACCGTGACCAAAAAGCAAGTTGGGGAGGAAAGGGTTATTCGGCTTACACTAACATTGCTGTTATCACCAAAGGGAGTCAGGGCAGGAACTCAAGCAGGGCAGGGTGGAGGCACAAGCTGATACAGAAATCATGGAGGGGTGCTGTTTACTGGCTTGTGCCCCATGGCTTGCTCAATCTGCTTTCTTAACAGAACTCAGGACCACCAGCCCACGGACGGCACAATGACCCACAATGTGCTGGGTCCTCTGCCTTACAGCTGGGTCTTATGGAGGCATTTTCTCAGTTGAGGATCCCTCCTTTCAGATAACTCTTAACTTGTGTCAAGTTGACATAGGCTAGCCAGCACAGACAGCCTGGGCTACATTGTGAGATCCTCTTTCAAATAAAGAGAGTTCATGCTACTCTGCTTTAGTGTATATTTCACACTTTCATAATAAAGTTTACATTTTTAATTTTACATAGAGAACTTAAAAGTAAAATCTTAATTCCTGATATAATTGCTGTTCTTATTTGCCAGAATGGTAGCTGAGTGGAGATTGTCTCGAGGCGTTGAAGAACAGACACAAGCTTTCTTTGAGGGCTTTAACGAAATTCTTCCCCAGCAATATTTACAATACTTTGATGCAAAGGAATTGGAGGTAATGAGCTTGTCTCTGCTCCGGGTTTACTGCAGCGGCGTCTATTTTAAATCGCTGTTTTCATCTTTCCAGTGTGGTTTGTAGTTTTTATGCCAGCAGATGTTTGAAACATCCTTAATCTATATTGAGATCAAAAAAAGAGCATTACCTTAAAAAAAGTATAAGTCTTGCTATTAATTTTTCCTGCAACTTAGTAACCTCTTTCCTCAATATGTGACACCACACATGAGACCTGACCCCTCTGAGTCACGGCAGAACTCTTGATATAGAGTTTACTGATGCTTGCTCATTGTATTTTCAATTGCAGTTTCTTATTACTCTCAATTATGTGAAACATTTTTGGTTACCTAAAGTAACGATTTGTTTTATAATTTATTCCTATAGGTCCTTTTGTGTGGAATGCAAGAGATTGATCTGAATGACTGGCAGAGACATGCCATCTACCGCCACTATACTAGGACAAGCAAACAGATCATGTGGTTTTGGCAGGTTTGTTTCTAAATTTATTTCTATAGACACAGCACACATTTTAGTTTTTTTAGAATTTACCAAAGTAAGTGACAGAACAAAATGCACAGGCCTCTTGTTCTATGCTGTGCATTACAGTAATATGTTATAAGAAATGAGTATGATTTTTAACAGAATACTTTAAAGACTGTTACTGAGTAACACGGACCTTGTACCCTTGTCTGAGTGTAATGTAAGATAATTCCTGAAGATAAGATTCATTCATTTAGGGGCTAGAGAGGTGGTTCAGCAGTGAAGAGCACTTGCTGTTCTTGCAGAGAACCCAGGTTTGGTTCCCAGAACCCCCACTGGGGCTCATAACCACCTGTAGGCTTGCAGGTGCTGTACACATACACATGCAGGCAAAATACTTGTGCACATAAAATAAGTAAATCTAAAAAAACATGTAAAAAATTCATTCATTTACATTTAATGTCAATACTTTTGGAATCTTTATAGAACTATAAAGTATGGTTTTAATCGTTGCTACTAAATTAAGAATTATATAATGTTGAGGTGGCAGATTTAACAATCTGGTTTAGGGTTATAGTAAGATCTCTCAAAAAATGTCTGCTGTCTGGGCTGTTAAGTGGGTCAAGTGCTTACTCTGCAAGCGTGATTGCCTGAGTTCGAGTATCCAGTACCCACATTGGAAAAGGTTGGGCCCAAAGACATGCTCTTGACCTCAGCGCTGGGAAGCAGAGATAAGAGGACCCTGGGGGCTCCAGTGGCCAGTCTAGCTAGTAAATGAGCTCCAGGTTCAGTGAGAGGCCATGCCTCCAAAACAAAACCAAACAGAAAACAAAAGCAACAACAACGAAAAACTTGCTGGAGACTGTTAAAGGAAGTCTCCAACATTAACCTGTGACCTAAATACATGCTTGGACATGCATTCATACCTGCTCACACAGGTGTGCAACATGTACATACCATCACCACCACCAACAAACTAAAGGAATAAAATTGAGGGCCAGAAAGATAGCTTAGACCGTAAGGTGCCTTCTGCCAATTCTGCTGACCTGGGTTTGAACCCTGGGTTTACATGGTTGAAGGAGAGAACCAACTTCTTCTGAAAGTTGTCCTCTGACCTTTACATGCACTGGGGCTTTCCTGTGCCCACAAACACACATACTCAATAAATAAAAACGTATTAAATTTTTAAAAAGGGGTCTAGAGAGATTTCAACAGTTTAGAGCACTGGCTGCTCTTACAAAGGACCCAGGTTCAATTCCCAGAACCCACATTGGTGTCCACAACTACCTGTACTTCCAGTTTCAGGGGCTCTGGTGTCCTCTTCTGTTTTCCTTGGGCACTTGCACATATGTGGTGCACATATATAAACTCAGACACAGACACAGATAAAATATGTTGCTTAAAATTGTTTTGTCTTCTTTCTCTTTCTTCCTTTGTTCTTCCTTCCTTCCCTTCCCTTCCTTCTTTTTTCTTTCTCTTTCTTTCCTTCTTTTTCTTTCTTTCTCTCTCTCTGTTTTTCTTTCTCTCTCTTTCCTCTCTCTCTCTCTCTCTCTCTCTCTCTCTCTCTCTCTCTCTCTCGGGCCGGCAAGATGGCTCAGTGGGCCAAGGTACTGCCAGCGAGGATAATGACTGAATTTGATCTCCGGGACCCACTTGGTGGAATGACTGAACAGACTGATGGAAGTTGTCCTCAGACTGCCATGCACTCACCATCACACCCTCCACACACAGTCACACAAAAACAAGTAATTAAAATAAATAAAAAATAGGGCTAGAGAGATGGCTCATTGGTTAAGAGCGCTTGCTGCTCTTCTAGAGGATACAAGTTTGGTTCATAACACCCACATCAGTGATTCCAAACTAACTGCAGCTCCAGGTGTCCAGTGCCTCCACTAGCACCTGCGCTCACCTGTGCATGCCTGCATGTGGAGACCCTCACCTACACAGAATTAAAAACAATAAAAACAATCTATAAACAGGTAAAAATAAATCACTGATGCTCTAAATCTTTAATTCTTAAGGAAATACAAATTAAAACCCCAGATAGATATGACTTTGCACATTAGTTGAGGAAATAGGAGAGGAATAACCTTTGATGAACATGGGAAAACCCGAACCCTTCATTCATGTCTGGTAAGAGTGTAATGCATTGCAATGGAAAGTAGTGTGGCAGGTCACCAAAAGGTTACACACAGCCAGACGACGCGGCCATATCCTTGTGATATCACTTGGGAGTCAGGAGGACCAGGAGTTGAAGGCCTGCCTCAGCTACATGATTGCTTGTCTTAAAAACAAAACAAAGCGCTGGAGAAATGGCTCAGCAGTTAAGAGCACTGACACTCTTTCCAGAGGACCTGGGTTCAATTCCTAGCACCCACTTGGTGGCTCATAACCCTCTAACTCCAGTTCCAGGGAACCTCACACTCTTCTGACCCGTGCAGGCGCAGGCACAGGCACAGGCACACATGCGAGCACAAACTTGCGTTCAGGCAAAGCACCTACATGCAGGAAGTGATGGTGCTGTGTGCGGAGGAGCCGCTGGCCAAGACCCTTCCGAGATACAATCCTGAAATCTGTACGGGAGGGCTGCTGGGGCCATGACAGGATGGGTAGTCTACTCTAGTGATAGCAGGGTTTTCTTTCTTGTTTAATGAGCTGTATAACATACGACTTACATTTCTCTTTAAATGTGATATTAACAGTTTGTTAAAGAAATTGATAATGAGAAGAGGATGAGACTTCTGCAGTTTGTTACTGGAACCTGCCGATTGCCAGTCGGAGGGTTTGCTGACCTCATGGGTATGTATGGATGGATAAAGGGTTGTTTACGTAAGCGTGCTGCCTCACTGCTGTCAGGTCACTGGTGTGCCACGAGAACAGCAGACAAATGCAGTGTCTTTAACCAGCCCCAGCAGACCTGAATTTTATGGACTTCGATGACTTTTTGGTTCTCACCTCAATAGATTTTTTTTCCCGTTTTTTAAGATAGGGTCTCATGCACCCTAGACTGGCTTCACACTTACCATGTATCCAAGGGTAGCCTGAGTTCCTGGTCCTCCTGCCTCCACATATATTTGATAAAGAGCTGTGTTAGTTAGAGCATACATTTGAATAGACAAATCGTTGTTCGTATTTTTAAAAACATTTTTTAGTTTAAGAAAAAAATCCTCTCTAAGAACTGGAAAATCATACAGCATATAGAAAAGATGAGAACTAACTGGATATGTTAGCAAATGCCTGGAATCCCAGGGCTCGGGAGGTGTACGTAGGGGGCTTAGGGGTGAGTCGTCCTTAGCGACCTTAGCTACATAGCGTAATTGAGGCCAGCCTGTACCACATGAGATCCAGCCTCAAGAAAACAAGAGGTGTGAGCTGAAGCAGTAGGGTAATACCCTTGCCAAGTAAACTGTTAAAGAGCAATTTGGAGAAAAATGAGATGGATCTTCCTTTAAAGTGTAGTGCAGGGTGGTGGTTCAGCACTTGCCTAGCGTCCATAAGGTCCTGGATTTTATCCCTAAAAGAAGTAAATAAGTTGTAGTCTCAAAATACATCTTTTTAGGAACTGGAGAGATGATTCAGTGGTTAAGAGCACCGTTGCTCTTCCAGAGGATCTGGGTTTAATTCCCAGCTCCCACATGGGAGCTCATAACCATCTGTAACTATAGTGCCAGAGGATCCAGTGCCTTCCTCAGGCCTTCTCAGGCACCAGTGACACACATGGGGCACAGGCAGGTCGACAAAATACCCATACACGTAAATGTAAAGAATCTAAAAAAAATTAAACGTATACACAAATATGTGTGTATATAATACGTATATATGTATGTACGTATGTGTATATGTGTGTGTGTGTGTATACACATATGTATGTATGTATGTACGTATGTGTATATATGTGTGTGTGTGTATACACGTATGTATGTATGTATGTACGTATGTGTATATGTGTGTGTGTATATACACGTATGTATGTATGTATGTATGCATGCATGTATGTATGTACGTATCTCCTGAGGACTAATCAGATGTCTCAGCAGATAAAGGCACTCGTGCAAGCCTGACAATTTGAGTTCAATCTCAGGCACCCACAGAAATGTAGAAGGAGAGAACTGACTCTACAGAGCTCTGACCTCCATGTATGCACCACAGCTTGCGTGCTAGTGCATACACATAAGCACATACACCATACCTACATTATTATTGTTGTTGTATATTTCTTGTGTAAAATTCCACCACAGATCAAGGGTCTAATATTTTTTTAAGTACTTAAACAGTAAGAGACTTTTGCCATTTGAAAGGTGACTAAAAGTAGGAATATAAATGCAGGAGTTTACATGGAAGTTACATACTTAAGGGGCAGTGTCAAGGTAAGAGTTAAAATAACCCAGAAAACAACCAGATAACCCCAAAATAATTTACATGTTATTTTGCAATTAGATTCTTTCCTGTCTCCCCTGCCCCACTTTTTAAAAACAGGTAACTGGGGCTGGCCTCAAATGTAGGAGAGACTGGCTTTGAACTGATCTGCCTACAGTACTTCCCAAGAACTGGGGTTACAGGCCTGAGCCACTTGGCTTCAGGCTTACAGTTTGCTGTATTATTGTCATGGTGATGGTTATATGGTACATGCGATTTTACTGTATTTCAGAATCTGCTCTCTTACATGTTGGTTTGCACTGCTGTCTGCTTAGCTCTGTAGTTATAAATACTGTAATGAATAGAAGGAAGCATGCAAAGTGAATGAATGTCTCTTTATCTTGTTCATGATAACCATTCCTGTTTGTAACTATTTGTGAACATGATTGTTACAGATATAGAAGAACTACTAGTCTCTGTTGTCCTGAATTTAGTCAGCAGGACACAGGAACTTTTTGTGCATGGCTGTCTGTGCATACTTAAAACATTCAGTGTCCTGACTGTTCTATTTCAAAAGGCCAGCAGCGTGCCCGGTCATTTTGGCCACGAGTGACTGCTTCCTTGGGAGCAGTAGTGTTCTTTAATAAAGTAGTGCTTGGTGCTAATCAGCACCCCAGCTGTGTCTAAGAGGAAGGAAGGAAGCAAGCCTGTGGAGGGAGAGCCTGTGTCTAACGGTCAGCTTGACAGGATAGACCTCGCTGTTGAATTCACTGGGATGATTAAATTTGTAAACTTTTGACAACTGGGTATTTATGTGTTCTTATGTGGGCTATTATTAATCATGGCATTGTGCTGTTCTAGCTAAGGCATGATAAATATAGCTGTAGGTTGTCCTCTTGGTATACATTAACAAAATGATTCTCAAATTTCATCACTTGTTGGAAGCACCTGGAAGCTTGTTAAAACGCGTCTCACGACTCCTACTCCTGGAGCCACTGATGTGGGTTTGGGCCAGGGCCTGTGCGTCTGTGATCCTGAACGAGTGCTGCTGCTGAACTGGAAGCATAATTTAAGACCTTTTGAATCAACAAACTTGACACTTCTGTTATGCTTTAGGGAGTAATGGACCACAGAAGTTCTGCATTGAGAAGGTTGGGAAAGAAAATTGGCTACCCAGGAGCCATACCTGGTAAGCAGAATCAGAAATATAGAAAAATAATCTTTTATCTGTTTAGCTTCTGGCTACTCAAACCGGTTAGGAATTAGAAATGAAATAATTTCCCCATGTCTTAACAGCTTTACTGAGCAAGAATTTATGTATCACAAATTAAGTTACCTTCCCCTTTTAAAAATATTTATAGGTATTGTGAGCCACCTGATGCAGTTGCTGGGAATTGAACCCAAGCCTTTCAGAAGAGCAATAAGAGCTCTTAACCACCCAGCCATCTCATCAGTGCCCCACCCCCCTTTTACTGAGACATCATCTCATAGCCCAAGCTGCCCATGAATGCCTGATCTTTCTGTCTCTGCTTCCCAAGTGCTGGGATTACAAATGTACCAGACAAATTAACCCATTTGATTCCATGATATGAGTAGGTTTATAGGGTAATACAGCCAGCCCCACAGTTCTTTTAGAGCATGGGCGTGGCCTTCAACTCCAGAGGACCCTGTGCCCACTTGCCCTGTATACTCTCTCCTTCCTCTGGGGTCTTTTCAAAAAAAAACTATTTTATTTTATGCACATTGGTGTGAGGGTGTTAGATCCCCTGGAACTGGAGTTACAGACAGTTGTGAGCTGCCATGTGAGTGCTGGGAATTGAACCTAGGTCTCTGGAAGAGCAGCCAGTGCTCTTAACCGCTGAGCCATCTCTCCAGCCCAGCTACTGAAGTCCTAACACGGGACTTAGGATACTTGTGGCCTTTTCTCTGAAGCAGGAAATGAAGTTTGAAATTAGAATCCTTACTTAGTAATATGGTGAACAGAATTATTCTTCTTTTTGATTCTCTTTTTCTGGTACTGGGAATTGAACCCAGGGCCTTACACATACCAGGCAAGCCCTCTAACAGAGCTATACCCTAGAGTTTGTTTTCTAGTTTGAAATTGAGTTTAACCTCATTTCTAAAACTGTACCACACTAAAAAGCAACCAGTCTTAATCTCAAATACAGTTGATGTTGGAATTCAATCTACTGTCAACCACATTTGACTTTAAGCATGTGGAGGTGTGTGTGTAGATCGATGTGTTGATTGGCTGTGTGGCATCCTGCCATCCGCCAGCTGACATGTGCTTCCTTTACTCTCCAGCTCATGGTACCCAGCATTCTTCTTGTCTCTAGGACTTTGACTAATTCAAGTACTTTCCGAGTATGACATCTGGTCCTTCTCTGGCTGGCTTATTTTACTTTAATGCTTTACAGTATATGTCACTTCTCTTTTGTTTTAATTTAATCAACTATTTTTTATTGTATGTGGCATTAGGGAACAAACTTAGTGCCTTACATTTTGTTAGGCTAATATTTTGTTGAGCCACATCCCCAGCCTCCCTATTGTTACTTTTAATTGATATAATATAATTGTACATATTTACGTGACTTTGTTTTTTGAGACAAGATCTCATGAAGCCTAGGCTAGCTTTGAATTCCTGGTCCCCATGCCTCTAACGCCCAACTCCTGGAATTATAGGCATGGGGTACCATGCCCAACTTAAAAAAATAATAATTTATGGATCTGGAAACACAGCTCAGTGGTCACGAGCGCTTGCTGCACTTGCAGAGGCCCTGCGTTCAGTTCCCGGCACTCACAGGACGGCTCACTACCATCTACGACTCCAGATCAGGAGACCTGGTTCCCTCCTCTGGCCTCCTCGAGCACTAGGCACATGCGCAGTTCATGGACACAGCTAGGAAAAACACACATAAAAATAAAATGTTTTAAAATAATAATTTATATTTGATACTAATATAAGTTTCTTGGGTTTCTTAAAAGGTAGAATTGTTTGTCTCACACCTCTAAGGACTCACAGTTCATTCTGTGGGAACACTGGCAGCAGTGTCGGCAGCAGGGGCTGGCCCAGCACACCACACCCACTGAGAAAGCAGGGCTTCTTTCTAATTTAAGATTCTGGGTTTGCTGGCTGGATTTGGTCCACTATGCTCAGATTTGCAGATACAATTGTGTTGTTTTTTAAAATGGGCTAGAGAGGTTGCTCAGTGGTTAAAGTACTTCCTGCTGGTGGCTCACCACTGCCTAAAACTCTAGCTTCAGGGAATCTGACAGCCTATTGTAGTCTTCAAGGGCACCCCCACACACGTGGCATATACTCACACAGGCAGATACATAGTTATTTTTTATTACAATTTTATTTGTTTTGTACATGTGAAGGTTAGAGGACAATTGAGGAAGTTCTTTCCTTTCCACCATGGGTTCCAGAGATATAACTCTGGTCATCAAGCTTGGCAGTAAGTACTCTGACCTGCTGAGCCAACTAAGAATATAACCCATTTCAAACTTATGTTGTACACATATGTTTTAATTGACCAGCTCTTCGTAATCATCCTGACAAGAGGTAACAAAACTCATAAGCTTATCTTCCTTCGTGAGTTTTTTTTTCTTCTCTGGTAGAACATTCACCTAGCCCTTTTCCTAAAAGTATCTTTGAGAGTAGACTCATTATGTTACTTTATGAAGATGGCATTGCACAAATCTGGAGATACTGCTAACACAGGGAATGATGACACAAGCCTGTGATTCCAGTATTTGGAAGTGAAGGCAAGAGGGCTAGGAGTTCAAGAACACCCGTGACTTTGTAGTGATTTTGACGCCAGCCTAGGCTATGAGACTCTACCTCAACCCTCAACGAACAAACAAAAAAAGACGCTGCTTACAGTGGAGAAATTCACAGCTAAGAATAGAACAGAGAAATCCAGAGGGAGCAAAGTATTAAGTGAGAGTCATTTTAAAAATTTTTTTTTGTTTGTTTATATTGTTTTTGTTTGAGACAGGGTCTTACCATATAGACCAGGCTGGCCTTAAACTCACAGAAAGCCATCTGCCTCTTCCTCCTGAGTGCTGGGATTAAAGGCGTGGCCACTGTGCCTCTCATTTCTTACTGTAACATGATACACCTAAAATCTTTATAGCCTTCAAAGCCTAAAGTATTCCTCGTATGGCCACCTGCAGTGAGTGTGCTGATCCCCCGATCCAGAGTGGGTAGTGAGGGCCATTTGCTGAGGGTCTGCTGAGAACTGGCATTGTGCTGTGTGCTTGTTTCCAACTGTCCTGCAAGGGGTGGGTGTTGCTACCTCAGTTTACCAGGGAAGACACTTGAGTGAGTCTTAGAAAGGGAAAAAACATTTCCTTAAAGGCTGTGATTCAAACCCACATTTTCAGAACTTTGAGTGTTGCTGTAGGCGCTGCACACGCATGTCCTTGTATCTTCCTTTTCTCAAGCCAACTATTCTTACTTTCAGTTTTAACCGCCTGGACCTCCCTCCCTACAAGAGCTATGAGCAACTGAAGGAGAAGCTGTTATTTGCCATTGAAGAGACAGAAGGATTTGGACAAGAGTAACTGTTGACCTTAGGCTACCAGAGGACAGGGACTCACCTGCAGTGTCTGCCCCTTCCTTCTCTGCCTGTTGCAAATCTTATTGTAAACTTGGACTGTGACTAGAGAGTTGCCTGAGTGTAAGTGAATTAATGCTATCGCTGGGACTTACCTTCCAGTGATTCTGGATTTCTACTCAATGTTTCCAGAAGCAGATCTACAAACAGAAACTTACTTAACATGAGATTTAACACAGCAATGAAATCTCCCTTGTCTTATTCCACTAGAATGTTCCCTTAACAACAGTTTTCTATGTGTGTTGAAAGTCTCACTTGGGAATAGGTTTCTTGGTGGTCATTGTAAGAGATTCTGTAGATCGGCAGGGACATCTCTTGAGAACTGCAATACACAAAGTCTTCCTGATAAAGCCTCTCGCTAAGAGGTATTTGATAAAAGTACAAGCTTAGCCCAGCTTCTGGGCACACGAGCAACTGCTGGCTTGTGCTCTCCCTCTCATTTCAGCCTGGCCTGACTGTTGTTTTTCATTCCTGGAGCATGAATCAGTGCATCATTCTGATGTTATTCCTGGAAGTGACGCAGGACTCTTGCATCTTTTTACAAAGTAGTTTTGTCTATTTGAATTCAGGGAAAACTTGGTCCCCGCCGACATATGACTTCATACCTCTCTTCATTCAGAAGTTTATTTTATTGCCTTGCAAATAACTAAACTTTACAAACAGTATCAACACTGTGGTTCCTTCATGTTTTTAGAAGTTAACCTAGAATTAAAATTAATTCAGTTGAATTTATCTAAGGTCAGTCTTGATTTTTAAATCCTACACATAAATTGAAGCTCTATGGTGTTATCATAGTCCAGTACCCCAGTTACATTTCATTATTGATATGATACCCAAGTTGCAGCCATCTTCTAATCCAAATAGAGGTCAGTGGTGCAGTCTTCGAAATCAGGACAATATCAGCAAAAAGACAATGTCCAGCAGCCACAGCCGTGCTGTCTTCACAGTCGTCACTTCAGAAACACGGGAGCAGCCATTTCACCTTCTTACGTGGTCCTGATCGGCAGTGGCTTAGATTTTCCTTTTCTCTCCATGACGCGTTTATTTCAGGCTGCTCCTTTGGTAACATCTCTGCAGTTCACAACTTGGCTTAGCTGAGACTGTCAGAGTGGCCGCATCCTAGACGGGACTTCATGGGCAGCGAGATGACGCCTCAGCCAGCTGAGTCCCTGTTGCAGCCAAATCCCCAGAACAGCCTTATACCTAACTGGGACTTTGACAAGTGTTGGTAGCGTAGCATGAACTTGCAGCATGAAGCCAAGAATACAGAGTGACCGCTGTCCCATAGGGAAGAAAATGTTTCTGTGTCCCGAGCTGCTCTCCTGTTCACCCTGGAACATTGTAAACCGCAGCTGTACCGACACTGCCATCATAAGCAGATGCACGTGGCTGAGGACGCGGTGCCTCATCAAGAAACTATCAGTGAAGGGAGAGCTCAGCCTCTCTCCAGCCCTCTTTTTTACCCCATCTACCACAGGAAATACATGTCATCTCTAGAAGCCCTAGTTATTTCCAAAGTAGGAACTCTCTGCCTTTTTGTTGGTAGGGTTAAATATATATATATATGCTATTGCTTTGTCTTACAGAGCGAATGTCTGCCAACTGCCCGTTCACTACGTAGGCCTGAACTTTGGTAATTTATGGCTATAAATACTAAGCCTTCTACAAAGACTTCCTATTGAATCAGATTCTTGTACTAAAATGTAGTTATTTACCATATTTACTAGAGATTTATGAGATTAAATTAAGAGATAATGTAAGAAAATAGGCTTTGTTGATTCTGCATAACGCTTCATGATTCATTTAGGGACCTAGAAATATTATGTGAAAATGTATAAATATCACTGAAAAGGCTTTCTGCCCTATATTTTTAAAATACAGAAGTTATATTTGGAGTAGTCCTGGCTCTAGTTCTATAGAGCTTGGCTATTTAATATTTTTATGGAAGAAATGTTTAGTTCTGGAAAAGGTAAATGCTTGTATATATTTTTGCAGCCCTGGGGTCTCCCACTCCATTTCTTCCTTTAATTTAATTGATCACATGTACATGTCTTCCCTGCTGTCTTAGGAAGATGGGGGCTGGATATCCCAAGAATCAGAGATTATATAAAATGATGCAGCTAAACAGCAGACATAAATATTTACCAAATGCTCTCAAATTTTGGTCCACAAATGAGTATTTGGAAATAGATTTATTATAAGTGTTTAATTAGCGCTTTTCCTTAAATCTGAACTAAGTTGCTTTTTAAGACTTTTTTCTTTGTAAGCATTGTAAATGCTAATCAGTCTGTTAAGTTTTTTTTCTTACTGCATGTTATATTGAAATAAAAACAAAGTAAAATGAGCATTTGCCTTTTCTTCTGATCTTTCGGTGGGTTCCACAGCAAGGGTCAGGATGGAAGAGCTCAGATACTTGATCAAATGGAGTGATCTAAACTGCCCTAACAGTTCCTAGCAGTGAGCTCCTGCTGTCTTCTACAGTCTTTGTGTGCAGTAGAATTCAATTTTCTAGACTTAAAATAATTCTATTTAAAATTCAGGTACTGATTCTTCACCAGGGGTTGGTTCATCTGACCAGAAAGCTCTCACTTGACTGTCTCAGTCAAGCCCTCTCTGCCACTTACCTGGTTAAGTCACCTGAAATGTTGTCAGGGGTGACTCATGGAGTTTTGCCTGTTTTGGGGTACCATTCTACCCTTCTAAGTTTCTTTAAGGTTACCCACTTCTGTGCTGCAGTATTGTTGGTATTTCCAGCCACCACCACCCTTCTGTTTTTCTTGTAGACTTTTAGATGTCTGTCTGTGCTTTCATTAAGTCAGCCTGGGAACGGCACACTGGTCTGTGTCTGTGCTGGCCTAGCTTTGCGTTTTCTTAGACTGGTTTAAAATGCTCAGATAACTGCACACGTCACAGGGAGTGGTTTATAAAGCCCTTCAGGAGGTTGCCTCACTTGCATTTCCTTGAGATGTAAGACTGTTTATAATTAAAGTTTTTTGACTCCATTTTGCATACTTTTTTGTCGGTTTTATTAGGAAAATGGTGTGCATCACCTGTAGAAAAACGTTTTATGTGATTTCTTTTATAGTGGCAAGTTGTCAGCCTGTCTGAACTGAGGTGTGTAGGAAAATGCAGATCTGCTACTCCTGTGCAGCTGCATGAGGAGGTCTGTGGGGGCCACTGACACACATGAAGGCCTCCATCTGAATTGCCTTTCTCATGCAACAGAAAGCGGTCTGAGGCACTGGGGAGACGCGCAGTCAGTGCTTGCTGCACAAGCACAGTGACACAAGTCTGGATCTCCAGCGCCCATGTAAAAGCCAGGTACGGTGGGATGCCAGCACAGCAAAGCAGAGACAGGTTCCTGAAGCTTTCTGGCCGGACTAGACAGTGAGACCTTGTCTCAAAAGAGAGAAAATATACACACTGGTGAGTTATGGTGGACAGTGTCACTCTCAAGACCTCCCTCCTGATAAGGCTCTGGTTCAAACCATTGGGTCACAGAAAAACTGAACGACATAATAGTGGGATGAGAGCTGAAACCGGGAGAGGTGGAGAGGGCGGGAGGAGAGGAGGGTGGGAGAGCTGGAGAAGTGTGACCAGAATTTTATTGTATACGTGTGTGAAACTGTCAATAAATTATTGTTTTAAGGTGGAGCTAGGATTGGTGGTACCCGCCTTTAATCCCAGCACTGGAGGGGCAGAGACAAGCAGTCTCTGTGAAGTCCAGGACAGCTGGAGTTGCATAGTGAGACCGTGTGTCACAAACACACAACACATACACACACCCACACCCACACCAAACAGCTGGGGAGATAAACCGAGTGCTTAAGAATGCTTACTGCTCTGAGGATCAAAGTTCAGATCCCAGTACAGCTCACAGTTGGCCTGCAGCTCCAGTTTCAAGAGACCTGAGGCTTCCTTCTGACCTCCATGAGACCAGACATGCACATGGTGCACATACACATATTCACATGCAGGTGAAACATTCATAAATTAATCTGATTTTTTTTTTAAAGAACTGACCATTCTCCACAAGTCTGCCTCCTCGCCCACCTAAGCGCCTTATCAGAAACCCAAGCTTGAAGGTTGGTGGGATGGCTCAGGGCAGAGGCACTTGCTGCCAAGCAAGCCTGCTGAACTGAGATCAAACCCAGGGACCTACTTGGTGTGAGGAAAGAATAAATAATTGCCCTTGGGCTGCTACAAACTTGTCCTGTGGCATGTAGAAGCCCACATACAAACATACAAATAGAATGTTTTTTTAAAAAACATGGATACACTTAGTAAAATGGGTGGCTCGTTAGGTAAAGGTGCCACACAGACCTGAGTTCAATCCCTGGAGCCCATGTGAAAGGTGGAAAGGAAGAACAAAACTCCACACACACCCACGGCGTGAATGCCCACATGCATAGGAAGGAAGACAAAGGATGGTTGTTTCCTTTAAAACTGAACCAGCAGAGGGAAACTTCACGAAGTGAGTTTTTTAATATGTTGGTATGACAGCAACTGGTGGGCAGAAACTGCAGGCCCCTCGTGGGCCCTGGTTATTAAGGAGAGGGTCTTTGTCCCTCGTGAGTGGGTTCCTGTTCAGCAAAGAGTGGGCTTCCTCTGAACGTCAGGAAAGTACCTAGAAAATTTGTAATCATATCTGCAGGTCACTGAACAGCCATGCTGTTATTTTTTCTCATTTCTAACTCAGCCCTGTTGTGTTTGACTTCCCTCGTCTAGAAAGCACCACCATGTGATATGTACCACATCATCCCAGACTACAATAGTTACCACTGCATGCCAGACACTGGTGACTATACTGCACTGTCTCTATGGTTACTCTTAGAGAGGAATGGTTATCTAAAGAAAATAGCCAAAATATTTTAATAACATCTGCAGAATTAAATGGAGAGTTTAAATTGGAATCCAGGATTTTTTTTTTTAACTCTAAAATCCTTTTATATACTATATTGCTCTTACAAGCTGAAGCCCTTTGTTGTAGCTAGGCTGTTGCGATGGCTCGGCAAGGAAGAGACTTGAGGCATTTTCATAGGTGGAAGCTCTGCCAGACTCAGCAGAGGGAACCACCATCATGGCCAGTGCCATACTCAAAGTGGAACCCCAAGCGTCTGAGCTCATGTGTTTTTCTTGATTCTGAACTCCTCAGGTGCAGATCATGAGCAATCAAACATCCCCCACAGAACCCAACGCCTGCAGACAATACAAAATGCTGGGGCCTATGCATCTCTTTTTCCAACAGTGCCCAAAACAATTTCAAACATAACTAAAAATAAACTCCCCAACAGCCCTTCCCATGGGCAACTCAGCCATCCTGTCTAATCAGACTTCAAGACCCATCAAGTAAATCTCCATAACTGAGTCCTTGCCAGAGCTGCCTCATCCTCCATTCCTATCTGGTTCTTGTGGAGGGTGGAGGTGATGATCCTGCCTAATTCCTGGGGTCCAATCACGATAGCACTTCTCCTGTTTGAAATGAAGACCATGAGGTGAGGGGCACTCCTGTTTCCAGCTTTCAGTATCCATTTTTTTAAAGTGTTTTCTTTATGTAGCCCTGGTCTGGAATTTGCTCTGTAGACTAGGCTGGCCTCCAGCTCAGACATCTACCTGTCTCCACCTCCCTAAAGACGTGTCATGACACCCAGCCTCCACTTTGTTTAAAAAAAAAAAAAAAATTGAGTGTTTTGCCTTCTTGTTTGTACATCACGTGTGCCTGGTGCTCTCGGGTCAGAAGAGGTAATCAGATACCTTGGAGATGGAGGTATAGATGACTGAGCTGTCAAGTGGGTGCTGGAAATGAACCCAGGTCCTCTGCAAGAGAACCAAGTGCTCTTAATCCTTGAGCTCTCCTCCCATTTTTTGAGACAAGGTCTCTTATGTAACCCTGGCTGTCCTGGAACTCACTATGAAGACCACCAGACTCACAGAAATCACGATTGGGCCTTAAAAAATTTTAGAAGAAATTTTAGAATTTTTAACTGCACTTTTTCACGAGCCTTCACCAATATTAACATCCGTTATCAAAACTAACAAAAATTAATTAGTAAGTCAGCACTTACATTCTCTGATCCAAGGCCACATTTTCCACCAATATTTTCTTCTAATTTGTGACAGTTCTTCATTGTCTTTCATGATCTTGAGATTTTGTCTTGGGGGTTATGTCTTTGTTTTGGAGACTCGAGTTCAACTGTGAAGCCCAAGTTATCCTGCTTCAGCCGCCCAGTGCTAGGATTACAGCTGTGTGCCACTTTACCTGAGTGACCTAGGATACCCCTCTCCTCGCCTGCGCCTTTTGGAGGCAGTGCTGTTTCGATGAATTTTAGAGAATATCCCTCAATACGGTTTAGTTTTCTTAAAATTAAAATTGGCTTTGTTGCCGATACCAGGGACGTCATGCTCCTTCAGCCTATCACACTAGGTGAACAGGACCGCAATACAGATTCCATTATCCTCGGTCTGAGCGCCTGATGCATGCTTCGCGGTGCATTCTTGCTGAAATCACTAGCGCCCCCCGCCCCCGAAACCCCGTGCACTAAACTCTTCCCCGCGGAAGAAAAAGTACTTGTCCTGAAACTCTGGTTGATTTCAGCAAGCCCCCGTGTGGGAAGAAACGCTGGTGAAGAAAGTGGCGGTGCCAGTAATACGGTGAGGCTGCTGGAAGCGACGTATGAGACGTTTGAGTGACCGAGGCTCACCACATGTCGGGGTTCTAACCTAGGTTTTCTGCTCGAAACCCGGATGTTTTTCATAGCCTGCTAGAGTGAACTTAATGAGCAGAGGACAAGAGGAAAATGGAAGGGCAGAGATGATAGTTTCTTCAGAGAAACACAGGTGCGATGGATCTACATTTTTCACCCCCAGGGCAGGCCTGACCAATTCATCCCAGAGCTCGCTCCTGAGATGCCCAACCTCAGGGCTGCCCACGTCATCGTTTGTGCTCCTTGACTCCGCCCCAATCTGGGCCGTGAGCGTTTCAACAACCGTCGGCCTCCCCAGGGACTCGGTTGAACATGGAAAACAGACCGGAGAGCCGGCGTTCCGCACAGCTGGAGTGGGAATTACCGCAGCTGCTTCAGCGTTCCCTAACCCGGTGGTTCCTTGCGGCGCTGACTCACATCAGCCCGCCCCCCGACTCCTGATAGGTTGCCCGAGCTGTCCGTCTCAACAGAGAGCTAAGCGCAGGCTCAGACGGGCGGGAACCCGGCTGAGCGTCGGCGACTCGGAGCTGCGGGACCGGTCCGAGATGGTGAGTGTCCACCCAGGGCTGCGGTGTTGGGCGCCGACCTCCCCGCGCGAGGCGCGCGTCCGTCCTCCGCCCGGGCCTAGTCGCTGGGCGTCGCCCCGCGGGACCGGGCGGACGCGAGCGCACCCGGGCGGAACCCGCGGTGCGGGCCTTACCCCCGGCCGAGGCGGAGTCCCGGCCTGCGAGGGGACGCCTGGGAGACTCGCCCTCCGGCTGCCTAGCATTTTGGGCCGCGTTGGGCGACCCCAGCCAGGCTGCAGCGCCTCTGGAATCCTGTAGACGGAGGGCACTGCGGGCGCTGTCCGTGCCTTGCCTTTCCTCCTCCGCGGTGAAGTAGGTACGGCCATCAGCTCCATCTTCATACTTGGAATCCAGAGCGAGTCGTCCCCAAGACTCGAACTCTACAAGCTTGTCTGCTGTCTAGGGGCTCGGTTTGGTGTGCGGGGTCCACCCTGGGGATCCCAGAGCCTTCAACCCACCCTTACAGGGTGGTGCTTTCAATCCTCAGAAAGTTATTTACGACTGGCTTGATGGTGCACGCCTGAAATCTCAGTACTGGGAAGGCTGGGCAAGATTTGCAGTTCTAGGCTAGCCTGGGCTATTAAACAAGTCAATGTTGCAAAACAAGAAACTTTTCTTAGTTTTCAAATCTTTATTGTATGCATTTGAGTAGTGTTTTGCGTGCATGTTTAATTCTCTGCACCATTAACATGTCTGGTGCTTTGCAGGCTAAAAGAGGGGGTCGGATCTCTTGGAACTGCTTTTACCCATGGCTGTAAGCCACCAGTGGGTGTTGGGAGTCAAACTCGGATTATTTGGAAGAGCATTCAGTGCTTTTAAGTGCTGAGCCATCTCTTCAGCCCCAGAAAACTCGAAATATATAAGAAACAGAGAAGGAAGCCAGAATGGTATCACCTAAAGGCAATACTTGGGCATGTTACTTATGTGTTTTTATTGTTTTTGCTCTAGCCACCATCCAGTATTCATTGGGGGGGTTCTGCGTTTTTCATTATACCACAAAGAATGTCGCCACATCGTTAAAAACAGTATAGCTTCACATATATGTATTGTTAATTTTCACAACAATTAACTGTAAAAATAAAAACAGGAGACTAGAGAGATGCCACAGCCATTGGGCGCATTTGTTGTTCTTACAGAAGATTTTGGTTTCAATTCCCAGCACCCACATATTGGCTTACAGAGGTCTGTTACTCCACTTCCAGGAGATCTTAAACCTTCTGGCTTCTGCAGGCTCCTACATGCACATGTCGCATATGAATATATTTTTTAAAAAATTTAATAGCATATTCACAGTTTTAAATAGAAAAAGGCAGGCAGTGGTGACACATCTCTTTAATCCCAGCACTTGGAGGCAGGCAGTTATCTGAATTTGAGACCAGCCTGGTCTACAGAGCAAGTTCCAGGACAGCCAGGGCTTTAATACTATCCTGTCTCAGAAAAAAAAAAAAAAGGAAGGGGTTAGGGTGGAGAGACACTTTATTCTTAATCAGTACTGTATTAATGCTCGCTCATAAAACTGATACATATTTAGATGAACATTCCAAATGAACTCCTGCAGCACTGTCATATATGTAGGCAGTGCGTGTGGTTCCCCTCTTATTCTCCCAAGCTAACTATTGTTGACAGTTGGATATCCTTCCTTCCAGATTTGTTTGGTACATATGGACTATTTTTTGATTTGTGCCTTATGTAGCCCAAGCTACTTCAACTCACCATTTAACCAAGGATGACTTTGAACTTCCAATTGTCCTGCATCTACCTCCTAAGTGCTGAGATTTTGAATATGTGCCACCATACCCAACGATACTGGTGTATTTACATATAAGTTTATTTCGTGAGATTGGAACAATTTATGCATGCTTGCTATAAGGTTTACTTTATGATACATATAAAGATGTTATTTTGGTCTGGAGCAATGGCTCAGTGATTAAGAGCACATACTACTCTTATCGAGGACCAGAATTAGATTCCAAAAGCCCACGTTAGATAGGTCAGAACTGCCTGTAACTCCAGCTCCAGGAAACCCACCTCTTCTGGCCTCCTGGGTCAATATACTTATGTGCACAAACATACAGACACACATATAGACATGATTATAAATTAATATTACAGATATAAATTCATTCATTCCTCTGTTCACTTAATGTCTACTACTGCCAGGTGTGGTGGCTCACACCTTTACTACCAGCACTTGGGAAGCAGAGGCAGGTGGGTCTCTGAATTCAATGCCAGCCCGATCTACAGAGTGAGTTCCAGGTCAGCCAGGGCTATATACTAAGACCTATGATTACAAGAGGCTGTGGATTTGAGCCCCAGGACCATACACAGATACTCATACCAAACACACAAATGTTTTTCTACATTTTAAGGCTATTTAGTGCCCTATGCCCATATATACATTTAGATAGTTACAGTTTCCTCTCCAGACAGTGCTGTAGTAACTACCGTTATCTTTGACACTCCTGCCAGTGTTTCTATAGGATAGTCCACATTGGTGGAAACTAACTGTTCATTAGAACAACCACATAAAGTCATCTTTTTATCTAGTTTTACCCTACCATGTAGCCGTTTTCCTCTTTTCCTATTCTTTTTTCACATGTGTATCTTTCAAGGTGTCCATATTTGATTTTTATTTAATATCCAAAAACATTTAACCGTGCTGTTACATCACCTTTATGACAAATTATTTTTACTTACTACGTAATAATTGGTAAAATTGTGTTTTGACGGAGTCTTAATATGGAGCCCTAGCTGTCTAGGAACTTGCTATAGAGGCCAGGCCAGCCTTGAACTCACACATATTACTGCCTCTGCCTCATGAGTGCTGGATCAATGTGTGTATCGCCACCCCAAGCCATCGGTATGCTGCAGTTTGGCCAAACGCTTCTCTGGTGCACAGCTGAGTTGTCTCCAGTTCTTAACTCACGGTCATAATGCTATGCTCTGTAGTTTTTGCTTGGTTTTTAAACATTAGATTATTTCCTTAAAACAATTCTCAAGCAAAGAATTTTTGAGGCAAATGGAGCAGTACTGAAGGTTCTGACACTGTAATGTGTAGCTTTCCAAGTCAAGAGCTTTGCCTTAACGAAAATAGTGCTGCACTGGTAAGACTTTTCACTCATTTACAAGGAACAATGACCTTTTAGATGTTTGTGATTCATCTTAGATATGTTTTCTACCTCTTATTGGACACTTGCCATTTTCCTTAACCATTTTATGTAATATTTTTGTTAGATTTTGCTATCCTAGGGATGGAACTCAAGGCCTCATGCTTGTACAGATGTTCTACACTGAACTACATCATCTACCTTTGTATGTCTTAACTATGTAGCTCAGGCTGGCTGGCTCTCACAAATCTTCCTAAATGCTGGGATACTGGGTATGGTGGTACCAGATCCCACAATCCTGGAACTTTATTGATGCACATACATCTGACTAGAGAATGCAGAACTTTGTCTCCTCCATTGCCTGGAGTACATTTCTTTTACATGATTTAGCTTCATCAGGAGGGTGACAGAGAGATGGCTCAGTGGTTAAAAGTGCTTGTTGCTCAATGAGGACTAAACTTTGGACACCAGCACCTCTATTGGGCAGTTCACAAATGCCTTCAACTCCAGACAGCTTCAAGGGGCCCCGCTGCCATCCTTGGGCCTCTACAGGCCCCTACCTGTACACACACATGCACACATACTCAAACACATAAATACTAAAGATAAGAACAGGCTACTTAATTAGGCCTTGTCAAACCAAAAAGGAAAAAAATCAAGAAGCTGAGGCAGGAGTGCCACAGGCTGGAGGCCTGCCAGGGCTATAAAACAAAAAAATCTTGCCTCAAAAACAAAAACCAATAACAATCTTGCCTGTCTTCGTCACTGTTCTCTTGCTGTGAAGAGACACCATGACCAAGGCAACTCTTATAAAAGAAAGCATTAATTGGGGGTTTCTTACAGTCTCAGAGGGTTAGTCCACTGTCACCATGGCAGGAAGCAGACAGGCATGACACTGGAGCAGTAGCTGAGAGCTTTACATCCTGGTCCACAGGCAGGGAGCAAGAGCAAGTAGAAACAGAGAACAGAGGGCCTTGTGTAGGCCTCTCAAGCCTACTTTCAGTGACACACTTTCTCTGTCAAGGCCACACTTCTTAATCCTTCCCAACAGTCCAACTGGGAACCAAGTATTCAAATGACTACGGCAATTTATAAAAGAACAATAGTCCACAATGGCAGTACAAAGGCATGGCAGCAGGAGCGGCTGTTATATTTCCATCTGCACATTGGAGGCAGAGAGACTGGGAATGGCCTGAACCTCTTGAAACCTCAAAGCCTGCCCTTAGTGACATACTTCCTCCCACAAGACTATACCTCCTAATACAAAACAGTTTCACCAGCAGGGGCCCGAATTCAAACATGAGCGTTGAGGGCCATTCAAGCCGCCACACAAACATACTGCATATTCTTAAGATGTTGAGGGTGTCAAGTCCCACAGCCCCCATAGTAGAGACCTCTGAGGGGAAAGAACTAAAATTTGTTAAAAGATTTAAAAAAAAAAAAATTTTACATGTTTGCCTGCGTGTATGTATGTTTATCACATTCGTTCCTGGAGCCCAAGGAGGCCAGAAGAATGTGGTGGATCTCCTGGAACTTGAGTTACAGGGAGTTGTGAATAGCCATGTGGGTGCTGGGAACTGAACCCAGTCTTCTGCAAGAGTAGCAAGTGCTCTTACTGCTGAGCCATTTCTCCAGCCCCAAGTAAATGTGTGTTCAATAGAAATATATAAAAGGTATTCAGGTGGAGATTTTGTTAGTATTTTTGTCTTTTCTGAGTTAGGATTCCTGAAACTGACCCCAAATTTGCTATGTAGCTGATACTGATCCTTATACCTTTATTCTCCAAGTACTGGGATTATAGACCTCTAGCATTTGTTCATTTTTTCCTGCTTCAGCCTTTCAAATGCTAGGGTTTATAGGTGGAACCCACAATGGTCAACAAAAATGATTGTTTTAAAAAAGAAAATAAACCTGATCTATAATTCCCTGCTCTATATGGCTTTGTTTTCATAAGCTCAAGCTTTCTTGTTTCCAGGTAGTTGCAGCAACATGAAAACCACTTTTTTGTTTTTTGTTTTTTTTTGCATTTTATTGTTTTTGTGGAATATCAGTCTCAGACTTTGGAGGTGGTGTCATGGCCTAGTCTGTTAATGTGAAATATCACTTGCAGTGAATGTTTGGTGCCTTTCTTAGCTTTTTCCAAATTATTGAGCATTTCTATGTCTGCTTTTGCAGGTGTCACTGTAGCAGACATCTTGTTACATTCCCTTTCGCCCCAGGGAATGGGGAACCATTCTTTCTCTGGATAGTACCTGTTTCCAAAGATCTGACACCTTTTTTTTGAGGAGGGGGAGAGAACATAGTCTCTCTACATATTCCTTACTGTCCCGGAGCTCCCTATGTAGAGCAGGCTGGCCTTGAACTCACAAGAGAGCCACATGCCTGACCTGAAGAGCTCCTGACTAGATTCTGAACCCTTGGAGGAGGCACCCTGAGAGCAAGCACACTTCAAGACCAGGTTCCCAGCCATAGGGAAAAGGTCAGTTAGGCTTCTGTTTTTGGGCTCCTATTAGATTAATTAGACAGAAACCTGGCACATGTCCCACAGAGGCACAGTCAAGGGCTTGAAGAGTCAGAGAAGCAAAATCATTGATTATAGACTTCACAGACGAGGTGATGTCTCAAGTGGTCTAGAAGACTATCGGGTTTCAGAGAAGCCTTGTAATTTGGAGGGGGAGGTGGGGATGCGGGGAGTCAGGTGTGGTTCATGTCTTTAATCCCAGCACTCAGGAGGCAGAGGGAGGTGATCTCTGAGATTGGGGTCAGCCTGGTCTACACATAGTGATTTCCAAGAAAGCCAGGGCTATGTAGAGAGAACCTGTCTCAAAACAATATCAAAAACAGACGGACAAGAGATGTGAATATGCAGGTGGAAGACAGAAAGGAAAAGTCTCAAAGTGACAAATTAGAAGCATTCACGATAGAGGAAAACTCAAACATACAACAAAGTGCCTCTTCCTGTTGGAATCACTGTTTAGGTTTTTTCCAAACCATCAGTATTTTACCGTGTGTGTGTGTCATGGGTGTTGTCTGCACTCCAGGAAATGGTGTTTCTATTCTCTCAAATAACTGTTGGGCAGGGCAGGGAAGGGCAGGGGATAACTGCCTGGTGGTAAAGGGCCAGGAGCAGTGCTGCCCACCCTGGAGCTGAAGCTCTAGATGCCATTGGTGGCCTCAGGAGCATTCTACTCATGCCTGGCCTGGCAACTTTAGGGCAGTGCCAAATGCCTGGGTGTTACAGGTGTTAACCTGTTGGCTCCTAATCTTGGTCTCCTTTTCTGGCAGGCAGAGGTGGAGGAAACACTCAAGAGACTTCAGAGCCAGAAAGGAGTGCAGGGAATCATCGTGGTAAACACAGAAGGTAGGCTTCCACCCATGGCCTGTACCCAGACAGGCCTGCAGAAAACAGCCTAGACACCTCATGGTATTGCCCTTCCTTAATCTCTTCACGAACCCAGATTCATTCTAATTTTCTTTTTTTTCAATATTCCCAAAGTTGATGTTGCAAACCTAGCTTGTAGGTGTGAGTAGCCCAAGGAAATGGCTGTCTGAAATGGCTAAGGCTGGCAGTCTTCCATCATTTAAGTCTATTCTTTGACTTTAATCCGTGTTTTTACTGCCTAGCGCTTTCTACTGTTCCCAGCGCCACCGTCCTTCCAAGACCTCCTCAGATTTTCCTCTTTTAAGAAACTAAGCTCTAGTGCTGGAGAGAGAGCTCAGCAGTTAAAAGAAACCATGGTGGTATATAGCCACCTGTAAGTCTAGTTCTGGAGGATCTGATGCCCTTCTAACCTCCAGACTCCTGCATGCACCTAGTACATTTATATACTCAGGAACACACGCACACACTTTAAAAAGCAGCAGCTAAGCCCTTATCCGGGTGTGGCAGGGCGCCTTAATGCCAGTACTCAGGAGGACCATGATAAATTCCATGCTATTCTGGTTCACATCCATGAGTCAGCTCAAAGAGGGGTTTTTTTTCCCTTCCTTTTCCCCACAACTCATTCTACCAACAAGGAAATTGAGATTCAAGTAGGTGCCTGATATGGTGGCACCAGCCTGAAATACCAGCACTTGGGAGATAGAGGCCCAAGAATTGGGTTTAAAATTATTCTCAGCTACATAGCAAGTCAGCCTGCATGAGACCCTAGGCTCCAGAAATGGTAGTGGGAGATGGTAAGTTAAGTATTATACCCTAGTAAAATGGTGCAAGCTTTGCAGTGTCAACAAGGTATCTGCTTTCTTTTGCTCCCAGCAACCTGGGTTAGTACAGAATGTATGCTTGATGGCAGTATCTAGTAAATTTTTCTTTGTTCAGTTCTGGGGTTCAGACTTATTGCCTTGTACACACTAGGCAAATTCTCTGTCAGCCCCATTAAAGGGCTTAGGGCAGGTTTTTTGTTCTGAGAACACCTGACTGTGCCATGCCTAGAAATTGTATTTGTGAAGAAAAATTAGGTTGCCTAATAAAAGTAGCCTATCTGTGAGGCCCCCAGCTTTGCCGTCCTTAAATGTGGACTAATTTTGTCCTTGTTTGAAATTCTTCTGTGTTGTGGTCCCTTACCTCCTCTATTTTAGAGTAAGCCACTGAATGTTAAGTTTGCTGGCCCCTTTATATGTTGCCTACTTAATGTACAACCAAACTCATTCTATTATGAATCACTGAAAGTAAGCCAGTACCACCATAGCTGCTTAGTATGTAACCACAGACACTAGTGAGGGAATGAGACTAGGTCCTGCCCTAGGCTCATTGTCTAGTGGAAGATGAGTAAAATGTTTACTTCGCTAACGGTGCGGTGCTGGGGTTGTAAGTATTCAAAAAGAAAATTGCATGGTTCTGGGATATCACAGACTTCAGGGTCTTTCCTCTAGGATCATCTCACTGTGGATAGATTATAGCAAATACCAGCCACAGTGCCACTCTGAGAAAGGTACAGCAGTAGAGAGGCCTCATAGAAGCCTCTCCTGCTCTGAAGCTTCCCAAGTTCCTGGTGCTCTGATAAAATCAGGTTAGACTTGCCTTTGGCTAACCTCTAAGCTGGTCACAGGTTGCTGGGCCTATGTCTGGCCACTTGGATGTGAGGAATCACTGTACCACATTCTTCAGAAGTGTTAGCCAGTCACCGCCAGACTTCTTCTGGATGGAGTCTTCTGACGGGTCACAGTCAATTCACAGGCACCTGATGACCCCCTGCGGTGGCTCAAGTTGAACCACATTTCTCACCTCCATGAGAGTAAGCACCAGTGATGACAGTAATGTCCATTTAACTGTTCAGCCTTCAAAAGAGAGACTTGATACACAATGATGGTCATTGGCTGGTTAATTACACCAGTAAAGTCCTAACTTAAGCATCTAGCAATAGGGGAATGTTCAATCTGTGAACTGCCGTACTACATGGGCTCTTTTTATGTGGTGTTGTGTTATGCTAGGTAGTGGACCCCAGTGTCAGACACACAAAGCATTCACTTTACCACTATACCTTCAATCCTTTAGTGGGCTCTTTTAAAGACAGCAATGCTTATTTAGAAATACTTGGGGAGGCATCTTTTTATGTACAGATGCCCTCTGCTCAGCCCTGAGCCAGCCTTGATAAGAACAATAATGGGTGTGTCTGGTATGTCTTGGCACAAGCTGACCTCTCCTTCCTTTTCAGTCTTTCTCTTTGAGATGGTCTCACTGTGTGGTCCTGGCTGTCCTGGAACTGTAGACCAGGCTGGCCTTTAATCCACAGATTTCTGCCTGCCTCTGCTTCCAAGTGCTGATTCAGTCCAAGCCTGAAAAGTAGCACCATTTCTTTTATTGCTTGAATCCTGTCAGGCAAGGTGGCCCTAGGAAAGGAGCATGGAGTTGACCCCACAGGCTTATATTTAAATCACCCCATTACTCAGGGCTCCTGTTGCCTCGTAGCCAATGAAGATGGTGATGCCACCCACAGAAGCTCTGGGTATGGCACTGGCACACAAGATCAGTACCATGCCTATCGTGTAAGAACTTTCTGTAAATAGTGGCATTGATTGCTGAATGCCAGCCTAGTATTCCAGAATTAGGGATGTGAGGCGAGACACTGAACAGAGAGGGGCTCCTGTGAACTTCTTGGTTCCCATTTGTTCTCCCCACAGGCATTCCTATCAAGAGCACCATGGACAACCCCACTACCACACAATATGCCAACCTCATGCACAACTTCATCTTGAAGGCAAGGAGCACTGTGCGTGAAATCGACCCCCAGAATGATCTAACTTTCCTTCGAATTCGCTCCAAGAAAAATGAAATTATGGTTGCACCAGGTAGGGTTCTTGCACCTCCATGTTTACTTTTAGAACCCGTAACAGGTTCTCTGTGGCTTATCAGGAAAGTGTGGCACATTAGTGTGTCTCCACAGGTTCATGGTGGGCCTGGGGGTGGAAACAGTTGGGTTGTCTCACTGCCTAGCCAGTATGTGGGCGATATCCACCAGTAGATCTTAGCAGGCCTCACAGAGGGGTGGTTTCATGAGGAAGAAGATACAAGCATTAAGACAGATCATTCTCAACTTGGTCAAGAATTCCTTAAGAATTTGAGACGTGAAAGGGCTGATCAGGTCTACCTGGGCAGCATTCAACAAAGATTTCTCAGAAGCAGGAATGCTGAATCTTGAGGACCAGGAAAATATGAGTCAGATGGGTGGAAAAGCTATTTCTATATGAAAAGGAATTTATAGTCCTGTCCCCCCCCCAGCATGGGAGCAGATTGCTATTTTCACAGTCAGCGAAAAGCTTGGCTGGGTAGTACAAGCATGCCTATGTTCAGGCCTTAGGATCATTCGATCATTCTCAGTGTAATGAGAGGCTCACATTGGGAGGAACCCACAAGGACAGGAACTGCGGGCGGAGAGGGGGAGGCATGGGGTTGCCTCCTGCTCTATCTCATCTAGCTCACAGACTAGAGTGGCAGACAGGTGCTATAGGACTACTTTTGTGTAGTTACCTTTCTCTTACCCTGTCTTTCAGCCAAGCAGTGGCTGGACATGCCACTTGGGTTGCAGAACAGCTTGTCTATGAGGGAAGGTGTGAAAAGGGAGACTTTAGTCCAACTTAGAAGAGACCTAAGACTCCTCACTCAGCTTATCCTATGAGCAGAGGTGCTTGGGCAGGAAGTGTTATGATTGGGGGGGGGGTTCCTTTTGAAGCCATCCTGGTCTACAGAGCCAGCTCCAGGACAGCTAGGGCTACACAGAGGAGGAGAACCCCTGTCTTAGAGGGGGGAGGTCTGCAGAGAGTGCCCATGTTTGCACCTGACCTGGCTGGTGGTCAGTGTGTCTTATACACTCACACTCTAGTTATGCTGAAGGCTTGCGACATGTTGAGATGGCCATAAACACAGGGGTGCTTCTTGGTGCCACCACGCTGCTACAGAGCCCTTCCTTGGGGCTCACTCCATCCTCCTGTGGGAACACACCATCAGTCCTCATTGCCTCGCTGACCAGTTACTTAGCTACATTTCCACTGTTTTCTATTTTCTACAGTAAGTTTGATGAGGGCAGGGACTTGTAAATACAGTGTTTAAACAGCTTTTGTTATTGTAAGGTCTCTCTATATAGCCCTGACTCTTCCTGGAACTCATTATGTAGACCAAGCCAGCCTCAAACTCAGAAGTCCTGCCTCTTCCTCCCAAGTGCTGGAATCCAAGGCATACACCACCATGCCTGGTCGTAGGTGGCTTTAATTTCCTCCCATTAAAGAGATTCCCCCTGTGGGTTAGGGTAGGTTCAGTAGAGGGTAGGGTCAAGGATGTCTGGAACATGGCATTCAAAACATGTGTGCCTGGGAATATGTATGTGCATGCAGTACCAGTAGTGGTCAGGAGAGGGCACCAGATCCTTTGAACTGGAGTAACAAAACGTGAACTGCCATGTGAGTGCGAGGAACTAATCACAGGTCCTCTGCAATAGCAGTAAGTACCCAGTTGTCTCTCCAGCCCTTGGGACATGGTACTTCAAATGAAAATCAGTATTATTTTTGTGTACTCAGTTTGATGTGGCCAATACAGAAATTCTGGATTTGGGGCCAGTGCCTCTGTAAGCAGGAACCATTGGTAGGGCTAGACTGCCTGAGGATTGATGCAGCAAAAACACTACTACCACATCCCTGGCTGTCCAGATGGCTCAGCCAGTAAAGGCTCTTGCTGCCAAGCCTGACCACCTGAGCTTGAGTCCTGGAATCCACTTGTAGGTTAACCACTTTCAAAAGTTCCTGCAAGAACCACTCTTATGATCTCGACCTGCATGCTATGGCAGACAGAGAGAAAGAAAAATTTTAAATGTACAATTAAAACATTGCCTCCCAACAGGTACTTGATATGGTAAGGTTTACAATTTGGTAACTTGTTTTTGCTGTTAGCTTGTTAATTATGTGTGCAGATTGCTTAGCTATTTTTGAAGCTGTCAGTCACTTGTTTCTTCTCACTTAAAACAGGTTGTCATAGGTTTATTAGTAAGATGGTAGACCACTAGCACCTGACTAGAGTGATTATAGGGTTCACTGAGGTGCACATGAGAAAGCTTACCCGTGACAGAGCTAAATACTGGCGTAGAGACACAGTCAGCTGCCCAGAACCTTTAGTCTTTGTCATCATGATCAGAGCACTCATGGCATGAGCCCAGAGGTCCAAACCATGTTCCTTCACCTTCACCAGATCTGAGGCACCTCTGTTAAGCTCAGCAAAGCTTCAGTTGACATCCTCTGTTGAACAGAGTACTTCCATCTAAAGTAAATGAATTTGGGATTCAGGGCATAGCTCAGTGCACTTTTGACCCCTAGTACCCCCAAAAGAAATGAACTGATCCAAAGCATGATCAAAATCAGTGAGTTTTGCCTTGACAGACAGCACTTTGACATGTTTTCTTGATAAATTAGGGCTATCATCTCTATGGAGAGTCTGATTCATGAGACTATAAAAATGCTTCAAAGCACAAATAACTTCCTGTGACCTCTCAAAGTGTTTAGAGATCAGCAACAGGCCAGGCCAGTCAATAGGCTTATTAGGATAAACTAAGGTGTCTATCAATCATATTATTGATATACCATGTGTGTGTTCTTGAGCTGCTGTTATCTTTCTCCTTGTTTACATTTAGTGATTTTTCTGTTTTGTTTTGTTTTTCAGACAAAGACTATTTTCTGATTGTGATTCAGAATCCAACTGAATAAGCCACTGTCTTGGCTTCCTGTGTCATTCCTTAATTTAATGTCCCCTCAAAATAATAGTGCAAATCATGTCAGTGGGCACATGGTAGTTGCCTAAGAGCCCATGTAGACCATTCCATTGATCAAGGGTAGCTCTGCCCACCCACCAAGGAGAGTCTATGAAGATCCAGTTGGCTCCCAGGAAAACTTGGTTCCCATTTCTGAACAAGAGCTTATAAGCCCACACCCAGCTTACTTCTGACCTTCAGTTTGTCTCCCTTGGAAAGCCTGCTTTTTCTTTTAAAATAATTTCAAAACCTGCCTGGCTCTGTTGTCTTTACTGGATTGGAAGGGCTTATTCATGACTGTGTCAGCACATGGTCGGCTGAACAAACACATGGCCTCTAGCCCCTGGTAGGCTTTCATGGTCCCTGGGTCTGCACCTCATTGCACCTGTGGCTTCCTGAACAAGGCTTGGTATGTATCGGTGGCCTGATTCCTGGACCTCTTATCCCTCAGACACCTCTTTCATCACGTACACCTGGCAGTGTTTTTCTATTACACTGCCTTGAGCAAAGGAAGAGTGTCCACCAAGTACCCACAACGCACCTGTCACATCATTGTGTTAAAGCTTCTTGAGAACTTGGGAATTGGAAGTGATGTGGATGGGATGAAGAGCTGGTTTCCAGGGTCTCACAGCTGGGAGCATGGGTCTGTAGGTAACCTGCTCTTTCTACACTAATTCAGAAACTGACCCCATTCAGGGTAATCATCCTTATACTCATAACGTTGTGTGTGTGTCTGACTAGGAGGCTTCCCAAGGCTCTAGGCTACCCACTCTGCTGCTCTTCACCACCCTGAAAACTACTGTATTTGCTGTTAGGGTTTTGTCTTTTGTTCCTTGTTGCACAGAAAAAAAAATGGTATAGCTTTCTAATCCTAGTTTATAATATACTGAATTATGAGAATACACTGTTTAAAAAAAATGTTCAAGGGGGCTGGAGAAATGGCTCAGCAGTTAGAACTGCTCTTCCAGAGGTCCTGAGTTTATTCTCAGCAACCACTTGGTGGCTCGACCATCTACCATGGGATCAAATGCCCTCTTCTGGCATGCAGGTGTATATGCAGATAAAACACTCATAAATAATCTTTAAAAAAAAAAATGTTCAGGAGCTGGAGCAGTTGCTTTGCAGATAAGACTGTGTACTGTTATCAAAAAAGACCTGATTTCAGTTCCCAGCATCTATGTCAGGCAACTCACAACCACCTGTCATCAACTCAAGCTGCAGGGGAATCCCATACCCTTCTCCCTCCACAGGCACTCATATGCACATACCCACACACAGACATACACATAATTTAAAACCTTTTTTTTAAAATGTGTAAAAGAGTTATAGTTAGGGCTCAGTTAGAAGAGCACTCACCTGGCTTGTGCAAGGCCCAGGACTCAATCCCCAGAATCCCACAAAATGGGAATGTATCTAGTTAGGGGCCAGCCTGGGATGTATGAAACTCTCTTTGTTTAAAAAAAAAAAAAAAATCAATTAATGAAAAGAGACTGAATTTGAAAGAGAGCAAATAGAATTGAATGGGAGAGTTTGGAAGGAGGGAAAGGGAAGGGAGAAATGATGCAATTAATAACCTCAAAAATAAAAGAAAAGATTCAGGGCTGGAGAGAGAGCTCAGTGGAGGGCAGTTCACAGATGTCTGTCACACAGGCAAAAGATTCAGATCTGGGGCCTGGCCCAAGAGGAGGGGTTGGGAGAATGGGGAGGTAGCTCAGCTGGTAAAGCACTTGCCACCAAGCCTAATGACCTGAGTTTGATTTCTGCAACCTACATGTTGGAAGAGAAAACCAACTCCTGAGCTGACCTCCTCATGGCTATGGCATACAGACCCCACAAATACATTTTTATTCATGCATGTATAAGTCAGAGGGCAACTTGTGGGACTGTTTCCTCACTCCACCATGCTGGACTCTGGTACTGAACTCAGATCATTAGGCTTGGAGGGAACTATCTTTACCCCCTCAAAATTTTTTTAAAGTTCAGGCTAGGGCATCTCCTCTTTGTGGCTAGAACATACTCCTGAGTAGGGCCTGTCCAAGCTGCTGCTGCCCAACTTGGCCGAAGTCTGCTAAGTAAAGGAACAAGCTTAAAAATTGTCCAGACTCCCTCAATAGGAGCCATCCTGAGGAACTTAGAGGATGTTGCACAAGTCCATCTTGTGACTGGCAATAAAATCCTGAAAATCCTTCAAGATAAAAGCCTTGCCTGTAGTAGTATGCTGCTGCAGGGGGCTCAGCAATGAAGACAGGGAGGCACCCTCACTGGTGGAATCCTTGCCAGACCTCAGAGAGGGAACCACCCTTATGGCCAACACCCTATTCGACAATGGGACCCCAAGCATCTGAGCCCAGGTTTTTTTTTTTTTAATTGATTCAGAACTCCTAAGGTGTTCTACTGATACCACATGCAGGTCATTAAGCAATTAAAGGCCACCCCCCCATAAATCCAACACCTGCAGACAATACAAAATGCCAAAACCTATGCATTCCTTTTCCCAACAGTGCACAACTATTTTATACACAACTAAAAATAAACTCCCACATTTCCCCTTTTCTCTATTTAAAAAAAATGCTTTACCTTTACAACACAATTTAACACTACACCAGCAAAACCATTTACAAGAGGAACAATCATGAGACTTCTAATGCACAGGACCAAACAATACCAAACATCTACCAAGCTTTTCACAACGTCTTTAGACAGAAGAAAAACATCAATGTCCAGTTATCTGGAATTCACTCTGATCTAGGCTCCTCCAAAGGGCTTGGATTTGGATCTCCTCTGCTCTGCCCTCTGCAGCACACACAGCTTGTCCTCCAGGCTCTGGCTGGCTCCCCTCCACTGCTGTTCTTGGTGGTCATCCCATGGCACTGGCATCTTCAGAACAAAGGGGTCTCTTGCTGCAACTGGGCTGCACTTTCACCAATGGCCTTTCCTGGGCTCTCTTCATGGTGCCAAGCCTTAACTTCTTTACATGACCCCTTCGATCTGGGCTTTCAACTGCTACTGAGGCTGCACTTTTACCAATGGCCTCTCCTGGCCTCTCACAGTGCCAAACCTCAGCTGTTCTCCAGCTATCCCTTCATGCCTTCAAAACCAGCACCACCTGAGTGATTCTTACAGTACCAAATTCAGCTACCAGTACGAGATACAACCTCAGCCAGTTCTGGAAGACACCTTCTGTGTGCTGACCCTGAGGAAACACTTTCCAGATTTGAAGATAGAATCTGGTTTGCAGGAAAAACAACTAGACCTTGTCTGCAGGAAGGGTTCCCTTGTGGGGAGAGTTCTCATCACCAGTGCTTGGACCCTTGTAAGAGTTTGCAGAGGGGAAAAAAAAACTGCCCCCAGTTTAACTAAGCAGCTTTTTGGCTCTAAGCTGTGGCTTCCACAACAACAGGGGTCCTGGGCCAGTAGGAAGAATTTCTGGCTGAAACATTCTGGCAGTTTGGCATTCTTTCTCACCACTGCTTTGGGGAAACACAGAACCTCTTCCATAGATCTCAAACACAACATCTTGAGCTTCACACACATACAACATACCTATCAGAAAAACTCAGATTGTGACACAGTACCTACCACCAATGGTGGGAGGGAGCATCGGCTCCATGATCAGGAAAAAACAGAACCTTGCTTTTTTCCTGCTCCCAGCTTAACTGTTTTCACCATGAAAATTCATCCAAAACATTTGTCTGAAAC
Source organism: Cricetomys ansorgei (assembly GCA_026225945.1). Taxonomy (NCBI): domain Eukaryota; kingdom Metazoa; phylum Chordata; class Mammalia; order Rodentia; family Nesomyidae; genus Cricetomys; species Cricetomys ansorgei. The sequence continues at coordinate 5,477,869 of JAMJFZ010002117.1, forward strand.
ATGGTTCTCACCTTGGAGCTTCTTTCTCATTTACAACTCTCTCTGATAGAACTTCCCTTTTATTAATACCTTAATCTCTGTCCTCTGGGAACTGCTCCGAGTATATTTTACTGGACTCTGTGAGGCCTGGAGTTTTCTCTTCTTCCTTGTCTCTACGTTTGATTACCTAGAGTTATGTCCTGCCCCATGTTGGTATGCCATTTGTAGCACAGTGCTGCAGGGGGTTCAGCAATGAAGACAGGGAGGCACCCTCACCGGTAGAATCCCTGCCAGACCTCAGAGAGGGAACCACAGTCACGGCCAATACCCTACTCAACAATGGGACCCCGAGCATCTGAGCCCAGGTTTTTATTGATTCAGAACTCTTTAGGTATTCTACTGATATCATGTGCAGGTTATAAGCAATTAAAGAGCCCCCACATAAATCTAACACCAGCAGACAATACAAAATGCCAAAGCCTATGCATTCCTTTTCCCAACAGTGCACTATTATTTTGTACATAACTAAAAATAAACTTCCACAACACTTGCCTTTGATCATTTAATTGAGAAACTGGTGACTGTTTGCAAGCATCTTGAGAGGAACAGAAAGGATAAGAATGCTAAATTCCTTAAAATCTGCCAGAGAGCTGAATTCATGATTGGCTCATTATCTCATAAGACCAAGCAGTTCTCCTACCCGACTGGAAGTATGAATTGTTCACAGCCTCTTCTATAGTGCCATGAATCTGCCCTGTGTACTCAAGCAACACAATAAATTTAAAAAGTTTAGGGCCAGCTCAGCAGGCACTTTGATTACAAAGCTGGTAAGTTTACCTGAGTTCAATTCCTGGAGTCTAGGAAAAGAGAGAACTAACTTCACAAAAGTTGTCTTCTGAACAACAGAGAGGGAGAGGGGGGGGGCTGAGACTTTAGAGCTATATAGGAAAGATTCTATCTCAAAATGCTAGTTCTGTTTTGCTAGCAAGCCCAAGTACATCAGCAGTTTGTTTTTGTTCTCCACTGTCCTGCTGGTGTTTCTCCCCATCATCACAGGGCAAGGGCATTATCTGTGACCCGCTCATGGAGACAGCCACAAGTGTCTGGTCTTAGTCTTCCTGCCCATTGCATGCCATCATTTGCCCCCAGTATTGCTAAAAGGCTCTTGAGCTGGGAGAGGAAAGTTCACCCACACTGCTGTAAGCTGACTTCTGGTTCCACCTAGTGTCTATCTGCTCCCCTTCTCTCTGTTGATTCTAATTGAAGCCAGATCACTCCTTCCTGATTACAGGTGTCGTCACAAGCATGAAGCCTCCTAGAACCCTCCTGTCTCCCACCTCCCTGACAGCTGCAGCCCAGGTATGAGATCACATAGACCACCTGTCTCACTCAGCCTGTTGTCTCCTTGCATGTGGCCGAGGAACTCGGTCTTGTGGTCTTGGCAGAAACAAGGTGATATTAAGTTATAATTCAGCTTCCAAATTCACAACAGATTGGCAAGATAAAATAGGAAATTTGATGTTTTGAATTTTCTGGGTTTCTGAATGAATACCTTCTTGATACGCATTTAATATTCATATTCTTATTAGGAAAACAAAATACGATGCCTGTGCTTCTCTTTTAATCACCTTTATGGAGCATACTTCATTCGATTACTCATTCAGCTAGTACTTTGTGAATGCCTACTATGTGCCAGACCCAGTCTACACATAAAGGACATAGTGATAATAGTCTAATGTAGGTGAAACAGCCAACTAAAAACAGCACAACTATGCCTGGGCTCCATCCCAGACCAATAAATCACAATTCTTCAGAGTAAGCCCCAGGACACTTAAGACCTAGAGTGCATTAAGAACCACTGACATGAGGTATGTCAACCATGGTTAAGAATACAGGAGGCTAACAATACACTGAGAGGTAGGGAATAATAAAACAAAACATGCAGGAGCCAGCAAGATGACTGCTTGGGGGTGGGGGGATGATGAATGAAGAGGGAACAGAAAGATGGCTCAGCACTTCTGAGTAATCATCAGGATCTGAGTTCAGGTCCCCAGCACCCAAGTAAAAAGCCAGATGTGAGCATGCAGCCAAGCACTATGGAGGGTCACAGCATTATTGCTAGGGCTTGCTAGTCACTAGCTTAGTCAAAAAACTTACCTCCTGGTTTAGTGAGAGATCCTGTCTTAAAGGACTAACGTAAAGAGTGACAGAAGATACCAGATGTCTTCCTCTGACCTCCACATGTACATCTTTGAGTACGAGTACTTCCTGAGTTCAATTCCTGGAATCTAGGGAAAGAGAGAACAGACTCCACAAAACTGTCCTCTGACCCACACACAGACACTGTGACATGCATCACACACACACCACACAAACACAGTATTTAAAAAAAATACCTCAAGAGGGGCTGATAAAGGCACTTGCTGCCAAGTCTCATGACCTGACTTCAATAAAAGAAACCCATATGGTGGAAAGAACCAACTCTCACACGGTGTCCTCTGACTCCTACATATGCTCATGGCACATGCACACACAGGCACACACAGACACATACAAGTACTTGTCATCCCTATAGTATTTTCAGAAACTAGTAGAATTTTCGTCTTCAAAGTTCTGAGAAAAAAGCTAGTAATTAAGATCAGCCTGGAATAGTGAGACATTATCAAAAGAAGAAGAAAAAAACTACTCTCCTTGTGCCAAAAGACAAAAATACCTAAGAAGGAAAGCTGTCCACGATGGCGCACGCCTTTAATCCCAGCCTTCAGGAGGCAGACAGGTGGATCTCTGTGAATGCAAGGCCAGTCAGGAGTAGACAATGAGACGCTATCTCAAAAAAAATCAATATGGACAATAGATGAACCTAGTGGGATGGGGAGGCAGTGTGGATGGGGAGGCAGTGTGGATGGGGACTACGTGACCACAAAGTCTCAACCTTACACAAAGATCTACAGGCAACTACGGAATGCTGATGTGGGGAAAATAGTCATCTCCAGGGAGGAGCACAGCAACTGGTTATCCAATACCAAATGGTCAGCCACGTGTACATCAAGTACCATTATGCAGACTAAGGAGGTTATATTTAGGAATATATAAGTATATACATGTGCATGTAACAACGATTAATGAAAAAAGAGGCCGTGAATTTGAAAAACAGCAAGAAGAGGTGTAGGGAAGGAAGGAAAGGCAGGGCAAAATTATGTAATTATAATTTCATAAACAAAAAAATTCTAAAAAATAAAAATAAACAAAACCCAGTTTCCTTAAAATAAGCCACTGCCTTGCATCCTTTTTCCAATTAAGTGAAGAATGAGGAGAGCTGTCTAGAACTCTAAGGGAAACTGAAGGTATAAAGAGGCATCCATACCAAGTATGAAAATTCCTGGCATTTCCCTGTAACTTAAAAAAAACATGTGACTTCTGTAATTTGCCCAACGAACAAGTTTCCTGGCTGCCTTCCCACACCCCTCCCACATACAGCCACAGATCATGCAGCTACCCCATTCATCCCCTTGCTTGTCTTCATCCCTAGCTGGGAAACCTAGAATCCTCCCCAACTCGACTCAACCTGCCCCAACCAGTGCCATCCATTTCTGCTGTGTGTACCTGATCCCTTCTCTAGGCAGACACCCACACTCAGGCCACCAACTATACCAATTTCCACTACGCTAGGATACCCCCTCTCTAAGGAAGGGCACTAGCTCTACACCAGAAGCTTCACTAACCCCAGAGACTCACCTAAAAATCAGGCATCCCATGCTTGCTTCTGCCCGACCCTCAGCCTTCCTATTCAAGTGGGATTCCGGACTTGCATCACCAACCCTATTGTATGAGAAGTTCTGAGCACCTACCCCAGACTCTCAAAGACTGAACCCTAACCCCCACAGAGCTGGTTAACCATCTAGCAAGTTGGGATAAAGGAAACAGAACCTCAAACACTCACTGAACAAAAGGGAGACAAGATTTCCATATCAAGAAACAGTACCAACAACCTAACTCACAAACATAATTAAAACAAGTCTCCAACAAAAACTATTAATCTCATAATAAATGTCCTCACAAGTAACTTAGATGTGACATACAAGACAATTTTCTTTTATTTAAAGGCGTACACCACCATGTCCAGCTATAGATTCTTTTTTTAAAAAGCCAAAATGAAGCTGGGCAGTGGTGGTGCAGAGGCAGGCAGATCGAGGCCAGCCTAGTCTACAGAGCAAGTTTCAGGACAGCCAGGGCTACACAGGGAAACCCTGTCTCAAAAAAAACAAAACGAAAGAAAAAAGAAAAAACTGGAAATGAAAAATTCCAGGATTCAAACAAAACATTCAGAAAAACCCCTCATCAATAGATTGGACAAAATGGAAGAGAGATTATCAGGCCTTGAAGTCAAAGTAGAGAAATGAGATCACTCAGCCAAAGAAAATATTAAATCCAACAATACAACATGCAGGAACTTTGGGATACTATAAAACAGATTTAAGGAAATTATGACTACTAAGTCAGCTTTAGAGAAAATATTGGAAAGATACTGGTCTGAAAAGGTTAAACAAACCTAAGAAGGCACAAGGAACAAATAAGCTAGAATACCAAAGGTCTACATTAATACACATTTTCCAATAATAACTTTTTAAATTTTTATTATTTACTTATGTGTGTACATGTGTGTGCCTAACGAGGCGAGAGAGGCCAGCTCCTGAAGCTGGAGCTCCTGACGTGGGTGCTGGGTACTGAGCTGGGTCCTCTGCAAGAACAACATGTGCTCTTGACCACTAAGCCATTTCTCCAGCCCTCAAAAATAACTGAATATTCTCAACTTCTCAATGAAGAGAGACAGACTAACAGACTGGATCAGAAAAGAGGATCCATCTTTTTGCTGCCTCCAAAAAACACTTCACAACCCAGAGAGACATTATCTTGGTTAGGGTCTCTACTGCTGTGATAAAACATTATGACCTTAATGGAACTTGGGGAGTATAAATCCCACGATCAAGTAAGACCATCACAATTCTGAGCCTAATCTGAAGCAAGCTTTAATTAAATTAACTAAATACTGGCCAGGTCCATTCCTGCCACACTCCTGAGTTCCCACAAAAGTTCCCACGCAGCCACGTGGAACAGATTCTTATAAAAGCAAGACTCAAAGGCTACATCCCACCAGGTCAATTCAGGGGCAATATTGATGTACTTCCTGTCTGGGTTACCTCTAGCCTACAAGTGACTAAGTATATCTGGTGCATTTGGAGCACACCTGGTGCAGTTATACTAACCAAATGGAATCTACACAGCTCCTACCCAACATTCCAGGAGGCTATCTGTCCTTGGACAAGTGGGATTACAGGATTATGTCTTTTTGTATCTCACATGAACAGCCTCCACCCAGCATTCCAGGAAGTTATGTCCTTATTTTATAGATCTCTTAGGCATAGTAATAAGAACATAGCTTTTGCTCTTGCAGGAGGAAAGGTTTATTTCACCTTATAGCTTATAGTCCACTATCCAGGAAATCAAGACAGGAATCTAGAGGCAGGAACTGAAGAAGATGCCAATGTGGAACACTGCTTAGTACCTGGCTCCTAGTTTGCTCAACCTGCTTTCTTATAGCCCCCAAGGGTAGCATCAACAACAGTGAACTGGGCCCTCTGATATCAATCATAAATCAAGTTACTTGTTGAGGGGCTGAAGAGATGGCTCAGTAGTTGAGAACACTGGCTGCTCTTCTACAGAACCCAGGCTGGATTTCCAGCTCCCACATGGCAGCTCACAACAATCTGTAACTCTAGTACCAGAGAATCCCATGTCCCCTTTTGGTCTTCATGAGCACCAGGCACACATGTGGCTCAGACACATAAAATAAATAAACAAATAAACAAATAAATAACCTATACTCCATGAAACTGGAAAATCTAAAAAAAGGAATTTCTAGATATACACAATCTACCTAAGTTAAAGATGAAGATTAAGTAAATAATTTAAGTAGTTCCATAATGCCCATTGAGACAGAGCAGTAATAAAAAAATCTCCTGTGCTAGTTTAGTGTCACCTTGACACAACTAGAGTCATTTGGAAGAGGGAACTTCAGAAAATGCCCCCAACAGATTGGCCTGTGGGCAAGTCTAGAGTGCATTTTCTTGATTAATGTGGGCGGGCCCAGCACACCATGGGCAGTGGCACTCCTGGGCTGGGGGTCCTGGGTGCTGTAAAAAAGCATGTTGGGCAAGCCATGGCAAGGTAACCCAGCACTCAGCACTCTCCCATGCCTCTGCATCAGTTCCTGCCCTGACTTCCTTTGGAAGTTAAGCAAAATCTACCCTTTCCTCCCCAAGTTGCTCATGGTCATGGTGTTTAATCATTGCAATAGAAATCCTAAGACATCTCCCAACTAAAAAAGAAAAAAAAGCTCAGGGCCAGATGGATTAAGTGCAGAATGCTACCAGACCTTCAAAGCAGGACTAACAACAACACTCTACAAATGATCTGCAAAACAGAAAAGTAAAGAAGGAACATTTCCAAATTCCTTCTACAAAGCCAGTATCACTGTGATACTAAAACCAAAGAGCCAACAACAACAAAAAAAGATTACTACCATAATCACACTGTTTTCATCCCAGAAATACAGGAATAGTTCAACATATATAAATCAATAATCACAATTCACTACATAAAAAACGTCTCTTTAGATGCAGAAAAGGCCTTTGACAAAATCCAACATCCATTCAAGGAGAAAGCAGGGATACATGGAACATATCTCAATATAATGAAGCAATACAAGAAACCCACAGCCTACATCATCTTAAATGGAGGAAAACTCAAAAGAATTTCCACTGAAACCAAGAACAAGCCAGGATTCTGTTATTGCCACCCCTGTTCAACATAGTACTTGAGGCAGTAAGACAAATGAAGGAGACAAAGGGGATACAAACAGGAAAAGGAAAAAGTCAAAATATCTTTTTTTGTCGATCATACAATTCTATATTTAAAGAACCTAAAGACTCTACCAGAAAACTCCTACAGCTGATCAATACATTTTAAAAAGTAGCAAGATACAAAACATACAAAAATACAAAATAATAACATACAAACATCAGTAGTGTTCATATGTACAAATAACAAATCAAGGAAACAAGACTATTCACAAGTGTCTCAAAAATATCTTGAAATAATAACCAAAGGGAAAGACTTGTACAACGAAAACTTTAACACACACACACAAAGAAACAAATTGAAGAAGGTAACAGAAGAACAAAAAAGACCTCCCGTGCTCATGGACTGGCAGGATTACTATCGTGAAAATGACTATCTTGCCAAAAGCAATATACAGATTAAGTGAAATCTCCATGAAAATTTCAATGCAATTCTTCACAGAAATTGGAAAAAGATCTTAAATTTCATATGGAAATACATTAAAAAAAAATCACCAAAACACTGAACAAAAATTTGCTGTTGCCTTCTTACTTTTCTATTGTTATGAAACACCACAACCAAGACAACTTAGAAAAGAAAGCAGTTAATTTGGCTTACAGTTTCAGAAAGTCAGAGTCCATAAGTCCAGGTCTATCTCCAGTCTTAAAGCAAAGAATTTCAAGGCTGGCATGGTGGTGCAAGTCTTTATCCCCAGCATTCAGGAGGTAGAGGCAGGCGGATCTCTGAGTTCGAGGCCAGCCTGGTCTACAGAGAGAGTTCCAGGACTCTGTTATCAAGGGCAAATTGGGGCCCTCAGCCCAAGTATGTCAAAAATCATACTTTACTGTGTTGTGCTGTGACGTTCAGGCTAAGACTGCCCTCATGATGTTGCAGAACTGAACAGCTGCCATAGACCAGGATACATGTGATTACAAAGTCTAAAATCTTTAGTCTCTGTCACTTCAAATGAAGTTTGCTGATGTCTGTGCCTACTTCACTGTAAGAGTCTATTCTGTTGTAACAGGATATTGAAGTGAGTCCCATGTATGGAGACAGGGTCTGGCTTTGAGGCCCAGGTTGTCCTTGACATCACAGTACTCCTCTGATTTTAGTCTCCTGAGATTACAGATGAGTATGCTCAGCCTAACAAAAACATTTTTCTTATTTTGAGACAGGATCTCATATTAGCCATATTGACCCTGAACTTTGGATCCTCCTGCCTCTACCTCCCAAATGCTAGGATTACAGGCTGTACCACAACATCCAGTTCAGTCTTTCATAAACTAACTCAGAATGGAGAAGTTCAGAATTATCTCTTCCTATAGAATGATTCCATGACTTAGTAGGTACCCTCTTAATCCTTTAATAATGAGTGACCTTTGCCTTACAGTCTACTAAGGAATCTGCTTGACTCCATTTTAAGGCAGTGCCATTATGCTGTATTGTTAAAAATGTGTGTGTGTATATGTGTGTGAGGGGGGGGAAAGGGAGAGGGAGATTTAAGTTTCCTACCTCAACCCATGACCTTGACTTTGAGATCACCCTGATCCTCCTTAATAGCACTCCTGGATCACATGACCTGCAATCTGTGTTTTTTGAGATTTTTCTGTACTTCCTTATTATCTCATTGTCTCACTCTGTAATACCTGCATGTGATTTTACTCATTAAAAAGGGCCTGAGAAATGGACTGTTCTCTTTAATTGATTTAGGAGGCAGTCTCTGGCTAGATCTCAGTGTACCCCCAAAAATAAAAAGCAAGCTTGCAGCCTGATAGTGGTGGCACACACTTTTAGTCCCAGCACTCGGGAGGCAGGCAGATCTCTCTGAGTTTGAGGCCAGCCTGGTCTACAGAGTGAGTTCCAGGACAGCCAGAGTTACAACAGAGAAACCCTGTCTCGAAAAACCAAAATCAAAACCAAAACAAGCTTGCTCCAGTTCAGCTCAAAACATGGTAGTGGTCTTATTCTCATCCAGTGAGATTAATGCTATTTTGTGTGAATTTTCTATCTGTACCTTTCTTTGGTTCACTGTATATCCTATTCCATATTACATTTGGTAGCTTTGGTGGTTTGTTTTTAAACATTTATTTTGTACTGTTTTTATTAACAATGTGTGAAGGTCAGAGGCCAATTTGCAGAAGAAATTGGTTCTCCCTTTCCACCACATGGATTCCAGGGACTGAACTCAGGTGGTTAGGTTTGGCAGAAAGCACCTTTCCCCAGAGTCATCTCACTGGCCCAGGTTTTGCTTTTATTAATCATTTTTACTTAGCATACAAAGAAATGGGTCTCTGGCATATTCATACATATTCTTTGTTCCTGCTCGTTCTTCTTGTAAAACACTTCCTACTTTTTTTGGCCAATCTGATAATCTGGGATTACAGGCATTTGCCATCACATCCAGTCTGTGTGAAACTGGGGATCAAACCCAAGGTTTCCTGCCTGAAAGGCAAGCACACTACCAACTGAGCCACATCCCAACATTCTGTGTTTTCACAGGTGAATGTAAATGATTTCCCTGCTTTGGTTTTGTGCTATTTACTGTTCTGTTTACTCTCCTTTATAATTGCTTCTGGCCTCCATGTTTCGGTGCCCTTGACTACTCTTTTTTTTTTTTTTTTCCTTCTGTATTTGAAGCCACATTTTACATTTTCCTCTTTCTGTTTTTTTCAAGCCAGTGTTTCTTTGTTGTAACTCTGACGGTCCTGGAATTCACTATGGACCAGGCTGGTCTCAAACTCACAGAGATCCACCTGCCTTTGCCTCCGGAGTGCTGAAATTAAATGTGTGCACCAACACCACCCAGTTTCACATTTTACATTTTTCTCTTAGTGATCCTTCTTGTTTTCTTTTTTAAAAAATTAATATTTATCTATTTATTGTCTGTGTGTGAAAGTCAGAGGACAGCTTTTAGGAGTTGATGTTCTACTACCACAGAGGTCCTGTCTTAAATATTAACATTTTTTTTCTCCGGGTTCAATAGAGATGTCCTGAGACAGATTTAATAATTCTGTCTACCTGCCACAAGGGAAGCTGAAACATGGCAGAGATCCAGCAGCAACCCCAGAACAAAGGCTAAATTTTACATCACAGACTTTGCTGGGGAGGGTCTCTAAAATTAGAGTAGTAAAGGTACTATATAGGATTTAAGGCCATAATTTAAGAAACCAATCCTACTGTTCCACCCTAACTTGGGGCTGCTGCACACTAGAAGTTTAGCAGCTTAGGGAAGGTACTAGATGAGATGGAAGGCCTCCATGACCCTCTTGCAGGAGCAGCCTTCTTGATCTAATACACCCTGGAAATTGAACCCACTGAGCCATTTTGTTTCCCCTTTTAGTCTGTGAAATATGTTAATATCTGACCAAACAGACAATAATCAATATCTTCTCAAACAAATCCAGCTCCCTAGGACATTTAAAAAACAAAATAAAAAAATAGGTTTTCACCATGTATATCAGGCTGACCTTGAACTGCTGGGATTAAGGTGTGTACCACCACTACCCAACCTCCTTAGGGCAGTCTTAGCTCCACCGCTGTCTTAGGCATTCTTGTGACCAGAGCAATGTGTTTTTGTACCTCATAATGACTACGATGTATGTCCATAATAAATACCAGTTTAGATTTACTTTAGATTTCTACCAGTTATTTTGTTTACCAGTTTCCACTGATTTTCTTCCTTTCCAGTTATATGTTACATGCTATAAAGTACATCCTTTGTTTTTCAAGCAGTTGTCTTTTGTGAATTCTTTTAGTTCATCCTTTTTCTTCCTTAACTCCAGCTCATCCTCCTGCCTCAGACTCCCACAGGGCTAGGATTACAAGTGTGAGCCAGCTACATCTGGCATTAATCCTGATTTATAATCAATTTTAAAAGTCCTTCAAGAGCTCCCCGTGTTCGTGTACGCCCCCGCCCCACGCAAAATTTGGGAAATTGAACTTCAGCGTCACTCGTCCTAGAGAAGTACTCTACCTTGAGAAACATTCCCAGAAGATACTTCTTTCTGTTCTCTCAAGGGACTCTACCAGTGAATTCTCACTCTGCGTTGTCAATTCCAGCTGTTCTCTATCGCCTGGTTAACCACTTCGTATATATCCTCCCATTCAGTGATCTTCTCTTCTGCTTTATCTAAACTGCTGATTAGCTTCACGCTGGGAGATTATGCTTTCTATGGCTGTTCCATAATCCTTTCAACGCCTGGGTGTGGCTCCGCAGTTAAGAGCACACTATTCTTACAGAAGACCTCAGCTCAGTTCCCAGCACCGCCAGTAACTCCAGCTCAGGAAACCCGACGCCATCTTCGGACCTCTTTGGGACCGCACAGGCGTCGTATACTTTACAGAGAGACATAAGAACTTTAAGAAGCCTGGGCGTTCCATCCCCTCCCCGTACCTAACCTTCGTTCCCTAATGCTAAGTTCAGAGAAAGCGCACTGTCCAGGAACTGACCCGCTGTGTAGAGACTTGAAGGAGGCGACAACTGCCTGGATTCGCCTCAGTACGGGGGAACCGAGAGACGAGCCCGCCGGTCGTGACGTCACAAAACTGTGACGCTCCCCGGAGCTCCGCCCTCCGCGTCCTGCGCCGGGAATCCGGCCCGTCTGCGCCGTGGCGTCACAGGTCTGGGCGGGCATGTTTTCCGTCGGCCCAATGGGAGCGAGGCGCAGGCCTCCCCTTTAAGGAATGTTGTGACCTGACGTCACCCAGGCGAGTTACCTCCCGCAGCCGACACTGCCAGGCTCAGCGCGAGCCCCGCAGCACTTGAGCTCGAGCCTCGGAGCCCCCAGCTCGCCGAACCGCAGCCACATCCCTGAGCCGCGCGCCCCGGAGCCCCGGCTGCGCGCCCCGCAGGGCCCGCGCCATGCCCTCCGATCGGCCTTTCAAGCAACGGCGCAGCTTCGGTGAGGCCCTGGGGGGCGAACTGCGAGCGGGGACCGAGGGATAGGGGTGCCGGCCGACCCAGATTGCCGCAGGTGACGTCAGCCCCATGACGTCAGGCACCGGCCGGCCGGACCCCGGGTGGGGAGGCCGCAAGGTTTGGCAGGGTCGCCCGCCTCCCTACCGCGTCCCGGGTCGAGGGTTGTAGGGCCGACGGCCCCGGGGGCGGGCGCTGGGGCGGGGCAGGCCCGGAGCCGCCCCTCGGGGACGGCGAGGCGGAGCCGCGGGAGGCCTCAGCCCTGCCAAGCCTCATGCCAAGCGCTGTCCGCAGCCGACCGCTGTAAGGAAGTGCAGCAGATCCGTGACCAGCACCCCAGCAAGATCCCGGTGAGTCTCTAGCCCCCCGGCCACGCCCTGCCTTGCCAAGTCCCGCCCCTGGCTTCCCTGGCTTACGCGTCCCCCGCCCATTCCACTCCTAGGTGATCATTGAGCGCTACAAGGGTGAGAAGCAGCTGCCTGTCCTGGATAAGACCAAATTTCTGGTTCCAGATCATGTTAACATGAGCGAACTGGTCAAGATCATCCGGTGCGTGAGCAGCCTCCCAAAGGCTTTGGGTGGGGCGGGGGCCAGATTCCACTCGGAAGAGGTGGGGTGGGAAAGGGGACATGAAATGGGGCACCTGGCCCCTATTCTAGGAGGCTGTGAAAGGTCAAGGTCGGGGTAGGGGTGAGCATCAGTAGAGAGATGAGTTTTTAGCCTTGGCTGCAATGGACGGAAAGAAAATTTTCAGAATCATTTTGGGAGGGTCTCCCAGGCTCTCAGCAGGCGGCCTCTTCAACCTAGCTGCCTTCCTACCTTTGCAGGCGCCGCCTGCAGCTCAACCCCACGCAGGCCTTCTTCCTGCTGGTGAACCAGCACAGCATGGTGAGTGTATCCACGCCCATCGCTGACATCTATGAACAGGAGAAGGATGAAGACGGATTCCTCTATATGGTCTACGCTTCCCAAGAAACCTTTGGCTTCTGAGTCAGGAGTAGGGGTGGGGGTGGTTGGGAGTTCTGGTCAGATTCTCCCTGGGGAGGTCCTGGCTCCTTGAGTTAATTCAGCCTCCCCCAGTGGGCTAGGCAGAGATGTGATCCCCCTCTTTCCCCATATGGGGGATACCAGCCAGCCTACCGTGCCCTGGGGTAGGTCCTGGGCCAGTCACATTAGGCTTGCTCCTGGGTGCTGGCTGGGTTGGGAGTAGGTGGGGAGCAGCACCCCTGCTGTGTGGTTTGTCTTTTTTTGTTTTTTTTTTTTAAAGGCCCTTGTCTGTCTACCTACCTGTCCCCCATCCACCTGAGGCTTTGCCTCCTGCCAGGACCTGCCCACCCCTGAAAGGCTGGCTCCCCTTGTCTGACATGGTGTATGGATCTGTGGTCATTTCCTCTGCAGAATAAAGATTGCGCAGGCCTACCTGGTCCTTTGCCTCCAGCTGCTTGTTTGGGAGTGGGAAGGGTGCTTAGGTGACTGTGTCCACATGTCAGGCAGGGACACACACTGACTTGTGTGTTCTGTGGACAATGGTTTCCCAGAAACCCTCTCCTTAGTACAGGATACCATGCCGTAGTAGAGGCCAAACTCATCCCACTCCAGGAACAGATGTCATGAGGACAACAATGAAAAAAAAAACACACATTTATTAAGTAGCCACAACCTATAAAACCCTGCTCACCTGCTGCTTCCCCTTTTCTTCCTGTGCAGGGTCACAAAGTGGGGGTCCAAGTGGGGTGCTCCTAGCTTCTCCCCATGGGCCTTGTTGCCAGCTATGAGTCCCCTTTGGTGCCAGAAACTTATAACCCCAGGCTCAAACCTCTCCTGCCTGAGGACTCGCCTGCAGACAATTCTGGATGAGAGGCCTGGCCCAGCTTCTGGCCTTCCTCCTTGTCCATGCAGCTCTGTGCCAGCCAGGGCTACTTGAGCACAAGCATGGCCTCTGTGCCGTCCTTGGCAGTCAAGTAGAGACCATGTGTGAGGTAGTATTCCCGTCGCAGGAAGGCATAGAAGTAGTCAGAGATGAGCAGGATCTGGCAGGGGAAGAGACAGAATGAGAAGCCATGGGGCACCTCACTGAATCAGGACCCTTTGCAGGGTTAGACAAGTATGAGACATCGTTCCTGTCTGGGATCTCCCATCAAAGCTCAGTCTATAGGCCTGCCTAGGGACTTGCCTCTTGGCACACACCTAGCTCTGAAAGATCATACTGCCCATCAACAGCTGCCTGTAGTCTACCTTCTGCTCCCTGCTCCTGATTTATACCCCCATTCTTGGGAATCCACATCAAGTCTGCCCACAGGGGCTTCCCATCCAGCCTCTCTTGGTCAAACCTATCCAGGAGCTCGGGACACAGAATTGCCTAATATTTCTCCATATATAGGGCCCAAGAATTCTACCTTGAAAACACAGTTCCACCCATCCCTGTAACCACCACTCTGGGCAAGGTCACTGAAGTCACCTAAACAGTACCAAAAACACTTCCCAGGGTTCCCTGCTTTCAAACCTGTGCCAGGCAGCCGGGGGGGGGAGCTTTTCAAACCACAAATCTGATCGTGTTACTACCTGACGTGAGTTCTCCCAAAGGTTTCAAGCTTAGAGCTTCATGGTCCTGCAGCTAGTCCTGTCACACACGTTCCATGACTTCTCTGTACTGCCTCTCTCACCACAGGATCTTTGCTGTTTCCTCTGCCTGAAACATCTGTACCTAATCAATATCTGTCTGCTCAAGTCTCGGCAGGCTTACCCTAGATTAGGACCCAGTCCCTTAACCCCTCTGCTGATGTAACTCATTCAAACTGCAACTTTACATTCGGCTGTGTGACACCTGGTGTGATGTTGCTTCTGCCACTGTGGCATTTATTTACCCCAACTCAGTCTGACCACAAAAGCAAAAGGGGCTGAGAATCTCAGCTCAGTGTCATCCTAAACAGAGCCCCAGAGAGGCACAGATTTGTCTGACTTGTACACTCCCCAAAGTCTACAACCCTATTTGGCCCAACATGCCTAAGACGAGTAACTGAGGCTGGCAGTGGAATGTCCAACCTCACCAGGGAGGACAGGCACATTACTGGAGACACCATAGCTCTCAAAAGTATTGGCACCAACCACCTCTTAGCTCACATGGGAAGACTGAAATCTAGAGCATGGCAGGTACTAAGTGATTCTTGGGGTAGATCAGAGACTGAGCTAAGCCAGGGATCTAGATCTACAGAACCCTGTCCTGGGTAGCTATATACTTTTCTTAAGGTAGGAGAGCAGCTAAGAAGAACTTGGAGGGGCCAATAGCACTGATAATCTCTGAACACAAACCTGCCACTCTCTCATTGGAAGGCCAGTTTTACCAGTGGGAAAATCAAGGCTCAAGACATTCAATAAGTTGGACTAAGGCCATACCTGGAGGTCTGGAGTAGTGGACATGCACCCTTCAGTGTGTGATGTGCCAAGGGCCCCAACCACAAAAGGACACAGGACTCTGGCATATTAGCAAGCAATTGGTGGCCCTGAGGCCTTGCCCAAAGCAGCTGAGTAGGCAGCTCCTGGCCAGCCAGGTTGACCTTGAGCCCTGGAGTTTTCTCACCTAGAACCTAAGATGTTCTGTCTGGGAAATGGAAACCCAGTCCCTGTGCCAGGGAAGGTGAGGGGCAAGTGCAAATTCTAAATTCACAACTCATCACACAGTGATGAGCTGGCTAGGTCAAAGGAAGGCAAATCAAACTTGGTTATTACATTGAGCCACATCTGGAAATAACATTTTTTTACAAGTTGTTAATGTTGGCAATAGCTGGGTGGTGGTGGCACATGTCTTCAATCCCAGTACTTAGGCGCAGAAGCAGATATCTGGGACTGAGTCCAGCACCCTGATCTACAAAGCAAATTCGAGGACAGCCGGGGCTACACAGAGAAACCCTGTCTTGAAAAAACAAGAATAGTAGTAATAATATTGGCAATTTTATAGGATCCAATCTAACAGGACAAATATATAAATATTAAACACATTCTTCAAAGGGACCTGAAGAAATAACTGTAGGACTTTAAGAGGAGCCATTCTTTTGATGTTGTTGTTATTTGGTTTGTTTGGAAACAGGATATGAGGAGCCCAGGGTAGCCTCAAACTTGCTATGTAGCAGAGGATGACTTTGGACTCCTAATCCTCCTGCTCCTACCTCTCAGGTGCTAGGATTACAGAACATCACCTACCACAAGAGGAGCTCAGGAGTTATCCTTTTATTTACAAGCCTTAATTCTGTGTACCTATTCATGTATTACTTAGAGTTAAAAATAAAAATTCAGGTCAGGCATGGTGGTACGTACTGTAATCCTAGCACTTGGAAGGGGAATGCTGGAGGATTTCTACAAATTTTGTTTTGCTTTGTTTTATTTAATTTCATTTATTTCTTTGTTGTTGTTGTTTGAAATGGGGTCTATCTATATAGCCTTGGCTGTCATGGAATTCTCTATGTAGACCAGGTTAGCCTCAAACTCACTGAGATCTCCCTACCTGAAGTACTGGGATTAAAGGCATAATGCCTGGCTGATTAATGCAAATTGAAAATCAGCCTAGGCTAGAATGAGAATGTACTTCAAAACAAACCCCAAAACTAAAAGTAGCAAATCAAGTGTGTAGAGTTAGCAACAACTTGAAATCACACAGCTGGCACATTCAGATAGAACACTGAGAAGGGAGATTCACCTAGGGATTCTTTCTCTTTTTTAAGTTTCTAAATTTTTTCTTTTAGATTTATTTTACTCCATATTTTGCCTGCATGCATGTATGTGCATAATGTGTGTGCCCATTGGGGTTATGGATGGTGGTAAGTCACCATGCAGAGGAGTCAAACTCGATTCTCCTGCAAGAGCAACAAGTGTTCTTAACTGTTGAACCATCTCACCAGCCTCTGGGGATTCTTTAAAAACAAACAAAAAGAACAAGTCTCAGTCTAATTTTGCTACTGTTATGAATTGTAATGTAAATATCTGATATGCAGATGGTCCAAGGTGTGAAAGAGTCATTGAACCCCAAAGGGTTTATGACCCACACATTGAGAACTGCTGATCTAGAGAAACAAAACAAAAACAATTATGGTCTTTTTTTGTTATTGGGGTTTTTGTTTACTTTGGGGTTTGGGGATATTATTGTTTTTGTTTGTTTGTTTGAGACAGGGTTTCTCTATGTAGCCCTAGCTGTCCTGGAACTCTCTATGTAGACCAGGCTGGCCTCAACTCACAGAGGTCCTCCAGCCTCTGCCAGTGCTGGGATTAAAGGTGTGCACCATTCCACCTGGTTTGTTTTGTTTTGAGACAAGATCTCTTGAAACCCATACTGACCTTAAACTATGTATAGGAAAATCTTCTTGAACTTTTGAACCTGCTTCTACCTCCCAAATGCTGGAGTTACAAGTATGTGCCACCATACCTGTTTTTATGTGGCACTGGGGATTGAATCCAGGGCTTTCTTCTGTGTGCTAAGCAAACATCTATAAAAGCTATATTCCCAGTTTGTTTGTGACAGGCTCTCAATATCTAGCCCAAGCTGGCCTGGAATTTACTATGTAGCTAGCAAAGAGGTAGGAGATCAAAGAGTTCAGGATCATCCTTGGCTACATAGTTTTCAACTACGTTAATTTTGTGTAAGTGAAGTGTAAATAAATGTTGAACTCTACTCAATGATGTAAAAACTGTCATATTTAACAGGAAATATAATGATGTCTGCACTTCAATTTGAAATAAATGTTTAAAATAATCCAGGATGAGTTAATGAGATGGCCGCTGCCAAGCCTGATGATCTGAATGTGATCCCCCAAACCCACATGGGGTAGGAGAGCACTGACTCCTTAAGATTGTCTGCTGTCGTGCATGTTGTGGCATGCACATGCCCCACCTACACAAACACAAAATAATGTTTAAAAAAATGTCGGGCAGGTGGTGGTAGCACACACCTTTAATCCCAGCACTAGGCAGATGCAGACTGATCTCTGTGAGTTCAAGGCCAGCCTGGTCTACAGAGTGAGTTCCAGGACAGCCAGAGCTACACAAAAACAAACAAACAAACAAACCCTATCTCAAAAAAAAAAAAAAAAAAAAAAAGTAGGACATGCTGTTGAAGCCCTTGGGAGGTACCTAGTCTACATGAGATCCTACTCAAAAAAAAAAAAAAAAAAAAAAAAAAAAACACTAAGTAAAAATAAAAATAAAAGATGGCTTAAGGGATGATTTTGTAACCAAGCAAGTACTATAGAATGTTACTGATAGAGTCTTTGTGGTGGATATATAGTGTTCAATGTGTCACTATTGCATGATAAAGTGTAGGAAAGGACCCTGCTCATTTGGGCATGTAGTCTTGAGTGTCCTCTTTTTGGGTAGATACCGTGGCCACAGGGAAAGAAGAGAAGGCTAGCCTGTAGCTTTAAGAGGAAAGCTTAGGCCTGGGGCTTTCCGTTCAGACTTTGAGAAGGGATTTTCCAGAGGTCCTAGGATTCACCCTGCTCAATGGCTGCACACCCGCAGCCTCTTTGCCTATTAGCAGGGGCAAGTTAGACAAGGGGTAGCAAAAGCTACTCACTTCCCATTCCTTAAATTTCATCTTCCTCATGTATAAAATGAAAGCAGTAACCTCTAGTGTATTACCCACCATGGTGGTCTTCCCTAGTGCATACCTAGAATTTAGGGGCCCAAGAACATGTTTGTCCCTCTGCCTTCAGAGACCTGAGGACTGTTTTTGGAAGCTGCCCTGCTTGTGGAAACCACCCATCCTCTCCCATACAATTGATTTCCACATTCCCAAACTTTCTACTTTCTATCAGGCTTCTTTTATCTCCAATAGCCACTTTTTTTTTTTTAATTTGGACAGTGTCTCACTATGTGCCTTAGAATTCTGGCTTAGAACTTGCTAGGTAGACCAAGTTTCCCTTGAACTCAGAGAATCACCTGCCTCTACCTCCTGAGAGACAGGATTAAAGGCGTGCACCACCACATCTAGCCCCAACACGAGAATCTACTGACAGTGCAGGGTGGGGTAGGTCTTCCTAGCTAGCTTCTGGCCCCAAAAGGTCTTTTTGTTGCTGTTTTTTTCCATTTCAGACAAGGGCTCACTCTGTAGCCCAGGCTGCTCTGAAAGTCACCGTAATCTACCTGCTTCAACCACCAGGATGCTCAGATTACAGGCAGAAGTCTCTGTACTACACCTGGTTCCTGAGGTATCTTCAGACCTACACATGCCTGCATACACTGACAGAAGCCTCTGCTGCTGCCCTCTGTCCTCATGCCTACTTGCTCAGCAGCCCCCATAATAACCCCATACTCAGTTATATGACCCCCCCCGGGGTGGCAACTGCTCAGCTCTGGAGCCTCAGGCCTGGTACAGGGCTCATACTCTGGGTGTATGTGTGGGCCTTAGTCTTTTTTGCCACTGCTCTCCAAGGAAGGCATGGTGAGACTTCTCTCCTTAGCAATCACCCAGGGCTGTTCTTCTCTGGTCTGTGGTGGAGACTTTATGAGGTAACCAAGGCCACAGTGGACCACATTAGAAATGAAATGACTCGGAACAAGTTTCAATACAGAATATGACAGAAGAGAGCCAGAAACAAACATTTCTAAGCGTCTGTTCCTGGCCAGGCCCTTTTAGGAACTTCACAACTCCCTTGGCTGGGCCCATTTATGACCCAGGGTCATAAGTGTAAGTGAAAAGTCAGGCTACATCATCCATCTTGCCTGTCTATGTCCAAAACTCTTGAGTTCTTTCCATCACCCTCCACCTCTCAGGCTTGGCACTCACACTGCCCCAACAAACACCCTATGGGGTTGTTCTCCCCAGTTTACAGCTCTGTTATTCCACCAGATTCTTTCTGGAAAAGGCAAATAAGCTTGAGACCTCAGAGCCAACTGGGTTATCCATATTGAGCAATTGGAGACTCTGGACTGCAGCCTCCTGGAAACACAGATGAGATCACCTCAGTATGTCTTGACTCCCTAGGCCTCTTCCTTCTGTTGGAGACACTGACACTCTTGGGG
This sequence comes from Cricetomys ansorgei, assembly GCA_026225945.1. Taxonomy (NCBI): domain Eukaryota; kingdom Metazoa; phylum Chordata; class Mammalia; order Rodentia; family Nesomyidae; genus Cricetomys; species Cricetomys ansorgei. Next base: position 5,497,667 of record JAMJFZ010002117.1, read on the forward strand.
CCTTCAACTGGCTGCCATAGTTGGCAAACTGCTGCTTCCTTGGCCACCTGCCTGGAGCCTAGGCAAGTGGAAGCCAGAGCAGGTTGGCAGCTGGCTGTGGAGCAGGAGCTTGGCCTACCCACTCACATGCCTAAACAGTCACTGCAAGGGAGGGGACAGTAAACAGAGCTTCACCTTCCCACTCTGATGATGCAAAGCAACAGGGAAGGGAGGTGTGGTGTCACAGGCCTGCAGGTCCTGCACTTGAGAGGTGGAGGTAGAAGGATCAGAAATTCTCCTCCTCCAACCCAATCTCAGCCACTTAGTAAATCTGAGGTCAGCAGGAGCTATAAGAAAGAGATCCTACCTCAAAAACAAAGAAAAAGCCAGGGAAATCACTGTTCTTCAAGCCAATGCTACCAAGCAGGACTGTAGATGGTGCCAGAATAGCAACTGTTATTTACCTGGCCCGTTTCAATTCTCAAAAACATTCTTGTCCAACACTATACTGAGTCCTCACAGCCACCTTCCAAGTGAAGAAACCAAGAATACACCCTCTCACCAGACTACAGCAGCCTCCTCCTTCACACCAGGATTCCAGGCTCACAGCCTCTTCTCTTCCTGGCAGCATACAGTTTGCAGAGTCTGAATCCAATCACATTTATCCTTAGTTGAAAACTAATGGCCCAGCTTGAACCTCAGCATAATGAGGTCCCCAAGGGCCATGTAGCTCTGACCACTGAAACCCTGTAATGTTCTCATTCTTTATCAGAAAGCCCAGCCAGTGCTACGCAAAGCACACAGCATTACTCTCTTCCTCTGGTTTCCTCTTCTCTGATTCAACCCCTTCCTCCTCCTCCTCCTCTTCCTCCTAGTACCCAGCTGGATCCTGTATGTTTCCCAGAACTGTATTTAGAAACCACTTCCCCCAAGAGGCATCCACAGCCCTGGCGCCATGCTCCCAGCCCAACACTGATCCCATCACATTGCTTTGCCCTGCTTGTTTGTTTTTCATTCTCTCCCAGACTGTAGGTTCCTGGGAAGGAGGGCTATGTCTCACTCACCTAAAGGGCTATAGAGAGCAGTAGTTATATGTATGGAACATGATGAGCTCTCTTATGCAGGACTTAAACAAATAGGAGACCCCATTCATAGACAAGCAAAGGAAGATTACAAAGGTGTTTTATTAAAATAAAACAGAAAATAGTTCCATCATAATGAACACACACATATATACACACAAACCCTCCATGAGGACATACTTGTAAATACATGGAGAAATATTCAGAAGGCCAAACAAGCACATGATCCAGATTAAAGAAATCACATGGGGCCAGACTGTAATAAACCCTTCTTAAACATGAGCCACTATTAATTATAATTTTAAAGTAAGATTCCCTTGTGTTCTCTGGTCTTAAATTTATTTAGGATGACTGGGACACTTTAGCTTTTTCTTTCAGAAAAGCTAAATTCATCCAAGCTTGCTTTCTCTAGCTCTCTCTCTCCCCTCCCCTTTCTCTCTCCTCTCCCTCTCCCTCCCTCTTTCTCTGTACATAAATCATCGATCAACTTGTTATACCTATAACCCCAGCATTTGGGAGGTAGAGGCAGGAAGATGAGGAGTTCAAGGCAAGCTGGAGATAAGGCTAGGTAAATGAGACCTGTCCAAAAATTTAAATAGGAAAGAAAAAAGAGATTGTCTCCTTCTCATCATTTATAGACTGAATTGCTATGTGTATCTGAAGAGCACACCATTCTTTACATTTCACATGCCAGCATGTGATTGATGGCAATAATAGGACCCTCAGGTTATATCAAATCCACTAAACACCCTATGAGGTGGGGATTATCACCCTGGAACCTAAAGAAGTTAAGTCATCTGCTGAAGATCACCAGTGAGGGAGTTGGAGACCTCAAACAATCAACCAATGGATTTTAATCTTCTCTCTCACACCTAAGTACATACATAAGCACACATGCCTCATTAGATGGTTTACTGTTGTCATTTCCTGTTACTGACTCTGAGGCAATGGTAATTACCAAACAACATGTGCCACATGATGAAAAATACTTAATGGCCCCCAAGAGAGAGGTCTTAGTCACTGGAGTACCTGCTGGGGTAACTAATAATCTACATATATTCATTCTGTAATAGGGCATGGCAATTTTCAACATAAACAGAGCAGGACTTTAACAAAACTCAATAGGTCAAGATGTTTTATGTATGCTATATAAATAAAGCTGACTTTGACAATAATGGTCTGGGTGCTGGCACCTATTTGGAATCTGTGGCCATGTGGCATACGGCCAGAGGAATGTACCTTTCCCTGCTAGAAAGATGTCATAAGAACAGGCTGTGGAGTGGGCATACATCCATGAATGCCTGCTATCTTAATAGAAATGCCAACACAGAAGCAGGCCTGGGTTTGGCTGTGCAGGACATGAAGAGTTTGGACACAAGGAAGAGGGTGGAGCCAGCTGCAAACTGACCTTTGTGTGATTTCATCTCCATCTTTCTTTCCCTCCCTGTCCTCACATCCCTGCCCCTCACTTTTTCTCTCCCTGAGGCCAGGTCTTGGTATGTACAGGCTAGCTTGACCTCCATGGAGCCCAGTCTGGCTTTGAACTGAGGAGCGTCCAGCCTCAGCCTCCCAAGTGCTGGGATTAGGGGATTTCAGGTATGAGCCACCACGCCCAGCTTCCATTTCCTTTCTTGCTTTCCAAGTTTAGAGGATCCAGTTACTGCTCGGAGGCCATCGCTTTCTCTGGCCTCTCAACAGGAAAGTCTTTTGTTCCTACTGGATTCCTCCATAAACTACTTTGCACATCTGGCCACAAATCACATGATATTTTCTCTGGCTGCCTTTGGTTTGTTCATTTATTCATTGATGCACTCAACGAATATTTTTCTAAGCAACTGCTCTGTGCCACTCTCTGATTTGGTAGTTGGGGACCCTACAAAGGGAAGAAAGTAGATCCCTGCCTTCAAGAAGCTTGTGGTCTAACAAGGCGACAGCACAGCTATTAGGGAGGCTAAGATAGAGACAGTTAAGAGCGAGGGAGATGGCAACAGAAGTGCTCACTGTGTAAGCCTGGCGACCTGAGTTTAAGGAGACATGAAAGGAGAGAACCAACTACTAAAAGCCGTCCTCTGACCTCCACACACTTGTCATGGCACATATGCATCACACGTCACACACCGACACACATACAGTAACAAATAAATAATAACAAATAGACAACAAGGCAGGAGAACTTCATGAGGAGTTGATTAAGAAAACTCTAAATGTCCCATATCTGCTGCACTTAGTGGATCCACAGGCCCACAGAGGGGGCAGTACACTCCTCCTGGTTGATTAGGGGGTCTTTTCTGTAGTCAACACTCCAGTTAATAATCTTTTTGTTTGTTTGTTTGGGTTTTGGTTTTGGTTTTGGAAACAGGGTTTCTGTATAGCCTTGGTTGTCCTGAAACTTACTCTGTAGACCAGGCTGGCCTTGAACTCAGGAGATTGCCTGCCTCTGCCTCTCAAATTCTGGTATTAAAGGTGCATACTACCACCATACTACCACCACCCAGCTTGGTTATAATCTTTCTTGTTTTATTTTTATTTATTTTTTTAGACAAAGTCTTCCTACATAGACTAAGCTGAACTCACAGTAATCCTCATACCTTAGCCTCCAAAACATTAGAATTCAGTTATGAGCCATGTCCAGCTCAGAACAGTAAATGATAAGATTAGAGTGACAGCCTAGTAAACAAATGCTTCCTCCTGTTATCTCTTTTTATTGATGTGGTGGTGGTGGTGGTGGTGGTGGTGGTGGTGGTGGTATCGGCAAGGTCAGCAGTCTCCAAAAACATTTAACCCTAGCGAGCTCTCTATGGTCAGAGCTCAGTCCTACGAAGGCCAATGACATAGGTATGTAGGTTGCCTAATAGTCTACTAGCTTAAGGGGTTATCTGGGCCTCTGCTGGCAGGCACAATCTGAATAGCAACTTGGCGATATCTTCCAAAAATAGAGCATTCACATGCTTTCTGATTCTGCAAATCCTGCCACTTAAAATCTACCCTAAAAGCATTGCTATGCACATGTGAACTATATGGAAGAATACAAAAACCTCTTCTGTTTCAAGTAGGAAAAACAACCAGAAGCAGCCTCAAATCCCAACAGCAAAGAGTTACCTAGTCAAATAAATCGGCGACTTTACTCAAGGACTATGATGGGGTCACTACAAACATTCATCTCATGAGGCTGAGGACATAGCACAGTGGGTAGAGTGCTTGCTTAGCACACATAAAAGCTAGTTTCAGTCCTCATCACGACAGAAAACTAGGCATGGTGGCACAAGCCTGTAATCCCAACATTCAGGAAGTAGATTAAGAAGGGTCTGTAGTTCAAGGTCATCTTCAACTATATAGCAAGTTTGAGGCCAGTCTTGGCTACATGAAAGCCTATTTGACTATTTCTTAATTTTTTTTTATTATTATGTGTATGGGTATTTTGCCTACATGTGTATCTGTCCACCATGTACATGCTGGTGTCCGCAGAAGCCAGAGAAGGGCATCAGATCCCCTGAAACTGGAATTAGAGATAGTTGTGAGCCACCACATGGGTACTGGGAATCTAACCCCAGTCTTTTGCTGTATGTAAAAGTATAAAGCCTAAAAGACACAAGCCAAACCAACCACATGGCCAAATGACTTCTACTTTGGGTGGGAAGAACCAGGGCCCAGGAAATCTTTTTTTTTTTTTTTCCTTTGCTTTTCTACCTTTCTTCCCTCCCTCCTACCCCTTGGCAATGCTGTATATCAAGCTCAAGGTCTTAAAAATGCTAGTAAAGGTGACTGTGGTGGCACATAACCTGTAATTCTAGCACTTAGGAGGAAAAGGCAGGAGGATCTTCAAGAGTTGGAGGCTAGCATGGGCTATACAGTGGTGCAGGCCAGCCTAAAAGGGGAGACACTGTCTCCAAAAAAGAGTAGTGAGAGAGAGAGATCAGTTGGTAAACTGCAAGCATGAGACCGAGTTAAATCTCCAGTAACTATGTTAAAAAGCCATGTGGCAGCAACACAAGCCTCTCGACAGGGTGCTGGGAAGGCAGAGACAGGATCCCTAGAGCTTGCTGGCTAGCCCATCTAGCTGAATTGTCAAGTACCAGGTTCAGGGAAAGATGCTGTCTCAAAAAATAACGTGAAGGGTGACTAAAGAAGACACCCAACATCAACCTCTGGTCTCCCCACCCACAACCACACATTTGTATATGCACACTCCCCATACACAAAAGCAAAGCACTAAGCAGACACTCTATACTGAGTACATTCCCAGATCCCAATAAAGGTTTCTGTTTGTCTATTTGTTTGTTCTTGGTTTTTTGGGGTTTTTTTTGTTGTTGTTCTGAGATGGCTGTATCAGTCTAACAAAGCCTTGAACTTGCTGCATAGATAAGGCTGACACTCAATTCCTTATCTTGTTTCCACCTCCTCAGGGCTGTGATTAAAGTCATGTGCCACAATACCCACACTCAAATCTCCATACTGGGAATTCAACCTTGGGCTTCAGACATGTTAGTTAAGCACAATACTGCTAAGCCACAGTCCTAATCTTGGAACTTCACTTTTCATCCCACATTTTGTTGTTTGACTTCTTTCCTGTAACAACAATACATTCATGTATTATTTCTTTGATTAAAAAATGTATTCGAAACTGGGCGGTGGTAGTGTACGCTTTTAATCCCAGAGCTCAGGAGGCAGAGGCAGGCAGATCTCTGAGTTAGAGGCCAGCCTGGTCAGTCTACAGAATTCTAGGACAGAGGGAGTTACAACAGAGAAACTGTCTTGAAAAACAAAACAAAACAAAAGGTAAGAAATGGAGACTGGAAAGATAGCTCCTTTGATAAAAGCATTGGTTGCTCTTCCAGAGGATCCAGGTTCAATCTAGAACTCTCATAGTAGCTTACAACATCTTACATAGTAAGATACACACATAGTATACACACACACACACACACACACACACACACACACACACAGAGGAAAGTAAAACACTCAAATACATGAAACAAAAATACATACACATATAAATAAATAAATAAATAATAAATGCTAGAGCTAGGGAAACACCTCAATCAATAAAGTACTTCCCATGCAAGCATGAAAACATGAGTTTGATTTCTAGCATCCACATAAAAAGCTAGACATGGTGGCATATTGTTATCCCAGAGCTGGTGAGGTAGAGACAGGAGGATCCATGGAACTTACTGGCTGGCTGGCCTAATCTAATTTGGCAAGCCCCAACTCTTAGTGAGAGACCTTTCTCAAAACACAAGGTTGGGGTAAGGGGCTGGAAAAATGACTCAGTGATTAAGAGTGCTTTCTGCTCTTACAGAGGACCAAAATTTGGATGCACATTTGGTGGCTCACAACCACCTGTAACTCCAGCTCCAAGAAATGTTACGCTTTCTTCTGACCTTCTAGAACAAGCACACACACAGTAATAATAAAAGAAAGAAATTATAAACTTAAAAAAATATTATTTAATTTTATGTGCATTAGTGTGAGGCTGTCAGATCCCCTGGAACTGCAGTTACAGACAGTTGTGAGCTGACGTGGGGGTGCAGGGAATTGAACCCAGGTACTCTGGAAGATCAGCCAGTGCTCTTAGTCACTGAGTCATCTCTCCACCCTCTCCCCCACCCCTTTTAACTTTTAAAGGTAAGAAATGATGCCAAGAATGTGGCTGATTTCTGTAGTTCAGCTACCAATATACTTGATCCTACTGCTTTTGGTCTCTAGTTCAACCCCAATCCCTCTTTTCCAACTAATTAAGTCTCTCTCTTACTTTTGATGGCACCTGATGAGTTGCAAACAGCCCCTGGTGTTAAGAGACCTTCCTCTTATAGAGGCAGCCACAAAAGAAAGCTGTTATCTAGCAAGACCCACGGATGCCTCATAATCACTATCAATTTCATTTCTAGAGTCAAGGCAACAGGCTGAGGACTATTTCTGTGGAGCTCAGCAATCTCCCCAGGCTGAGGCATGGCCAAGATCATCACATGCAAACCTGGGATGTATGTAAAAGGAAGGTGTTTTGTTAAGCAGAAGTGTCATGACAGCCTTTTGGATTATTTCAGACACTACACTGAATTCTATAGATTTCTCCCCTTGCAGGACACAGATGCTGCTCCTTCACTATCAGAAACTGCCACTACGGCTGAGACCTCTCTTTTGCTGTTCATACACCAAGTGTGGTTGGATTGGATATACATCCTCCAGCAACATGGAAAAACCAGTCCTAAAAACTCAATAGCAAAAGCTCCCCATGATCTTCCACCCAAACTGCTAATCCTGGAGATAAGAAGTTCCTGGGTCTATTCTCTGACACCATCAGTCTTTCCAAACAGCTCTGCTTCCATCCTATCCACTATGCATGCCAATGCCTGGCTATGCCAATGGCATTCAAGTGCTCTACAGTACAAGTGATTCTTTGAAGACCTCAACAATGGGGACAGAATCTGACATGAAAGAACATGGCAGATTGAACGAGGGAACTTCAGGAAGGATGGATGTTTCCACCGAGGGCCTTCCAGACCTCCAGCTAAAAGTACAAATCTCTGACTTTGTTTAACTAAGATTTTTAGGAGTGAGACTTAGGAATCCTTTTAATAATAAAACAACAGCTGGATGGTGGTGGCTCATGCCTTTAATCCCAGCATGCAGGAGCAGAGGCAGGTGGATCGCTGTGAGTTCAAGGCCAGCTTGGTCTACAGAGTGAGTTCTGGGAAAGTCAGATTTACAACAGAGAAACCCTGTCTCGAAAAAACAAAAAAAGGAGGAGAAGGAAGGAAGGGAGGGAGGGAAGAAGAGGAGGAGAAGGAGGAGAAGGAGAGGAGGAGGAGGAGGAGAAGGAGAAGGAGAACAAGAAGAAGAACAAGAAGAGGAGGAGGAGGAGGAAATAACTGGGACTGCAGTAATGGCTCAGTGTTTAAGAGCACTGGTTGCTCTTCCAGAGGTCCTAAATTCAATCCCAATAACCACAGGGTGCTCACAACCATCTATAATGGGGTCTGATGCCCTCTTCTGGCATGTAGAGTACTCATAGACATAAATTAATTAATTAACTAATTAATTAATTAATTAATCTAAAAACAACAAACAAACAAAAAACCAACAGAGAACGGGGATGTAGCTCAGTTGTTAGAATGCTTGCCAAGCATCCAGGAAGCCCTGGATTCTTTTCCCAGCACTGCATAAATTAGGGATGATGGAAACACAGGAGGTAGAGGCAGGAGAATCAGAAGATCAAGGTTATCCCTGGCTACATTGGGACTTTGGAGCAAGCCTGGGCTTTATGAGACACTGTTCTTCTGTTCACCCAAGAGCCAAACCATCTCATTCCTAAGCTCCCTGCCTTTGCTTCTGCTGTCCTCAAAATCCGCAAGGCTGTCTTACCCTCGACCTACTCACCATACTCCTCTTGAAGCACCTATAGTTAGTGCCAACAGCACAATTACGGAGTTGGACTTTACCTGAATTTGTTTCTTGGCTCCACTGAGCATGAGTGAAGTGCCTCAGTCCCTTATTTGTAAACTATGAATAACACTGTCTTTTGCTAGATTTGTTATAAGAATTCAATGAAGAACATTCAGGTGATAGCTAATACATGTACAACGTTCAGTTTTACACCATTCACTCCCCTATCCCTTCCACCTAAGCGAGCTCAATGACAGAGGAGCTGTCTCTCTTGCATGTTCAAAACTATAGGACAGGGAACCCAGGACCTCAGTTGATAGCCTGAGACTCAAAATGAACCCCTGACCCTGTGCTATCCTCAACTCTTACCTGTCCAACGTTGAAGGTCAGTGTGATGGCATAAAAGAAATTAGAGTTGGCACTTCCTGCATAAATCCACAGGTGCCACAGGACAGGGAAGAGGAGAGAGCAGACGATGATGATGCAGGTGAGGACAAAGATGTTCCGCAGAACTGCAAAACAGATGGTCAGTTAGTCCAGCACGCATTCTCTGATACCCTGTTTTTGCTGTGATAGCCATACAGGAAAAGGAGAGCACTCCCAGAAACACTGTGTGCTAGGAGGCAAAGCTCAAACCCAGGTCAATAGTTCCTCATGTCCATAAACCGTTGGGAATCTATATCTGGAGGCTTTCCTCCCACTGCAGGCTTGTCTGCCTAAAAACTTGCCACAATCAGCAATTCCATGAATGCTTCTAGGCAGCAACAGTGAGGCCATTTCACGAAGACACTGGTCACCTATTCTCCATCCTCCCTACTTGGGTACTCAATGGCCATATCTCATGGACGGGCATGAACCAGCATGATTAGAGTTCCATAGTGGGTGTGCGTGCTGCCACAGCCCACACAGGGTAAGGATACACTGTGCTTGTTTTACTCATCTCTCTCCCTTCCTTCCCTCCCAAACCAGGGTCTCATGTAGCACAGGCTAGCCTCAAGCTAGCTAAAGATGACTCTAAACTCCTGATACTCCTGCTTTTACCTCCCAAGTGTTGGGTACATACCACAACAGGCCACATATATTTATTTTATTTATGTATATATGCGTTTTGCTTGCATATAAGTCTGTGCACCATGTGTGTGCCTGGTCTCCATGGAGGCCAATAGACAGTGTCAGATTCCCTGGAACTAGGATTATGGGCAGATCACAACTGTGGGTGCTAGAAATTGAACCTGGGTCCTTTGCAAAATCAAGTGCTTTTAAGCACTGAGCCATCTCTCCAGCCCACAAATATCTCCCTCCTCCCCCTTGGTTTTTTGAGACAGGGTTTCTCTGTGTAGCCCTGGCCACTCTGGAACTCACCCTGTAGAATAGGCTGGCCTCAAACTCACAGAGCCTGCCTCTGCCTCCTGAGTGCTGGGACTAAAGACATGGGCCACCACTGCCCAGCTCACAAATCTCTTCTTGGTGTCCTTCTTTCTTACATTATTCCTTGCTCCAAAAGGAACAGTGAGTCCCTCTACGGAGGAGCTCTATCCAAGAACTTGGACAGGCAGGTAGAGTCCAGCTAGATTAGGGCGCAGATGGTGGTCACACAGAGAGGTGACTTTAAGGAAGACCTGGTTAAAATCCTGCTCTGTCAAGCAAACTATGATGGCCCAGGCCTATAATTCCAGAACACAGGAAATGGAGGTGGGAAGATTAGTTGTTTGAGGCCAACCTGGGTTACACAAGACCTTGTCTCAAAACAATAAAATTTATCTGTTATTTATTAATTTCTGAAAGTTTAGCTATTTTATCTATAAAATGGGACTAAAATGTCTGTTATGTGAATTAAATGAGACATGTAAAAGTCAGATACAGTGGCAAATACCTGGTCTCCCAGCACCTGAGAGGGAGGCTGAGGAGGAAGAATGGCTACATAAGTAAGAAACTGCCTCAAAACACAAATCATCAACAGCAAAGGTATGTAAAAACCTGCACGTGTGTATTACTATGTGAGTTTTCTACTGCTGTAGAGCCAATTCCCGTATTAGTACATTTAAAACTGCAGTTTAAGCTGGGCAGTGGTGGCTCACGCCTTTAATCCCAGCACTATCTCTTCCTTGATCTAGATTCACAAGAAACACATTTTATTTTATTTTCTTCCTTCCTTTCTAAAGATAAGGTCTCACTATGTAGCCCTGGATGGCCTGTCTCTGGTTGGGGTCAGAGGACCAGGAACTACTTGGGCTATTGGGTCCCTCAAGTTTTATTCTGGCTGGGGTTAAACCATAGATTTGCCTGTCTCTGCCTTTGCCTCTCAATTGCTGGGATTAATGTTGTATGCCATCATGCCCAGAAAAATTCATTTTCTAAGCCAGACTTTTTGGAGATTTACAAAATGGAGACAATTCCAGGCCACTTGTCTCAGTTCCACAGCCACTGGGTAGAAAACTATGCTGGACACATACACTGGAAGGAAACTGGGTAACAGATAATTCTCTGCTCTTGCTACAAATAACAGGGGGGTACCACCAAGATGAAATCAGAGTGCCTAGGCTGCAGTCCAGGCAGAGATTTTGTAAGTTTCCTGGGTAACCGAATATGGACTCTTGACATAGAAGAGAATCACCACTAATATGTAAACTAATACGATGAAGTTGTTTGAAGTTATTTTTAAAACTAAGTTTTGCCAACATACAGTTCATTAATTTTGTTTGCTTTGTTTTTTTTAAACAGAGATTCATATAGCCTAGCTGGCCTTCAACTTGATAGGATGACCTTAAACTCCTGGTCCTCCTGTCTCCACCTTCCAAATATACACCACCATGCTCAGTTATAGTTCATTCTTTATAAAGAAGGATAAGTACTCTTTTTTGTTATTATTATTGTTTAAAAAGTCATTTTAGCCAGGCCTGGTGGTGTACCCCTTTAATTCTAGCACTCAGGAGGTAGAGGTAGGCCAATCTCTTAAGAGTTTGAGGCTAGTCTGGTCTATACAGTGAGTTCTAGGACAGGCAGAGCTCCACAGAAACACTGTCTCAAAATAACAACAAAGGTTATTTTAAATGGGGACAAATATTAGTAGTTGACTGTTTCATCAGCCAGCAAAATAAAAAGCTAGCAACTACCATCAGCCATTTTTCAAATGTTAGTGATCTAGGAAACCCCATAATTTGGACACTAGCCTGAAGGCCTGAACGTTGTCTTTTCTGATCTGAAATTTCCATAGTTCTGAATGGTCAAACACTGACAGATCAAAGCCCTGAGACCTACCAGGGAAGCCTGAGCCACTTCCTCTACCTCAGGAATAAGGAGCCCAGAGAAATCAATGTTTATATTGAGCTGTTATATTGCTGTTACCAAGCAACATTACAAACTGAAGAAAGGAAAATAGATCTGCTTACTCCTCCACTCTGCGATCCTCTATTTTATTTCTCAGTGGTTCTTTCTTAGGATTAGGGATGGCTGAAAAGTACATATATTAGTTTCTAGCATAAAATATGCAGGCCTGACAGACCAAGTGGTTCCTGGGTCTGGCTGGGTCTACCCCAGCCAGAAACAGAGGCTTCAGATGGGGTGGCAGCAAAAAAACTGAGTACAAAAATGACAGAGGTTCTGAACACAGACTCTGGGCTTCAAAGAGACATTTCTATGTGCTTGGAAGACCTTTGCTAGCATCCAGTTGGATTCAGTCCAGTAGTGACCTCTGCAGGAACAGGGAACTGCTACTCATTCTTGCTGGCTGGAAGGCTGGGAGATTAAAGCTCTATGCCAGATCAGAGGGAACTGGGACCTGGGGCACAGGACAGCTTGTTCCAGGCACCAAGAGGTGTCAGAGATGACCAGGGCCTATACCCTTCTTCAGACCTGCTAGGTCAGATGGAGTCAAGTTCCTCAGACATTTATTGGGTGGCTTATCCAATCTGTGGCACCACACTGAAGTGCAGGAACTTCTGACAAGGCCTTCTCCCTCTCAAGCCTCAGGGATTCAGAAATAAAATGTCACTTAAAGTATCTGGTCTCATCAGGAGGGTCATGGAGAGAATTAGGGGTCTTCAAAGGTCAAAGAGATGGTGTTTTTTCTTAAATTACATGCTAGATACATAGTAACTTAAATAATGCTTAAAATTTATTTGTATTTTAATCAATGTTCTGTTACCTTTACACAATAGTTAATTAAAAAATGAACAAAACAATACAGCACATGTTCAGCTCCACCCCTGTGGTAGCTGGCTTTGCAGCTGGTACGTTGCAGGCTGGCACCAGCTCTGCCAGCAGGCTGTTCTCTAACACCACAAGTATGCATCTGTCTGACTCATCCTGACCTGAGGCGGCAGAAGCCAGTGACTTCGATTTACAGCCAGGGCAAGGCCTATTCTTTTCTTCCCCATTAGCCAATACAAGAAAAAAGGTGACGTGGAAGCAAGGAGATCAATACTGGCAGCTAGTGTTAACAGGACATCCTACAACATTAACTATGTCCAACTAGGATAAAAGACTTCATAAAATGTCTACTCAGAGGTCCCAACAGCCAGGACTAAAGACACTTGTAAATGAGTATAGTAACTCATAGATGACAAGTCCCAAACAGGTGTTCTAAACATGAGTAGTCCCTGTACAGTACAAAGAGTGGCAGCTACTATTCTCTGCACGCACTTCAGATAAGCTATGTCTATAAACTCCTTGCCCAACCAGTCAGTAAGCCTCTTCTTAATTGCGTCTATTAGATCATCCAGGTTTCTAGAAACTCCTTCCTCCTTCTCTGCCTTATCATCCCTGTGGGCATAAAATAATTTATTTCAAGTTTAAAAAATATTTTTTTTAAATTTCAGTGTCTCTGGCTGCTAAGCCTGAGGCTTTGATGGTAGAAATATTCAGGAGATGCCCCTGGTTAATTATTACTGTAGTACTATTTACATTTTTTTTTTCTCAAACTTAAAAAGATATTCTTGAAAGATACATTTTTTTTTTTCCCAGACAGGTCTCCTTCCATGGCCTGGAACTCACTTTTGTAGTCCTGGCTGACCTCAAACATGCTATCCTCCTGCCTCAGCCTTTTAGATGTTCAGGTTACAGATCCTGCAAGGATGTTCCAATTACTCTCTTCATCTGATGGATGGAAAAGGAAAAATCAGGGACTCAGAAAGGCTGACTGGGAAGGTCAGGATGTAGACTCAAGCTCTGGTCATTTTGTCTACAAACTGAATTCAGCATATGTGAGATATGGGAGATAATAATGCCTCTGAGAAAGAGGCATTACTCTGTGTAGGACCAACAGCTAAGGAGAAACAACCTGCTCTGGAGAGGGAAAGATCAATGCCTTAAGCCCTACCCTCTGACAGACTGAGGCAGGTCCATATATTCTGATTGCTTCATGATTCATCACTGGGTGATTCTTGTCTGTGAAATGAGGGTGTCACAATCAGAAGATGATGCTAACTCTTCTCAGTCAGCTCTGATTGGTCACCACTCTACCAGCTTCAAGAGTCACACCTGGCAGGGCTTGGCCTGCCCACTTGGTTGTTTACCTTCTCTCTGGAGCTTATACTTAGAGGTAGGTTTCCTACTTGCAGCTGGTCAGTTTCACTTCCTGGTCAACACCCAGACAACCCCAAAACAACAACAAAAACTAAGTTCCTCTGAAGCTTGCAGTTTGAGTTCATTCACTTCTGACACTTGGCTGTATACCACAGCTCCCCTCCCACTGGAAGATAGAGAGCTAGGAGGGGTCACTGGGCTCTGCCTCCTTCAAAGAGGGCCTTTAAAATCCCTTCTACAGGTATTTGCTGATTCTTTTGTGTCAGATCCATTTTGGGTGCTGGAAACAGAGGTAAAGGATTATCTGCCCCACAAGAGTCTCATACACCAAACAGAACAACTAATGGGGTGGGGTGGGAATAAGGGCCCCAAAGAGGGGTCTTTGGGAATACAGAGTACTTGTGAGCTTCTTCTGAGGGATGGGTAGAGATGAGAGGGGTCTTCGTAGGAAACAGAAAGTCTGTTGTTCACAGCCCAAGGCTACTGTTGTACTTACCCAAAGGAAGCCTGGCCATATGTGGCTTCCTAGATTTGAATTTAAATGAAAATTTCAGTTTCTGCTGGCACCATGGCTCACCTCTGTAATCTCAGTATTCAGAAAGCTAAGACAGGATGACTGATTCTAATTTGAGGAGAACCTAGGCCACATAGTAGGTTTCAGGCTAGCCTTGGCTATAGTTTAGGCTCTGTCTCAAACAAACAAATCTGTGCATGATAGTACATACCAACCCATAATCTCAGATTTGAGAGGTGAAGGCAGGAGGATCAGGAGTTCAAGGTCATCTTCAGCTATATAGTGAGCTTAAGGCCAGTTTGGGCTATATGAGACCCTATTTCAGAAAGCTGGGAGGAAAACATTTAGTCTCTATGTAACATTAGTAGCCACTCTTCTGGAATACACATTGGACATGGTCATCATTACAGAAAGAGAGGCTGGACTGCACTGGGCAAGACTCATAGAACTAGGCTCCAATCCTAGTCTTTCTATTTAGCAGTCATATGACCTTGAACAAGTGGCTCTACTTTTCTGTACCTCAGTTTTCTCATCAGCATAAAGGAGATACTTACCTCAAAAGCTGATACAAAGACAAAATGAGCTAGTGACTGAACCACAATGGTCAGGTACAAAGTCAAGCTCTCTACAAATGGCAGTTGTCTGTATTTCCATCACTGCTCACAGCACCAGGGGGCACAGAGGCACTGCTGCTTCAGGTTGCCTCCTCTCTCTCAGTGCTGCCAGCAAAACAGGGGCCCAGTAAATGCTTATCAAGTCTCTTTCCTCAGCTGTCTCATCCAGGATCTAGATGTACTTGACTCTATCCCCAGAAAAGAGAGTCAGAATACTCACATCTGTAGAGATGGTTCCACACTGGGAAGAAAGCCATGTAGAGGGCCACATCCCCCACAGTTGGATAGGACTTGAAGATAGAGATGATGGCAATCTGGATGAACATGAAGAAGATGGGGTGCTCCCTGGAGCAGGGCAGGGAAGACAAACAGACAGATTAGCCAGGGACTAGGCCCACTCTAGAGACTCCTGGCCTCACCACACAAACCAAAAGAACTCCCTAGGGGTACTTCAGGCAAAGACTGCCTTACTACTCACAAGGCACTGATGGGCCAGTCCTAGTAGCAGAGCAGAAAACTGCAGAGATCAAGAAATGCCCAGAGGCAAGGAAAATCAGACAAACACCAGTGAACCAGTTTACAGGGACACTGCCTATCAATAGCCACTCCTATCTACACTAGCTTTGGGGCCTGCCCCCCCAGGAACCAAAGCAAGAGAGCATATTAAGTGTGTATTCCTTATTAGTAGCCGAAATAACTACTTGTTGGAGAAATCAGGCAGCCTCTCTCAGCAGAGGCCCCAGTGAACAGGTCCCAAGACAGGAAGTGCCTGATGGCTGATGGCTTGCTCACTGACAATATGGTCAAAGAATATGAGACCCTTAGTGTCCAGAAAGAGAACTAAGAGTTACATGCTGCATTTTTAGTTCTTCAAGGGCCAGCATTCCCTTTTCTTTTTTGAGATAGGGTCTCATATAGCTCAGGCTGATCTCCAACTCACTATGTAGTTGAGGCTAGCCTTGAACTCCTGATCCTCTTGCCTTTACTTCTGAGGTGCTGGGATTAAAGGCAGCTGCCATGTCTGTTTCAGAAGTAAAAATTTTGGGACCTTAAACTAGTAACAGCTGAAACTGATTTTAAATTAGTAAACTGCCATGGCTCCCATCTCCTGAGCCCTTTTTTCCTATGTTGAGTTCTGTGCAAGGGTTCTCTGCATCATCTCAGAGGATCTTCACAGGACCACAGCCAGCCCTCCTATCCTTCCCGAGAAGGAGACTGAAGTTCAGAGAAGTGACATCAGCGATGGAGCTGTCTGTCTACAGAGCTCCTAGTACCACCATGCTGCTCTCCTTGGTGCTTCACATATCTCATAGTAAGAGTCAGGAGAGGGCAGGGGACATGGCTTATCCTACAGTGGCCCTCCGAGAGAACACTAAGAGCTAAGAGAAATGAAGGGGGAAAAGCTAGTTATATATCCCTCTCAATAACCCCTCAAAAAATAAAAATAAAAACCCAGGCCAACTTCTGCACAAGAGCTAGATGCCTGCCTATGAAGGTCCTGGTCAGCTGCTCTGAAGCCAGGAAAATGGAGCCACTTCTAGGGCCACTGCAAGTGCTTTCCTTAGGAGTCTAGCATGGCCTGAGGAGATGAACACAGATTCTGAAGTCAGGCAGAGCTGTGCCTGAATTCCAGCTCCACTGCTTGCTAGCTGTGCAGCTCTAGGAGAACTGTCTCATCTCCCTGACCATCGTTCTTCAACTGTAACAAGGAATGATGGCAGTGAGATAGTGCTGACCTCCAAATTGCCGAGTTTGCTATCAACCCATTCCCACAGAGCTAGAAAGGTGCCTGGGAAGAAGGCTCAACACAGCTCTTACATGGTAGAAGTGAACTACACAGAAAGTCCCATTTGAGGAAAATGAATCAGAAGATTAAACAGGGCTGTACATGTCCAGCCTCCCAAATAACACAATTAGAGTCCCTTGGGATAAATCATAATTGGGGCTGCTGATCAAGAACGTCTGACCAGAACCACTTTCCCAAAGACACTCTTAGTGTAACCCTGTTCTTGCCCAAGATGGTAAGTAGATTAAGTAGTGATGTGGCCCCAGGTACTTCCACATGAGACCAGGGGGAGCCCAGGGTTCCAAAGAATCCTCCGTGCACCTGGTATCTGTGTGTGACTCTCACCTGCTGACCCTGGCTACCGGCATCTGGTCAAAAAAGCTAAAAGCCTGATGGCAGAGGTACCAGTTTGAAGGACAGCTCTCAGGCCACACCGGGGAGGGTGGACAAATAAGCAGAGGTCCTCACACTTACTTTAATTTGATGGCTAAGGGGACTGTGTAGAAGAAGACGTTGATCTGAAACACGCAGACAAAAAAGAGGCTGAAGTGCTCAAACATCTCTGCAAAGAAGTACCAGAAAAGACCAATGTTTGGAGTGAGATCTGGAACAGAAAGTCTGGAATTAAGAAAACACGGGGAGAGAAAAGAGCAGAGTTACAAATGGTCAGCTTTGCCCTGCTTTCTCCTCAAGACTTGGGATCTCTAATGCTAAGGATGGCATCATCCCTCGAAAAGTTATAGTGTAAAACGCTCTCTAGATATCCCCAGATAGTTCACAAATATAGGGCTGGAGATGCAGAGATCAGAATCTATAATACATCCTAGCTAAGAACTAGGGATATAGCTCAGTTGGTAGAGTGCTTGCCTAGCATGCACAAGTCCTTAGGTTTGATCCCCAGGACTGCATTAAGCTCAAATGTAAAAGTGGGAGGATCAAAAGCTTAAAATCATTCTTGGTTGAATACTGAGTTCAAGATTAGAATGGGCTACATGGGGGAAAAAAAAAAAGAAAACAAGCAAACAAAAACCAGCTAGGCTAAAAGAATCTCAAATGAAAAAGGGATCCATCCTACAAACCAAGAGAGCAGCCCCCTTTTACAATCAGGAGCTTCCCAGTATTGCAAGAGGAAGGAGACTTAAATAAACAAAATCTATTTTGAGCATTCCTAAGACCTGCCCAGAGGAACAAGCCTGAGAGCCTGCTCCTCCCCATCCTTGCTCCACATCCCCACAGCAGGAGCCAGAACAGTGCTTGCCACAGCCTGCAAGTTTCCCAAGGCCTTCAGGAACCATCAGCAGGTTGTGCAAAAATCCCCAGGGCTACAGAGCTCATCTGAAAATTTTGAGTTTATCTGGAAGCTTTTGTCTAGTTAAATCATACAAGAATTGGCTATAATACTGGCTCTTCCAAAAGTTATGCTGCCTAAATGTACAAAAGCAAATATTTGTGTTGCTGGTTTATTTTTTGTTTTTGTTTTTCCAGTACTGGGGATGGAACTCAGGACTCCTAGAATGCTAGAAAGGCACTCTATCATTGGGATACATCCTGAGCACTCTCTCTCTCTGTTTTAAAGGAAGAAGACAGCAAGGGGCACTAGGCTAGGCTGGGAAGTAACAAGAGTACTATCTATCTGCTGCCCCTACCATATTTTCTATTTGAAAAAAAGCAATGTTGAAACTAAGCTCTGTTTATAATTTTATTATTTTCATTTTATTGTGGACTTTTTTGTTTCATTTTTGTTTTGTTTCGTTTTTTTGACTTTTTGAGACAAGGTCCCACTTTGTAGCCTTGGCTGGCCTAAAACTCCACCAGGTTGGACTTGAACTCATAGAGATGCCTGTCTGTGTGTGTGTGTGTGTGTGTGTCTGTGTGTGTGTAGTAATACAGCCCAAGCTGCAGATGAACTTAATATACAGCCAAGATTACTTTCAGTTCCTATCACCCTGCCTCCCCCTCCCAACTGGTAGGATTACAGGTGCATGACACCATGCTTGTCTAGATTGTCTGTGCTGTATGACAACGGCATTTCCTTTTTAGAGTAAAAAGATAAATAACAGAATTTTTTGAAGGAAAGCCAGGAAAAAAGTCTTCATCAGGCATTATAGATGCCCATCCAAGGTAAAACACAAAATCTCAAAGAACTCAAAATGAATGAGTAAGTATGTTCAGGATTTACCACAAGGAAACAGCCCAGAGTCCTGGACAAGAGTTCTCCCATTCTGAGTCTATTCCCACCACAACATGGATATCTGTTACCTATTGGGCTATTCTCAAGAGCTGCAACTGGTCCCTCAGCACCCACACAGGAAATGGCACATGAAGAATAGTAATGTCTACAGAATTCGTGAACATACACTTGGGCAAGACTGCAATACAGCAAACCCATCTGGATTTGGTCTGGCACCCTAGCAGCCACTAACGTTCAGAATTAAGCCCATAGCTCCCAGGCAAAAGCTTGGTAGTTGTTCTGGATGTTACTAAGAAGTCTTTCTTTTCCACTCATTCATGCATTCATTTATAAGGAGATCATGCACGTACAACAGCACATGTGTGGAGGTCAGGGAACAACATGCATGTGGGAGTCTGTTCTCTTCTTCCACCACGTGAGTTCTATTAATCAAACTCAGGTTGTGAGGCTCAGCAGCAAGTACCTTTACTCACTGAGCCATCTTACCAGCCAGAAGTATTCTTTAATAACTAACCAAAGGTGTGTTCCCTGTACTACCACTAGTGCCAGGAGTCCTTGAGAAATGAAATTCTTGATCCCTATCTCATACCTACTCAATCAGAACCCCTAGGGATTGGCCATCGATCTGGATGTCAGAAGCTCTGAGGCATCTTAAGGACCCTGCTGTAGATGCTACCTGTTTAGTCTTCTCCCTCTGATTCCACCAGAAGCTATAAAAACCAAATTAGCTTCCAGAAATCTCTAGTGAAGTCTATACTTACATGAAACCGTAGACTGCGGGGATGAAATCCCAGGAGCTGAGAAGGAAGAAGGAGAGGCAAACTATTACCACTAGGCTTCCTACATATATCATGGCATACTCCCAAGAGAAGATCCAGAAGGCTTTGCTCTTCACTTTCACAGGGATGTACTGCCGCTAGGAGAGAGGCCAGAACAGGACATTTAGGGACACTAAGGACAAAAAACAGCTATCAGCTTACACATACAGAGCTCTCATATAAAATCAAGCCATGACACACAGATTTACAATTTTATTGTTTCTTTTTTAACCAGAAAAAAAAAATACTGCACCTATATGTCAATATAACTAAATCTCAAATGTGTGGGGTTATAGCAAAAAATTGCCAAATAATCAAAAGAAAACTCAAAACATTTATGCCATCTTGAAATTATATCCAACAATATCATGTACTATTTATACATATGTAGGAATTTTAGTTCTTAACAAATAACTTAATAAGAAGTTATATTATTAAAAGAAATAATAAAAGTTTTATGAAACATATTAGAAAGATATACACTGGCTGGCAAGATGGCCCAGTGAGTAAAAGCACTTGCCGCCAAGCCTGACGACTTGAGTTTAATCCCCAGGATCCATTTGGTGCAAGAGAATCAAGTCCACTGACCACCTCGCATGTACTGTGGCATGTGGGTGCCATCCACAAAAAAAAATAAATTTTTAAATGTAATTAAAAAAAAAAAGAGGGGCTGCAGAGATGGCTCAGAGGTTAAGAGCACTGGCTGCTCTCCCAGAGGACTGGGTTCAATTCTCAGCACCCACATGGGAGCTCACAAGTGTCTGTAACTCCTGCTCTAGGAGATCCAACACCCTCACACAGACACACATGGAGACAAAACACCAATGTACATAAAATTAAATAAAACATTTTAGTAAAACAAAAGGAAAGAAAGAAGGATATATACTAAAATTGTAATAGAGAAAGGTAGAAAGAAAAAAGAGGACTTTATAAATTATACTCTATTTATTTACTGGGGGAGGAGGGGGGGAGACACATCATGCATGTGGAAGTCAGAAGACAAGTTTTAAGAGTTGGTTCTGGTTTTCACTATGTGGGTCCCAGGGAGCAAACTCGAGATTGCTGGGCTAGGCAGCAGGTGTCTTTACCCAGTGACCCATCTCACTGGCTCATCTATAATGTTCAATAAATATGTTAAAAGCAGAGGCAGACGGATCTCTGTGAGCTCAAGGCCAGTCTGGTTTACATATTGAGTTCCAGGCCAGCCAGTGTTACACGATGAGACCTTGTTCCCATTCTCCCCATAAAAGGCAAATGTGAAACAAAATGGTAAAAAAAAAAAAAAAAAAAAAAAAAAAAGTATTTCTCTTTTTACTTTGAGACTGTTTAAAAATAACTGAGGAGGGGGATTTTTAAGTTAATGTTTCTCTGCCTTTCACATTAAAGAAAAGCTAAAAATCAAAGGATATGACAGAAGGTATGTATAGTAGTTCACACCTATAATCTCTCAGCACTACAGAGGTGAGACAAGAGGATTCTCAAGAGTTCAAGACCAGCCTGGGCTGCACAGCGAGATTCTGTCTCAAAAAATAATTGTGTAAAATATTAGTGGATGAAATTCTGAAAGCAAACAGACTTGTATAATCTCAAATTATCTTTCTGGAGGTACTAACAAGAAAAACACAGGGTGAGAAAGCCTGGTGACCTGAGTTTGACCCCTAAGACTCATATGGGAGGAGAGAACTGATTCCTGAAAGTTGTCCTCTGACCTCCGCATGTGCACAGTGTCACACACACACACACACACACACACACACACATACACACACACACACACGTACACTGGGGAAGCTGAGGAAGTGTCATGTACCTGCACACATAAAGCCCATCTAATTGAAAGGAATATATGGAAGAACCCCAACAAACCTTGGACAGGCTACTTGGAAGGAGCCTCACACAAAAGATTTTTACTTCACCTGTATCAAGTTCTGGGATAGAACTGGGCCCAGTGATTCACACCTGTTAATCCCAATACTTGGAAGGCTGAGACAGGAGGATTGCTGAGAGTTCAAAATCAAATTGGACTAGAGAACAAGTTCCAGGTCAGCCTAGGCTACAGAGTGAGACCCTGTCTCAAAAAATAAGATAAAAATAAAAATGAAGTTATAGAATAGGCAAAACTATAATTTTTAGAATCCAGAATAGGTTTCATTATGACATTTTCCTTCTTAAAAAAATGTATTTATTTTATGGGTTAGAGTGTTTTGTCTGAGTGTATGTATGTGCACCATGTGCACACCTGGTGCCGAGCAATGTGCTGTATCCCCTAGAACTGCAATGATGGATGGCTGTGAGTCACCATATGGGTGCTGAGAACCAAGCCCGCCTCTCTCCCAAGTGCTAGGATTACAGGTGTGTACCCCCATACCTATCTCTCAGGGTGGCATTTTCACATGTGTTACTGTACTCTGTTCTAATTCAGATCCTCCCCACTGCCCTGTTCTGTGCCCCCTGCGTATCTCTGGCTGGATTACTCCCCGGACAATTCTCCCATCCACTCTCACGTCACATGTATTCTACTATCTGCTCAAGAGTTCAAGACTGTCACAAAACAAACAAAATGTAAAATAGACAGGGAACCTGCTCCACCCAGGGTTCTTCTTTGAGCTTATATCCATACAGCCCTACTCTTATAATCACTTTCCCCTTTAGGTGTGCCATCATTAAACCACATGCGACTATTTAAATTAATGAGAAATACAAATGAAATTCAGTTAGTTTCATTAGCAAATTTTCTTTCTTTTTTTGGGGGGTGGGGTGCGGTTCAAGACAGGGTTTCTCTGTGTAGACCTGGCTGTCTTATACCTCACTGTGTAGACCAGGCTGGCCTCAAACTCAGAGATTTGCCTGACTCTGCCTCCCAAATGCTGGTATTAAAGGTGTGTTCCACCCCTACCCATACTCACTAGCACCTTGCAAGCATTCAGGAGCCACATGTGGCTTAGGATTATTACTATATATTGTGTGATTACTGTATTGACCAGGTAAGTACAGAACATTTCCATCATCACAAAAAGTTCTATTAGGGGCTAAAGAGGTGCCTGAGCAGTTAAAAGCACCAGTTGTTTTTTCCAAGGGACCTCGGTTCAATTCCTAGCACCTACATGGTAACTCCTAACTGTTTATAACTCTAGCTCCAGGGGATCTGATACCCCCTTTCTGCCTCCATGAGCACTGCAGAGATATACATGGGGGCAAACTACCTTACACATGAAATAAAATTAACTCTTAACAAACATTTTTTTTTCTTTTAAGAGAATGAAGTTTCATAAAGTAGATATAGGGGTATATGCCTGTAACCTCCCTCTTGGAAGGTGAAGGCAGGAGGCAGAAAATAGTAACACTTGTTTCTGCTTGCTACCTTGTCCTTAGTGATTTATTTTATTCAGTGTGTTACTGTTGCCATTTGAAAGGCAAATTTTTTTTTCTTAGAAAACTTATAAATTGTGAACTAATTTCCAGGTACAATTTTATTTTTAAGAAAGTTTCTTGGGGAACACAGCCATGAAATGATAAGGTGATGAAGAATATTTACTGAGTCTATTTATAAAAACTGAAGTTGAATTTAATCTGTCAGGACTACTCCTGTTACCTAGCAAGGCATAAGTGAAATTCTTTCTTTTTTTTTTTTTTAGACTCACTCTGTACTCATGGCTGGCCTCTCTATGTAGTCCAGGCTGGACTCAAATTTGTGTCAATACTTCTGCCTTCAGCTTCTTAAGTGGTGAGATTACAGGCATGTGCTACCATGTCTGGCTCTAGAATTCTGGACACTGTTTTTGAATAATTTTCCTTTTAAAAAGATTTACTCTATTTTTAACCATGTGGATGTATGTTTGCCTGTGTGTGGGTATCCATATGTGAATGCAGGTGCCCACTGAAGCCAGAGGTGTTTAATCCCCTGAGAGCTGAGTTACACACAGTTGTGAGCCACCAATATGGGTGCAGGGACTCACTCTTCTGCAAGAGCAGTGCAAGCTTTTAAACACTGAGCCATCTCTCCAGCATCTGAAACACAAGTTTTGCTTGTTTCTTTTGAGACAGAGTCTCATGTAGTCCAGGCTGGCCTTCTACTCACTATGTAGTTGAGGATGGCCCTGAACTCCTGATCCTCCCACCAAATGTTACAATTATAGCTGCATGCCACTATACTAGGATGAGACAAGGTCTTGCTTTATAGTCCTGGCCACAAAATTACAGCAATACTTCGGCATTAGCCTTTCAAGTGTGATTATAGGCATGAGCCAACATGCTTTGCACACTGAAATTCATTTGTTGGTGGTCATGGTGATGGTGTATGTATGTTTGTATATGCGTACACATGTGTATATGTTAAACCATAGGTCAACTTGGGTGTCATCAAGAGCCAGTACTTTATTGTTTTAATAGCATGTATTTATTTATTTGTGTGTGGAGGTTAGAGGACGACTACCAGGAGTTAGTTCTTTCTTTCCAACATGTGGGGTCCAGGTATCAGCCTTTTGTCATCAGGCTTCTCCTTCACCTGCTGAGTCATCTTGATGGCCCTTGTTTTGTTTTTGTTTTTTTAAGACAAGGTCTCATGTAACCTAGGCGGCCCTCAAACTCACTATGTAGGCAAGAATGAGCCTTGAACTCCAGATCCTCTGGCCTCTACCTCCCCAGTTCTGGGGTTACAGACATGCTCCATCATGCCTGATTGTCTTATGGAGCATTAGGAATGGAACCCAGGTCAAGTACTCCACCAGCTGAGTACTATTCTCAATCCTCTAGCTCCAACAGGTCTTATCCTATTGAATCTGAAATTATCCATCTTTGGTCAATGGGAGACTCTTCAGATTGGATCTTGAGTCCTTTTGGGACGACTTCCGTGCTGCTGGTGCTTGTTATCTGGTATCACAACATTCTATGATCATCCCATTCTAGAATCAACCACTTCTCTAAGAAACTCATTTCTTTTAATGGGTAAATGGCATCTCTAGATCACAATACAGGCACTAAGGATGCTCACTGGGTCAGTCTGTTTCTAGACATTTAAGTGAGTACATGCATACATAGACACAAATAAAAACATGTATCAAATACCTACATAAGCAGAACAGGTAACAAGTGTGACAGAGATGAAGCATAAGGATTGTGGTAAACTTAAGAGGGTATTCTCTATGTGAAGGAGACAGATCTTCAACTTCTTCACAAGAAGCCAGAAAAAGCTGGTGAGATGGCTTATATCAGTAAGGAGCCTGCCTTGCAAATATGAGGAACTGGGTTAGATTCCAAAAACCTATGTAAATCAATGCTAGGTGTGATGGTATGTGCCTGTAATCCCAGCACTGGGGAGGTGGAGACAGGAGTATGTCATGGGTTCATTGGCTAACCAGCCTAGCCTATTTGGTGAGTTCAAAGCCAGTGACAGACCCTGTCTGAAAATAAGCAAGCAAACAAATATAAATGTGACACTGTTTGATGAACACCACCAGAGACTATCCTCTGGCCTCCATTCCCATGTGTACACATGTACTTGCAAACAAAGACATATATGCACATGTATATAAGAAGCCAGAAATAGAAATTCTTAATGTAAATTTTAAAAGAATAAAAGTTTTTTGCATGTATTTGTATGTGGTACGTGTGTATGCATGCTTACATCTCAGGGTTGGGAGTCACCTGTGTGCATGTGGAAGCCAGAGGTCGACACTGGATGTCTCCACCACTCTTCACTTCATATTCAGGCAGGCTCTTTCACCTCGGCCCCCGAGCTGAATGCTTTGGCCAGTCTATCTAGCCAGCTCATTCCAGGGATCCCTTACTCTGTGTCATGAGTGCTGGGATTACATGATCTGCTGTTCCCATCCTGAATTCATGTGTGTTCTGGGTCCAGATTTAAGTCCTTATACTTGCATATCAAGTGCTTTGCCCAGGGAACCATTTCCCCAACCCTACTTACACTTTATTTTCTAAAATTAAATACTAAGATGAACTAAATCATCTCTGGCGAGATTTGGTTCATGGATATATACACCCTCAACCTGAAATTTTAAAATAATAGTCATAATACCCCAGAAGTCATACTATTACTAACATATATAAATATTTAGAGACAATAATTCTCAAACTGCTTGTTGAGGGCTTCTTGTGATAGAAAAGCCAAACTTTATTACAGAAGGGAGGGGTTTTTTTCAGGACTAGACACCGACCCTAGAGCCTTATACATGCTGGGCTACTGCTCCACCACTGAACTTTAACTTCAGTCCCAAAAGGTGAGAAAGTTATTTCTCTCTCCTCAATGCTCTAGAACATTTCCATAGAAAATATCTTCTTTCATGATATGAAAAGGGGAAAACCCAATTATAAGAATCAAGTCTTTAAAGGGAATTGGAAGCAAGACAGTTTTATATTTAACAAAAAGGCTAGAGTAGCTGACTATTGAGGCAGAAGGATCAGGAGTTCAAGGCTATCTCAGAATATGAATTATAAATACATAATCAAGCTCTGCCCTATATTTTGCCTATTTATAAAAAGGAAAAAACTAAAAGCCTTACTACCGCATCCCTGGAGGCCTTCTGGAAAAGAACAAACAACAAAAAACTGTTGGGGAAATAGAGCAGGGTGTAAAAATTCTAAATAAGGGCCCCCTCCTGGAGAAAGCCTGGGAAGGATGCAGTTGTCAAGAAAAACCTGATGGGATTGGTTCCTTGTGAGGCATCATGAAACGACCTATCCCTAAGACAGAAAAACATGGACAGCTTCACTTCTTCAATTCAAAGACAAGAGATCAGACTACATTAAAGACAAAAAACAAACAAAAATGTGAGTATCCACAAGGTATTTCCCTGGTGTCTGTGACTGTCACTGAAAGAGAACAGAGTCTCAAACCACTCATGGGGGGTCCAAGGCTTTAAGAATTTCAAGCAAAAAGAGGAGAGAAGAGGAACTTTCTGATTGTGCCAGCAGCTCCAGTAAGCTTTACCCCTAGTCCCCTCACCTCAAGCTTTTTCTCCCCCCACCCCTTTTATGTTTGTTTTGGTTTTTTGCTATGTAGCCTATGCTGTCTTGGACCTCTTTATGTAATCAGGCTGGCTCCAAACTTATGATAATCCCCCTGCCTTAGTCACCTGAGTGCTGGAGTTACAAATACATCACCACGAGGGGCACAGCTCAGTTTCTTGGTCTTGGGCACTCAGCTTGTTTTTCACTGTGGACTCCGGTGCTGTGCATACGAGGGCTCTGTTTTATTCTGCATGCTACCAGATCATAACACTGTGAGCTTCTTACTAATTTGGAAACTAGGCTCCAAGCCAAGGTCAAAAGAAGAGTAGAGTTGGAGGAGGGGACCAGATGGGCTCAAACTATCATTTTCATCAATGACTCACCAGGGAGCCAGATGCGGCATCCCTGCTTCTGACCCTGTTGTCTCCTGAGAGAACAGAACAGTCTTTGCTTTTGTTCTGATGAGACACTAGCTTATCCACTATTTATATTTTGTAGTCTCTAGTAACTCTACCAAGAGAATGGAGGCAGGTTTATGGTGTCAAAAGAGGAAGTACAAACTAACTTTACATTTCCTTTGATCCTAGAAAAGAAGTAACTTTCCTTTTCCCTTACCACTCCTCACATTTAGAAGCTTGTGACTGTCTTTTCCATGACCGCATCACTGTCATTTGAATACTAGATAACTCTACCTACCGAGCTCTCAGACTGTATGCTATGTACACAACATGGATTAACCCTTTCAACAGCACTAGTATCCCATTTAAAATTTCACTTATTATTATTATTATTACTACTACTACGACTACTAGCGTGTGCTGCTGTGTTTGTGTGAGAGACATGTAAGCACATCACGCTAATGCCATGATGTGAGTGTGGCAGTCAGAGGGCCACTTTGGGGAGTGAGGTCCTGTCCCCACTGTGGGTCCAGGGGATCTGACTCAGGTTGTCAGGCCTGCGTGGCAAGCGCTTTACGGGCTGAGCCATCTTGCTGACCCATTATCCTATTTTGTAAGTGAGGAAACCGAAATAAAAAACAAACAGTGTCCAAACCAAGATGTAAGAAACCGTATCCTATTCCCTTTTTTCCTACTCTGAAACTTTTCAAATATGCAAAAAAGTTAAAATGATTCAATGATATAATCATCAAAATTTATCATCTAGTTTATTTATTTTTGTTTTTTCATTTTATATCTAGTTTAAATGTTAACATCTTGCTACGTTCAAGCTCAGGTTTTCTTTTTATATCTCTAAAAATCACATCTATCTGTCTGTCTATCTATCGTGTGTATGTATATGTGCATACATGTGCTACAGTGCACATGTGGAGGTCAGAGGACAACTTGTGGGAATTGGTTCTCTTTCCCCATTTGGGTTCTGAGGATAAAACTTGGGTCATCAGACTTGGAGAAAAGCACCTTTACAGACCAGGCAGGCCATCTTGCTGGTCCCCAGGCCAAACTTCCTAAAGGATAAAGTACACATATAAAAAATGAAAGAAAATGCAAGTGGTAGTGGTTGTATATATGTGCTGTCCCAGCACTTGGGAGGTTGAATCAAAAGGAAAAGAAAGAGGGAAAGGAAGGAATGAAGGAGGAAGGGAAGGAAGGAAACTCCTGGGCTAGGGAGTTGGCTTAGTGGGTAAAGTGCTTGTTGCACAAGCTTGAGACCTGAGTTCAGATCCCCCAGCATCCCTAAAATGTCTAGCATGTCATGGACCTGTAATCACAGCCTGAGAAGGCAGAATGTGTGGATTGGGGGCTAACTGGTCAGCCAGTCTAGCTAAATTAGTGAGCTTTCAGGTTCAGTGGGAGACACTCTCAAAAAATAAAGTGGAGATGGCAAGCATGATGGTACTTGCCTTTAACCCCAGCACTAGGGAGACAGAGGCAGGTCAATTTCTGTGAGTTTGAGGCCATCCTGGTTTACATAGAGAGTTCTAGGTCACCCAGAGTCACATAGTGAGACTGTCTTAAAAAAAAAAAAAAAGAAAGAAAGAAAGAAAAAAAGAAAAGAAAAGAAAAGAAAAAGAAAGGAAGGAAGGAAGAAAGGAAGAAAGGAAGGAAGGAAGGAAGAAAAGTAGACAGCAATAAAAAACACCCCATTTGGACCTCTGGCCTCCAGGGGTGTGAACCTGTACACAATCTCTCTCTCTTTCTCTCTCTCTCTCTCTCACACACACACACACACACACACACGCATGCACGCACACACACACACACACACACACACACATACACACACAGCAAATACATACTGCTATGTGGGGAATGCTTGGATTCAACAAGAATGTAAAAGAAAATCAAAACAAAGGAGCTTCACCATATAATGCTTCATCTATTAAACTAGCGACCATAAATCTAACTTGAAAAGCCAGTGTTGGTGACAAGGAAGCAGTTCACTCCTCTATGTGTACTGCTGGTGACACCACAGGCTGGCTCAAGCTTTCTGGTGAGCAATCTGGTTTTGAATATAATAAGTATAAAAGTTTTCACAGTCTTGGGTCCAATTAGAAAATAATAAAGAAAACAATTTTCATTGGCTAGGGAGATGGCTCAGAAACTTTCTCTGTGCAAGCATGAGAACAAGCACACCTGTAACTCTAGCACTAATTGGGGTGCAGACAGAAGATCCATGGGCCTTTCTAGCTACCAGCCAAGCTCCAGGTTCAGTGAAGACCCTGGCTCAAGGGCATAAGGAGGAGAATACTAGAACAGGATACCCAATGTCCTCCTCTGGCCTCGTGATGTTCATATGCCATTCACATGAACACACACACACACACACACACACGTATATACCCAAAACAACAAAAAAAAAAAAACCAAGGAAGAATGAAAGAATAAAAGGAAGGTACATATAAAAATAAAGAAAGAAGGAGGAAAGGAAGAAAAAAGAAAGAAGAGAGACTGAATGAATAAATAAATGAACTTAAAGCTGGGCCTGGTAATGGAGGCCTATAATCCCAGTTACTGAGAAGACTTGCCTTACATAGTCAGTACAAAGCCAGCTTAGGTAGTTTAGTAAATGGTTATTTCAAATTTTTTAGAAAGTAAGAAAAGGGTTGAGGATCTGACTTAGTGGTAGAATACTTGACTTGCATGAGTGTGACGCTACATTCAACTCTCAGTCCAAAAAAAGAAGAAAGAAAAATTTCTACATTATATATAGTATATATAATGTATGTATTAATACACTGTATATAATAATGTGTAATGTATATATTAATAATATATAATGTATATACAATATATAACACCTAATATATATACATTATATAATATATTCTATAATGTATACATGCTAGGTATTATATATAATGTACATATTATAATTTATATATGAACATATTATATAGTATATATATATTAACATACCAACAATAAATATGTATCTTAAGTTCTACAAACAAAATAATAAATTAATCTATTACCACTGTGTATATCAATATGATTCTATATCACCAAGTACTTAAAATGATAGGCACATGACTAATTTCTTTCAGTCTGCCCTAGCCTGTAAACCAGACTCTTCTGGATTTGAATCCCAGTGCTGCCAACTACACACTTTCAGCAAATGTTTCTCTTCTAAGAATGGATTTGGATCCATTTGGACCCATTTGGGTGCTTAGCTCTTAACTTGATGTGTGTTCTTTTCTATGGATAAGGGGCGTAGTTAAGGATCAAACCCTGGGCCTTTCATG
Source organism: Cricetomys ansorgei (assembly GCA_026225945.1). Lineage (NCBI taxonomy): Eukaryota > Metazoa > Chordata > Mammalia > Rodentia > Nesomyidae > Cricetomys > Cricetomys ansorgei. The sequence goes on from JAMJFZ010002117.1 coordinate 5,528,229, forward strand.
AATGCTGACTGTGTGCTCTACCTCTCCTACCAAGCTATATCCCAAGCTTGAGGTGTATATTCCTTTTTTTTTTTTTTTTTCAAGATTTATTTTTGTATCTATGCATGTACACCTGAATGCCAGAAGAGGGCATCAGACCCTATTATAGATGGTTGTGAGCCACCATGTGGTTGATGGGAATCAAATTTAGGTCCTCTGGAACAGCAGCGGATAAGTGCTCTTGACCCCCCGAGCCATCTCTCCAGCCCTGAGGTTTATAGACTTTATAAGCAGAAAAAAGAGATGGTTAGAAATAAACTCCTGAGTTAGTCTGCCTGAGCTTAGTGCTGTCATTTGATGGCTTAGATGAGTTACTATATATCCCAGGTTGGTTTTTTGTTTGTTTGATTTGGTTTTTCGAGACATAGTTTCTTGGTGTAGCCCTGATTGTCCTGGAACATGCTCTGTAGACCAGACTGGCCTCAAACTCACAGAGATCTGCCTGCCTCTGCCTCCCTAGTGCTGGGATTAAAGGCGTGTGCCACCACTGCCCAGCACCAAAATTCTAGTTTTAATGTCTAAGTGAAATATATTTAGTTACTCTGTGGCTAATAATAACCATGAAGTTTTTTAAGGTTGAAATGAGATGATGCCTGCAGAGGGCTTAACGTAAGTACCTCACGTGTAGGCTATTCTCCACAAACGTCGGCACTTTGTATTCTTTGATTACTGTAGTCTGTATCGACCACTCACTATGTTCTTGTCATTGCAAACTGGCCTGGGCCCCAAAGCAGTACAGAAGTCAGCCAGGTATAATGGTGTAAGGCTGGTTGGTGTCTCATGCTCCAAAAACAGATAAAATCTCCCATCACTTTCATTAGTGTGGAGTCAACTACTTATTGAAAATAGCACATACAATTTAAAAATTGCCATCTTGTTTAATTGCTAGAAGAACCTCACAAGGTAAGTGCTCTTATTAAGGGGAAAAAGACCTTAAATGAGCTCAAAAAAGTCTATGTACATTAGGTGAAATAGAAAACACACAGTGTTTAGTTGCTCCCAACTACAAATATTCTAAGTGAACTGCCCCTACACAGTTGCAATGACAGACACAGTTAAAACTTGGTGAACATTAAGTCTCCTTTGTTTCACATTAGTCTTTGTCTTTTCAAGTAGAAGCAAGACATCTTGGATTCAAGGCCCAATCCCAGCAGCATTTTTAAAAATCTGTTCTGTTTTAGTTTTGTGGAGCTAGGAATTGAACCAGGATCTCTGTGTGCTAGACAATCTCCAACTACTGAGCTACATCCCTAGGTCCAACTGCTGTTAATGACCTATATCCCTCCTTCCCCCCGAGAAGGGATCAGGCCATGTACTAAGTATCACTTGGGCACTGGCACCAGCAAGTGCTTACCTGGAGGAGATAGAGAAGTCCTGGAGCAAACAAGGTGATTGGGTACAGAGACTGGTATGTTGCTAAGGCAAGAAAAATAGCACTGAGGAAAACGCTGCCTGTGAAAAGGAAACAAAGGTATGAAAGGTGTGGAATAACCCAGACTCATCAATGAAGACTTCACTCAAAAAGTCTGTAACAACATGAAACTCCTAACTGCTCAATTGCCTGCCAAGTGGTCCCTGATATGCAAGGTACTATGCGAACTAAAACAGAATGAAACCAAGGAAGTCAAAACCACCCACCTTAAACAACCTGCAATGGCACAGACATGTTTAAGATTTTACAGAACTTCAGCCTAAAGGGTTACAAATAGATAATGTCTATTAATGTCCATGTCCAATGCACCAAGTTATTAAACCTGCAATTACTGTTCATGACATTCAGGGCTGTGAAACCCAGCCCTCTAGATTTCATACTCTGTTGTACCTCTTCCTTGAAGTCACGTGTTTCCTTTTTTCTAAATAAAAACACATTATTGATTCTGATTCTTTGATTTCACTCTGTAGTCTAAGCTGGCATCAAACTTGCAGCAATCCTTTTGTCTAAGTCCTCCAAGTGCTGGGGTAACAGACAAACCACCACATCCTGCTAAAAGTACATTCTGTTTATTAATAATGAGTCTACTCCTACACAAAATGGACAACTATGGAACCATTAAGCATGTAATAAAAGAATCTGTGGTAATGTGAAGATACAATACCTTGTTAAGTGAAATTTTGAGAGCTTTATCTCAGCTTGTCTGTTTTCTTTAAAAACTTTAAAAAATAACCATGGCTTGTGTTATAGGAAAGGTGCTGATTCTTCTTTTTGAGAAAACAACAACTATTCCCTTTCAGATGCTTTAAGACAACTAGGTGCCTTTAAACTAAGGCTAGAGGTTTCAATATAGGTTTCAAAGTGACCTAGAAATCAGTTGAACATAATGGATCAAGGCTTGTGTCTTATAATGACTATGGTTTATATAATAATATTCATGGTTACTTTCATGAGCGTGGGATCAACTCTTTATTAAAAATAACACAAATCAATGGTGTTTCACAAAATGAGAAACCCGTTACTCTACTCCATCCAAGGAAGTTCACACCTCTCCCAGCTTAGCTCCAGGGGCACACAGAGATGATCAATAGTCTCTTTCGCTCACTAAAGTAGTCTACTTACTTGATGGCAAGTGCCTTTACCTGCTGGGCAATCCTACCATTCCTTCAAGTGGTCTATATACTTTAAACATACAAGAGTCACTCTGGGAGGAGGAAAGGCTCCGAACATATATGTGATGAGGTTTGAAGAGATTATAACAGGGAAAGAAAAAGATCTTATAGAAGGTGGGAAACATAGAAATGGAAAGCATGCAATTTTAAAAAAAAAAGCAGAATGGAGCCAGGTGGTGCTGGCACACACCTTTGATCCCAGCACTCGGGAGGCAGGCGGATCTCTGTGAGTTCGAGGCCAGCCTGGTTTACAGAGTGAGTTCCAGGACAGCCAGAGTCACAACAGAGAAATTGTCTCAAGAAAACAAAACAAAACAACAGAAAGGATACTGACTGGAGAGTAAGGGTAACAAGCTAGAGGAGAGAGAAGATATCGGGGAGAGGAATGAATGAGAATAAAGTATAATGACACATTTGTATGAAATGTCATGATGCAACCATTATTTTGTACGTTAACCTTAAAAATAGGAATTTAAGTGGGTAGTAGTGGCACACGCTTTTAATCCCAAAACTTGGGAGACAGAGACAGGTGGATCTCTGAGTTCAAAGCCAAGAATGGTTGATAGGGTAAGTCCCAGAAACAGCCAGGGCTACATGGAGAAACCCTGTCTCAAAAAACTTAAAAAAGAAAGAAAGAAAAGACAGAAAGGAAGAAAGGAAGGAATAAATAAAGATGAGGAAATAGAGAAAAAGAACTCTGAACATTCTATTCTTCAAACCAAGAAACTACAAACTAAGAATAATCGTGGTGGACAGGATACCAAGTAGGAAAACGGCAGAGAAAGGAGGAAGCTGGACGCAAAGGACAAAGAACAGAGTCTTGGAACAAGGCTGTCCCACTGTACTGAAGAGTGACAGACAAGATGGTCTGGACTTCAGGTACTTGCTAAAACAACTGAGCAGAGACAGGAACAGGTCTAGCCAAGTCCTGTCACCAGGAGAGGCCCCTTCCCACCTACTGAGCTAGACTCAGAACCAGAACCAGGTCACTCTGAAACAGGGAGATGGCACCTGTGAGAAAGGTGTTTTGCTATCTTCAAAGCAAAAGTAGGCTCGGGATTCCTTGACCTGCCCAAAAATCTGAATAACAATGTGTGGGAAACCATCGAGGAGTGGGGAGATGCCAGAGAGAATGTTTCATTTCACATGCTTTTCTACATCTTTGGTGGTGGGGGAGAACAAAGACCCTGTATGCACTGTCAGAGTGGGGAGACTATTGTTCCAATTCATTCATTCTTACAAATGAGGTGAAAATATGTGACTTTCACCTCACTCTCTGCCCCAGGAGACACCAGAGAGTGAAATAAACACAATTACCTCCTGCCCTAATTGCCCAGGATCGATAATTGCTTGTCTGGAACAGCTGTCTATAAAACCTAAGAGAGAAAAAAAAGGTAATAGAAGAGTAGAACGAACTTAGAAATGTCTTAGCAAATGTGCTCTGATGATCAGGAAGAAACAGTCTGCCTTCCTTTCAATTAAATAATTAACTAATTAATTAAGAGGTAGGGTCTCTCTCTCTACATAGCCCTGGCTGTCCTGTCCACTACGTAGACCAGGCTGGCCTTGAATTCACAGACAGCCACCTGCCTCTGATACCTGAGTGCTGAGATTAAAGGCATGCGTCACCACGCCAAACCCTTGCATGATATCTTAAATAATTTTAATTTTTTTTTTTTTATGAGCACTAGGGATTGCAACCCAGGACCTTACTGGGCAAATGCTCTAGCACTAAGTGACATTCTCAAGGCTTAGATGGAGATCTTATAAAAGAAGAATCTGCTCCTCCTGTTCTCTAATAAGTGGCATCAAAGTCCAGCTGTACACCTCAGCTCCATGTCCCTTCTTACACGAGTCCCCAAGCCCACAGATCCATATCTGAATCAGTATGAGTCAGTTCTTGCTCTCAGATGTCATCAGTGTGCAGCAGTCTAATGACTGGTCTAGGAAGACTAAACCAAGCATGGGAGTGCACGCCTATGTCAGCACTCCTGGAGGCAGGGTAGGAGAGCCAGGAGACCAATGCCTCCTTTGGCTTAGTTGAAACTAGTCTAGGCTTAAAACAAAAAACAAAGTCTTTCTGTTCCTGCCATGTCATGTGGCAGCAGAGGCTCAAGTGCATTGCATTCAAGATTGGACTTCAGCCATAACCCACTGCCATGGCCAAACAAGGCATGGCTGCTGGAGTTGTAATGGGAGTTCATACTGCTTTACAACAAGAGGTACTGAAAACCACCCTCATCCACAATGGCCTACCACGTAGAATTTTCAAAGCTGCCAAACTAAGTCTTAGACAAGTGCCACACCCATCTTGGTGTGCTTGCCTCCAGTTGTGCTAAGCCTATGTATGTCAAGTTGGTAGAGGCCCTCTGTGCTCAGCACCAAATTAAACTAATTAAATTTGAAGACAGCAAGAAACTGTGGGAATGGGCTGGCCTCTGCAAAGTTGGTCAAGATGGGAGACCCCATAAAATGGTTGCTTGCAGTTGTATAGTGGATGAAGCCTATGGCAAAGAATCTCAAGTCAAGAATATCATTGAAGAGTTCCTCAAATGCAAGAAATGAACAAATAAATTTGTCTCATTAAAAACAAAACCCAAATAGACTCCCGAAAATCCTATTTCATCAATCAGATTAAGTTCAAACCCCCAGAGCGAGCAAGTTCCTCACTATGTGTGCGTTGTCTCTTTCGATTCACATCTCACCACTGGCCCACACATCCTTCCTTCCACTTACACCACCCATTCCACAGTTTCTGAAAGCATCGGGCTCTTCCATTTGTGCGTCTGTGCTCAGAGTGTTCAGAGTGCGTCTGAACTCTTTTCCTGTCAGCCTTCCGTGGCCAGTGGAGAACCTGAGCAGAGTTAACAAAAGTAACAACAGCTGACATTCACTGCTCACTTACTAGGTGACATACACTGTGTAATGTCTACCTCGAGAATGTGCCAGACTCAAAGAGGCCCTGAGGGAAACATCACAACAGTCTTGGGAAAGAACTTCTTTCAGCTCATTTGCTTGTGACACATTTATTGTGATAAAATCACATATTCTACTCATTTCACAAGAAACCAAGGCACAGCAGTAAGATTAAATAAAGAACCTAAAGTTGCCCAACTGCCCCCAGCCATCCTCTTAACTTGTTAAGGAGCCTGTCTGCTGTCTTCTAGTAATGCCAGTTCACCCTTTCTTCCCTGTCTTAGGAATTTATCAAGGGCAGAAAGTCTTTCTTAATTTTGAATCTCTTCCACCCTTCACAGCACACATAATGAATGCGTAATTGACTAAATGAATGAACACCATTCAATGATACACATTAAGCACATTAAAGCAAACCAATGCCCTTGAGGGCATTAATCAGAGGGTAACGTAACATGAGGAAGGCATAACACAAATCTGACTTTAGAATGGATCAGAGCCTGCAGATGAGCAATTAAAGGCTCATAAAGGCAAGGGCCTGGCACAGGGATGCTTTCTAGAATAATGACTGGATGGCTGAGGCCTGAATTCTGGGCAGAGACATGGTGCTACTACAGCCAATGGCCTGATGTCTGGGTATGAGATGACAAGACAAGCATGAATGGGGCACATGTCCAGTCTAAGTAGAAGTAAGATGGTAGTAAGAGGGTAAGGCTTAGAAAGAGCTGGTAAATTGTGAGGAAGTCTAAAAGGTCTAAGAAGAATGAAGAACACACCGAGTTAGAATGATATGTGGTTGGCACAGAGACAGGGAAGATGAAAAAAGTAAAAGGTGACCAAATATTTTAGACAAACTGTGCAATAAGCAAGCACTGTCAGTGTTTGCTGTGTCAAACACATCTGGGTGTCGGGGAGACTGGTGACTCAGTCGTGTCCTCATGGAGCGCCCAGTAAACAATACAAAACATAAGAAGTACAGTGGAAGCAGACCAAGCCCATAAGGGGATGCTGACACCTGAGTTTTGAACAGTGAGTAGGTGAGCCCCAATATCTAAGCCAGTGGTTCTTAACTTTCCTAATGCTGCGACCCTTTAATATAGTTCCTCATGTCATGTGACTCCCAACCACAAAATTATTTTCATTGCTACTTCCTAACTGTAATTTTGCTATTGTTATGAATTGTAATGTAAATATCTGATATGCAGATGGTCTTAGGAAACCCCTGTGAAAGGGTCATTCGACCCCCAAAGGGGTTGTAACCCACAGGTTGAGAACTGCTGATCTAAGGAAACAGCATATGCAAAACAGGAGGTTGGGAGAGAATGGTGTACTAAGAATAGGTGAAATGTTAGCTAACACAACATGGCAAAATGAAGAAGCTGGAAGGAGTAACTAGAAGACCAGGTACTGTAGGGAAAGCCTGTACTACCAGAAAAGGGAAATCAAGTTCAAGGTCAACACCAGCTATATAGTGAGTTTAAAGTCAGCCTGGGATACCTAAGATCCTTCTCAGGACAAAACAATAACAACAACAACAAAGAAAACACAGGAGCCATTAGTATAAAGATAAATGAAGTTCTACAAAATAATGAGTCCCAGTACATAGACCAAGAGGTAGAATCTAAATCTAAATGTTACTAGAATCCACAAGGGATACCTTACTCCTTTTCCTCTTTTTGAGCAGGGTTTATATACTCAGACTGGCGTTGAGCTTGGTGTGCAGCTGAGGATGACCTAGAACTTCCCGTCTCTACTTTCCAAATGCTAGGCCCTCAGCATAGGCCACTACCCCTAGTTTGTGCATTGCTAGGGATTATATCAGCTAGGCAAGTACACTACCAACCATGCTACATTCACAGCCCAGTTTTATATTTTTTGTGTACTCCTGATATACTTCAATAAAAAGTTGCAATCTACCATCTAAAGTTACAACAAGCAGGCAGAGGTTAGAGCATGGTTTAGTTCTAAAAATAATTCAAACTAACTATTCACAGGTCTACAACTGAAATAATGCCTAACCAGGAAGAAATGTGTCAAGAGGAACATGAGTTTTGCACCCAAATGATACAACTTACAAATATTTGCTAGTGTAGCCCATATAAGAACTAGGTTTCATGAGCAAAGCTTCACCTTTGGCCTGATCACAGAAACATTAGGATAAATTAGCTAAGTGGATATGATTACTGGCTGTTGTAACAGAAAACGACATTACCCAATCTAACTCTGAATATGTTTTCCAACTCTATTCATCAGGGTGGGGGCTAAACAAGCCTCTGCAAGAAGGTGCCTCTAGGGACTGCACCTTCATTCAGGCCTGGGTGGGTGGCACAACTGTAGGGCAGAGCAGGAAAGAGACATAGGAATGAGACAAGGAGCCAGGGGCTGGATCAGGATATGGACTTAGCAAGGGATACATAGAATCAGAGACTGGGTCACAGACAGTGACCTGTCCCAAGGCAGGAGGCAGTGAGACAGACTACAATACTGACCAAAAGGACTGAGGTCCCATAGGACTATCAGAAAAGGAAATTGCACCAGCATCTGAGACAACAGAAGGCCAAGGAGTGGCTGGGGCAGAGCCCAGTGCACTTGGATCCCTTGCCAGCTGTGCTCTTTTAATAGGGCAGTCTGTCTCAAAGCAGTCGAGCCACACCAGTGACGATGGAACTCTGAGCACCTGCTCTGTTCCAAACAGGATTGTCAGCATGCCACATGCCGTGAACTGCAGGCCTTTCAATGACTATTGCTATCCCCATCTCACAGATCAGGGAATGGAAAGACAGAAAAGGGATACAAGCCTGGAGAATCCCACTCCGGACTCCACTGTATCACTGCCCACCATCTTGATCTCAGTCTATATCTGAACAATAATAAACAGAGGCCAGTGTGAGACCTTGTCTCAGGAAGCCAAAATAAACAAAAAAAATGAACTATACTATCTTTAGCTTTATTACTTATGCAATATAAATGCGAAATGCAGAAACAGGGCTTGTAGAATGTACAAATGATCCAGCTTTACTGAATAAACTGTTACTTGGCATTACTAATATACTTGAAGAGTCAGAGCGGTTCAGAAAGATGCAGCTACAAGAGAATTCTTCAAATATTTTAATAGGTTAGGAACACTGTGATAGTCTATTTATAGCACACAACAATGGGAAACAAATGCCCAATAGGGAAGAGCCAGGTTTCAGAACAAATGTGTATGAGAAATGGAAATGGAGGTAAAGAAAGACTTGTGTTTTGTTTGGTATGCTTTAATTTCTTTTATTCCTAAGTGCGTGAATTATTCCTAATTTTTAATATTAAAATTTAAAGTATAAAGAAAATGACAAATATGTGTTCAATATCTGTATTACACTAGAAAGTAGCACACATAATTTATGCAGTGCTGGGAACAGAACCCAGGGCTTGTGCATGCTAGCAAGTGCTCTTCAAATTGAGCTACATCCCCAACCCTTGTATTATTTTAGGGAAGACTCTCAAAAGTAGAATAGATAAGCCAGACATGGTGGCCCACGCCTTTAATCTCAGCACTCAGGAGGAAGATCTCTGTGAGTTCAAGGACAGCCTGGTCTACAGAGTGAGTTCCAGGACAACCAAAGCACACAGAGACACCCTGTCTCAAAAAAGTAGAATAAATAAAACATACAAACATGCTTTTTTTGGTTTTTCAAGGCAGTGTTTCCCTGTTGTAACTCTGGCTGAACTCACAAAGATCCACCTGTCTCTGCCTCCTGAGTACTGAGTTAAAGGCGTGTGCCGCCACTGTGGCCCGGCTTACAGGCAAACATTTTAAGACTACTGATTCACAGCCTCCCAGGAAGGTCATACAAATTTGTTAAATCAATCTGCAACATTCATAAAATAGTAAACAAAATTGTGTATGACATTGTAAAATGGCCATGGATTCATTCAACAGAAATCCAGAGTCATATAATAAAAAAGCTACTCTGTGGTACCAAAAACTGTAGGTCTGAGATTTTCTTGGAACTTTTTTTTTCCAGTTTAAAAAAAAAAATTACGTGTGTATGTCCACAAAGGGAATATGAAAGCCACAGGAGAACTCGTAGAAGTTGGGTCTCTCCGTCCATCATGAGGGCGTGGGGAATCAAATTCAAGTTGTCAAACTTGGTGGCAGGTGCCTACTGAGCCAACTTGCCAGCTCTTTCTACAGTCTGTCTGTCTGTCTGTCTGTCTGTTTCATAAACACTCTCAAGCAACCCAGGCTGGTCTCAAACTTCTTACTCTATAGTTGAGGATGATCTTGAAATCCTGACTCTCACCTGGCAGTGGTGGTACACACCTTTAATCCCAGCACTTCAAGGCAGAGGCAAGTGAATCTCTGTGAGTTTGAGGCCAGCCTGGTCTACAAAGCAAATTCCAGATAGCCAGGGCTACATAGAAAGACCCCATCTCAAAAGACCAAGAAAAAAAAAGGAAGGAAGGAAGGAAGGAAGGAAGGAAGGAAGGAAGGAAGGAAGGAAGGGAGGGGAGAAGAGAAGAAAGAAAAGAAAAGAAAAGAAAAGAAAAGAAAAGAAAAGAAAAGAAAAGAAAAGAAAAGAAAAGAAAAGAAAAAAGAAAAGAAAAATCCTGATCCTCATGTTCTATCTCTCCAAATCTGGGATTATAAGCATTTGCTAACATGGTTGGCATTACTTTTAAAATTTTGAAACAGAGTCTAAGTTGCTAGGCTGCCCTCTGATGCATTATGTAAGCTAAGGTAGGCCTTGAACTTGTGACCCTACTGCCTTAGTCTTTTGAGTAGCTTTTTAAAAGTGACATACTTCTAATAATAATAATAACAGTAATAATAATAAAAAACAAAAATGACATTTTCAGCACTGGTTATGGTGACACATATCTGTATTCTCAGCTACTCAGGAAGCTAAGTAAGAAGTCTCTTGAACCCAAAAGCTTAAGGCTAACCTGGACAACATCCTATGACCCCAATCAGGTAAAATATATAATAATAATAATTAGAAAGGTGACATTTTCAAAGGCAAGTGCTTCTGTTGGGGTGCAGTATATATACCTTACTTTGGTGGATACCATATATTTTGGTAAAGGATAGTCTATCTGAGCTTGGCACTCTAGAAACAGAGACTGAGGCAGAGAGTATTCAGACAGCAAAGAATCTTAAATTGTTAAGAACTATTTCTTGCAAAATGATCACAACATTCATAACAAGACAATTCAAGTTATACAGTATTAATATTTTTTCAGCACTGGAGATTGAAGCTAAGGGCTTTGTTCATACTATACAAGCACTCTACCACTGAGCTACATCCCCAGTGTAATTATTATAAATAACCCAATAAATTAAACTAAAAAACCTAAAGATAGAACATCATAAGCAATCTAGAAGAAACAAAGTCTTATGAAGAGCTAGGTCATTCTTATGTGCTACTGTGCAAAAGGTTAGTACATTGTACATAAAGGGTTCCATGACATATGATGTTACATGTTGACTACTTCTTGGTCTTGCAAATTATTAAGCAATAGTGTTTGGAAATAAGAATTCTTATGATATTGTAGTAATATATTATAAGAATATAAATTTAGCAACAAATTTGAGAAATCCTAAGGGCAGTAGCACAATGATTCCATTTCTAGAACTGATGTAAGGAAATAACTAGTTGTGAATACAAAAAATTAATTGTAGTAAAGCTTTAACTGTAGTATTACTTAAGTAGCAAAATATCAGAAAATCACCTAAATGCTAAATAGTAGAAACTGATTAAAGAATTTCTTAAGCTGGGCATGGTGGTTGAAACACACCTATAATTCCAGTACTCAGGAAGCTGAGACATTCGAAATCAAGAGCTGCAGGCTAATCTGGGCTACACAGTGAGTTTGAAATCTATCTGGGTTATATACCAAAAACTTTTCTCAAAAAAAGAGGGGTGATGGAGGGGTGAAGAGATGGCTCAGTGGTTAAAAGCACTTGCTGCTCTTCAGAGAATCCAAGTTCAATTTCCAGCACTCACAGCCCTCTAAAACTCCAGCTCCAAGGACCCAAGGATCTGAGTGCATAGCCCCAGTACACATATATAGATAATTAAAGATTTTTTTTTCAAGACAGGGTTTCTCTGTTGTAACTCTGGCTGTCCTGGAACTCACTCTGTAGACCAGGCTGGTCTCGTACTCACAGAGATCCACCTGCTTCTGCCTCCAGATGCTGTTATTAAAGAAATGTACCACCACTGCCCCATTTAAAAGAATAAATCTTAAAAAAAAAAGAATCTCCATATATTCATTTACATAATAGAATAGTATTCAGTAATAACAGACTTGGGTAGCACTAGGGCGGCAGAGGCAAGCAGATCTCTGTGAGTCTGACTGAGGCCAGCCTGATCTATATAGCAAGTTTGAGGTCAGGACTACACAGTGAGACTCTGTTTCAAAGAAAAAACAAATAAAAATAAACAAATAAACTCAGACTGGGCCTTCTAGATGGCTCATCAGGAACAGACCTTGGCATACAAGCCTGTTGGCATGAGTTCAAGCCTTAAAACCCACAGTGGAAGGTAAAAACCAAATCCTGAAAGTTTTCTCACTTCCACAAGCGTGCTGTGACATGCACATACATATCCTCACACACTCAGACACCAATTAGTACGATTTTATAAAAACAAAATAAATCCAAACTATATCTGGATATGATCACTGTGCCTATAATCCTAGCACTCAGGAGACTAAAGACAGAGGATTGTAAGTGTGAGGTGAGCTTGGACAGCATGGTAGACTCTGTCTCTAAAAACAAAAACAAAACAAAAACCCTGTAGTGGTTTGAATGAAAACAGCCCCACAGGCTCATACATTCAACTACTTGGTCCCCAGCTGGTGGAGCTGTTTGGGAAAGATTAGGAGGTGTGGCCTCGGAGTAGGTGTGTCTCTGGGGGCCAGTTTTGAGGCTTCAAAAAACTCATGCCATTCCCAAGGTGCTCTCGGCCTCTGTGTGTGGGTCTCGATGTGAGCTGTCAGCTTCTGGTCCAGCTCCATGTCACCTGCTGCCATGCTTCTGCCATGACGGTGATAGGGCTCTTATCCCTCTGGAACTATAAGCCCCAAATAAACCCTTTGCTCTGTAAGCTGCCTTGGTTGGTGTTTGGTCACAGCAACAGAAAAGCAACTAATACAGAACAAAACAACAGACAAAATGTTCACTGCTCTACATGGGACTGGTTACTAGCACAGTTCCCTATCCTTCCCTAGGCCCAGGCTTTCTGTCAACTTTACATTGCCTTCTCGTAGTAGACAACAAAGATAGTTCCCTGTGTTGTTGTTGGTTTGCTTTGTTTGTTTTTGGCTGTTTGTTTTTGTTTTGTTTTGGTTTGTTTTTAGTTATGGTCTTACTGTTACTCAAACTGGCCTAGAACTCGCTGTTACAGACAAGGCTGTTCTTTAATATGTGGCAATCCTCCTGCCTCTGACTCCTGGGTGCTAAATGTGGTGCACATGTCACCACAACTGGCCCTTGCGTTATGTTTTGATCAATGGGATATTAAAATATATGATACAACAAGAAACTTAAAAAGTCATGCCTGATTTGGCTTGATGTCTATTATGTTTCTCCCTTTCCTATAAGAATAACATGCACAAGGTAGCCCCCTGATGCAGGAGGATGACAGACATATAGAGTAGGAACCTTCCTAGATTAGCACTACATCAGCAAACTCCAGCTAGCTACTGGCACACAAATAAGGCACAGTGAAACTGATAAAATGACTAGTCACATCTATATGAATCAGCTGATCTCTAGCTCTGACTGTCCTGGAACTCACAGAGCTCCACCTGCCTCTATTTCCCAAATACTGGGATTAAAGACATACGTCACCATACCTGACTGAAATAATATTTTTGTAGCACTAGTGATTATATATAATACCTGAAATTCTGTAAGAAAAGTGGGAGAGCTGAGCGGTAGTAGAGCATGCCTTTAATCCCAACACTCAGGAGGCAGAAATCCTGCCTTGAAAAAACAAACAAAACAAAATAAAAAACAAAAAGAGAAAGATAAAAAGAATAAGAAAAAGAAAAATTGGGTAAATATACAACCTATATAAGAATAGAAGGGACTTTGAGTTAAATGGCAGATCAATCACATGTTTTATACTTCATCTCTCTAGAAATCTCATTGAAATGACATTATATAAGTAAAACTAGCACTAAACCACCAAAAACAAATTATAACAAAATTATTCTTTTTAAAGTTTTAACTTAGGGTACTCTGCCTGCATATACCACTATATACAGTGCTTGTAAAGCTCAGAAGAGAACACTGGATCCCTTAGGGTTGGAGTTACAAACAGCTGTGAGCTACCATGTGCATGCTGGAATGCAACTCAGGGCCTCTAGAGGAGCAGTCAGTGCTCTTAACTGCTGAGCCATCTTTCCAGCCCCCCACTTTTTTAAAGCTGGATATAGTAACAAACACCTATAACTCTAAGACTAGGTAAATAAAGGCATTTTAAGGGCAGAATGGGGTACAAACTCAATTCAAGACCAGCCTAAGCTGCAAAGCGAGACCTCATCTCAAAGAAACACAACAAATAAAAATGTACATTTGGGGGCTGGAACGATAGCTCACAGCAATCAATGGTAACACATGCCTACAATCCCAGCACTTGGGAGGCAGAGACTGTAGTTCAAGGATATGCTGGTCCACATAGCAAGTTCCAGGATAGCCCAGGCTACACAGTGAAACTCTATCTCCAATAAATAAATAAGCAAGCAAGACAACTCAATGAGTAGAGGTACTTATGAAAGTCTGGGGACCCAAATTTGATCCCAGAATCCACAAAAACGTAGAAAGAGAGAATTACCACACAGAGTTGTCCTCTGACCTATATATATATACCATGGCATGTGTGTCCCCATGAACATCATGCACACACATAATAATAACAGATAAAATTAAAAACAAAACAAAAAAATGAAACAAAAACAATTCCACGAAAAATAGGGTATGGTATAAGAATAGAGTAATCACTGGGAGAGATGGCTCAGTGGTTAAGAGCACTGGCTGCTTTTCCAGAGATCCTGAGTTCAATTCCCAGCAACCACAGGGTGGCTCACAACCATCTATAATGGGATCTGGTGCCTTCTTCTGGCTTGCAGGTGTACATGCAGATAGAGTACTCACATTTTTAAAAAATTTTAAAAAAAAAAGAGCAATCACATAGAAAAAAAGGAAAAATACTAGAAAGCAAAAGTAACAATAGTTGCTACCTTGCTCAGCAGTAAATAATATACACAGTGTCATGAAATGTAAGTACTGACCACGGATTTACTTATTTATTGGTGCTAGAGTTTGAAAGCAAGAGCCTATCCATACATGCTAAGTATATTCTACCACCGAGCCACACACCCAACCCAACTACTCATTTAATCAAAACTGAAAGATAACTTTAAGAAAATCAAACAAATCTGGGTTATGGTGGCACACACCTTTAATACCAGCACTTGGGGGGCAGATGCAGGTGGGTATCTATGAGTTTGAGGCCAGCCTGCTCTACAGAGTGAGTTCCAGGACAGCCAGAGTCACAACAGAGAAATCCTGCTTCGAAAATAAATAAATAAATAAATAAATAAATAAATAAATAAATAAATAAATAAATAAATAAATGAGTGGAAAGAGTGAGGGGGGGAAGAAGGAAGAAAGAAAGAAAAGAAGGAAGAAAGAAAATCAAGCAAAGAGGAAACAGGGACATTGGTACAAAAGTGCTATAAGAAATCTTCATTTCTCATAATGGAATGCACTTAAAAAAATGTCTAAAATTTTCCATAAGGTAGCTGTATAGTTCAAAAATATAGAAATAAATAATAGCAAAATATTACTCCAAAGAAGCTGAACTGGCCAGAAGTGATGACATAAGCCTGTAACCAGCACTTGGGAGGTGGAGGCAGGAGGATTAAGAGTTCAAAGTCATTCTCATACTCTGCCAGCCTGCCTCAAAACAACAAAGGCTGGCCTGGCCATCTTACACAGTCAGGATTGATTCTTTTTATTTATTTCTGTCCTGCTTCTACAAAAGATTTGTCTCAGCTAAAATGAGAGAAGACAACGAAGCTGAAACAGGTTACAGTAGACTGACATTCTCATAACAATTCTTTTGGAACTTTTTTTTGAAAAATTATGTCACTAGTGACTCTGAGTGTTAGATTTTCAGGACTTTAACTTTTTTCTCTTGACTTAATTAAATTGTCTATAATAATCTTTTATTATTTGTGTGTAATTTTAAAAATATAATTTTTTGAGAGAAGCTCTTGTTATATAGCATAGGTTGGCCTTGAATTCCAGATCCACCTTGTCTAGGCCTCCCAGATGTTGGGATTACAGATATGTGCTACCATGCATAGCTTGTACTGCTTAAAAGAAAAAGAAAAAATAAAGTCAGAGCATAAGTGTAATAAAGCCCTGTATATTTTATACTATTCCTGGGGCCTTACCTTTTATTGTGGTCAAAATGAAGAAAGCAATGAGGGTGTTGTTGATGGCGCAGGTAGACTTGGCAACACAAGACAAGATCGTGTAGGGGTTTAGGAGATAGCTGGGGAAAACACACATATTCGTCATTAGTAAACCTGATCAATAGACCAGAGTCCTGGCCATCACAGCCACGAAGTTCAACTCACTTACAAAAAGGAAGGAAACTTCTTAGAAATGTATTATCCCAAGTAGAAGAGGATAAAGTGGGATTGGGTGTCAGTGAATGAAAGCACTTAGCATTATGTATGAGACATATGCAAAACTGACATATTTCTATTTAATAATTACGAAGATTCTATAAAACTCACAAAACACTCTAGTTTTTGTTTTGTTTTTAGTAGGATTTTGTTGTTGTTTGGTTTTGTTTAGAGGGATTTTTTTGAGACAGGGTCTCACGTAGCCCAAGCTGGTTTTGAACTCTGTCGCTGGGGATAACCTTGAATTCCTGATCACTCTGGGATCACAGGTATGTGCCACCTGGCCCAGCAACATTAACTTACTTTTGCAGATGAGGAAACTGAGATTCAGTTTTCAAAAATCAAGTCTTCTTGGTCCTAAAGCCAACATTCTTTCTACTAAACCCTCTTTGTAGTCGAGCAGTATCCCCTGAGCCAGACACATGAACAGACAAAGTATCCTTTAAACTCTACAAGTTAGCTAGTATAGAACCTCACAGGACATCATGATCTCCCATTAGGAGAGAGTTAAGCTGGAGTCTTTTCCTCTAAGGTAGGAAAGAATGGAATCAGAAAATGAATCTAATCTAATGTGCTTTTGAGTTGGAAAGTCTTACACAGTCAGAATTGATTCTTTTTATTTATTTCTGTCCTGCTTCTACAAAAGATTTGTACCAACTAAAATGAGAACAAATAACAAAAATAGTAATAAAGTAAAACCAGCCATAATCAAGACCAAGAAAAAATACATACAAAGAAAAAATAAAGGCAAAGCTAGGAAAACCAAAAAGCTCCATCAGTATAACAGTCAGCTTTAGACAGGACTACGGCTATGTAACAGTCAGCGTCAGACAGGTCTACAGCTGTACAACAGTCAGCCTCAGACAGGTCTACAGATGTACAATAGTCAGCCTCAGACAGGACTACAGCTGTACAACAGTCAGCCTCATACAGGACTATAGCTGTACAACAGTCAGCGTCAGACAGGTCTACAGATGTACAACAGTCAGCCTCAGACAGGTTTACAGATGTACAACAGTCAGCCTCATACAGGACTACAGCTGTATAACAGTCAGCCTCATACAGGACTATAGCTGTATAACAGTCAGCCTCATACAGGACTACAGCTGTACAGCAGTCAGTCTCATGCAGGACTACAGCTGTATAATAGTCAGCCTCAGACAGGCCTACAGCTATACAACAATCCACCTAAGACAGGACTACAGTTGTACCACAGTCAGCCTCAAACAGGACTATAGCTGTACAATAGTCAGCCTCAGACAATTACAACTACAAACTACAAATTACAACTCAATTACAACAACAATTACAACTCAAACTACAGCTATACAATAGTCAGCTTCAGATAGGTCTATAGCAGTACAATAATCATCCCCAGACCTGGCTGAGTTTCCTGGCAGACAAAGGAAGAAAGACCAGTTACATAATTCTGATTATCAGAAAGGAGGAAACATACCAGTGTCTTAGAAAAGATTGTGATAATTATTCACAAATAAAGACCTTAAATCTAATACCACCTCCTAGGAATGTAAGATTAGTAGTTCTAAAACCAAAGGCCTAGAAACTCTTGGGGGTTTGGTGGGTTTTTCTTTTGTTTTGTTTTTCCCAGCAATCAGATAGACTTGTTACACAACCTTTAAAGAAATAGCTACTGCTATTATGAAACTCCCTCAGGGGACACAAGAGGCCATAAGGATTCATTATGTTGCTAAACCTTTTCCTATTAAAGTAGTTCCCATCAAATTTCTGGAATCAGTTGAGAACTGATACCAAAACTATCTCATAGGAGGAAAAACACAAAACCATTTCTAAATGGTGGATGACTTTGACAAAGCAGCTGCTTAGATATTTACCTAGAATTCTGAATAGGAAATTTACACACAGGGCGAAGGGGTCTTCAAATTAGGCTCCTAAACAGTACTGAGCCCCCAGGATAGAATCTAAGATAATCGATGGCTTCAAACTCACTATGTAGGTGAAGCTGACCTTGAACTTCTGATACTCCTGCCTCCCCTCCTCCTTCCAAGTGGTGGGATTACAGGCACCGCCCTGCTCAGTTTATTTGGTGCTGCAGATCAATGCCAGGGCCTTGTCTGTACCTTGCAAGCACTCTAGCAGCCAAGCTCCCTCCCCAGCCCCGCTTTCTGATATGGAATATTGCTATATAACACAGTTAACCTCAAGCTCATCAATCCCCCTGCCTTAGGCCCTCTGGGGCTAGATGACAAGAATGTGACACCATGCTCAGCTTCTAATTCTAAAGAATTCAAAGGAATATTTTTCCATGTACAAATTTATGTTTTTTTTTCAGTATGCATCCCTAGAAACTAGCATATTATAATATCTGACGACTACTAGTTGATTAAATAATTCAAATTCGCCTCTCTGAGAAACATGGTTGAGAATAACCTGAGAGGATCACATTTACTGGCGGTGCTAATTACTTCTTGAGAATGATTCTTTCTTAAAGCCTTCCATGCTGGTCATGTAGCCCCATCTAGATGGGTTTGCTTAGTATTTTATTCTGGATTTCTTAATTATATCAGGGAACTAAATCATACATGAAGTATAGGAGCTATGTGAAACAACAGCCACATAAAGACCAGAATTTTATTCAATTTTCCCATCACTAATGAAGAACTACCATTTTTTAGAAACACTAGTTACAAGCAGGTTGGAGCCCAGATCAGTACTGAGTCAGAAAGCCTCTGTGAAGGCTTTGATTGTGTGTGTCCCTGTGTGAGTCTTTGTCTCAACAGAGACAAAATGGCTCTGTCTCTTGCTGGCCAAAACCCCAGTTGTGCAAGAGAACTACAGCAAATACGTAATGACTAAGACTGCAAATCTCTAAAACTACAACAAACAACAATGGGAAGTCTCATCAGATTTTCCTTGAATTTGTTGGCACTGAGCTCTGATTTGTAAGGGAATACTTACAACAGGGCCACTTTCAGAGGGATGTACCGCATTTCCATAGGGGTTCGGATGAGTTCAGCCACATCTGGGGCATACTGGTCCAGTTCTAGGAGGAGTTTCTGCTTTTTAAACTAGAGGTGGGGGAGGGTACAAAAGACACACAAAACAGATGATTTGCCATTGTTTTTAAGATGGAGACAAAATCTTTGCCCTGGCCCACACACCACTGTCTGTTCTCCATGCTCCTGCACCTTAGCCTCACTGAGAACCAGCACATGAATAGGCAATGCTCCTCATACTCCCAGAACTCTATTTGACCCCTAGTTTCACCTAGTTAACTCCCACACAGCTTGAGAGCTCAGCTAAGTCCTCACTCCCTTGGACAGTATGCATTCCTTTAGCTGCCCTACTGTACACATTCTTTCACGGCAGTGCTCACAGTTCTAAGTTTTGCCTTCATTTGTGTAACTGACTAATGCCTAGCTCCCTCCCTAGCGTATAAGTTCCACAAGGGTTTGGGTTACTTTATTTGCTCTCTGTGCGTGCCTAACACTTAGCACAACGGACAAAGAATGAATGAAAAATGTATGGCAAAATCACTTCTTAGTCATCCTGGGAGGTAACAGCAGTGGTGGCAGGGCTTGAAAGTTCCATTAGCAGAACATGTTCAAGCAGTTTCAATGATTTGGATACATAATGTCTCGGGTTCTCTTCCTCATTCTTCTGTTTCAAAGGTTTGTTTGTTTGGCTTTCTCTTATGCTTCCATAGAAGAGGTGTGAAATAGTTATGATGAAGAAAAGGAGGCTGGTGTGGCTGGGAGCTAAACACTTAAGACATAGTCCTATGGTGTGGAAAGCCCTTTGCTTTCCCTGGTGCATCCCAACAAATTCATGAACATGAGTTCCAAAAGGAAAGCATCATCACAGCAGAGGACAGATTAGGCTGACGTTGCCTTTGCCAAATCAACTGGCTACATCAGTTAGCATTCATATTCCACAGGCTAACAGCTGAAGAGAGAGAGGGTGGGTGTGAAGTCCTCTCAGCACTGTGTGTGTGTGTGTGTGTGTGTGTGTGGTGTGTGTTCGTGTGTGTGGTATGTGTGGTGTTTGTGTGTGCATGTATGCAAGAGTGTGTGTGTAGTGTGAGTGCATGTGGCATGTGCGGTGTTTGTGTATGCAAGTATGTGTGTGTGTGTGTGTGTGTCCGTATGTGTGTATAGTCAGAACTGGTAAGTGCCTTTAACCAATGAGCCATCTCACTGGCGTCACTTAACTTCTTAACATTTTAAAATAGTTGGATCTTAAGTACATGACTTTTGATTCTTTGCCATAATAATCATGTTACCAAATCCCACCAGGTTTGTCCTATCCACTAATGACTTACCACAACTTTATTGAAGTCCTGAATTGCAAAATACAGGGCAATAGCAGTGAGGGCATCTGTTATCTGTCAAGAGAAAGAGGAGTAATAGGAAACAGGACCCAGTTAGTACAGGACACTGGAATGCTGCCAGGCGGAGGAGTTCTGGGATGGTGCTGGATTGATGACTCAGTACCAAATTCACAGTCAGGCAAGGCCTACTCAGACAGGTATGACAGAACCTCCTAGACTATGATCCATTCTAGCTGGTGGTCCATATCTTGAGAAAAGTAAGTAAATGAAAACAAGTGGGCACTGTGGTTAACATCTATAATCCCAGGAGGTTGGAGGACTCCCATAAGTTCAAGATCAGCCTAAGTTATAGTTTGAGACCTTGCCTCAGAAAAAAAAAAAAAAAAAAAAAGGTATATTTAAAGACAAAAACAAAATAAAACAAACAAACAAAACCCTGAAAGCTAAATGGGAATAATACCCACTGGTCTGTGGACTTCAGGTATGTTAAGTGCCTCACACTTCATAAGTCCAAAATAAACAGCAGTCATTATAATTAAGGAAGACTTCAGGGTTTCTTATGATATCCTGACCCAGATTTCCAACTCCAGACTAATGTTTCAAGCTGCTCTGCTCTCAAAACTTGCCCAATCATCTCAATCTTCAATTCTTGTCCTTGAAAGCCTCTTCAGCCTCCCTCAGAATCTCTTGGCAGAATGCTTAGGAAACTCAGGATGCCCTCCAAACTGGCACAGTTAAAGCCAACCACAGAATCTTGGGGTTAGAAAATTGAAGACTGCATAGTCCAGAAAGCAAAGAATAAGAAAGTAGAACTGGTCAAAAGTCTCCGCCTGTTCCTCATACTCCATAATACCACCTGAAGCCAGGCTCCAAACTAAAGATATTAAGTCTTAGCTTTATTTTCTAAGAAACTCCAGTTCCTGTTTTTCCTTTTCTTTTCTTTTGTATAAACAGGGTCTCAAGATACAGCCCTGGCTAGACTGGAACCTGCTATATAGACCAGGCTGGCCTCAAATTCACAAAGATAAAAAAAACAAACAAACAAAAAAACACCACCAACAACAAAAAAGTCAGGCAGTAATGGTGCATGCCTTTAGTCCCAGCACTCGGGAGGCAGAGGCAGGCGGATCTCTTTGAGTTCGAGGTCAGCCTGGTCTATAGAGTGGGTTCCAGGACAGCCAGAGTTACAACAGAGAAACCCTGTCTCAAAAAAACCCAACCAAACAAAAAACCAAATTCACAAAGATCCACTTCCTTCTGCTTCCCAAATGCTACGATTAAAGGCATGTGTCAGCACACTCAGCTCCTTATTTTCTTAAAAACACGACAAAAACAAATTGTAAAATTAAAAATATATGCATATATTTATTTTCTCTGGAAAGATACTTACCATAAATACCAATTCTGCATAGTCGATTAGGAAATGAAAGAGGTAGATTATTAATGGAGTCTGTAGGAGAAAAAGATGAAAAAAATTAAGTTAAACCTTACTATAAATTATAATTTTCTAAATAAGGGATGGGGAAAAACTTATTCAACTAAAAACTCTGATCCTTCCAGTAATAGAATCCTGTACTAATTCAACAGCAAAAGCACAACTTAGGATCCTGAATCACATAGTATCACTGAAACTATCAGTTGTACATATAAGAGGAAATAACAAAATCTGATGCTAGCTAGGATCTGCCTGGCATGCTTGGCATGGTGGTTCATGCTTGCAGTGGATACTCAGGAGGCTGAGGTGAGAAGACAGATTGAGCTTACGAGTTCAAGACCAGCCTGGGCATTTCAGTTTATCCCATCTGAAAAAATAAATACAGGCTAAGGATGTTGGTTAATTTATAGGATGTCTGCTTAGGATGCAGGAAGCCCCAGGATTGGTCTCCAGCACTGTATAAGCCCAGTGTGGTGATGCATGCATAAATAACACTTGGGAGTGCAGGTGGGAGGGCAGGGGAAACACAAGCTCAGATTCATCTTGGCTGTATAGCAAATTCCATGCTAGCTAGCCTGGGCTATGTGAGATCCTATCTCAAGGTACATATACACATATATACATACATAAAAATAAGGGGTGGCACAGGGGTGGTACTCTCAAGGTACATATACAAACATATATACATACATAAAAATAAGGGGTAGCACTCTAAAAGGTCCAAGACTGTTGAATGAACAAACTAGGTCATTTCTTTCCTCTATTCTCTGATAAGTTTGTATAAGGATGTTAATTCTTCCTCAGCAACCCTGGAGAAACCCACATGGTGATCCTTGCTGTAATCCTAGTACTTAGGCTGAAGTAGGATGGAAAGTTCAAGACCAGCCTGGGCTATACTATAGAATCCTGTCTCAGGAGGGAAAAAGATTTTGAGAAATTCATTCACTGTGAAACTAATCTTAGTCTGTTTTTTTTTTAATGGTTTTTAATTTTTGGTTTTTAGACAAGGTACATGTAGACCAAGCTGGCCTTAAGCTCCTGGTGCTCCTGCTTTAGCCTGCCAAGGGCTGGGGTTACAGAGTACACCACCAAGTCGGGCACGGGTATTGTTTTGTTTTGTTTGAGAGACTTAAATTACAGATTCAATGTCTCTCAAATATTAAACATTGCTCTATTTGCTTTGTATTTGTTTGTTTATTAGTTTAGGTAAGTAGCATCTTTCTAAGAGTTTACACATTTTACCTAAACTTTTCATCTCCTTAACATAAGGTTGTTCACAATATTTTCTTTTTTTGAGGCAATACATTTTCCTCTCAATTTGACTTTAGCAGTAACACAAAAGTTTTGGTATGTTGCTTTTTTTTTTTTCCATATGGGCTGGAAAGAAGGCTAAGAGCTGTTAAGAGAGTTTGCTGTTCTTGCAGAGACCTGGAGTTTGGTTCCCAGAATGCACATCAGGTGGCTCCCAGCTGCTTGTAATTACAGCTCCTGAGGACCGGATGTTTTGGGCCACCTGAGCACACAGCGCATATACACACAACTAAAAATAAAATAAATCTTTTTTTAAAGAAGATATATTCTAATTTCCATTGACATTTCTTCTTTGATACTACTTTAAAATGTACAGACTGGCGGGAGGAGATGCAGTTCATTGGTAGTATACTCATTATGTATGAATCCTACACTCACTCCTTAGTACCAATACAAAAGAGCTACATGGCTTAAATCAAAATATTTGTTATTTATTTTTAAAGTTCTGGAATCAAACCTTGGGCCTTGTACATGCTAGGCAAACATTCTATCACTGACCCCAGTCCTTCTTTTTATATGATAATTTATTAGCAGCTAAACTCTACTATCATCATTGAAAGCACAATACATGATTTTAATAACTTAAAGTATGTTCTGGTTTGCTTTGTGGTTTATTATCTGGTCAGTTAGGGCAAGTGCTGTACATATATCTGAAAAGAACGTACATACATTTAGGGCACAGCACTCTACATGTAATTTTTAGTTGTGTGGTGATTTTTAAAATTTTTCTATATCCTTATTGATTTTTTAGTGTCTTTGTTCTATTATTGATGGAAAAAGATGTTAAAAACATCCCACTATTGTGACTAGAGAGGTGGCTCAGCAGTTAAGAGTATTTGTTGCTCTTATAAAGGACCTGGGTGTAGCTCCCAGCACACACACGATGGCTCACAACTATATGTAATTCCAGTTCCAACAAATCGATGTCCTTTTCTGGCTGCCTGCAATACCAGGCACATATGTGATATATGTATGTGCATGTAGGCAAAACATTCAAACCCATAAAAAACCAAATCTTAAATATATATCCCCTATCACTGGGCATGGTAGTGTATGCCTTTAATCTTAGCACTCAAGAGGCAGGTATATAGATGTGAGTTTCAGGTCAGCCAAGGCTACAAAGTGAGACCCTGTCACCAAAGGGGGAAAAAAAAAAAGTCCCACTATGACTATAGGCATATTTATTTTTCTTTTTTCTTTATGTTTTTGGTTGGTTGGTTGAGGGTTGGTTTTGAGACGGGGTCTTATATAGCGCAGGCTGGCCTCGAACTCACTAAGTACTGAAGATGACCTTGAACTTCTTATACTCCTCCCGAGTGCTAGGATTGCAAGTGTGTGCCATCACTCCCATTTTATTCAGTGCTGTGTGTGCACTGAACCCAAGGATTCATACATGCTAGACAGGTACTCTGCCAAGTGAGCTTCATTTCCACTCCTGCTTTGTACAGTATGAAATCATCTGATAGGAATAAGCTACATCAACTCTGCTTTGTTTTGTTTTCCTGAGACAGGATCTCAGATATCCCAGACTTGATCAAGAATGTGGTACTCAGCCAAGGACAACCTCTGACCTGCTGATGATCTTCTAACCTCTACCTCCTAAGTTACAGGCATGCAGTACCAAACCAGGTTTATGAGATGCTTGGAATTGAGGCCAGAGCTCATAGATCCTAGGTATGCTACACCACCAGCCCTAGTCTCATTAATTTTTTAAGATTTAATTTTAATATTTTTATTTATGTGTGTGTGTGTGTGTGTGTGTGTGTGTGTGTGTGTGTGCTGTGTACCTCCATGCTGGTGCCAGAAGAGGCCAGATGAGGGTACCAGATTCCTTTGGAGCTGGGGCAGTTGTGAGCTACCTGACAGAAGTGCTAATATTCAAATTTGGGTCCCCTGCAAAAACAGTAGATGCTCTTAACCACTAAGTCATCTCTCCAGCCCAAGTCTCACTTTGTGAACTTTGCTCTCGAGTTCTGACCATCTTGGTACTTTCCAACGCCTTTAAACAAACTTTTTTTTAATATTTATTCTTTTTTTCTGCTTGACTTGCCAACATAGTTGGCCCACTAGTATAAGCTAGCTCTCCAGTCCATCAAAATCAGAAAGGAAATACATAATTTGGTTTTAGTGTGGTGGCTCAGAAGGATGTATTCCCACCACCTCCTAACTTACATGCAAAAATATGCTTTATAACACTTTAAAAGGGCTAACGATACAGCTGAATGGTAGAGGACTTGCCTAGCATAACAAAGCCCTAAGTGGAAATTCTATTACCAACCCCCACCCCCAAAAAGGTCATAGATACACTCTGAGCCAGAAATAGTGGCTCATATGTATAATCACAGCACTTGAGAGGTTGAGACCAGCCTAGGCTGCATCGTGAGTTCTAGGCCAGTCTGAGCTATGTAGGAGGCCCTGTTTCAAGGGAAAAAAAAGGAGTGGGGGAGGGGGAACATTGTAAAGATCATAAAAAGATAGGCTTTTCAGTAAATGAGAACAAGTTATGGTAGAAAGAAAGCTTCAGAGTTGGATTTAGATTTAAAGCCATAGATTTTATAACAACTTATACCTGTGTGGCCTCTTAGGCAAGTTGTTTTCCTCTCTGGGCTTTAGTTTCCTCTGCTATAAACTGGGGAAAATGATCTATTTCAGAGTCTAGAGAGATGGCTCAGCAGTTAAGAGCACTGGTTATTCTTCCAGAGGACCAGAATTCAATTCCCAGGACTCATATAGCCACTAACAACTGTCTGTAATTCTGTAGGTACCTAGCATGCAAGTGGTTCAAAACATACGTGCAGATAAAACACCCATACACACAAAATTTAAAACTTAAATAAATCACTTAAAAAATCTATTTCACAGGGCTCTAGGGAAGATTAAATGCAGCCATGTCTACAAAGTAATTACTACTTCAGCACATGGCTACCTGCAATCAACATTCTACTTCTTTTTTAAAACAGGTATCAACTGGCTCTTTCAAAGTTCTAAAAGGATTATAACTATCTGTTAATGGATTCTATTATTCAAGTATCTTTGTTAGTTTAAAAAAAAAACCTGATATTTATATTTCAAATAGCCTCCTTTCAAAAATTTTTGATGCTCCAGACAGTTTAGAAAGGCCCCAAATTAAGGGAAACATTGTAACAGTTCTCAAAAAGCCTATCAGCAAAATGGCTGGCTTCTACAGTGAGCTAGCATGTATATGGTAGTTTAATTACACAGCATACTGGAGTAAAGAAGCATAGGTCGAATATAATCTGTCTTATGTTGTATGTCAATTTGAGTGACCATAAATGTTTCCCTAAGTATTACTTTAGTGACATTCTACATATACAACAGCTAAAGTTTTCACTTTCATTAATTTCAAAAATACTTTCTAATTTCCCTTCTGATTTCTTGACTCATGGGTTATTTTGTTTTCAAAGACTTAGGGGTTTTTCCACATATCTGCCTGATGTTAACTGTTTACTTAATTCTTCTAGTCAGCAAAAAATGAATCTTTTAAATGCTTTTATGGGTAGAACATAATCCATACAACAAATGTTCCATATATACTTATAATATACTTGGATTCAGTAATGGGGTATTCTTAGGTCAATTTGGCTGACAACACTATTCAAAATTTCTATATTCTTAAAGCTGGAGAGATAGCTCAGTGGTTTAGAGAATTTGTCCTTGCAGAGGACCTGGGTTTGACTCGAAGCACCCACATAGTGGTTCACAACCATCCATAACTCCAAGAAGCCCAATGCCCTCTTCTGACCTCCAAGGGCACCAGACATACATATGGTGCACATACTACATACATGCAGGCAAAACACTCATACACAGAAATTAAAAATAAACAAATCTTAAAAAACTTTCTATATTCTTGTTAATTTTCCACTTGTTCTATCAGTTGTTGACAGGGAAACTGAAATCTCCAACTCTACAGAATGCTCTCATTTACATCAGTCTTTTTTTTTTTTCTTTTAAGTATGTGTATTGGGGTGCATGCCATAGCACACATTTGGAGGTCACAGAAAAACTTCCAGGAATTGATTCTCATCTTCCACCTTATAGAGGCAGGGTCTCTTTTTGTTTCTGCTGTTATGCACGGTACTCCAGGTAGCTGGCCTATTAGGTCCCAGATGATTCTCCTGCCTCTATCTCTTAATTGTCAAACCGCTGGGATTAAAGATGTGTGTACCACATCTGACCTTTTCTGTGGTTTCCAGAGATTGCACTCAAGTCATCAGGCTTGTACAGCTAGTACTTGTACCTACTGAGCTGTCTTCCCCAGCCCAGTCTATCAGTCTTTACCTACTGTGTTTTAAAGCTGTAATCAGTTCATAGAACTCTGCAATTACTTGTTGTGGAAGTTTATTTTTAGTTATGTATAAAATATTGTTTCATGTACTGTTGGGTGAGGAGCTGCCTAGGTCTTGGTGTTTTGTATTGTCTGAAGGTATTGGATTTCTGTGGGGATGTTTGATTGCTAATGATTTGCACCTGAGGAGCTCTGAATAAAAACACCTGAGCTCAGATGCTTGGAGTTCCACTGTTGAGTATGGCATTGGCCATGATGGTAGTTCCCTCTGCTGAGGTCTGGTAGAGTTTGCAGGTAGGAATATGTCTCCTTGTCTTTTTGTCTGAGCCGCCACCACAGGCATACAACAACAATTACTCTTCTTAAAAAATCCATCCTGTTCCTCTAATTAAATGAAGGTTGTTATCTTTGATGATATTCTTTGCGCTGGAGTCTGTTTTTGTTATTGCTTTTATTTCAAAAATGTAAGCATAAGTAACTGGGCTAGAAAGATGGCTCAGTGGTTAAGAACACTGACTTCCAGGGGACTCCTGTCCAATTTCCAGTAGCCACATTGTAACCAACAACCGTCTGTAACTCCAGTTCCAGAGAATCCAACACCCTCTTCTGGCCTCTTCTGCACACATGTTACCACATGTATATAGCTATACATGCAAGCAAGACACCCATAAACATGAAATAAAAATAAATAAATCTCAAAAATTCAAATACATATAAATCTAGCACATAGGAGGCAGCTATGTAGAGGCCAAAAAAGAAAAAAGAAAGAGAGAAAAGAAGGAAGGGAGGAAGGAAAGGAGGGAGGGAGGAAGAAACGGAAGGAGGGAAAGAAAAGTAGTAGAGGGCAGAAAGACAGACAGACAGACAGACAAGTATTACAAAGCCAGAGTTTGTATCTTACTTTGTATCCCTGGCACCTAGTAAGAACTTTCTAAAGGAAAGAGAAAGGGAGGAGGACTGGGACGGCAAAGCAGATACTGAGGTGGGCACCAGGAGTAAGTGATGAAAAGGTGCCATTGCCTGTTCTGAGGACAGAAAAATAAGGATAAAGGTAATTTTAGCTTCTTTTTTTTAGACAAGGTTTCAGTATGTAGCCCTGGCTGACTGCAACTCTCTATGTACAACAGAGATCCACCTGCCTCTGCCTCCTGAGTGCTGGGATTAAAGGCATGTGCCACCACATCTGGTAGATTAAAGGTAATTTTAAGAGTGGGATATGAGCCAGGAAAGGGATAAACACAAGTCTCCTTGGGTGATAAAGTAGGAACATATAACTTAGTCTAAAGCAGAGATTCTCAACGTGTGGGTCACCACCCTTTTGGAGCTCAAACTACCCTTTCACAGGCGACCATCTGCATATCAGATATTTACATTACAATGCATAACAGTAGCTAAATTACAGTTATAAAGTAGCAACGAAAATATTTTATGCTTGTGGATTGCCACAACATGAGGAACTGTATTAAAGGGTTGCAGCACTAGGAAGGTTGAGAACCATTGATCTAAAATAATGCTGGATGGTTTTCTAGAGGAGGCAAAATCTAAGCTTGTATCTCATTAATAGAGCCAAGCACAGACACACAGACACACACACACACACACACACACACACACAACGGGGGAGGGGCGAGAATGGCTTAATTAGACAATAGAAAATATGGTTCAGTAACACTGAAAGCTTAGCATGCTTTAAAACACACCCGGGGCCCACTTCACACTGGTCCTTGGGGAGTGGGTTGTTATGTGGGGTGTCAACACAATGGTTCCTGATAATTGTCTGGTGTGCTTAAGAAAAGGAAGACAAGAAGGGAGAAAGGGAAGAAAAAAGGGACCAGAAATAAATACAGTGAGAGCTTTGAATGTTCCTCTAAGTGTCTAGATTTTTAAGCAGGAAGTGAGTGGCAAATACAAGTACCAAGCAGTGCAGTGACAAATTGAGATTCTCATTTTAGGAAAATGTACCTGACTGCAGAGTAAAGAGTAAATGAGCAAGACTGAATCAGGAAAAACTTAATGCAGTAATCTGAGCAACAGGTTATAATGACAATAACAAAGAGTATTTTTATATTTTTGTTGTTTTGGCATTTTGAGATAGTCTCATATAGCCCAGTCTGGGCAGGCCTTGTATTCACAGCAGTCCTTCTGCCTTGGCCTCTGGAAAGCTGGGATTACAGTGTGTCCATGCCTAGCTTGTTTTTACTAGTCTTAAGAACTAATTTTATGGTTTCAACAACCTTTAATGGGCTTTCTAGGAAAGCAATGTTATAGCTTTCACGGGCAAGCATTTCAAAAAACCAATTACATGCCACTTAACATACAACTATGCATGGGCTGAGAGCTGCATAAAGCTTGCCATTAAAAATAATCATTTCTATAGAAGTCCCAAATATTTTCCCCAAGCCAGCAAGATGGCTTAGCAGGTAAACACACTTGCTGCACAAGCCTAACAAACTGAGTTTGGTCCCCAGAATACACAGAAAGCTGGTTCCATCTGAAATCAAAGCACTCCTGACAGGAGAATCACCCAGAAGCTTCATTGACAGCTAAGCTGGTATATGTGAGAGAACTGACTCCTGAAAGTTGTACACAACTCATTCTCATTCTCATTCTCATTCTCCCTCTCTCTCTCTCTCTCTCTCTCTCTCCCTTCCCTGCCCACCCCCTTCAACTTTTTAAAATCCTAACCTGGACCATTTTCCCTGTAATTGTGAAACATCGTTTTTAGGCAGAGGATGTCTATCAAAGGGCTATTCCTTCCAAAAAGATCTTTTTAAATGTCTGTATCAAACAGAGCTCAGGCTTGGTATCCATGACTATATACACTATCAGTGCCAGAAAAGAAAACACAAAACTTACTTCATGAAATACTGCTCCAGAGTATGGAGACACTCCCAAATCCAACAGTGCAAGGCCTTCAACCACTGAAAAGGAAGAAATCCAAGTTCACTCAGGCTTTAAAGACATCAGCAAATGGTCATAAACTAATGTCAGATATTCCTACGACCAAGAACTACCTAAGTAGCTGGGTAGTGGTGGCGCATAAATTTGATCCCAGCACTCGGGAGGCAGAGGCAGGCTGATCTCTATGAGTTCGAGGCCAGCCTGGTCTACAGAGTGAGTTCCAAGACAGACAGAGTTACAACAGAGAAACCCTGTCTTAAAAAACCAAAAAGAAAAAAAAAAAGAAATAGAAAGAAAGAAAGTAAAGCCTAAATTTATCCAACCTCTTTACCTCAAGTCAAGCAAGTGGTTGAAGGTCTTGATCTTTAAAAATATTTCAAGATTGTACACATGTATGAAATTCTCAAAGAATATTATCACATGCGCGCACGCACACACACACACACACACACACACACACACACACAGACACACACACTTTTCAAGAATGGAGAATTCTTCCATACAAATCAGTTCTTTCCATCACAGGCAATGCTCATTATGAGAAAGTTTTATACTAAACTGAAAACTTCTGAGGCTGGAGAAATGACTTGGCAATTAAGAGCACATCCTGCTCTTGGTCCTCAGTTCAATTCCCAGCACCCACACTGGGCAGCTCACAACTGCCAATAGCCCCAGCTCCAGGGAATCTATTGTCCTCTTCTGGCCTCTGCACTAAGCATTAACATACTCCCATGCAGATATGCACACATAAACATTATTTAAAAAACAAAATTAAATAAATGTTTAAAAAACTATAAACTTCTATCTCCTTGGAACCTCCATCAATTCTAAAGCATTTTTTAAAGTATATTCTGCCCTATTCCAAAGCACAATTAACAAATCAACAGCAGGCTTTAAAAATGTTATCCAGGTTAGTGAAACAGGCAGTCACTCTCTTGTGCCACCTGTTTCAGTGACATTTGTGTCATTTTATTCTACAGAGCAATACTTGTCTTTCATCCTAACCTTATAGGGGATTTGGTTTTTTTTCTTCCCTTTCTTTCTTTCTTTCTTTCTTTCTTTCTTTCTTTCTTTCTTTCTTTCCTTCTTTCTTTTTGTGGTTATTTGGCTAGGCTTTTGTTTTGTGGCAGAATATCTACAAGTAGAGAAGACTGACTTCAAGCTTGCAATCGCCTGCGGCTCCCCACCACCACCCCTGCCCAAGTATTGGCATTGTAGGAGCAGGCCATCAAGCCCAGCTAAGATGATACTGTTGTTGGTTTGCTTTTTGATATCTGTGGCTCAAAATGGCCTCAAAGTTCCTATGCAACCAAGAACTCTTTAACTCTCCTGCCTACATCTACCGAGTGCTAGGGTTACAGGCATGCACCACCAAGTCCAGTTTAACATGTTTGGTTTTTGGTTTGAGGGGTTTCTGGTTTGGTTTGGTGCTATGAACTGAACTTGAAAACTTGTACATGCTAGGCAAGCACTTGTTGCTAAGCTACATCATGCTACACAAAATGATACTTTTTGGTTTTTAGACAAGGTCTCAGTATGTAGCTCTGGCAGGCTCAAAACTCACTATATAGACCAGGCTGGCCTTGAACTCATAGAGATCCACCTGTCTCTGTCTCTCCAGTGCTGGATAAAGACATGTGCCACCATGCCTGGTCCCAAATGATAATTCTTAAGGTAGATTAGCTTAGGAAATAATTAATAAATTGATAAGTGCCTGACAAAATATATTCAGTACAGCAATTTTTTATTTTCTGTGTATGGGTGTTTTGTCTGTGTGTATGTCTGTGTATCACAATGTGCCCGATCCTGAGGAGGCCAGAAGAGGGCATCAGATTCTCTGGAACTGAGTTATAGAAGGTTGTAAGCCATCTAGTGGGTGCTAGAAATAGAACCTGGATCCTCTGGAAGAACAGTCATTGCTCTTAATGGATGAGCCATCTCTTCAGTCCCATTTAATAAAACCTTGAAAAAAATCCAACACTAATTAATGGAGATTTAAATACTATATATATACTAATATACTAATATGGATACGAAATATATATATATATATGCATATACACTGATATACTAAGCATTAAAATTCTGTTATTCTGTTATAAATAGTTGAATAAATAAACTAAAAAAAAATAGGTGGGCAAAAAATGCTCTCCTTATATGGGATGCTCAGTATCAAATGTAGAAAGGCTGGACATGTGGTGTAGTCACAGGGCAACAGGCAAAGCACGCAGGAGGATCTGAATTCAACATCAGGACAAAAAGGAGGGAAAGTGGAAGACGGGACAGAAAGTTATCACTTGGCTGACCCACAGAATGATTTTGAAAGGCAACTATTATTAACGGATGCTAAGTTAGTGGGTAGAAATATGAAAATCAAAGTATTTTAAGGAGAAAAGTAATAATTTCATATAAACTTACATTCCTTGCTTCAATCAGGTTAAAACATTAAAACATCATCAATATGTTAACTGTGTTAATTACCATGTATCTCATGATTCACAGATATGGTGATAAAAACATTTCTATGGTTCTCATGCTAACAATGTGACACACTAGCAAAAACAAACTAACAACAACAAAAAAAACAAACCCATAACCTCCACCTAATCATGGGAAACATCACACAACCCAAACTGACAGGCAAAACAACTACTCAGTACTCTTAAAAATTAAATCAAAGGAAGTGTCCCAGATTGGTAGTCACTAAGGAGACAAAACCATAAATGCAAAATGAGGTAATGGATCGAACATTAGGCCAAAAACTGGATCATAGGGAAGCAGTGCAACTCTAATAAGGTATATACACTAACAGTACTGATCAGTGACTGATTGGTGACTGACTGGAGCCACTATATTACGGTAATATTGTGTAAAGTTTTCGCAACAGTCTCTGTGTGTGTGTATGTGTGTGTGTGTGTACACATGAGCTTGTGAGTACCCATGGAGGCCAGAAAAGGTTGCTGGATTTCTTTAAACTAGAGTTACTAGTGTTTGTAAATAACCTATCGTAGATGCTGGGATCCAAACTCCAATACTCAGATAGTCCACTAAGTACTCTTAATTGCTGAACCATCTCTCCAGCCCCTTTGCAACACTTTTGAAAGTGATTGGCAAAATGGCTCAGTTGATTAGGTGATTGCTGCCAAGACTGATGACCTACAAGTTCAAGTTTGATCATCAGATCTAAAGTGAAAGAAAAGAACCATTTCTCTCAAATTGTCCTGTAACCTCCACACGAGTCACGGCGAGCATGCACACTCACACACACAGAGAGACACACATACAAATAAATGTAATGAAATTATAGATAAATAAAATTGTTTCAAAATTAAGTTAGTATCAAAAAGTACTACAGAAGCTTGAAAGATGGCTCAGCAATGAAGAGCATGTGCAATCCCAGCACCCACACTGGGCAGCTCACAATTGCCTTTAACTCCAGTTCCAGGAGATCCTCTTCTGGCCTCAGCCAACACCTGCACACACATGGTACACATATACACTCTTGAATACATATTCATAAAATAAAAGTTAAAAAGACTTTTTGTCTGTTTGTTTCTAGACAGGGTTTCCCTGTATAGCTCTGAGCTCTGGCTGCCCTGGAACTCACTCTGTAGACCAGGCTGACATAGAACTCACAGAGATCCACCTGCTTCTGCCTCCTGGGTGCTAGGATTAAAGGCGTGCACCACCACCACCACCTGGCTAAACCATAAATTCAACCTAAAAAAGAAAATCTAATTGGTTAAACAATTTGTAGCGGCCAACGTTTTTTTTTATAGGCCTGATTGCATAAGACAATTTTAACTGGGGCTAGCAAGACAGCTCCCAGATGACCTGAGTTCAATCCTAGGAACCCATATGGTAGAAGATGACCATCTCCCACAAGCTGTGTCCTTAACTCTACAAGCACATGTATGTGCACATACACATGCACACGTGCACATACACACACACACACACACACACAGTAAATAAACGTAAATGTTTAGAGTCAACTGTCACTGGTCCTTTATACTAGGATCAGAAAGTAGTATCTCCTAAGGACCAGCACAGAGGTTGCTGTGTAAAACATCTTTAAACTCTCACTAACAAATTTACTGGAGACCCAAGGAGAGGATTCATCAGCCCACTTCACAAAATTTCCCTCAACCTAAGCCAAAGGCATCTCACCACAGAGCAATAAAAGCTATCCTTTGGGGATCAGACAGTATGAGACTATCTGGAAACATCAGTTTCCACCATTCCTCTTTAATCTAGAGAGATGCTTTCAAGTATGTAGCTAGAGGACAGACTCCACACCTTTCTCTCAGAGATACTTTTGCTAGACAGTGTGCATCAGTAGACTTGTTTGAATATTCTCCAGCAAGTGCCCAGAATGTGACTCTCCATCTGGTGATTAAATATAGCATCATATTACTTCATGGATAAATGATGGGATGGGAAGGAATCAACCTCATGGAGAAACATTTATAAAAACACCACTCTTTACTGTAACATTAAAATATGTAAGAAAGGCATAAACTCAGAAAATTCTATTTACTTTTAACTTTACAGTATACAGATTTCATTACGCAGAATATTACAACGGAATACATTTAGCTTTATGGTTAACTCCTTCGGTCACTTTTATTATTTTGATGCACATGTATGAAAACTTCCTAGGGCCTACAGTGCATATTTCCCATCTTACCCAGAAGAGTACCAAAATTCTCTTCAGATTCTATTAATGATTCATTCAATGTTTAAAAGAATAATCAAGCTTACACCTGTAATCCTAGCATTCAGAAAGCAGAAACAAGATTACTACAAGTTCTAGACTGCCTGACCTATTTATGGAGTTCCAGGACAGCCTGGGCTACATGACACTCAGGAGGCAGACATAGGCTGCCTATGAGTTGCGGTCAGCCTGGATTACGTAGTGAATTCTAGGACAGTGAGAGTTACACAGTGAGACCCTGTCTCAAAAAACCAAAACCAAAACAAACAACAAGAAAGGAATCATCAGGGGTACAGCAGAAAGGATGGAGATTGAAATATTTTTATAGCCAGACACATATTATACACCTATAATCCTAACACTAAAGAGGCAGAGGCATTGCTGAGTTCAAAGCTAGCCTGGAAAAAGAAATACTTTCATAAACACGCAGTTTCCACTTACTCTTTCTTTTTAAAATGTTCTTTTATTACATTTACTCTGTAAGTCTCTCCTTTTTCTCTCTGTCTTTGTGTGTGTGGGAGTGTGTGTGTGCAAGCAGAGAGGCCAGGGGACAACTTGAAGGAATCGGTTTTCTCCTTCCATCTTGACCAACCTCAGGTTGTTGGACTTGGTGATAAGCACCTTTTTTACCCAGTGAGACATCTTGAAGGTCCCCACTTATTCTTTCAAAGGAGCTCTCCTTTCCACTGCTACCACCCTGCTGTGGAGGGGACAGAATCTTCATGGCCACGGGAGCCACATCGCATCAGTAAGTATGGAAGCACTCAGGATCAACTTTGACAAATATCAACCAGATGAACTGGGAGAGTTGGTATGAGGCACTGCCATTTAAGGAAAAACCAGAGCTTCTCCCCAGCTGCCAACCTCACTGAGCTCTGGACATTGGTCAGTGCTGCCAAAATCAAGACCAGGGCTGCCATCACTGACCCAGTATGATTGGGCTTCTACAGGGTTCTGGAGAACGGGAGCTCCCTACGCAGCTCGTCATCCTGAAGGCCAAATGCTTCAGAGGAGCTCAGAAAGATTAAGGGACTTGGGTGAGCCTGTGCCCTGGTGGCTTGAAGCTACACAAGAAGCTTCATTAGGTACTAACAAATTTAAAAAGTAAAGATATGGTGATAAAACAAGTATATAAAATAAAACAAGGATTTGTAAACAAGGACATTATGAGACCTAAAAAAATATTAAATGTCCCTGTTTAAAACAACAGCCAAGGAGCTGGAGAGATGGCTCAGTGGGTAAGAACACTAGATGTTCTTCCAAAGGTCCTGAGTTCAATTCCAGCAACCACATGGAAGCCACAACCATCTATAACGGGGTCTGATGCCCTCTTCTGGCATGCAAGCATACACGCAGACAGAACACTCACATAAAAAACTAAAATAAAAAAAAACAACCAAAGAATTAATCAAGTTGCCAAAATCTAACACATACATAAACAATGTTCCAATACTATAAGCCTAGAAAAATTTTAGTTGTTTTATTTCTTGGGGGAGGGGCAGTCAGACAGTGTCTCTCTCATGTAGCATCAGCTGGCTAAAATCAGCTTAACAAAAGACTGAGAGAAAAAGTAAAAATTCAGGTCTAGAGGTATAGATCAGTGGTAGAGCCCTGGACTAAGATGGGAAGTCTCTAGGTTTGGCCCCCAGCCACACACACCCTCTCCTCGACACAAAACTAGGTGTGGTGTCATATTCTTGTAATTCTAGAGGCAGAAAATATGGAGTTCAAAGTCATTCCTGGCTACATAGCTAGATGGAGGCAGTCTAGGCTACAGAAACTTTGTTTCAGGCAAACAAATATTGAAAAGGCAAAACTAAATAAAAATCCAAAGAACTAATAAGCTTAAAGCTGTCCTTTTTCATGTAGCATTATCTTTAAGCTAAAAATCATAAAGTACATCAGAGGAGTAACACTGAATCCTCTTTCTTTTCTTTCATTTTTGAGACAGCTTCTTGTTATGGAGCTCAGGCTGGCCTTAAACTTGCAATACCTCTATCTAGGCCTTCAAATGTGGGGATTACAGGCATGTGCCACCACACATGGCTGGAATATTTCTTCCTTCAGGGGATTATTGTCTAATTAATATTTTGGAACAGGGTGGGGTTTGTTTGGTTAGTTGGTTTTTTGCTGTGCTGGGGTAGAACTGAGAGCGTAATCTACCACTGACGGCATACCCGGTCCTAGAGCCTCTCAATTTTTATTCATTTACTTTTGTTTTATTGAGACCACTGTCAACCACCTAGAACTCATTATATATTCAAGGATGACTTCAAACCTCAAACTCAAAGCAATCCTCCTGTCTCAGCTTCTTCTTTTTTTTTTTTGAGACAGGGTTTCTCTGTTGTAACTCTGGCTATCTTGGATCTCACTTGTAGACCAGGCTGGCCTTGAACTCACAGAGATCCATCTGCCTCTTGCCTCAGCTTCTTAAGTACTAGGATTATAGGTATGAGCCACCAAGCCCAGCTCAACTCTTAAAATAAAATAAAAAAAGGATTTATTGTTAATTATGTATATGCATTCATGTCTGTGTGTGGATATATCTTAAAATAATAAATAAGGTAGAGAACAATAGAAGATACCTGGACTCCCACCTCCAGATGTGAGTGGACTCATGCCCCATCCACCCACCCCCACACACACACTCTACACACACACACTCCACACACAAAGGGTTTTGAACTATATCCCCGTCTTTCTTGTTGTTTTGTTTTCACATTTGTTGTGTGTGTGTGTGTGTGTGTGTATGTGTGTGTGTGTGTGTGTGATGGCATACATTTAGAGGTCAGAGGACAACTGCCAACTGTGGAATTCTCTGTCTGTCTGTCTGTCTCTTTCTGTGTTTTGTTTTACTTTTCAAAACAAGGTTTCCCTGTGCAACAGCCCTGGTTGTCCTAGAACTCACTCCACCTCCCAAGTGCTGAAATTATAGGCATACATCACCACCACCCAGCAAATTCTCCCTTTCTACCATGTGAGTTCTGGGACTCAAAC
Source organism: Cricetomys ansorgei (assembly GCA_026225945.1). Classification (NCBI taxonomy): domain Eukaryota; kingdom Metazoa; phylum Chordata; class Mammalia; order Rodentia; family Nesomyidae; genus Cricetomys; species Cricetomys ansorgei. Next base: position 5,566,462 of record JAMJFZ010002117.1, read on the forward strand.
ACAGGCTTGATAGTGAGCACCCTTACCTGTTGAGCCATCCTACCAGCCCATTTGTTTCTTTCGTTATTTATTTTTATGTGTGCATCATGTGAGTTTGTGTGAAAGTGGTTATGTTCATGTCACGGTGTGTACATTTGGAGGTCAGAGAACAATGGGTGCCAGTCCTCACCTTCCACTTTGTTTGAGATAGGGTCTCTGAATGTTGGCTTCCACATATATGCTAGGCTAGCTTGGCCCTCAAAATTCCAGAGATTCTTTGATCTCTGCCTCCCATCACCCAGTAAGAGTACTGGAGTTACAGACACTATGCATGTAGCTTTTATCTGATTGTGGGATTTGAACTCGGTTTTCATGCTTGCATGGTAAGCACTCACTAAGCCATTTCTCTAGTCCTGGGTTTTAGGGGATTTTGTTGGTTTCTTGGTGGTGATGGAGGTTTTGGTTTTTAAACACCAATCTTATTCATAGCTCAGACTGGACTACAATCGGTGACACTCCTCTTGCCTCAGCTTTCAGGTGCTGGGATTATAAATCTGAGGCATCATCATCATCTACATATGAAAGAACAGATAATGCCCTAACTTAAAACATCAGGTAGGCTGGAACCCAGCTCAGTTGCCAGACTGCTTGACTAGTATGCAAGAAACCCAGGGTTCAATACCAAACACCAAATAAATAAATATAAATAAATAAAACCAAACATAGAGGCACACACATGTAATCCTAGCACCTGGGAGATGGAGGCAAGCAGATCAGAACCTCAAGGTAACCCTTAGCTACTTGAGTTCCAGGCCAGCCTGGGATACAAGACAGGGATTGAGAAGAAATCAGTCGGTAAAGTAAGTGCCTGTGTTAAAAAACTTGCAATCCGGTACTGGGGAGGCAGAGATAAGAGGATCTTAAGGCTTACTGACCACTAGCCTAGCTGAATCAGTGAACTTCGTGTTCAATGAAAGACCCTATGTCACAGTTTTTGTCAACCTGACAAAAACCTGGACATACATAGGAAGAAGGAATCTCAACTGAGAAACTGCCTCCACCAGACTGACCTCGGGCATATCTGTGAGATATTTTCTTAATTGCTAATTGATGTAGAATGGCCCCACCAACTGTGGGCTGTACAAGAAAGACTGCAGAGCAAGCCAGGGGCAACAGGCTAGCTAAACAGCCTCTAAATGCTGGGATTACCCCTATGAGACACCATGCCTGCTTTTAAATCTACCCCACTTAAAGAACTGTAGATACAAGTGACAGATACTGTATCCTCTCCTTAAAATGAAACTGGTAACTATCCTTTGTTAACAAGATCCAAATGCTGTATGAACACTAAATCTCTCTCTAGCCTTGATATTGATCCTAAGATCAATATCTAAACTTCTGAATACCATACTATTAACACACATGCCAAACACCCACTGCCCTAGCCTTTCTGACTCACCTATTCAGTTCAGCCAATGTCCCCACTGTTCTAGTACTTAAACTCAAGACCTTAGAACTGATGTTTTGGCTTTACTGTGCTAAGCTTTAACATGGATTATTTCACGCAATGGGATATATAGTGATGTCCTATTCCACAGACAAGAAGTCACAAAGGAAGTAAATGGCAGAGCCAGAGAAAGACTCAAATCTTTCCTACAATTCTATAAATCATACACAACGCTGCCTTGTCTTTAAATTCTTCTACTTATCTACCCTGTAAATATCAGAGCTTATGCTTTCATTTCTTCCACATTATTCAATAGTAACTAACTACATACCTGTTCTATGCCAGGCACCAAGGAATTTAGACATAAATAAAACAGTTCTTCAAAAAGTTCATAATACTATAGTAAGAGACAGATCTAAACAAATAATCTTGTATAGTAGATGAGAAATACTGTTTAGTTTTTAATTGAGACAGAGTCACTACTGTAACTCTGCTGGCCTTGAATTCTCTAAGGAGCTTAGACTGGTTTCAAACTTGTGATCTTCCTGCCTCAGCCTCCCAGTGCCATCTGCTACCATGCCCAGCTCAGAGAAATAGTCTTAATGCAGGCATGTGTAAGATTCTAAGAATGTAGAAGGAGAAGAATCCAGCAGTGACTTGAGTATTCTGGTATCCAGAAGAAAGTAGGAACTGAGTAGTTTCAATTCATTTCAATAACAAATTATATACAAAGAAACCAAATCCAAGTTCTCCCACCTCACACAGGAATTACTACTACCACTCACCAACTATAAACCTGGACAAACTCATCTCTTAATCCTATTTTCCTTATCTGTAAAATGGGGACGCACTACCACCTGTCAGAAAGAATCACCTCGAGGACTAAGTGAGGGGGGAAAGATTTAAAAGCTTACCATATTCTTTGACATTTTAGAGACTTTACTTGCATGAACTTACACAGTGAAAAGAGAGAACCAACTCCCACAGGTGTTCTCCGCCCTTCATTCAAGCCTGTGTGTCTCCACACACATACACAAAATAAACAATCTTTAAAAAAAAAAAGGTTCATGCCAGAAAGTGGTATCAAAATATGGACATTAAATTTTGAAGAAGTTAGATGTGGTGGCTCACACCTACAATCCCAGCACTTGAAGGCTAATCACCATGAATGTGAGTACATCCTGGGCTAAAGGAGAGATCTGTTTCAAAAACAAATGATAAACAAAATGTAAGGCTACAAAGGAGACTTCTAGAGGGCTGATAGTCTTTATTTGGGTGCTGGCTACTCAAGTATACCTGGTTCATAAAAATTCACTAAGCTCTATCTGTACTTAAATGTGCTTTATATTATAATGTGCTTTAGTTTTAGTTTTGTTTTGTTTAGGGACTTAAACTTGATCTGGACAGATGATTCAGTGGGTAAGGACACTTGATATGCAAACTCAAAGACCTGAATTCAAATCCCCAGCACCCACGTTAAAAACAAACAAACAAAAACCAGTCATAGCCACCAATGCCTGAACTCCAGCACTGTAGGGAGGGAGACAGGCAAAATCCAGGAGCTCTTGGTCATTATTGCCCAAATAGCTTCGGGTTCAGAGAGACACCGGGGAGTAAAGGGTAGAGTGATACAGAAGGACACTCAACATCCTGCTTTGACCTCTGAATATATACCAGAAGCACACACAAACCCCTCCACAAAAATAAGAAGAAGAAAAATTAAATCAAACTAGCCCCAACCTAGCCTTCATCTACTCTGGCTATTTCACATCCTCGGGTATCTCTTGATCCTCTTTGCCTTCTGCAACCTGGAACTCCTCTTTTTTCTAATCTTTTCCAAACCCTAGTCCTTTATGAGTCCAGTCTGGAAAAGAAAAGACAGTTTACTCAGGATCAGACACTAAAGAAATTATTATAAAAACTCATTTAACTCCTCTACTGGCCTGTAGCTCCTTCAGCCCAATTTCTGTGTCTTGTTGGAGGAATAGCATGCAATAAGGTTTGCTGAAGATCGTAGACATATATATGTGTTGTTGTTGTTTTGTTTTTATTTTTATTTTTCAAGACAGGGTTTCTCTGTTGTAACTCTGGCTGTTCTGGAACTCTGTAGACCAGGCAGGCCTCGAACTCACAGAGATCCGCCTGCCTCTGCCTCCTGAGTGCTGGGATTAAAGGCATGCGCCACCACCTCCCGGCAATACATAAATATGTTAAAAAGACAAAAACTTAAGAAAAACTTCATTGTGAATCCTAGACTGGGCAGAAGTGACTTACGTACACAAACACCCTTCTTGTAATGACACTGGTTCCCTCGGCCTCCCTCACCCCCTTCCACTATCTACTTTCGGTGGAACACCGCCAGCAATCCCGCGGCCAAACCCTAATATTCCACAGGACCACCCACCACCCCCACCCCCAACACACACACACACACACACACCACCTTCGCAGGTCCATCTTTCCGCGGATCCCACCCGCCGACTCCGGGTAGTGGGACACGCCCCCTCGGATACCCAGCCCTGGAGTATGGGGCTCACACTCCACACCTCCTCCACACCCCATCCTCCGCACCATAGCTCCGCCCTCGGCTCGCGAAGGACCCCACACGCGAGTCAGTCTCCTCGGAACCGCGCGCGCGTGTCCACTGCCTCTGCCTCCGATTTAATTCACTGAGGCTGGGACAGCGCGGACCGGCCTACTCCAGCCGGTGGCCTCACCTCTCTTCCAAGAGCTCAGTGGGGACACCACCTCTACCCTCTCGGAAATGAACTCGGCCAAACTGGAGCGAAACAAGGCTGCCCTCACGGTCACGGCCACCACAAGCACCAGGACCAAGGGAGCCGCCATGATAACTGAGGCGGGCGCGCAGGCAGGGAAGGGAAAAGGCAATGCGGAAGAGTCTCAAGACCTGCGCGCCACACTGTAGTACCTCGGTGGGTCGAGCGCCACTGCTACTGCTGGAGCCCGGCGACCTGGAGACTACCATTCCCAGTAGGCCTTGCGCCGGATGACGGAAAGCGGAATGTGTCAAACTTGTCGCAAAGGTTAGGACTACGCCTCTGATTACGAAAGAGAAGTGAAAAATACTGTATTTTTAATAAGATCGTGAGCAAACTTTAAAAAAATAATTTCACTCGTGCTCATGTTTTTAATGTTAAAATTTTTACCTTTATATTTTTTTAAAGAGTGCAACGTGTGTATTTATTGAATGCCGACCATCCTCCAGCCACTACATTGTGTTCTGAGGAAACACTTTGGAGTGGTTAATTATTAGCTCTGCGACCTTCAGCAAGCAAGAGAAGTCAGAGCAGTAACTCAAGGCAGGAACTTGAAGCTAAAGTCGTGGAAAAATGTTGCTTGCTTATGGATCTTCCCTTCTGCTCACGCTCAGCCAGCTTTCTGGCACAGCACAGGCACATCGGCTCAGGGATGATGTACCCCACGGTGAACTAGTGAACTGGGGCCTCCCACATCAGTAGTCAATCAAGACAATGTCTCACAGATCAATATGACGGAGACAATTCCTCAACTGAGGTTTCCTCTTCCCAGATGAACCTAGGTTGTGTAAAGTTGACGATAATAACCAGGAGAACTGCGAAAACAAATACTGTGTACTGATGCGCTTCTGCTTTTCTCATTTCAGATTAGTAGCTTGAAATCCCTCCAAGTGGAAGTGTTTACATATGAGAAGTCATCAAACACCACAAATCAGGGGTTTGGAGAGCCCATTGATAAGCATTAACAGCATATATCTTCATTAGTTAATGTATGAAAAATGCTAAGGTGAATGCTTAAAGATTAGTTTTAATAGTTAACTATACAAAGAAATTTTAGACCCATGAAGAAAATGGAACAGTCCATCAATAGTATAACTATGGTTAACAAAAATTATTGAATATTTCAAAATAGGTAGTAGAGGCTTTTAAATGTTCCTAACACAGGTAATGTCTGAAGTCATATACCAGTTACTTTATATTATTACTATACATTATATACATATATTGGGTTATTATACTGTACCCAATAAATATGTAAGCTATTTCAAATAAATATTATAAAAATATATTTGAAAAAAGAAAAAGTGTGTAATTGAGAATAACCATGGATGAGGGATGGTGGTAACAGGAGAAGCTGCTCAAGGAAGACTGTGGAACACATTGGCATTTTAGATGAGACCTACATAGGGAACAGACTCAGAGTCAGGAAACAACAGACAAGTAGGTAGATAGGTAGGTAGGTAGGTAGTTACTATGTTGATGCTATGTTAGCTTTCGCTTTTCCTCATGCTAAATATGCATATACCAACATCTATGTTTTTAGGAGAAAATGTACACAACAAAAAAGCTCATGTTAAGAGTATGTCACAATGCTTGAATCCAAAAATGAGCATCCCTCTCTATTCCTTTATGGTCTCATTACCCCCTGCTTCTTAGATATGAACGCCGGAGCTAATTTTTACATTCCTCTAGCATCCTGAACCTCTTCTAATCACTGTTTATGATTATGTTAGTTTTTGAAATTTTTTTTTCTCCAGGCCTGGTGGTTCACACTTTTAATCTGAGCACTTGGGAGGCAGCAGCATGCAGATCTCTGTGAGTTCAAGGCCAGCCTGGTCTACTGTGCAAAGTGAGTTCCAGGATAGCCAGGGCTACAAAAAGAAACCCTGTTTTGTAAAGACTGAAAAGACAATGCGCAGTAAAATGCTCAACACATATCCAGTGCCTGACACACATCAGGCAGCTTTGTGTTAATCACACCCTCTTTTTAAAAAATATTTTAAAATTTTATTATTTTACACATATGGATATTTTGTCTGCCTGTGTATCTGTGCACCATGTGCATGCAGTATCTACAGAGGCCAGAAGAGGGCATTGGATCCCCTGGAAATGGAGTTATGCATGGTTGTGGTACTGGGTGGTACGCCCATTGAACCTGGGTCCTCTGAAAGAGCAGCCAGTGCTCTTAACTGCTGAGACATCTCTATGGCTCCTAGTTATATCATTTTAAAAGATAACTTAAAAGTTCTTACAGTAAGGGCTGCCTTCCCCTCTGGAGGAAACTATGACCAGCCATTATGAATGGAAGTGAAACTCAAACCAATAGTTCTGAGACATCTATATCTCAATATCCTTTTTTAAAGTCTTACAAGGACTAAAACTTGGTGGGGGGGGGGGAACCAAGGGTAAATCTTCAAGACTCCTAGTTAAGCATCGGTTCTTATGTATAACAACAAATACATGAGCAACAAAGGGAGAAATAAGTTGGGCTCTTGCATTAACTTTTACTGAGGAGATGAGGGAAAAAAATGTATATTTACCCATGAGAGGCCACCTGCGACAGAACAAAGAAACAGTTCCACCCAAGTCTAGCTTGATGAACCTATGTATTTATAGGGCTTCCTTAGAGGAGCATGGGTGACCTCAAACAGCTGCATCGCTGTAGCGCCCCACTCAGCATGGGTGACAGCCTCCCAAAAGCTGCATAGAGAGAGTGCTCCCTTCAGGTAATCTTTCACCCTCTACATATGTTAGCACCTCTTGAAATGAATGTGCATGCAACTGGGAGAGTGGGTGGGCGAGAGGGAGGGAGGGACTGGAATCTCAGATGAGAAGTTTTGTTTTAGTTTAGTTTTGTTTTAGTTTTGATTTTATGAAGGACTGCCCAAACACCTGAGGGTCACCAATGAATAACACAGCTGCTCAATTAATAGTTTATTTTATGCCCTGTAGACCACGTGCAACAACATACTTCGTCAACTTAAGTCCCCCAATAGATACCACCAAAAAATAAAGACAGCCAAAAAGGAGAAAATATCTACAAATCATGCATCAGAATTTATCTAAAATACGTTAAAAATAACTTTTTGTTTTTATTTTTTTATGTCTATGTGTCTGTGTGACTGTAGGAGTGCAGTACCCACAGAAGCGAGCAAATGGCACTGGATCTCCCGGAGGTAGTTACAGGCAGTTGTGAGCTACACAGTGTGGGTGCTGGGAACCAAACTTGGATCCTTTGGAAGAGCAGCAAGTGCTCAAAACTGCTGAACCATCTCCCCAAGGCCCCTTAATTTTTTTTACATTTATTTTTATTCATTTATTTGGGGGAGGGTCAGTCATATATCAAGCCATTCATGTGGCGACCAAAGGACTTATGGAAGCCAGTTCTGCTCTTCCACAATCCATTTGAATTCCAAGGATTGAATCCAGGAGCCTTCTGGCATGGCAGCAGACGCCTTTACCTGCTGAGCCATCCCACTAGCCTGAGAATATATAAAAAGACATAAGAAAAAACAAATTCTTAAATGAGCCAAGGATCTTGACAGACAAAGAAGCGAAGAGACACAGATGGCCAATGAGCCCTGAAAGGTGCCCCGCCTCACTGGTCACTAGGAGGCGGCAAATCAAAGTCACCTTAAGCTGTCACTTCACACTCACTAAATGGTCAAGAGAAAAAACACAGTAACACACTCTGGCAAAACAATTTAGGAAACTGAAGCTTGGGTGCATTGCAAGTGGAAACATAAAAGGCTGTAGCCACTTTAGAAAATATTTTGGCAGTTCCACAAAATTTTAAGCATGGGATGGGCGTGTAGCTCAGTGGTAGAACTCTTGCTTTGTGTCTGAGAGAAATGAAAACATACATCCACACAAGTGTGGACAGCTTATTCATAAGGCCAAAGCAGAAATACTCAGAAATGGGTAAACAAAAGGTCCTGTATCCATACAACGGAACATAGCTAGGCAACAAAATAGGGCACAACATGCAAGAGTCTTGAAAATATTGTGCTAAATGAAAACCATGGTATATAATTCCATTTACATGACACGTTCAGAATAGGCAAATGCACACAAGAAAGATTAGGACTTAGGGTGACTCAGAGTGTAGGAAAGAGTACAATTTTTTCTGCTTCTCTTCTTCCTCCTCGTGGTACTGGGGATTAAACCTATTCTTTCTCTTCCCACATTGAGCATGCACTCTACCACTGAGCTGATGCCAGCATTGTTTCTCTTCTTCCTTATCCCCTCTTCTTCATCCTCCTCCTCCTCTTCTTCCTCCCTCTCTTCTCCCCCTTTCTCTTCCTCTTCTCCTTCTCCTTTTGGGCCACTCTGACCCCAAATTCACTATTTAACCAAAGATGGCCTTGATCTTTCTGCCTATATCACCTAAGTGCTGGGAGTACAGGTGTGAGCTACCATGCCCAATTTATGCTGTGCTGAGTTCAAACCCAGGACTTCGTGTGTGCTAGGTGTAACCTATCAACTAATCTACATTCCTAGCCCCCTTGCCTTCTTTTACATAGTGTGTGTGTGTGTGTGTGTGTGTGTGTGTGTGTGTGTGTGTTGGTGTGTTTTAGAAGCAGCATGCATGTACCCCTTGTGACTGGGTGCTCACTATGTAGTCCTGACTAGCCTAGAACATGCAGCAATCCTGCTTCAGTCTCCTGAGTGTGAGATTACAGCCACGTGCCACCATGACAGCTACTTTTTAGTTTGAGACAAGTTTGCCCAGACTGGCTTTGAACTTTCAATCTTCCTGCCTCCGTCTTCCCAGAAACTGGGATTACAGACTTGTACCACCAGGTAAGGTAATACAGTTTCTTGGTGAAGTAATCAAAATGTTCTAAAATTAGATCGTAATGATAGTCATATTCGTCTACGAATGTACTAAAACCCACTGACCTGTATGCCTTAAACTAGTGGATTTTGTGGTAAGCTTATTCTATCTCAGTATCTTTTTTTTTTTTCTAATGAGCACGAGAATTTTGTGGGAGAACGTATTTTATTACATTTATTTATCTGGGGGAAGGAATGTGTACACGTGGGACTCAGAGGGTAGCTTTGAGGATCAGTTCTCTCCCTCTGCCGTGTGGGTCCCAGGGACTCACTCAGGGGGTCAGGCTTGGCGTCAGGCCCACACCCACCGAGCCACCTCTCTGGTCTAACAATGTACTTTTTAAAATGTAAACTCCTCCAGTCTGCCCCAAAAGCTGTGATTCACTACAGTAAGCTGCATGCCCTATTTCTCCAGAAAAGTCTGCTGTTGCTGACTCAGAATCCATACCTTAAACACATCACGCTGAAAAGCACACACACCCAGTAGCCTATGTAACAAAGGCATGAAAAGAGTAAGTTAGCAAATAGTGCTTACACGGGCCATGCGCTAAAGTGTTCTATGCGCATCTACACTATTATAGCCACCTGTAGTGCCCCCTATCACCACATGAAGAAACTGAGGCATCAAGAGACCTGGTAATCTGCCCAAAGTCACAGGGCAGGTGGCACAACCAGGATATTTATGTAAGCTCCAAATATTGTGGCTAATGGCTCTCCCTGAGAAAATGAGAGGAATTTGGTTTGGGTTGGGTTGAGATGGGTTGGGCTGTTTTGTAGTTGTAGCTGAAGAGGAAGGGTATTTAATAGAAAGGAAGTTGTAAACAAGGTGATCCCTCTCCTGAGAAACCAAACATCCCAGACAATAGGTGAGCCACCTAGAGAGCAAGAAACTGCAGCTCTGAAATATCAACAGCTTTAAGCCACGTGCCTGGGTTGGCTTTTATTCACCGTTTATTGAACAGCAATCACCACTAGACGCTGTGCCAGGCGCGGTGGAGATAGGACCCAGTTGACACATTTTGTGGACTCCAAATACCAGACTGATTCTGTTTATCTTCAACATAAAAGAAACAATTAGAATGATGTTTGGGGCACGTGGTATTAAGGAGTAGACTGAAAGCCAGACTCAAAGAAGTCAGGATTCAGGCAGGCAACAAAGCTGGCCCTAGTCAGCAGAACTAGCTGGTTAATTTTTCCCATCACTAGAATAAGAAAACGTCAACTAGTTTTTGATGACCTTGTACCAGTTATTTAGGAGTTATTGTTCTTAGAAAGAGGATAATGGGATTAATTATGATCAGGTTCTAGACCTACCTCTTGGCTGTGTATATGGTGGCAAGAGAAAAAGATCTGTGAGGAATTTACCACCCTTGCCTTAGAACAGCACGTTGTGGAAGCAGTTGGGTAGAGTCAGTTCATTGATGGTAAATGGTGTCGGATGCCATTGGGGGTGGGGGTTGGGCAAACACTCTCTAATAGTGACAGTGTGAAAGAGAGACACAATCCTCCCTATATTGGGGTTTACCGGGGAATCATACTAGATAGATTGTAAGCAGACAACATAATTAGGGTTAGTGATTAGACAGACAGACGTCGGTGATCACAGATCAGGAACTGGGATGAAAAAGAATGGAAGACCGGCTATATAGATTGGCTGGTCAAGGAAGTGATGGCTCGGCTGAGGTCATCAAGATGAGGAGGCACTATTGGGGGAGTTTATTTTTAGTTATGTTTGAAATTGTTTTATGCACTGTTGAGTGAGGGGCTACCTAGGTCTAGGGCATTCTGTATTGTTTGCAACTGTTAGATTAATGTGGGGGATATTGATTAGTAATGATCTGCATGTGCTATCAGTAGAATACCTGAGGAGTTCTGAAAGAATAAAACACCTGCGCTCAGATGTTCACGGTTCCACTGTCAATGGAGTATGGCCCTGGCCTTGATGGTGGTTCCCTCTGCTGAGGTCTGGCAGGGTTTGCAGTTATGAATATGACTCCTGTCTTCCTTGCTGCCCCAACAGCAATGAAAAACTACAAGGCACTGGTGTAAAGAGCTGACAGTGGTGTGCATGGGAAGAAGAGGATTGCAGTCACTATGAGTTTACAATGAGGGAGTGTAGTAGTACACCTACTGTGTGGGCTCACCGAGAGAGACACGGAGGCATTTGCATACATGCAATCTTTTCCAGACCCCTGCAAAGGGAACCACTGTACCAGCAAGTGCCATACTTGACCTTGGGACCCTTAGCCTCTGAGCTCAGGTGTTTGTATTGATCTAGAGCGCCTCAGGAATTCTACTGATAGCACATGCAGATCATTAGCAATCAGTACCCTCCACATAAATCCAACACCTGCAGACAAAACAAAACACCAAGACCTAGGCAGACCCTCATCCAACAGTGCATAAAATGATATTTTATAATAACTAAAAATAAACTTCTACAACAATTCCCCTTTTCTGTATAAAAAAATTTGTTTTACATTTACAACACAATTTAAAACTACACCAGCAAAACCATTTACAAGAGGAACAATTATGAGGCTTCTAATGCATATAACCAAGTGAAACCAAACATATATCAAGCTTTTCACAGTGTCTTTGGACAGCAGAAAAACATTATCAATGTCCAATTATCTGGAATTCACTCATGATCATCTGGGCTCCTCCAAAGGACTTGGATCACTTCTCTGGCTCTGCCCTCTGCAGCACACACAGCTTGTCCTCCGGGCTCTGGTTGGCTTCCCTTCACTGCTGCTGCTGTTCTTGGTAGTTGTCTCAGGGTACTGACATCTCAAAAACTGCTGGGTTCCCTTGCTACAACTGGGCTGCCTCAAGCTCAATATGTAGCTGAGGATGGTGGTGAACTTTTGATGTTGTCTCAGCTTCCTAAATACTGAGATTACAGATGCAGGTATCAAGTGTCCTATTTATTCAGTGCTGGGGATCTAACTCAGGGCTTCCTGATAAGAAAGCACACTTCCAACTGAGCTACCCCAGCTCTGAATTGAGAGTTGTGAAAACATTCTTCTACCTTCACCCTCTCTAATCCATTTTTACTCAGTGACTTGGTGGCACTTAGTGTCTTTAATCCTAGCACTCAGGAGGCAGAGGCAGGCAGGTCTCTGTGAGTTCCAAGCCAACTAGGATTGTCTAATGAGGCTCTGTCTCAAAAAACCAAGATAAAAAAAATAAAAAATTTAAAGATGGTAGTCACTTAAGAAATCTAGCCAGGCAGTGGTGGCACACACCTTTGATCCCAGGATTTGGGAGGCAGAGGTAGGTGAACCTCTGAGTTCGAGGCCAGCCTGGTCTACAGAGTGAGTTCCAGGACACCCAAGGCTGCAAAGAGAAATCTTGTCGAGAGAGAGACAGACAGACAGACAGAGACAGAGAGAGACAGAGACAGAGAAATAAACCTGATGTTGACCTCTGCCCTTCCCCCATGTACACACATACACATTCACATTAAGACAAGATAAGTCAGAGCAACAATTTCATATTGAGTACATTTAAAAACTGTGCGTAGGCGTGTGGGGTGTATGGGTATTTTGCCTGCATGCATGTTTGTGCACTGGGGTATGCCTGATGCCATTGGAGAGCAGAAGAGGGTGTCAGATATCTTGGGAGTGGATTTCCAGAAATTTATGAGCTGCTATGTAGATGCTAGGGATTGAACCTGGGTCCTCTGGAAAAACAGCCAGAGTTCTTAACTGAAGAGCCATTACTCCATCACAGCACACACAGTACCTATACAAAAATTTTAAACATAACTAGAAACATTAGCTTTCCAACTGCCTGATGACCAGCATCGTTATAAATGACAGAATAACCAGCTAGGAGAGGATGTTCATGGTATTCCAACCATTGACAATTTTATTAGGAAAATAAGACCAAGACACAAACGAGGCTTAAAACTCACATATCCTCTACCCTTGGGAAGCAATAATACCTAGCCAGAAGTTCCAGAAAGGTAAATCAAATTTTATCAGAACACATCAGATTTTAAGACCACTTTGCTAATGGCAAAAAGGAGCTTTGACAAATTAATAAATCCCTGCTGGCAAGGTGGCTCATTTCTCTAATCCCAGCATTGGGGAGTTTGAGGCAAGAGGATGGTGAGTTTAAAGCCATTCTAGACTAAACAGATAGACCCTGTCTCAAAACAACAGCAAAAAATTTACACCTCCTTGAATTATGCAGAGAAATCAACCTAAACATAGATTTTCTAGATATGCCTGAATGCAAAGGAAAAAACTCAAGGAATCATCAAGAGGAACATTAATAACAAGCTATTGTCCTAAGTACTCTGGAGGCTGAGGCAGGAGGATTGCTAGAGGCTGGGTTGGTCAACCTAAGGTCAAGCATATCATGACAGAAGTTAGGGTTGCTGTGAAGGAAGTCTTAGCTATAGTGGCCATGATTTTTCACCAGGATGCAATGAACTGTAACAACTTGAAAATAAACAGTACAAACAATAACAGTGGTGGGGGAGGGTCTGTGGAAATAGCACCGCACGGGGGAAGATAATCAAAGGGGTCCTGGAGATTGAAGAGAAAGGAAGGACTTGACCTAGTCTTGTAAATGGATTGGGAAACTAGAGTCCAGAGAGGTGCAGTACCAGATGCAGAACACACAGCAAATCAGTGGTGGCAGACAGTGGGGTCTCCCCGTTAGCCTATAGTAGCAGCCTCCTGTTCCCAGGCCAGGGTCTCTGGTGGAAGGTCGCTAGCTAGAAAGCTCACAACTCATTCCCTCCTCAACCCTCCACCCAAATGTTGTAAGTCCCCCCACAAAAAAAAAAGAACTAAAGAACTGAGGATCTGGACTTACAGGCTTATGTAATTCCTCAGGACAGGTTTCAGAGACCCAGTGTCCACAGCTCTACCAACTTCCTTCCTACTCTGTACCCACAAATGCCCACATTACAAAAGTCATCCTGTTAGGAAAACAAGATTAAGATGTCACTATGCCTAAATCCCAAAGCTGTAGCTTCACCCCTCTACCCCCAGCCTCCTCTATTGGAACCTCTGTCCCTCCCTAGAAGCCACACCCTACATGGCTATGAACCCAGGCTCATTGTGTCCTTGCCCCAAATATATACACCCTTCTCTCCTCTGGGAAAGGAGGAACACATCTGTTGTCTTTGTTGTTCCCTAGTATCCATTCCCCTGCTTTCTCTTCCTAGCAAGACCTTGAATTCCTTGGTCCCCATACATGCTAAGCCCCTACCATCCGTGACTGATAAATGGTGAGCATGTGATCCACATAAGGCTATATCAATTCTGGGAATTTTGGATGAACCATTTGGGGAAATAATTTGCTCTTTTCCTTTGTGTTTGAGTTTAGAGGGCACCCAACTCAAGAGCAACTGGCAACATCTTGTCAAGCTTATCCATGCATGTAAGACAAGGCCAAAGTCTGAATGGTTCTACCAAGATCCAGTGAGCCACCTGTATTTAAACTCGCAAGAACAAGCCAGCTCCTTATAATCCTGTCCTGTACACCAAAAAGGATTACACTGAAACACAAAGAGTTAAATAATTACACTGTGAGTTAGGTGGGTGGGTACTCTGTTACCTAGGAGCCAATTCTACATGGCAGCCAAGTTACACATTCTCAGCTGCACCCTGAAAAGAGGATGGACAGAAAACCATACTATGCCTGCGGCTGGAGGGACGAATCCACTTTTATGAGCACTTCCTGCTCTTCCAGAGGACCAGACTTTGGTTCTCAGCATCTGTCAGGCATCTCACAACAGCCTTTAACTCCAACTCCAGGGAATCTAATACCCTCTTCTGATCTTCCTCAGGCACCTGCATTTATGTGATTAAAAACAAAAAATAAAGCTGAATGGTGGTAGCACTTGCCTTTAATCCCAGCACTCAGGAGGCAGAGGCAGGAAGATCTCTGTGAGTCTGAGGCCAGACTGGTCATCTACAGAGCAAGCTCTGGGACAGCCAGGGCTACACAGAGAAACCCAGTCTTGAAAAAAACATTAAAAAAAAGGAAGGAAAGAAGGAAGGGAGGCTGGGAGGGAGGGAGGAAGGAAGGAAGAAAAAAAAGAAAGAAAGAACATTAAAAAAAAAGAAAAAAGTCCAATGCCTCATCAGATCCTGGGAAGCCACAGAATCATCTCTTGTCAGCCTCCCAGAGGAGATGGGAGGTCCTGGGGAAAAGGCTTTTCCTGTCTGACAAGCCTCCTCTTATGTTCTGGGACGGCCACAAGGCATTCTGCCAAGAACCAGAGGAACTATTCAAGCACTGGGCCTTCAAATTTTCCAGATTTCTCTGGAGTTTTAGTTCCAAATCCCAACTTTTCTTAGGTCCAGATGTCTATTTAAAGCCCAGGTTGTTCGTTAAGGGGTCAGTTGTGTGTTCAAAAGAATGCTTTGTTTTTGTTTCCAGCATTTCCGTGTGTTATGTAGCAAGGAGTTCCAGATATTGTCAGAAAAGGAAGTTCAGCTCAGTGCTGAGTAAACGCTCCATCGTCACTGTCTGTTTACTTTTTCTCCATGAGTATCACAGCACTGGGAGGGCAGGGACTCAGGTGACTCATCTCTGGGGACACCAGCTCAAGACCAGGGACAGAGTAAATATTGATACTGAACTTCCACATGGATACCTCCAGTGATGGAGAGCCCATGGCCGGTGAGGGGCAGCCTGCTCCTCATTCATGTGCATCCTTTCCTACTCGAGAGTCCACCCAGATCAGTGGTTCAAAACCTTCCTAATGCTGTGACCCTTTAATACAGTTCCTCATGTTGTGGTGACCCCCAACCATAAAAGCTATTTTCATTGCTATTTCATAACTGTAATTTTGCTACTGTTTTGACTCCTAATGTAAACATCTGATGTGAAGATGGATGAAGATGGTCTTAGGTGACCCCAACTGCTGACCTTGATTCTGTTGGAGGAAAACTAGTCAAGTAATAACCAAGCATTGGCTCAGAAGGAAGCACCCAGGCCAGGTCTAGATGTAAACTTGAGCCACTGACACATCACTTACAGGTCTAAAATGGCAGAGTTAAATTTGAAATGTGTATGCCAATCAGTCTTACATCTCTGAATCTATTTTTTTCAGACAAGTTTTCTTGTAGCTCATTGTGAGCTCAAACTAGCTGTGCAGCTGGAGATGACTTTGAACTTCTGGTACTCCTGCCTTCACATCCGGAGCGCAGGGATCACAGCTATTTGCCACCATGTCTTGTTTCATGCCGTGCTGGGGATAGAACCCAGGAATTAGTGCATGCTGAGTGAGAATTCTGCTAACCAAGCTACCTCTTCAGCCCTATCTCTAATTCTATTCTAAACAGAGATAGTCTCTGTAGCATTGTTTGTGGGGGTAAGGCAGGGAACACCCAAATGCTCAGAATGTGACTAAGGAAACAGTTTTCCAGTATGAGGCAGAATTTGTTTGTTTGTTTGTTTGGAGTTGGGGGATGTCTTCTTTATTGAGGTAGAGTTTGTGTATTGGCATATTGCAACTTCAAGACAGTATAAACAGTATAAATCAGTACATCCTGGAAGCCATGTAATGCCTTTAATATTTATGTTTGAATTTTTTATCTATTTTTTTACATGTATTACGTGTGTCCAGACATAAACACCCCAGCACTCATGTGGCGGTCAGAGGACAATTGGGGTGTTGGTAATCTCCTCCCACCAAGTAGATCCTGAGGATTGAATTCAGGTTTTCAGGTGTGGCAACAGCTACTTTCACTTGCTGAATCATCTCATTGGTCCAAATTTTGATTTTTTGAGACAAGGTCTCATGTAGCCTGGCATCAAAGTAGCCATGTAGCGGAGGATGGCTTTGAACTCCTGATCCTCCCGCCGCTACTTCTCAAGCGTGTGATTACAGGCTTGTGCCATCTGATCTGGACATCCTCAGTTTTTAAAGTGCCAATTAAACTTTCAAAATTGCCTCATCTGTTTGGACCTCATTGGAAGATACCTTAAAATAAATATGTAAGTTTGGCACGGCAACACATGCTTTTAATCCAAGCACTTGGGAGGCAGAAGCAGGTGGATCTCTGTGAGTTTCAGGCCATATCCTGGTCTATATAGTAACACCTGAAATATGAATTACAGTGTTTTTAATAAACCGTTGGAAGCAACTTTCCATGGAGTACAGAACATTCATGTGATTGGTCATGACACATGTGTGAAGTGAAGTGAAGCTGCTCTGTGCACTGGTAATGGAGTCTTAAAGACTAGTATAAAATGAAAATAAGAAGGTGTTGAGCAGTGTCCCTGTTTGTATGAACAAAACCATGCACGAGGGCCCGGGACACGGCTCATTTGGTGGAGTGCTTGCCTGGAGTGCATGGATCCCTGTGCTGGGGCCTCAGCACTGCATAAAGCAAGTGTGATGCCAGAGGCCTCTAACCCCAGCACTCAAGAAGGGGAACAAGATCAGAAGTTTAAGGCCATCCTCAGGGGCTGGAGAGATGGTGCAGTGGGTGAGAATATTTATTGCTCTCGTGGAGGACCTGAGTTTGGTTCCCAGTGCCCATACCTGGTCACTCACAACTACTTGTAACTTCAGGTCCAGGGGAATCTAATGTCTTCTACTGGTCTCCTTGAGAAGTTGCACTAATGTGTATAGACACACACAGCACACATAATATAAAATAAAATTAAAAAGTTAAAAATAAAAATCTTTAAACAGCAAAAAAAAAAAAGTGACCTTGACTCTATCTTGGTTGATTTTACATTTATACTTTAAAACTATACAATGCTTTATAAAATATATAAGTAAGTTGTTGCACTGCTTAAAACCTATTTTAATCAATAATATAGACTTAATGTGGCAACAGAGTGAAGCCAACTCTGCTTCACAGGCAGGATTCATGTTTCACTTTGTTCCACCAGCCTTCCCCAAGGACACAGGGCTAGAGCTAGGCACCTGGGCTATAACTAACATCACTCCAGTTTCTCCTATCAACCCTCACCCACTTGGCTTCCTGTTACCAGTGTTCTGGGCTGAGAACCAGAGCCAACTGATTGTAGGGGTTATATTTCCAGAGGTCCCATCAATAGAAGGTGGGGGAGAGCCACAGTGCCCAGGAAAAATGGGACATTTGGTCTGATTTCTTTGTTCTCCCAGCATCCCCTCCTCCCCTGCTCCACCTCCAATGTATGTTTCTCTCTGAGTCCATTGGGTGGAGACATGTGAAAATCCCTCTGTACTAGATGTTAAGGGAGCCAGCATTCTACTCTTTCAACTAGAATTGTAGGAGACCTCTAAAGGGGGCAATGGTTTACTCAGGAAGATACAATAATGGACTTTCTGCTACCAGAGAAGAAGGTATTAGGAGGCAAAAAAAAAAAAAAAAAAAGACAACTATTTTTTTCCCAGGACAGGGTTTCTTTGTTGTAGATCTGGCTGTCCTAGAACTCAATCTGTAGACCAGGCTGACCTTGAACTCACAGAGATCTGCCCACCTCTGGCTCCTGAGAGCTGGGATTAAAGGGGTGCCCCCCCATCTGTTACTCTTAAGTTGAATTGATAGGCAATAATAGTGTGTAGTGCTTAAGATTGTGGACTCTGGAGCTAGATGGGTAGAGTCATAGCCCAGACTGTCACTCAACAGCTGCCAAACATTTGACAAACTTACATAAAACTTGTGCCTCGGTTTCCCAATCTGCAAAGCGGAGGCAATAAAAGTAGCTTCCACGTAGAGTTGCTGTGAATCTATAATGGAATATCACATCAACTGTTTGTGTGTTTGTGGGTGTATGCATATGAAGCTGTACCTGTGTGTGGTCACTCATGCACATGTGTGGGCGTAAGTGTGCATTACTGTGTTTGATCCTCACCTCCCTTTGTAATCACCCTTCTAACAACCCTTGGACAACCATGGATCTCCTTTCGGACAGTGTATATAACTTTTGTCTGTTCTAGAATTTCATATAAAGGCAGCTGTACAATATGTCATTTTTGTGTCTGACCTGCTCAACATGTTTTTCCTTTAAATTCATCTAGATCTGTGGCAAGCATTAGAAGGTCCTTCCTTTTTATTGCTGAGTAGGAGTCTATTGCACAAATGCATCCACAGATCTGTCAGCTTTATATGCTAGATAGTGGGAGCATAAAGGTTGATTGAGTTTGAACTCTAGGAAGAGATGGTAGAGAGGCACAAAGTGAAGGTTGGAACTCTGTTTCCCCTCATCCAGGTTTCACTATCTTCACCTGTAAACATAAGAAGACAGACAACTAAATAACTAAATAACTTTCCCATGCACTCTCAGATATTTAAGCTTTTTCCCTACATGAAGGCTCATAGGGTGGACTGGAGAGATGATGGCTCATCAGTTAAGAACACTTGCTGCTCTTCCAGAGGTCTTAGGTTCAGTCCGCAGCTTCCACATAGTGTGCACAACCCTTATACAAATCTTGGGAACTCCACAGGCACCAGACACACATGTGGTATACAGACATTTAAGCAAAACACTCATAGACACAAATCTTTTTTTAAAAAAAATTTAAAGTTTCATAGGTAAAAGCCCACTTCTATGAATTTAGAATAGATTGAGTTCCTCTTGGGGGGAGGGGTGACAGAATTCAGAGAACCAGACAAGCTGGTAGACAATAAGCAAGGTCCAGGATTGATCAGTCAATATTTGCAGTCAGTATTCAGAGCCTGTGTTCCTGGCCTTTCTTTCCAAAGCTCCTGGCAGTGGACTCTTGGCTGGAATCAAGGGAATCAGCCCAGCAGGATCCTATGAGGTATGAGGAGTTCTGAGAGATTCAGGAAGTAGGCTGTGGTAAAAGGCTAAAGCTGGGCTCAGATGGAAAGGCAAGTGCAAACATGAGGTGAGGGTGTGGATGAGATGAACCTAGAAAACGGAACCAAGCCTCGAAGATACCACCAAAACTCTCTTTCAACCCAATGACTTCCACAACAGGCATTATTACTCACACCTGTAACTCCAGCACTCAGAAGGGTTAGGCAGAAGGATTGCCATGAGTTCAAGGCCAACCTCAAACTAGAAATAACAGATGTGGTGGTGGTACGCACCTTTAATACCAGCAGAAGCAGAGGTAGATGGAGCTTTGTGAGTTCAAGGCCAGCCTGGTCTACATAGCAAGTTCCAGGACATCCAGGGCTACATAATAGAGCAGTAGTTCTCAATCTCTCTAATGCTGAGACCCTTTAATACAGTGCCTCATGTTGTGGTGACTCCCAATCATAAAATTATCTTTTGTTGCTACTTCATAACTATAATTTTGCTACTGTTATGAATCATGATGTAAATATCTGATATGAAGATGGTCTTAGGGGACCCCTGTAAAAGGGATCATGACCCAGGTTAAGAACTACTGTAATAGAGACCCTGTCTCAGAAATAAAAAGAGACAAATAAGTATCTCAGGGCTCCAAAGTTCTAGTACCTTCAATGTCACATTCAAGCACTGCTGTCTAAAGAGCAAGCTGCTGAGAACAAACTAAATGTTTACCTTCAGGGCAAATGGGAAAGCATTAATCTAGCTCTACTATGACACAATGAAGTATTATGAAGCTTTTAAAGAATGAGGCAGAACTATATGTATAATTAGGAACTTATCTCCAAGTTATATTATTAAATTTATTTACTTTGATGTGTACGGGTGTTTTGCCTATACATATGTCTGTGTACCACATATGTGCCCTTGCCCACAGAGGACAGATGAGGCTGTCGGATGCCCTGAAACTGGAACTATAGTTGTGAGCCACTATGCAGGTGCTGGGAATTGAACCCAGATTCTCAAGAAGAGCATCTAGTGCTCTTAACCACTGGGCCTTCTCTTCAGCCTCCATATTATTGAGTTTTAAAAAGAGAAAATTTAAAGTCAGACCTGGAGGCACAAAACTGTAATCCTAGCGACTCAGAAAACTAAGGCAAGAAGTTTGAAAATTCAAGACCAGCCTAGACAACTTATAAACCCTGTCTTCTAAAAAAAAAAAATCACGGGGCTGGGGAGATGGCTCAACAGTTAAAGAGACCATTCTGTTCTTCCAGAGGACCTGAGTTCAGTTCTCACCACCCAATCAGGTGGTTTACAACTGCCTATAACTCCACCTCCAAAGAATCCAACAGGACCCCATGGACACCAAGCATGCATGTCACACACACACATACACACAACTTTAAAAAGGACGTCTCAAAACAGTATACTGCCATTTGTATTTAAAAGGGGGAGATAATTTTTTTTCTTTTCCTTTATTTTACTTTTCATTTTTGGAGACAGTTCTCTGTAGCCCTCGCTGGGATTAAAGGCATGAGCCGCCACCTCTGGATCATTTGTACACGTTTGTGGGTGCGGAGGATATTTCTGACAAGTCACACAAGGGCGGTAAGGGCAGTCTCCTCTGATGAGTGGCTGTGTATTGTAAAGCACTGGTGGCAGAGGTGGGAAAGAAACCTATCCCTTCTGTTCTTTGGGATTTTTGAATCATGTGATTTTTGAATCATAAATGTTTATTTAAAGACAGTGTCTCATAGAGCCCAGGTTGGGTTGGCCTCACACACATTATGTAGCTGAGGATGACCTTAAATTACAGATCCTTCTGCCAGATCCATCTCCCAAACATTGGAAATACAAGTGCATGACACCTCAGAGGGTCTCAAAAACCTTTCTTGTTCAACCCAAAGATGTCTGAATGTAAGGATAATACTCATACTCCTCCTCTTGTTGCCAGACACTCAATTTCTCCCATCTCCTAAGCACTGGCTTTTTGGGGTTCTTGTTACACAAGACAGGTTCTTGTGTAACCCAGTATGCAAACATTCTACCACTGTGCTACGTTCCAAAACCAGTATGGCAGGGCAGAAGCCAGCCTAGGCTAGAGAGAGACCCTGTCTTAAAGAAGAAGGGAGGACTATGAAGATGGTTCGGTGGGTGTGGTTGTTTGAATGAGAATGGCTCCCACAGGCTCATATATTTGAATATTTGGCTTCCCAGTTGGTAGAACTGTTTGGGAAGGATTAGGAGGTGTGGCCTTGTTGGAGCAGATACATCCCTGGCAGTGGGTTTTAAGATTTCATAAGCCCATGCCACTCCCACTTAGCACTTTCTGCCTGGTGGTAAGATGTGAGCTCTCAGCTATAGCTCCAGCACCATGCCTGCCTCCCTGCTGACATGCTCCCTGCCATAATGGTCATGGACCCTATCTCTCTGAAACTCTAAGCCCCAAATAAATTCTCCTATCCACAAGATGATTTGGTCATGGTGTTTTATCAAAGCAATAGACAAAAAGGTGCCTTTCACACTTAGGCTTGGCAACCCTGAGTTCACTCTCAAAAACTCACTTAAAAGTGGAAGGATAGAACCAACTCCACAGCTCTGTCCTCTGACCACCACACCTGTATCACGGCACACTCTTCCCCCATAAATAAATACAAAAGCACTAATGATCTGGGTCTCTCTCTAAAGGAAAAGTAGCTGCTGTTCAAAGCTGATGTGGATAAAGGCCTGAGTGGCTGAATTAAAAAAAAAAGATTTCCTTCTTTTCAATCTTAGTTTATTTAACAGTAAAATAGAAAGAATATATTTGCCAGGTCGATGGCATAGGCCTAAAATCTCAGCAGTTTGGTAAGCTGAGGCAAGAGGATTGTACATTGAAGGCCTGCCTGGGCTAGAGAGTGTTTGGAAGATGCTGTCTCAAAATAAAAGAAAAAAGACAAAAGAAAAATAGAGGGCATGGCTCCATGGTAAAATGCTTGCCTAGCATGCATGAGGTCCTGAGTTCAATCCCCCAGATTGCCAACAAAATAAAAAAGATTCTATTACCTACACTTGAGGGCTCCCTCTCTCTGTCTTAGTTATCTATTTTAAATCAAGGGTTAGAGAGAAAGAGAGATGGGGAATGACCAGCATGTTCTTATCCCAGAATGGCTCATACCTGCTGAGCACATCCTGTGAGGGACACACCCAAGCTGATGGATCTAGAGGCCCCAAGCCAGATCAGAGTCCTCAGGGCATGGTGAGTGCAAGCCCTAGGTGTAGACAGGTGGCCTCTTGTCCTCCAATCCTAGCGCCCATAAAATTGGGCAAGTGTTCATACTTGGGAATGAGTTGGAATGAGCTAGATGGATTAGAAGGGTATGAGCAGCTTCTAGACCCATGGTGTGAGCTCATCTACACATCCGTGCATTTGTACACAGATGTCTTCATATAAATACATGCCCGTGTACATCTATGTATGTCCACAAGAATGGTATCTTGTGTGACTGGATGTGACACTTCACGGTGGACTCCCAGCACAACACTCAACACACTACCTTTTAATTTATTTTTTGAGAATTTATTTTACATGTATAGATATTTTGTCTGCATGTATGTCTGCATACCACATGCATGCCAGGTATCCATGGAGGTCAGACGGAGGCATTATATACCCTGAAACTGGAATTACAGATGGTTGTGAGCCACCATGGTAGATGCTGGGAGTCAAACCTGGGTCCTCTGGAAGAGCAACAAGTGCTTTTAACCACTGAGCCATCTCTCCAGCTCCTTTTTTTTTTTTTATTTACATGTTTATTTGGGCAGTACTAGGGATTGAAGCTAGACATCATGCATAGGGAGCAACAGCCCTGGCCTCCATTTGATAGTTCCCAGGCCCAGACTAGAGTCCCAAGTAGACTGGAATTTGGCCTAGCAGTTTGAACATTGGGTACAGCCAATATTGGGAACAGAATCCAGGTCAATTAGGGTGCCAGAGTGTATGCCGAGAGCCCTATTCTCTAGACTGGGGAACCAGAACATTGTCATCCCACCAAGATAGAGGGTCCATGGGGAGAACCTTATGCCAGACACTGTGGGCTTCAGGTTACAACTGGTTACAACTACTAAGCCTTTGATTAGAATCTCCCATATGAGATCTGATAGCCTCACTGGGGAATATGTGGACAAAGACCCTATCCTTGGGATGTCAGTTGTTCACTTACTAAGACACACATACACACAGGCATCAATACTTGCT
The DNA here is from genome assembly GCA_026225945.1 of Cricetomys ansorgei. Lineage (NCBI taxonomy): Eukaryota > Metazoa > Chordata > Mammalia > Rodentia > Nesomyidae > Cricetomys > Cricetomys ansorgei. The sequence goes on from JAMJFZ010002117.1 coordinate 5,590,469, forward strand.
TATTTTTGAAATATTAAGATTTACTTCATGTGTATGGATGTTTTACCTGCATGTATGTCTACTTGCCACATTTACAATTCCTGAGGAGGCTAGAAGACGGTGTTGAATCCTCTGGAACTGGAGTTATAGACAGTAGTAAGCAGCCACGTGGGTGCTGGAAATCAAACCTAGGTCCTCTGGAAGAGCATCTAGCTCTCTTAAACACAGAGCCATCTTTCCAGCTTTACTTGCTTGTTTTTAATTAATAGGGCTGGAGAGGTGGCTCAGTGGTCAAGTGCTTGCAGATCTTTTAAAAATATTTTAAATGAAGATTATAAAGTATTTTTTTAGTTATTTTTATTTTATGTGCATGGATGTTTTTCTTGCGTGTATGACTGTGCACCACATGCATGCCTGGTGGTTACAGAGGTCAGTAAAAGTCATCAGAATCCCTGAAACTGCAGTTACAGATGGTTGTAATCTACCATGTGGGTGTTGAGAGTCAAACATGGGTACTCTGGAAGACCAGTTAGTGCTCTTAACTGCTGAGCTAGCCCTCCAGCCAGACTTTTAAAATTTAATCTAATGTATATGGGTGCTTACTCTGCAGGCCTGTCTGCACACCAGAAAGAGGGCATGGGATCCCATTATAGACAGTTGTGAGCCACCAGATGGGTGCTGGGAATTGAACTCAGGACTCCTGGAAGAACAGCTAGTGCTCTTTACCACTGAGCCATTTTTCCAGCCTATTCAACTAGATGTTTTCATTTTTAATTGGGTCTCTCTGAGTATGGTGGTGCATGCCTTTAATCCCAATACTTGGGAGGCAGAAGCAGGTGGGTATCTGTGAGACCACACCAGCCTGATCTACATAGCAAGTCCCAGGCCAGCAAGAGTTACATGGTGAGACGCTGTCTCAGAAAACACTCCCTTCCCCCCCTTTCCCTCTCTCTCTCTCTCTCTCTCTCTCTCTCTCTCTCTCTCTCTCTCTCTCTCACACACACACACACACACACACACACAGACACTCATAGAGCAAACTGACTCACCATGTTGCCCAGGCTGATCCCTGACACTGAGTAGATACGACTACAGGCACAATCAACACATTCAGCTACTTACCATTTATTGAACAAACAAATGAGACTGTCCATCAAAATAGTCACGGACACATGAGTAGGACAAGAGTGGCTTCCTCTGAGAAGTGGGAGTAAAAATTTGAAGACAGGAAAGAATGTTAGAAAGGCATGAAGACAGCAATCCAGGAAGAGGAGACAGCTTAAACAAAATCACGAGGGTGAGAGTTTTGAAAGACAAAGTAGTTTTTGTAGCACAAGGTACATGAAGAAGAAAGAAGGTGGTGCTGGAGAGAACCTGGTCTGGGCTATGAAGAGCCATAAATGCTCTTGCGATTTGACTGTGAGAATATAAGGTTTTAGAGCACACAAGTGGTGTGACAGAAGGGACATGTTAGGGATTAGTTTGCTAGCAAGAAGGTCAAGGGGTTAGTGGGAAGTGGCTGTGCTAGGCAGAAGCTTGAGTTTGCACAAATGAGGGCACATTGGAAACCCTAGTGTAAGGAACAGTGCTAATCGGCTCCCCTCAAGCCTCTGGGTATTATTTTCTGGCTCTCTCCTCTGCCTGTCAGGGCTCAGTCCTCCCTTAGGGCTTTCTCATCAGGCTGGAGCAGAGTTCTTAAAATCACCAGAGCATGAAGCTCTGAACTAGCTCCTGCTGGCCAGATGGGCGACTCTCAAGAGCCTCATTTACCAGCTCTGTTCTACTTAGAGACCCAGAAGCTCTAGCCCTGGAAATGTCCAGGAGTGTGTGTGGTTTTTCCTTAAGTATCTCACAGGCTGGGGTCTGGAGCATGAACTTGGCAGAATCTTGAGGATGAAGAGTCTAGAAAACTCAGTCAGCTCTAAATTTGAATATATATGGCAGCATGACAGATAAACTAAGACCCAGAGTGGTAAGAACTTAGTTGAAATCACAGGTCTGAACTAAGGTCAGAAGCTGTGAGTTAAACTCCTGGCTCTGTCCTTGACGACCTAATTGCCTCAGGAAGTTACTTAAATCCCCCTGGTCTGTTTCTTCAACTGTAAAAGGAGGTTAATATCCTTCTTTTGGGGTTATTGTGAAGATTAAAAAGCAGCACAGTGATTGGCATATGGTAAGTGTTCAGTGTCAGCTGGTGCTCAGACGGAAGAGTAGGCACCCTCTTCTCTGAGTCTCCTGTAGCTCAGGCTGCCTTTCAACTCTTGAACCCCATGTCTACCCACCAAGTGCTGGGATTACAAGCGTGTGTGCCTGTAATCTCAGTTTTTCCATATGTAAACCAGGACTAACAATCCCTGTCCTGTCACTCCTCTGTCCTGTTCCGGTAGCAACGTGGACTAATTAAGGTGTCTAAACGTTCTAGGGTTGAGCTGTCTCCAAGTCAATGTTTATTCAGTTTAGAGCAATTTATTCCAAGGCCTACTCAGCCAAATTTCCCGTCAGCCCCACCAACTTTTTACACTCGCAGGTGCTGGTCTGTAAGCCCGCGGAAGGGGCAAGATCGGCTCAAGCCCACTGAAAAAAAGAACTGGGAAAATAGAAAACGTGTAGGGATGAGATGAGACAGAGGAGAGCAGGCAAGAAGGGCAGTGTGGAGAAGTAAAGGACACCGAGCGGGGTAAAGGGGACTTACAGATGGAGCGCGGCGGGGGGCGGGGGTTGTCCTGTACCTAAGATGTAGGCGAAGGGATGCACTGGGACAAGTGAACAGGGATTTGTGCAGAAGGAACAGCGAGATGGGACCTTTGAGGAAAAATGGGGGGGAGGGGGATCGCCCTCGGTGCGAGGTCTGTGGGCGGCTGGGGGCAGGGAACTCGGGGCCGTCACCTCCACTCAGCAGCGGAGGCTCGGAGCGCAGCCCCGGGGCTGCAGCCACCCGCCAGGCGAACCACGGAGGGGCGGGGAAAGAACGTTCGACACCTGCGATTGGTCGCGGCTCCGACGGCCGCTGACGCGAGCGGGCGGGCCCCTTTGTGACGTCACAATCAGCTGTTGAAGCGTTCGGATTTGTGCCGTGAGCCCCGGCGCAGCTGCAGCAGCAGCTCCGGGCGTCTGATAGCAAGCCTCGCCGTCTCCCGGCCCGTCCCCGGTATGCGGCCCCGGTTGTGAGCATCGGCGACCCGGGGACTCCCGGCCGCATATCTACCTCAGCGCACCGGTTGCCGCAGCCGCCCCAGGTGAGTCCCGACCGCGGGGTTGGGGGCTCCGGGCGCCCCAGGACACGCCCTGCGCCCCCCTCTCCGGTTCTTTGTCTGCCTCCGCCGGCGACCGCCGGAGCTGCGTTCTCGGCTCCTTATTGGTTACCCCAAACCGGTAGGCCATGACGTAGATTTATTTGCATATGACATTGAGACGTCACCAAGGCCAGCACCGCCTTCCAGGCTGGCTTGGGTGCTTGTCCTCTGGTGACCCGGTGGGTGCTGTGTCGAGCCCAGCGGGCCGAGGGTTGAGACGCGCTGAAAGGCAAGCGGGACCCGAGGAGACTCGGCGGTTTCCCAGGATAATCTAGGGTCTGGGGTCGGGCCTCTCAACTGCTTTTTCCTTGCGACCTGAGGAAGGGTCGAATGGCACAGTTCCATCTCAGCTGAAAGGGTGGTCCGTGGATGGAGGTTTCAGACTCCAGGTCCCTGAGACAGCACCAGATGGTGGCGGATCCCCTCTGTCTTCAAGCTCCGCCCCCCCACAACATAATAACACCCTTCTAATACATGACATGTGTGCAGAGCCTTAGTTGATATCATTTTCAGCCTACAAACATTGAGGGTCTTAAACCCCACTTCACGGAAGGGGAAACTAAGACCCAGAGAGACTTAGCTTACTGGAGATCTCAGCCAATTAGAGTCATACTTAGTGAGTGACAGATTTCTTAGCTGTGGGTAAATGCATAGTGCAAGTTCAGTTCAAATAACAAGCTATATATCCATCACTGGAGACCTATTTTGGGCTCAGCACCATCACAACTTGATAGGGTGTTTCAGTCTTCTTGATCTTGGACATTTTTCCAGGAGGTCTCTGAAGATTGGGTCCCTTTCAAGGCCCTGACCTTCTCTGCCTTCGAGCCCAATAAATTATTGTCTCCCAGTTGTTTTGACCACAGAAAGGTGAGTCACTAGTTGCCTCCCTCCAGGTGTCTCCAGGGCAGATGTTGAGAACGAGAGTTTCCTCAGTTGGCCTCTCATCACCAAGCTGTAGGCGAGGAGGAACTAGAACTTCCCCAGCACTGCAGATTGCAGAGGTTATACTGTCTCCCGACTCTGATTCCAGAGGAACAGAAGGAATGTTTCTTACTTTCCAAGCGAGTAGATATAGTGGCTGGATCTGGAGCCTCTTCCCAGCTGGGGTTTTGCTCAAGAATGGGCTGGGCTAGGGGTGGCTTAGGGCGCAAGTGCTATTCTGGGCACAGCTGCTGTAGTATTAAGGGAATGGTTCTTCCTGGGCAGAGCCAGGAATCTGAGAACCAGGAAGCCAGCAGGCTAGGAAAGAAAACCCAAGGGAGGAGACAGTCATAGCTGGCTGATTGCTACTGTCTCTCCTGCCTGTCACTGATGTGTGTATGACCTCCACCATAGAGCTTCTCCGGTGAGCCTCTCCTATCTCACTCAGCATGTCAACCGTTGGAGGGGCTCATTGCAGGGTCTGGTACACAGTGGGGACCCTGGGAAATGCATGCTAAAGCCTTACGTCAGGATTTCCACATCTTTCTTTGGATAGGCAGAGGCATCATTATATTTTTTGATATCTGCTGAGGTCTTTCTGATTAGATACACTCTGCATTACCCCACCACTACTAAGCTGTAGCTTTTTGGATAGTTTAATATTATCACCTGATGTCTGTATTCCTGGTTCAGGAGACTCCTTCCTTGTCTTAGTCCAGAGAAGGACTGGCTGAAGGCCTGGGTCTTGGTCCAACCCTGGTCTTAAGGCTCCTTGGCTCTGCCAGCTTCCTCCTCCTGTTGTCACTCATCACTAGCATGTTGTCTCACTAGGACCAGACAACCCAGTATTCTTCCTCTTGGCCAGGGATGCTGTCCTTGAACAAGAAAGTAGGGGAGGGTGTTAGAGTGGGGGAGAACCTGTGGGCATAGAATCTTTACACCTGAGGGCTGCCCAATCTTTTGGGTGAGACTGTAGCAAGAACTGTGAGGTTTCTGTAACTAGCACTTTTCAAAGAACACGTAACTATTCTTGGTCTCTGGGGTTAAAGACTGCTGCTTAGAAAATCATGATGAAATCCAAAGTCTTTTTGTTCCCCCTAGAAAAATACACCTAGGCACAGCCCTAGTTACAAGATGCCCAATCTAGACACCCAGAAAAAAACAATTATAGATGCCACTGGATTCAAATACTGCCTGTGTCTTTTACTAGCTGTGAGACTTTGGGCTAGTTACCTTACCTCTCAGAACCTTGTTTTATTTCCCTCTTTACTAGAATAAAAAGAGTAGCTATTCTTTCTCCTTCCCATCTTTTTGAGTTTCTCATATAGCCAAGGACTGTTTATTAGGCAGGGTCCCATGTAGCTCAGACTAAACTTGAACTCCTGTTTCTCTTGCCTCCACCATTTAAGTGCAAGGATTGACAGCATGGGTCATCATGCCTGACTTTGAACTTTTTGATCCTCTTGTCTCTACCTCCCAAGTATTAAGATTACAGGCTTGTGCCTTCATCATACCTTGCTCCAATTCTATGTTTTGATGTGAGGACTACGTAAAGTAAAATAGATGGAGTGTCTTAGTATAGTACCCAAGTCATGAATGTTAATTATGTGATAAGGGAAATTTCTTCCTTCAGTGGAAAGTTCCTATTTATTTTTCAAAGCCCAGCTTGGCTGTTTCATCCTCTAGAGACCGTCCCTGGCAAAACCTGGTCATAGATATCACTTCTTCCATGTCTCCAAAGCAACCTGTAGTAACAGCAAGTGTATTAGGTTATTGAATGCTTACTATGTGCTCTAAGCACTTTAATACATGTTTGATTCTTATTGGGATATCACTGTTGTCACAAGTTTCCTAAATCCATACAGGAAAACCTACTGAATGCAGGAAATCGCACACACCACGAGCCTGCACATGCTTCTCTGTTCTTACCACGGCTCTGGTGGCTGGGGGTTGTAGCCCTCTGTCTCCAGCCACGAGTGAGGGTGGACTTCAGTTTGTGGTTCTAATGTCTTTCTATGCTTCCCAGGTTTTTACACTGCCATAGGGCGCCCCCTTGAGGTTGCTTCACCCGCTGACCATGTTCCAGCGCTTCACCAGCCTTTTCTTCAGCACCCCTTTGCCTCCTGAAGACTCCAACTGTCCCGGGGCCTTTGTCTCAGAGGAGGATGAAGTGGATGGCTGGCTCATCATTGACCTGCAGGGTGAGGCCTGAATCAGGGGCCAGCACTCAGATTCCAGAGCCTATGAAAGCATCATAAGGACAGGAGGCCTTGCAATATGGAAGGGGAAGGGAGCTATTTGGGAATTGGAGTTCCCCTTAGGCCTACTGGGCAAAGTGAAGTTGAGACAGTGAGCCCAGAGGTGAGAACACAGACCCTTCTCTGGAAAGCCGTGTCTGTCCCCTGGCATTGTTGGGGCATACACCTGGGACATCCATAGGGCACAGGGTAAGGACCCTGGCTCTCAGGTGCTCTCTGGGCACGATGGACAGGGCTGCAGGTCTGACTAATGATGCCCTTTCTCTCTCCATCCCCTGTGTCCGGTATGTGTGTGTGTCCCACCCCCGCTGCTCCCTCTCCTTTGCATGGCTCCCCCCTCCCATACCCTATAGACAGCTACACAGCTCCCCCCAACCCTGGGGCCTCTCCTGCTCCTGCAGGCCGCCCTCCACCTGCGCCCTCCTTGATGGATGAGAGCTGGTTTGTTACCCCTCCCGCCTGTTTTACTGCAGAAGGGCCTGGCCTTGGGCCCGCCCGCCTCCAGAGCAGCCCCCTGGAGGACCTCCTCATCGAGCATCCCAGCATGTCCGTTTATGTCACCGGCAGCACCATAGTGCTAGAGTCTGGGCCACCTTCCCCTCACCCTGACGCTGCCTTGCCTGATCAGGACCTCAGCGATGGGTGAGTGGGCTGAGGGTAGAGACTAGACTGGAGGCAGGGGTCTAGGAGCCTCGCAGGGGCGTGTCCTTGAGACAAAGGGTGGGTCAGGTGGGTTGTCATCAGACTCACGGAAGAGAGGCGCGGTGTGGTGGCTAAGGTGGGGCTTCAGTGAGTCTTGTCTCAGAGGATTGGGAACAGCTTGAGCTGCTGGGCTAGAGCGCAGGGTGGGGCTTGTACTGACTGGGGGTCCCGGTCTTCTCCCTATCCTGTCTAGTTTACCTGCCCCAAGGGCTAGGGCCTAATAAACATGTCCTGCTGGGATGGGGGGGGATTGGTACCCCCTAGGGCATCATGCCTGCTGCCCCACTGAGACAGGGTGGGAGATGCCAGCCCCTCTCCTTCTGACAGAGTTGTACTCTGTTCCTGCAGAGAGTTGGCACCTGCCCGCCGGGAGCCCAGGGCCCTGCACCACGCAGCTGCTCCCATGCCGGCGCGAGCTGTGCTGCTGGAGAAGGCCGGCCAGGTGCGGAGGCTGCAGAGGGCCCGGCAGCGGGCAGAGCGCCACGCGCTGAGTGCTAAAGTGCTGCAGCGGCAGAACCGCGCCCGCGAGAGCCGTTCGCGCCGGCCCAAGCACCAGGGCAGCTTCATTTACCAGCCGTGCCAGCGCCAGTTCAACTACTGAGCGCCTCTGCTGCACCGCGAACCCCTCAGTCTCCCAGTCCTATCTGCCTCCCAGCAGCCAGTGTGTGCTGCTTAGGGGGTGTCCAGGGTCCGCCCGCCTCCATCTGGATACCACAACCTCCCTCCTAAGTGTTGAGGTGGGGTGATGGCCCCCTACTCCCCTGATTCCCTATTTCTGATCTACTTTACCTGCAAATCTTTCACCTCGGGCCACCCTGCCCATCTGTGTCTGATTCTTCACCGTCACACTCCCCTCCCTCACACTCCCCTCCTGGAATCTCCCACGCTTCCTTTTCAGATCCCTAGTCTCGTCTCACTCCCTCACTTCTGCTCCCCCCCCCCCCCCCCCCCCCCCCCCCCCCCCCCCCCCCCCCCGCCACAGCCCACTCGGTTTCTTAGAGCCTCTCCTACCCTAACCTGGCACATTCTCTACTTTCAGTTCCTACTTTCCAAGACTTATTCTTTTCTGTTTGGTATTGCTCCCACTCCTGTTCCCCTTTTCATTCCCGACAATTCCCTCCCAACTCTGATCAGGTACAACCTGCCAGACGTGGCCCTTTGTCCTTACCCTGTAGTCAGGGGTCGGTCAGGCATGGGGTTTTAATTTTAGTGCCCTCCCCCCTTGTCCTGGGGGCTGGGCTCCTTGGAGCTGCTTAGCCTGGAAAGTTTAAGTATGTGGAGGAGGTCAGTGAGTTGTAAGTATGATAAGGTGAAGGGGATGGAGGGAAACAGGCAGCCTATTGGGAGATGCAGATAGGAACAGATGGGTTGAGAAACAGTAGAGAGCAGGGCATTGTGGGAGCTGGCATTGTGCTCAGTCAGAGAAGCTAAGCCCTGGTCTTAGGCTTCAGCCTGGAGTCTGCCCCCATTTCCTTTTCCTATAATCCTGCCTTTCCCCCTAAAATCTGTCCCTTTTCAGGAATAACACCTCCCCCCATGGGTCTGGAGTCTGAAGGGCTTGTACCTTGTCACCTTACCTTGACATGCCACCCCAGGAGTAGAACTGGGTAAGGCCCTGACATCCTGGCCACCTCTGTTCATATGCCCAAGGTGCTAGAATTAGTTTAGGAGAGATGCAGGCCAGAGGGTTTCCAGGGAGGGAAAAAGGTACATACCCTGAGGCAAGCAGAGGGATGATGTTGAGGACAACTACAGGTTAAAGCCATCCCCAGAGTGACAGCTCTGCCTTCACCTTGCCTCTGGCCTTATATTTCATACTTTGCTTAATATGGCTGGCTAATAAACACTCCTGGGTAGAAGGCCAGGAGCCTTACTGTTCCAATTCCCAAATTTTTCTTACAGAGGTTCAAGGCCTTCAAGGGGCTTCTTAATGTTCTCCCATAGGGCTCTTCCTTTCTGAGTGCCCTGTGGTCCCCCTTCCCTTTCTAGTTAAATATCTGGAATAAGGAATTCTCGGGTAGGGCACAGGGATGGGGTAGCCAGCTTCTCCCTTCTTGTGGTGGGGCTCAGACACCAGCAACAGCCTCTTGGGATGCCCCAAGTCATTTCCAGTTCTTTCTAGCTGTCCCTTTTTAAGTGTGTGCTCTTCCTTCCTCAAACCTTTTAGATTTCCTGTTACATATTAACACAGGTCTTCCCTTTCACTTCAGCTCCAGGTTTCCAGGCCTCACAGCCAAGCCGGGGTTGGAGAAAACTGCATTCCTATGAGGGTAAAAGTAGCTGCCCTCTCTGATCCTCTCTCACCAGGCTTTAAGAAGGGATGGGAGAGGGTATTCCCAGGATGGGGGTCAGAGGAAGCCCTGCTAGGTCTCCTATCCCAAGGATACGCCAAACAGAAACTATAAGCAGATCAAAACCCCACAACAGCTTATTAGGCCCCAAGTTCTTCAGTTACAGTCTAGTTCACTTATTCTTCCAAGCTATCCTAAGGTCACTTCCCAGCCAGCCTAGGACCGTCAGAACTTCCAAGAGCTGATATTCCCTCTAGCCCTTCTTGTCTATTCCTCACTGCCAGATGGGGCCTAGGCTCAGGCCTGGGCAAGTGCCCATGATCCTCCTACTGTGGGAAGTTTGACAGGGCATTTGGCTCAAATTTCAAAAGGCCTCGCTCCTGACCTGTATTTCTAGAAACTCCTGTAGTTCTAGAACCCTGCACTCTCTCATCTGACTGGTTGCAAGGCTTATTTTTCTTTTGTACTTTCCTATAGATTCTGTAGCACTTGAGTGTGGCAATATTTTAATTGTGTATAGATTTCTAAGAACCAACACTACTCAGTCTCCTGCTAGTCTGACTCCTGAAGCATCAGACCTTGTCATACTGTATTGACTGTGTATGTGCCTTTCACCTTGAGCATGCTTCAGGATTTTTTTTCTTAAACCACAGAACTTGAATACACAAGGGAACCAGAATTCACAAAGTCCTATGCAACCCTAGACAGGAGGAGGTTAGAGAGTCTGTCTTGACTGATGATTTCAGAGACCCTAGAGAAATTTGTACCAGTTTGTATTAATGTCAATACTACCAGCACTTTGCCAAAACTAAGGATGTCAGAGGGACCTGTTTTCTAGAGTCCCAATTACATCAAAGGGCAACTTCCAGCTTTCTCCAGTAAGTCTGAGTGGTTCTTTTGAGCTGGTGTCACTTTCTAACCTTTGCCAGTCTAGCCCTAGCAGGGCACTATGTGTGTGTGAGTGCAGTTTGGTGCTGTTTTGGAGTATGCCTGCTCCCCAGCCTGGAACCCTCTGATCAACTTGCTGTGACTATAATGTCTTAGGTGCAACAAGGACCCTACCAGAGCTCCTGGGTGGTTTTCAAGATCCACGTAGCTTTGTGTGAGGGGACTGAATGCAGACAAGCCACAGCCTGCTTCTGATACCTTCTTACCCTACCACCTAGTTCCAAGTGGAACTGACAAGTTGAGTGCATCTCTGTTGGGTGTTTTGTGTTAAGACTGGCTGAAACAAAAAATCTTTGACCATGTTGTGATGTGTCGACAGACTCAAGGACACAACCACCTCGACCTGGTCATGTGGCATGCCTGTGTATGTGTGTAACAGGATTCTGAATGTTAGGTTGTAATGCTATTCCTGTATGGGAGAAAAAATAATATAAACAAATAAAAATCTATTTAAAGCACATTATGCTTTCTGCCCACGTTGAGCTAAATGCATGAGAAACACAAGTATAGTCGAGGCAGACGGTATTATTAGGCTGGTTTTGGTTCTGGGTTGGTCATATAAGAAAGGAAGAGAATAAAGAAGTTCACTGGAAAGAGACAATATAACATCTGACTCATAAAATATTTTTAGAAGATCCTTCTAAGACATAAACATGAAGACACCTGAAATACAGGAATGAGAACAGAAGCACAACAGAGACACTGGCTCATAAAATCCCAAGCACTGGGTTACAGTAAGGACAAGGAGCTGTTTGTTTAACTGCAGAACTGCACTAAGACAATCTTGCTGTCAGTCTGAGCGCATCTCCTGAATGGAGCAGCACAGGCATCAGGTGGGGGAAAGTGTCATTTCTGTTGCTGACAGCCTCTTGCCTCCAAAAATCCTGGGTGCCTTTGATTGAAGCTTGGTTCTACTTTCTGAGACATGGTCTTAGGTAGCCCAATTCAAACTCTCTTATGTAGCTGATGATGACCTTGAGCTCACCGATTCTTATGCTTCTATTTCCCAAGCACTGTGATTTACAAGTGTGTGCCATCATAGGTGATTATTTGCTAACAAATGAAATTAGATTTTACACACACACACACACACACACACACACACACACACACCCATCCAGTATGTTGCTACACAGGTCTGGTTTGTTCAAAGCCAGGAATGAGCTGAGTGAAGCAAGTGGACGCATTTTCCTCAGCTTGCTGGGTGGGCATTTCAGGAGGAACATGTCTGAGTTACAAAGAAAGCTGTGTCTACTCATCTCTGACCCAAAAGAAAAGCTGGTTCAGCCTTTCCAATAACATACTTCTAAGTTCTATGACAAAGACATTTATTTAACACGTTCAATATTTCACATTGTACAAACCCTTAGATTCTCTTTATTCGCTGGTCCATTTCTACAACAAATACATCCAAAACACTATATAATAAAATTATTTACAACATTTCCAAATGACAAGATTGCTTTTTGCCCCACTACTGCTATTCACACACAGTACTTCAACAGCACAATACATCATTAGAAGATCTACAAATGCTCACCCTGTACTCTAGGCTGCTTAAGAAACGTGAAACTAATAACATTTATAATGGCATTAGCTCCTTTTAATACATGGCAACATTTTAGAAGCCTTGAACTTCATTTTGCAACACCGAAAGGGCTGCTCCCCGTTATACTTTATGAGACAAGTTTCAGGGACTAGGAAAAGGACCGCATTATTAAAATGACTAACTGTACAGAAATAGATTTAAAAAGTCACAGCTGAAAATTGCTCTTTGTAAAATTCATACACATTTACAAGTATCAAGTCATCTTCCAGCTTGCTTACTTGGATTTTCTTCGTTTGGATTGCACCGCACCAGTTATATCTGTTGGGGAAAAGGAAGGATATGTTCAATGAAGGTAGCAGTGCCTTTAAGGCATCCAAAATGACTAGAAATGACATAGTGGAGACTTAGGCTCTAAACCGGTTTAAGGGACATGTGATTGGAAAACAGTCACAGGCTTTGCCTGCTGAATTATGTGGTAAAAGAGTGGCCCTGTATATTAGGGTCTGTCAAGGGAAATATGATAACCAATGAGATGGCACCATGAGTAAAGGTACTTGCTGCCAAACCCAACAACCTCAGTTCAATCCCTGGAACACACGTGGTAGAGAACTGACCAGTATGCGTGCAGGCGCGCGCGCGCGCGCACACACACACACACACACACACACACACACACACACACACACACAAGCATAAATAGAAAGGTGATATGGGACGATGAAGGGCACTTGGCCAGAAAAATTGGCAGTGCTGGTGTAGGAAAAGCCTTTATTATTAGTTTGTGTGTATATACCTGGGTGCATGGAGGTCAGAGGACAACTTGGGAGTCAGTTCTTTCACCAGTTCAAGGACTGTGGCAAGCACTTTTACCTGCTGAGCCATCTTGACTCTCTGCCCCAACCAACCTGATCCCTTAAAAGCTGTACAATCAACTTTACAATCTCCCTTACCAATTCCCATCACTAACTGAAGTTAGATACACTGTTTTTGGTAAGAAAATAAGTGGGTGAATTATGCTAGGAAAACCAGCCTTTGGCTCTCTTTTGTACTCAAGCCATTATTTTACAATAAGGCATTGTATTGTATTTTACAAATACAGTTTCTTGGTATGTTACAGTTAAAGTCTAAACAACATGATATGGATCTCGGTCAAGGTCTACTGTGGCCCACATATATCAAGGCTTTGGAGAGCTGTGGTTACACAGCTTTTATCAGTAGAGCACCTGCCTCCCATGCATGAGACCCTGAGCTCAATCTCCAGTTAACCCCCCCACCTTCCTAATCCCCCCCCCCAAAAAAAAAACAAAAATAAGAAACTCTGGTACATACATATATGGAAGCATTTCATTCCTTTAATTTCCCTTATTCCATCAATGTCTCAAGTCAGCTAACTCTTATCTACAGCAGAGTACAGTAATACCCTGAAGCTCTGCAAATGTAAACATTTTAAAAATTCCATCAACTGTATTGCTACATGATACTTTAGTTTTAATACAAAACTTTTATCCCAGTATTGTGGTACATGCCTTGTAATCACACCTGTTATCTCCGTACTTGGAAGGTACAGGCAGAGGTCATCTTTGGTAATTCAGGGTCAGCGCTGGGACTATATGAGATGTTATAAATAACAAAAGCAAACTCCAAACCCAAACAATGTTTAAATACCTCTCATTGAGGTTAAAAAATTGCTTTTCACATATTAATTCAAAGGATGAATCAGATTTAACTATTTCTGGATGGGATGAATTTTCTGATGCTACATTAGCAGATTCAGAGTTCTAAGCAAAACTGCTTTTCTTATCATAAAATTTTGAAAACTCAGGCCATCTTTAATGCATTAACCGGCCGGTGCAAGTAAACAAGTGACTTAAGCTAGAAATTGAAAAAAAAAAAAGTCTTTTGAAGATTGGTGGTGTTCCTTTATATTATCATGAGATATAAAATGTTTGTTTTTTGAAACAGGGTTCTCCCTATGTAGTCCAGGCTGACGTAGAACTTGTCCTATAACCCAGTCAGGCCTTGAAGTATGATCTTTTGGTCTCAGCTTCCTAAGTGTTTGCAAGCTTGTAACAAAATGCCTGGCTAAAATTTTCTTTTTCTTCCAGGTGTTGTGTGACACACACTTTTAATTCCACCACTTGGGAGACAGAGGTAGTTGAATCTTTGTGAGTTGCTATATAGGCTGTCCTAGTCTATATAGCAAATTTCAGGCTCTCCAAAGGTACATAGTGAGGTCATGTCTCAAACAACAAATGAAAAAAACCTCAAATAATAAAATATTATTTTCCTTTTATCCAATTTTGAAGTATCTATCACACCTCTGAGGGAGAGAAAGTCATTTTCCACTTCTGGAAATGTGTCTGAAAGATCAGGTCATTCTTAATTTTTGTAGTCCCTCCAAATGTTACCATTTCTACCATCAACACATAGGAATCTGAAGCAAGTGCTCTATCACTCATTCACACTCTCAGACTTTTTGTTAAATGAAAAACAATTTTATGTGTATGGATGTTTTGACTACATGTATATCTGTGCACCCCATTCATGCAGCATCCGTGTAGGCTAGAAGAGGACACTGGATTCCCTGGGACTGGAATTACAGAGCTGCAATGTGGGTGCTAAGAACCGAACCTGGGTCCTCTGGGAAAGTAGTAGTGCTCTTAACCACTGAGACATCTCTCCTGTCCCCCCACCCCATTCAAAATTTTTAAGAAGTACTGATTCTGCAGTATGTATTTCTATGGTTCTGGTACCCAACAGTATACATGTCTCCAAGGTAAGTGGCATTTCCTTTAAGACCTGTTTTATCTATATATCACTAGTAGGCCTGTGGCTTACTTCTCGGGGCTCTATGCGAGGCAGTATGACATTCCTTGCCAACAATAGCTGATCCCTCAGATCAGTGTCTAGTGTTAGTGCACCAGAATCTGTGTGCCAGAATCTGCCCTCCCAACGATAAGGGTTTTTTGTTTGTTTCTGAGACAGAGTGCCTAACAGTGCAAGCTGGCCTCAAGCTTGCTGAAGATGAACTTAAACTACTGATCATCTTGCCTCTGCCTCCTACATACTGGGATTACAGACATGTGCCATTATGCTTGCCTTTCAAGACTGAAATGGAAGGTCAATATTGATGAAAAATAAGGAGTTGCCAGAGAAGTAGCAGAAATGACTGAGTTCTGGATCACTGAAGCCAAGAATAATTAACTGAAAAAAATAAGAGTTGGGGATTTAGCTCAGTTGGTAGAGTACTTGCCTTGCATATATGAGGCCATGGGTTCAGTCCCCAACACAGGAGAAGAAAAAGGAACAGTAGCTTGGACAGGTGACTGACTCATGCCCATAATCTCAGGACTTGAGAGGCTTGTCACTAATTCATGGACAGCCTGGGCTAGAGAATGAGATTCTATCTCAAAACAATCCCTCCTTCCCAAATTAGAGACCGTTTTCAACACAGAAAATTGGTAATGTAAGGCTGAGGTCCTAAAAGATGTTATCAGAGGACAGTTGGAGGTACTAGGCTTCGGGCTGAGGAGGGGCTACTGCTCCATCATAGCACTATTTAATTTATATCTTAGTAGTGGAAATGGAGAGTTCTATTTTTCTATGGAGATGTGAGGGCCTCTACCATGACAGAGCAGAGACTGTCAGGGTAGAGGTTTAAATACAAAGAGGTCAAGTGTAATGGTGAATGCCTGTAATTCCAGCACTTGTGAGGCTGAGGCAGGAGGACTCAGAGTTGAAGATAACATGCTACATAGAAGAACCTGTTACAAAGAGAACCTGTTACAAAGAGGGAAAAAAGAGTAGACAATATATAGAAAAAGAAATGTGACTCAGGAAAGGAGGCTAAGCTATATTCAGGATTTAACTGAAGTGAGTGATCATGAACTTTCTAATATGTGTATTTTTTTTTTTTTTTTGAGCCAGGACCTCATAACTCAAGCTACCTCAAACTCTCTATATAGCTAAGGATCCTGAAACTCACCTCCACCTCACTAGTGCCATACTGAATTCAAACATGAGACCAACCTACTACGTTAAGTTCTTTGTTCTTCCAGCAGTGTTTATTACTCTTGTGTACAAAAACAGCAAACACATAGGCTAATGGACTGATAATGACCAAAGGACAAAATTAGGAGAAAGCAAAGTGATCTAACAGAAGTGAGAATGGAGGGTAAGGCCCTCTGCTGTTGTGATGAGGACCGTATCTCTCAATCTCCCCCTGCCCCCAGAGCATCCAGGTCCCACTGCTAACCTTTAGTAGAGCTGGAGGCTGAGGCAGGTCTAGAGGACCGTTTTCGATGTCCATTTTCCATGCTCTCAGAAGCCACAGTTGACTCCTCAGTTCGAGAGTTTCTTCGGCTCGGGGTTTTGGACTTCTCAACTATCTCTTTTGGCTCACTGCTGACAGAGTTTCCAAGAAGGTTAAAAAGTATCAAGACACATAAAAAGAACTCTTAAGTACAATTTCATTCATACAGTAGATTATTAGCAGCTAGTCAGGGCCAGGGATACAGCTTAGTCTAGCATGTACAAGTCCTGGGTTTGATCCCCAGCACTGGAAACAAAAACCAAAAACAAATAAGTAAGCCACAGCCATTCTATAGAGAAATGGAACAATACTATTGAGAATTTAAAAGTGAGCTGAGCTGGTTACATTAGAAAAATAAAAAAGAAAGCACAATGCTGGTGGAATTGTACAAAAGCAGGTGAGAGACATAAGAACTGCAACAGCTCCTCTAAAAATCCTCATTTGTTTTCTCGATGTGTCCCTTCAAACATTATTTTGTAAAATTTTAGCTATAAAATGTATTTAATAGATGTTTGAAAATTTCTACTGGCTCAAAATAGTATCTAAAATCTAGGTGTGGTGGCACACACCTTTAATTCCAGAATTTGAAGGGCAGAGGCAGGCTGATCTATGTACATTTGAGGCCAACCTGGTCTACATAGTGAGTTCTAGTTCAGCAAGGACTACATAGAGAGACCCTGTCTCAAAAAAAATTTAAAAAAAAAAGGAAAATTTGAGCATATATTGGTATTAGATAATAACATAGTACATTAAATAATGGGACTATATTCACAATCCATTGCAGATAATGCTGAACACCCCAACTCTAACCCTGGCTTTTTAGCAGGCAAAAATGTAAAATTGGCAATACTGTTATTAAAGACACAGGGACAAAAACATTTTCATATACTTTTGTTGGGACTATAAATTGTGTAACTCAGAGATTCTCAGTTAGGAGCAATTATGATCAGTAAGCTACATTCCCCCACCTTGGAAACATTTTTGATTGTTGCATTTTGGGAAGGGTACCATTAACATCTTTGGGTAAACATTCTATGGTGCAAAGGCAGCAACTTATAATTATCTGATCCAGAAGTCAATAATGTTGAGGCTGGGAAAACTTGGTGTCATCCTCTGCCTCATTTCTAGTAAATCCATTTTTTAAAAATTTCTATAATTTTTTAATGATTTATTTTTAATTTATGTGCATTAGTGTTTTGACTGCATTTTATGTCTGTGTGAGGGTGTCACATCACTTGGAGCTGGATTACAGACAGCTGTGAGCTACATGTAGGTGCTGGGAACTGAACTCAGTTCCTCTGGAAGAGCAGCTAATGCTCTTAACTGCTAAGCCATCTTTCTATTCCTCTAGTAACTCCATTTCTAAAGAAGTTAAGTTTCACTAGGTGGTGATGGCGCACACCTTTAATTCCAGCACTTGGGAGGCAGAGGCAGGCGGGTCTCTGTGAGTTCAAGGCCAGCTTGGTCCAGAGAGTGAGTTCTAGGACAGCCAGAGTTACAACAGAGAAATACTGCCTCAAAAAAGAACAAAAGAAAAAAGAACAAAACCAAAACCAAACAAACAAAAAGAAGATTATAAGATGAATCACTCTCTGCAATTCTCTGATTTTTCTTTTTTCCTTAAATTTTTAAAGACAAAATCTCATGTAGTCTAAGCTAGCTTCAAACTTACTACATAGGTGAGGATGTCCCTGAACTCATGAGTCTTTGTCCTGTAGCTCCCAAGTGATGGGATTATTGGCATGTGCTACCATACCTGTGTTTAATTCTGATATGAATCTGAAAGTTTCTTCAATAAACTTTTTACTATATTCATGGTTCAAAATGCTTATTAAGATCACTTTAAAAATCTGATTAAATTTGCTTACATAAGGCAACTGAAATATAACACAACTAAACAAATTAAAAGTCTGTTTCTTCTAGTAAGTTTTCTACACCCCTCTTCCCAGTGGATTTCTTTTTCTATGGTCTGCATATAAGACTTTCTAAAGCATCCATTAGAAGTTCTATTATTTGGAGTTTTAAAAGATTTATTTATTTATGTGCATTTTGCCTGCATGTATATCCATGCACATGTGGGTGCAGTGGCCCTGGAGGCCAGAACAGGATGTTAGATCCTCTGGAAATGGAGTATAGACAGTTGTAAGCCACCATATGGGTGCTGGGAATCGAACCTAGGTGTTCTGGAAGAGCAGATAGTGCCTTTAACCACCGAGCCTTCTCTCTAGCTCTGGATGTTCTATTTTAATGTCTTGTTACTTTCATGATACTGTGAGCTCCTTAAAGACACAAATCAGTACACTGTTCACTCCTGCCAGAAGACCCTTTGCTAGTAACACTGTGGTTGGGAATTGAGCCATAACTGTTTATTCATTACCTTAGCTTTATATAAAACAGCTACTCCATATCAAATCACAAACTAAGAAAAGTCAGAGAGGCCAGACTGGAGCTAGGGTGGAATTATAAGTAAAAAGGTTTTACATCTCCTTTTAGAGGTTCTAAGGATAGCTTTCTATTTGAGCCCAGAAAATAGGTGAATTTTCTGAGGACAATTCCTAATGGTGGAACCTCTTTCTCTTGGCAAAACAAAAACCATAGTAAAACTACTCCAGTGTTTGTGTGGTCAGTGTTCAGGCAGCTCTGCAAACAGATATCTATGAGGGATATCTGACCTTGAAAGACCCTTTTTCTAGACAAATAGTTGACATATATTTGAGAAACATAAATTCAAGTAGTAGTTCAATTCAAATAAAAACAGATGGGCAGAATAGTGAATAGGAATAGCAATGAATTTGTAATCAGGTAATATGGGTCAAACTGTAGGAGCTGTGCATTCATCAGCTACAATATTTAACTCCTTATTCTTTAGACTCTTATCTATAAATCACCAGCTTGTCATTGTAATACAAAGGTCAAATTTGAGGGCTCTGGAGTCAAGGTTTGAATCTCAGTTTTACCATTTGCTATATCCTTGACCCTGGGCAATTTAGTTAAAGCTCTCTGACGTTTAGATTGCTCATCTATATGATATAATTTATTGTCATAATGGATATTATAAAAATAAAGTGAGGCAATACATTTAGAGAACTTGTAGTCCAGAGTATACAGCATATGAATAATATTCAAATAATGTTAGCTGATATGAAGATTCAATGAGAACTTGATTGCAAAGATATTTTACAAACTAAATTTCTATGCCAATATAAGACATTCTTTAAAACATTACTGCATTCCTTCACTAAAAAAGGGGTGACTCTTAGAGATTAAACTCTTCTCTGGGACTAATGAAGTTAAACCATACATACGCTTCATTTTTATTAGGTTATATAGGCCAGACAGTTAACAGAACAAAGCAGGGGTTTAGGGTTACACCCTATCTACCTGGCTTTCTCTCTTTCACCTTTGAGGATCAAACCTATGCTTAGAAAATATATTCAAGAACTATCAGTAATGAAGGTAGTGCTGATATACAGAACATATTTCCTCACTGTTGAGTGTTGACTATGGCATCAGTTTTTGAAACAATAGAATCTTATTTAAGTTGTATTAAGTGAAATGTTACCCTGGAGGAGTGATGAGGATTCACAGAAGCTTTCTATGTGAGCAGTAAAAACAAGACTGTGCAAGAATACAGGAGAAGAACAGGTGAGGAGAAGTTTAAAGAGTGAAAAAGCTGACTGATATCCTTTAAAGAAGCTTATGCCATGGTCATACTGTCTGCAAAAATGGTCATCTTACCTTTGTCCAGAGACTACAGCAGCATTTGCCTCAAGTTCTGTAAAATATACAAAAGAAAGAATGAAATGTGGAAGCTGTTGTTATGTGTGTCCATAGGGAGAAGTTAGGGTCTATAGAATCCAGAATGCCATATTTAGACTAATAAGTCTGCATGTCTTGCAGGAGTCTCACCCTATGTGGTATGGAGACAAAGTCAGCACTGACCCAACTTGGTTTGTTGGGCATGTAAGATACTTGCTTAGTCTATTTTTATTTCTAGTTCACACTGTGAAATAATCCTGTTTGGATCAACAGAACTAAATTCACACTGCCTGGCTCATATTTCATCCAGCCAAAACTAGGCTAGTAAAGAAGCTTCTTCCTTTCATGTAGAAGAGATTGTTTTTATTCTTAAAATATCACCACCCTCCAGCACTTTCTTTTTAAAGGCAATTATCTTTAAATATGATAGGATTTCTATTAAAGATTCATCCCCCAACAACATTCTCACTGAATTTTAGAGGGCAAAGAGGCCTGCTTTGAGAGACTGCCTACAGACTATATGTCTGAGATGCTTCATAGACTTCATCAATCACCAAACAATGCCCTAGCAATAACAGAAACAACCTGTCTGGAAGGACTGTACCAGTGAGCATGTTTACCAGATACTTCTTTTCAGCACTAGCAAAAGCAAGCAAGCAAGCAAGCAAGCAAACAAACAAACAAAAATCAACAAAAGAAACGAACTTCTACCTCTACTATATGCCTCTGGGTAGCTCCATCTTTTACAAAGGCCTTTCCCTAATGTAACAGATAGCCATATCTTCTGCCTCTGGCCTCCCTGGCCCTGTGCCTGTTTGCCCATATAGAGAATCCAGTGCCTCATGCTCAGTATCTAAGCTGTGATAAACTCTTTGAAGGCAGAGTAGATGGTTTAAATTTTTTATCTCAACTTCCGTCCCTCCCTTCCTTTCTCTCTTTCTTATTATTTATTTTTTTTTAGTGTTATGGGAGTTTGTGACAGGGTTCTCATTCTGTAGCCCAAGCTGCCGTGGAACTCACTATGCAGCCCACCCAGGCTAGCCTCAAATTCATGGCAATCCTCCCACCTCAGCCTAAGTGCTGGGATTATAGGGAATGAACTATCATATCTGTTGTATATCATTTCTTATTATCCATGTGTTCATATGCAAATTATTTGCCTTCTCAGGACTCAATGCCTCATATGAAAAGTATGGGAGACTATATTATTTGCTTTAATGTTAAGAAGATTAAAATGAAATAACACAGAGTTTTAGCACATTACTTGGCATTTGATAATAACTCAATATTATTATTTGTTGCTATGATGGTCATTTTCCACTTTTCATGTGAGGAGGCTGGACTTCACTGCTTTCAATGCAAAATGTTGGCAAAGGGAATTCCTGATTCTTGTCTTCTGCTTAAGTCCTAGAATCTCTTCCATAAAACCTGAAATACTGCCATAAGAAACAGACACAAACTCTTTGGGTCTCTATTTCCTTGCTGAGTCATCTGGTACACATAAATTCACCTAATACATGCTTAATAATAAAAATGGTTCACATAAATAGACGTGCTAACTTTGAGGAGTAGTCACCCTGCCCTGCCCCACCACCTTCCGGCCTGGAAGGAACTCAATATAGCCTAGTTTGGCTTCATATTAGTAATATTCCTGACTCAGCTTCCTGAGTACTGGGCATGTCTGCTCTTTCATTCTTAATTTTTAATTAATTAATTGTTTTTTTAAAAACAAAGTCTCTCTATGTAGCCATGGCTGTCCTGGAACTTACTATTTGAGAGGCTGGCCTCAAACTCACAGAGATCTGCCTGTATCTGCCTCCCAAGTGCTGGGATACAGGCATGTGCCACCAGGCCCAGCCAGTGTGCTCTTTTGAAAGAAAACAAAGAAGTTGAATTTAAGAACTTTTACACAAAAATATGTCAAGTAGAAGGTTCTGAGGTTGTTATATCTATTTTTTGAGGCAGGGTCCCATAAAGGCGAGACCAACCTTATTTTGTAGCTAAGGATGACTTTGAATTCCTAATCCTCTTATCTCTGCCTCTAGTGCTGGGATTACAAGTTTATGCTACCACAATTGCTTCTGAGGTAATTTTAAAGAGATTCATATAAACCAAACTTTAAAAAGAAATAGGGTCCCTCAGCCAATTACTCTAAAAGAAGGAAAAACAGTAACAGCCCATTTTTTGGAGTAAACAGTCAGGGCAGCATCAACATTCCACCATGGATGGGGAGGGGCTCATGAGGTCCCACTTCTATTTGAGGAGCTTTTGGTAGATTATGGCTGCTGGTGGGTGAGGTCTAGTAAGCTCTAGTAAGCTATGTGTGCTCCAGTAAAGAACCATGCACCCATGTTCATAGCAAGCACCCCTAATAATTAAACTCAGTGGGTCACTGAAACAAAAATACATTGGAATAGGAAGAGGACTTGTTGGAAGGGAGTGGGGAGGGAGTAAATATGATGAAAATACATTATATACATAAATTAAGCTGTCGAAGAATAAATTTTAAAATAATTTGGGATAGGAAATGGGATTATTTTCCCATTTCTAGTTGGTCCTTTTGTTAGGAAAAAAAAATTACTATAATAGAATCCCTTTTCTTAATAATTTCTCTGTTCCAAAGTGCCCAGTACAATGGTAGTTATTATACAGGCAGTTAGAAGCAAAGGGAATATGTGGTGACTTTTATATGCCACTTTTTTTGCATGTTCATTCTTTTTACAGTGTGCAAGAATGTCAAATGGGTATAAAACCCTGAAGCAAGTTGTAAAATACAAGCTATCTTATTTTTATTGGCTTACATTCACAAATTCATATTTTCTTAAAAATTTAGCCAAGTGCATACATTTAATTAATTAATTAATTAATTAACTTTTGAGACAGGATTTCTCTGTGTAGCTCTGGCTGTCCTGGAACGCATTCTGTAGACCCGGCTGGCTTTGAACTCACAGAGATCCTACTCTGCCTCTGCCTCCTGAGTGGTGGGATTAAAGGCATGCGCCAACACTGCCCGGCTAAGTGCATACTTTTTATTTTGTTTATTTTTTTTAATGTTTGTATGCATGTGAGATGTGTGATGTGCATGAGGGTGTCCAAAGAGGAGACCACAAGAGACTGTCAGATACCCTAGAGCTAGAGTTACAGGTACCTATGAACCACCAGATGTGGGTGCTGGGAACTGAACTCTGGTCTTCTGAAAGAGTAGCAAGTGATCTTACCTACTGAGCCGTCAGCCCAAGTGAATATTGTATACAATGATATTCTAATTTCCTTTGAGAACCAGTCATTCTTTTTTGGCACCCTTCTGTGATAAAGAATCCAAGTAAAACTAAACATGCCCATGATACTCGTTGGCTCTGGTGGTCTAATTCGCAAAGGGAGAAGTGTTCTTACTGCCATCAATATACTTGTGTTCAGAACTGACCCTGCAACTCACAGTAGCTATCTGTTAGATTACAACTGATTTCTCCTTCCAGAAACACCACCCTTAGTGCTATTTACTAGGGCTGTTTACAATATCTTGGTCATGGGGAGAACTGTAAAGCCATCTAGAGATGGCTGGAATGATTCACTGTAAGCAGAGGGGCTTGAATATACCTCTACACCTGCCATGGTAATCCAACTATATTTTGGTGCATTCATGTTTGCCACCCCCGTAAGCA
Organism: Cricetomys ansorgei; assembly: GCA_026225945.1. Lineage (NCBI taxonomy): Eukaryota > Metazoa > Chordata > Mammalia > Rodentia > Nesomyidae > Cricetomys > Cricetomys ansorgei. Next base: position 5,614,143 of record JAMJFZ010002117.1, read on the forward strand.
ACCATATGCCAACTATTCAGCTGCCAGTTATGGGTAGCAGGGTCATGGAATGGGGAAAACAACTCAGGGTAGGATGGCAGACAGACGATAAACACTTCTTGAGCTCTCTGGCTAACACTGCAATGTGAAAGTGAACATGCTGGTTGGGAAAGTAACCTCAAAATACTGTACAAGTTCTGCCCCTCAACTCGAGTTGGCTTAGAAACAAGTAGGTAAGACAGCTTCAGATACTTACTGTCATGAAAACACGTGATGTTGAGAACAGCACTGATTCCTTCACATGTAACCCATCCCACTTCAAGACCATATTCCAAATGGTGCCTTACCTGGTCTGGCAACAGACCCCTGCAGTGCTGTGGCTGGAGTTTCCTTTGGAACTAAAGTCTGTGAAGAGGCTAAGGCAAGAAACAAACAAATAGGTCTTACTTTTTTTTCTAACTAAACCAGAAAGCATTAACCAAGTAACTGGTGAAACACCGTCTTAGAAGGCAGTGCTTGAAGCTGGTCTTCACTATGTACTTAACAAATCAACTGTTCTAGCACTCAGCAGCAAGGACTACCACTCCAGGGATTTGTTCCTTCTTTTTACAAAAAGAACTGGGAAGGGGATGGCCATAAGAACATTAATAACCACAATTTTAGGGCCAGTTTTGGGGTCATGATTTTTTTCTTTTTGTTTGGTTTTTCATATAAGGTCTTACTTAATTTCCTCAATCTGGTCTTCAGCCTCCACAGTGCTGGCATTACAAACATGTGCCATCACACTAGGCTTGACTGATGTTTTCTTAAAAAGCTAAAAACGGTGTCTTAGCAAGCAACCTAGCTACTTTTAGAATGACTATAACAGTTCTGTCTCACCCCTCTAGAGACTACATACATCCCTTGATTACTAAAACACACAATGTTGTACTTTTTTATAGCATCTAGCAAAAGTGATGGGCATAAAGCAGACAATAAATTTATACATAATAAACAAATCAATATGGTATCATTTACTTTTCTAACAAAAAATTAACAAGAATTTTCTAGAGGGAAGGCAGTGTGCCAGGTATCCTCAGAGATTCCATCATCCTTGCATATCAGAAACATCCTAGCATTTAAGATAAATAAATGTGGTACACTTTACTGTGATGTCATATGGGAAGAGACATATAAAGGAAAAAGTGCCATGGGAGTCCAAAGCAAAACAATATTCTAGGTTGAAAACGTACAAGAACATTAAAGGTAGAAATGTCAGAATTAGTCTTTGAAAGACAGAAAGAACTTAGACCTTGAGAACTTGAATACATGGAATACTCTGGAGCAGAACCTTTCTGAGTCATACAGTGAAGATTTAAGGCTCAGGTATGCCAGAGCTGTCAAGAATGTGTCCTCTCATCTTAACACTTCAACCTAAAATTCATGATAAACTACAATGATAAGTTTTACACGTTTGTGGAAACTGATTTTTATAAATCTCTCTCTCTCTGCTTAGTAATCGAAGAATTTATTTTGGATGTTGATCTGATAAAGCTTACTTAAAACTATACTTAACTTTTAACTTCAGAATTGTTTTCTCACATTTTCAAGATAAAAGCACAGCTGTCCCTTGAAAAATAATAGAACCAATCATTATGAACAAAGTGGGTGGTCTTAACTAAAACTGGATCCTTTCTAATTGCTAGGTCATCTTCCTAAAGCTTACATGTTTCTCTATTATTATTTGTGATCCAAATAAAATATTTTCTAATTACTTTATCATTATTCTCTTAGTATCAGAGGGAAAAGTTCCCTGAAAGGAAACAGAAATGGAAATATTTAGCAGCAGAGGATATGTTTAAGCTACATCAGTTTCTTCTGGTTTACAAGGTCTCATGTATCTTAGCTTGTTCTCAAACTCAGTACGTAGTGGAGGATGAAGCTGCTCTTGATCTTCCTACCTCCTCCTCCCAAGTGCTAAGAGTATATGTGTGCACCATCACACCCAGCTTTCTTTTTATTCTTATAGTCACCTACATCAACAAAATTCAAACTTGAAACACAGAGCCCTGCCCAGAAAAGTCCCTTCTCCTACAAGGACAATGAACTCCTTACAAGCTTTCACCCACCCTGCATCTTTAACACTGAGGTAAGCAGGAGGAAGAAGGAAAGAGACTGTCTGGGGCAGTGTGCTAGCACTTGATGTTCAGGCTCACTTACTGAATTCTATATATGCTGGGAGGTAGAATTCACACTCTCCACTTTACAGGTGAAGTACAAGGAACTCACTGTAACTGGCAACCAGTAAAGCTAAAATTTGAATTCTGACCATAACCTGAAGCTTGTATTCTTTCTGCTCCTCCTAATTGGTAGGAACTCAAAATATTTTAGCTGCATAAATAAAAGAGGCATTATTAGCTGGCTTAGATACCACAGAGGCCTCCCAGCTATAGGCAGCATTAAGACTGACTTGTCTCTAGGAACATGGAGCTTGTGCACCATTTGAACTTCACAGGAGACAAACAAGCTATAAGGACACTTGTGCTTCCAGTATTAACGACCTCTGCTGTACACAGGAAATATCTTGAACTAGATGTCCACTAATGGAATTTACAAAGAGACCATGTCCAAAGGAAATGGGCAATAACGCGTGAACTATGTATTGATCAATTACCAAATTTTCAGCCCTGTGCTAAACATACCACATGCATCACCTCACTGAAATCTTGTAACTTCCATTGTCTCCACATTACAAAGGAGGAAAGTGAAACTTGCCCATTAGGCTGGCAAATGCTGGCAGTTACAAACTCAAGCCTATCTGACCCTTCCCCACTTGGATCTACCTTTGTTTATCATGAAATCTGGATTTCTGGTAAGCTTTTTTGGAGCAGCCCAAATAGAAAGGACCCTGAGGTAGCACACAATGAGAACAAGGCAAAGAGAACAAGTAAGTCTTCATTATGGGAAAGGGTATAGAGAAGTTGCTGTTCATACCTAAGGGAACATGCCAGGCTGGAGACTTACAGTATAGGCTCAACAAATATTAAACATTTCTGAGATTCAATCTTTTCGCTCATAGGAATCAGTAAGACTACATCACATGGTTGGTATAAAGATATGAGATAGTGTGTCTGAAAATACTTTTTTTAAACTGAGGAATATATATATATATATATATGTGTGTGTGTGTGTGTGTGTGTGTGTGAGAAAATGAAATATGCCATCAGTTCAGAGGCCAGGAAAGAACCATGTTAATGAATATAAACTGAAGAGGGATTTAAAAGCAATATTTTCAATGTGCTTTCAGTAAGTAAATCTATAATTACTGCCATCTTTCTTCCTTTAAGTAGAAAAGGGCTTGTGCTTTCTTTCTTGTGGGATAGATAGGTCAGCAAAAAAACTGACACGAGGAGCTGATGCCAAGCTCAAGTACATACCTATGCTGGGTAGAAGCTCTGGATGGGATCCCACCTTCTCCTCCACTAGGCCACTTGCAAGTGGCTCAGATGCTACACCACCATGATTGCCTTTTGTGGTTGGCGCCGTGGAGATGAGCTCAGAGGGTACCAGTGTGGTTACTATTGAGCGTACACTGGTGGGGAGAGCACCGCCAGGTAAGATGGGTCCTGTTGAGGTGGAGCTTGGGCCCATGGGGCTAGAGGTCATTTTTAGTAGAGTGGGTGCTGAGGGTGTTGGGGTTTTACTGTCCAGCTCTGTGGAGCACTGTTCTGTTCCCATTAGCCCAGGAGGAGTGGTCTCTATCCCTGGGCTTTCAGTCTCTCCATCTGCACCATACTGTTCTTCCCCTTTATCCAGAGAGCCTGTAACTTTCTTACAAGCCTTGGTCAGCAAAATCTGGCCAATTTTGTCCACTTTTCCTTTGCCCTTACTGGATGAGACTGGGCTTCGCCGATTGGCAGAGGAACCTGGACTATTGGTCAAAAGGGGAGAAACAACTGTGGTTGACTGTGAAGAGGGCAGAGTGCTCTGATCTGCTGAGGTGTTCATCTGAGGACTAGCCTCATCTGGATTTAATTCTTTTACTTGCTGGACAGAAGGATTAGGAGCAACGACTGGAGAGGATGTACAAGGAGGGGAAGGCAGCTGAACAGGAGTGGCTCGTGAGCTAAGGACCAATGGCCGGCCTGCCTGTATGTTTGGAGCAGGACTACTGGAGGGGACATTAGGTGCTACAGGAGCTGAAGAAAATTTTATGTTCTGAGGTATGTGTAAAGGTCCAACAACTGCGACAGAGGGAGGCATCAGGCCACTGTTGGTTGTCAATGGGGTTGCAGGAATTGTGCTTGGCTGTGATCCTTTCATAACCTGAATTATTGAAGATGAATTGATAAAGACAGGTGTAATGAACTGAGGCCGGGCATTAGATTGAGCAGCTGACTGTCCCTCAGAAACCATTACTTTGTTACCCACGTTGGGCATCGTGACGACTGTTGACATCAATGCAGACTGCAAGTGAGTTGGCAGGGCTGCTGATGTATTAGATGAAGTGGTTATGGGATTGGAAGTAACAAATACAGTTATTTGGTTTGGGGGCAAGGGAGTAGAGATGGAGGAAGAGCTGACAGGTCTTGACATTACTGGAGGGATGCTCGGTGCAACATTAGAGCTGACCTCATTCAATTCTGGATGCGCAAGGTTTGAACACGGCTCATTACTGTGAGGTAAATTTAAGGTATTAGAGGGTTCCTTAGAAGACGGATCCTGCAGTACGGGAATGACAGGTGCTTTTTTGAGGTCCTCCCCTGAAACTACTGAAGGTGCTACTTCCAGATCTGTAAGCCCAGGGGGTTTAATGGTCACATTAGGAGCTCCAGAGTTGTCGAGAAGTTGGCTTAATGATGTTGGTGCTTCTCTCATGGCAGGAGACATCAAATTTTTGTTCTCTTCAACACTGGGGAGTTTGTTAGGATCCAAAGGTTGCCCATCCTTTTTGGATTGATCTTCAGGAGCAACCATTTTAGTTTCTTGGGTAGGGACTACTTTCAGCTCAACGTTTACCTGCTCCTTCCTACCCTGGGGATTCTGGCAATCACTGTCCTGAGGAACATTCAAGCTCTCTTTGTTATCCTCAAGAACAGCCCCTACTGCAGGCACAGGCAGGGTGGGATTCTGGGGGTTAAGCCCACTAGTGTTAGGAAAGTTTCCAGGTAAGGGGGGATTGGCAAGCGGAGTGGGACTGACCAACACATTTCTAGGTAGCTCCATGTTCTGCAACAGGGTTGTGCTATTTTGAGAAGCCAGAGCAAGTTTAGGGCCTTTTGAATTTTGCCTTCCAGGACTTGGGGTAGTTTTCCTATTGGACCCAGGACTAGACCTGCGACTGTTGCTTGGACTTGCCCGTTTTGTTGTTCCAGGATTAGACTGTTTTCCAGAATTCACCACCACAGAATCTAATTTATGAGCTTGTGGGGCAGCAAAATTAGGAGGATTATTTATGGTAAGATTTGAAGGTGCTTGACCGATGGCCTTCAGAGTTGTTGGATTTAAGCCTTGTTGATCAAAGCCCCTATTTAAATTTGGCCTAGGAGGTAAAGGAATATTAATCTGTGGAGGGAAGAGTCCTGCTATGGAGGCATTGAGTCTTTCTGGTGAAAGACTGATTTCTGAAGGTTCTGTGCTGGGAGGGCGGTTGTTGGGTGTCTGAGGATAATAGGGTCTGGGGCTGGCTCTGTTTGGTGTTTTAGGCCTAGATGTCTGGGTTGGAGCAGCCACATTTGGAAAGTGGTGGCCATGGGAGCTAGGCAAGGAATTTACAGGAGGTTGCTGGGGAGTTGCACCTTGAGTTGCTGCAAGGGGAGATGGTCCAGGTTTGGGCCCTGTCATCATTAATTGATTCTGAGAAACTACTAAATGTGAGGGCATGTTATTTGGGCCTCCTGAAACAGATGGTACTTCACTGCCACTAGCTTCAGGAAGTGAGGACATCTCTCCTAGTGGTGAGCTAGAAGAATTCTGTGGGTTCTCCTGGTATACCATTTTCCTTGAATTACTTCCCAAAGGAGTATTCACAGACATTGGCATTCTTTGTTTATCAGGTGATGGTGGCACGGAGGCAGGTCCTTGCAAACTAACCATGACAGGTACATTGCCACTCTGCTGCATGGGCATTCTCTGGGAGTCTGGGTTCACAGGACCCCGTGGAGGATGGACATTTTGGGAGACTGGAAGCCTAATGGATTTAGGATCTTGCTGCATCATGAGCATCATCATCATTTGTTGTTGCTGCTGCTGCTGAGACTGTGGCTGACTAGGTGGTGGTGGCTGTTGCTGCTGCTGCTGAGGCAGTTGTGGTTGTGGCTGCTGCTGTGGTGGCTGTGGTGGGGGTGCCACATGCTGCATGAGTTGAGGAGGCATCTGCTGCAGTGGCCTCTGTTCAACTGGTTGAGTAGGATAACCTAAAACAAGCCCCCCAAAATCAGGGAAGTTAGATTTTTTCAGCAAGAAAACTTTGCTACCGTAGAGTACAGCTAAGCAGAACTCATAGGTAGCAGACTGTGCACAAATAGCTCAGGCATGCTGCTCCCAGGACAGCCCCTCATTATTTGACACAAGCAAGGGGTCACACTGCTTAAGGAAGCAAAAGGCAAAGCATTAAGAACATGAAGCCCCTCGGTGTTTAGGACGTGATGAAACGTTACTGTATTAAGACTGTGCTAAGTACTACAAATGGCTGAATCTGCCAGATGGACATGAAAAGAGAAAAACTCTATCAACAGGAAGTGGCTGGCTGCCCAGCATTTAGGTCTCATGAAGAAATAATCAAAATTCACTGAAATATATGAAATAACACATTTAGAAATAGCCTTTTTTTGTAGCAGAGGAGTTGTTTTTCTCAAGACTTGGTTTTGATGGAAACAGCCTTTTTATTCCTTCAATAAAAGTAAAATATGTAATTCTAGGATTGAATTATTTTAAACAGGATTTTGGTTACTCTGATCCATGGTCTCCATATACTATGCTGAATCCTTTGGGCTCAATCCTTTGAGGAAAACAGTGTACTATACTGTCCCTACGTGTGCATCAGTTTAACAGGCAGAGGAGTAATAAGGGCTGATTTTTATGCTTAAGGTGAAGTACTGAAGCATTTATGCATATTCATCTCCATTTATTTTCAGATACAGAAATCTTTATTTGGAAAATTATTTTCTATGAATCCACAATTAGAGAATAAATAAGCCAGAATCACAGACCTCAGGGAAAAAAAATAATTTGGGGACAAGAACTCTGGTCTGGAACAATGCCTTCTAGATTTGTAGAAGGAAACAACATACACGATTCCCTCTTTTGTGAGGAATTACTTGGAATTTCTGAACAAAAACCTCATACGATCAGCATAAAAGGAAGAAGATTCAAATTAAATCAAGAATAAAGGTGGTTCAGTGTGGGAAAGAGGGCATATGTCAGGGATGTAGTTCCATAATTATATTTATTCCACTGTTCCATGAAAAATAATTTGGAAGGTTTCCAGAAAGTGTTAGAACATGAATAACTGGCTCTGGCAGCTGGTAGAAATTCTGGATCAAGATTTTTTCAAAGCAGTTTTTTTTCTGACCAAACACTTTGGTCAGACTCTGTGCTCAACAGAGTTACTGTCTTCTAGTCAAAGATTTCCATGGTACCAACGAGCAGAATCCAGTTCTGAAGTTGTTTTTTGTTTGTTTGTCTTTGTTTTTTGGTGCCAGGGTCCCAAGTAGCCCAGGATGGCCTTAAACTCATTATGTAGCTGAGGATGATCTTGAACTGCTAACCCTCCTGCCTCCACCCTGCAAATGCTGGGAATAAGGATAGGTGTGTGGCACCACACCTGGCTCAGTTTTGAAGATTTTCTTTAAAATCCTTTTGTTTTGTTTCGTTTTGTTTTGTGGCTCAAGTAACTTCTTGACATTTATAAATCTGGCATTCCAACAGGTCAAACACAGCAGGTTCTTAAATAGTCTGGGGTTCTCACATTAAGAAAATTGTAATTTCTGAAAAAGTTCATTTGTGTCAGGGTTATAACACAGATGTTTTTCATCTATAAAATGAGTTTATCAGACAGCACAGTAAATACCAAAGACAGTAATATAGATGACATAGCAGCCTCTCAAATGTAAGAGCTGAAGGCTTAGCTGTTATAAAGGGTTTAGAAGCTGGAGGAAGCAGTCCAAAGGGGCTTAGTGATAAGAAAAGACAGATTGGGGTTGATGTGATAGATGATTGAGAAGGAAAGCCAGGTACACAGAATGTCCCATAACACAATCAATAACTACATTTATTAGTCAAGGGATACAAAGCCTTGATGCCTTTAGGGGCCAGGCAGGTAGTAAAGAAGAGAAGTAAGCTGCATAAACCAGCAGGGTCCTGTGGATACTGCCCAACTGCAGAGCAGACTGGTTATTTCTAAAGTCAGTTAAACTTGGGGATTTGGTTAGATACCACTAACAATTCAAACCTACTTAAGGCCAAATTCAGCCTGCAGGTTCCCAGTTTGCAGAAAGGAGGCAATAAATATTTGAAGGAACTCAAATCCACACAAGAGTTCAGCTATGCCTGAGGTAAGAGGGTACCTACCTTCCTGTTTACAATGTCTTCTGAACACACTCACCAAGGACTAGAGACTACCTAGCTTTAATAGTGCTGCTGTGGCTCACTAGTGATAACTCTACTATGCTAAGCAATTTGTAATAAATAATATCAAGTCTTGACATCATGAAATATGTTTGAAATATATAACTTAAAGGTAAATTAAAGGTTAGCCCTAAAAGTAGTATCACTTTCATTCATATGACAAAAAAAGAAGGGAAATTACTCAGGAGGTAGAAACAAAGCATTAACTCTTTATATCCTTAGGAGAGGGCTTATGAAACTTTTGACTGTCATTCTGGAATAAAGTTATAAGTCATTGTTTAGGCCAAGAATAACCAGATATAGAGATATTTTGGTATCTGGTCTTGGTTCTATAATACCTGAGTTGGAAAGAATAAATTTTAGATTTTCATAAACCTATGTTAAGATCTAAAAAATTTTATTTCATACTCAAAGAAGGGGGCTTTATTACTATTGGTACTATTCATTATAAGCTATTAAGCTGATAGTAGTCACATGAGTATATATTACGTTACTCTTTATATATTGCTTATTTTTTTGAGAGAGTATTAATTTTATTCCTTTTATCATGTACAATATTCATTTCAGAAATCAGAATCTGTTGTGGTATAGATTTTCCTTGTAGATTTAAACCAAACAAGTGCATACAGTTCATGACAGGAATAAAAACAAAGGCAGCAACATTGTTACAAAATCTCCAATCCCAGAGGATGCTATAACATCCTTTAATGTTCCATAATAGGCGTGATCTTTGAAGAGTCTTTTGTTGTTGTTGTTTTTAAATATTGCTTATGTTTTAAAGAGTCACAGTAAATTTTTTTTATTAAAAAAGTCATCTTGTTTTAAATCATAGAAGTAGTACTCAGCTTTGAAAAACTCTCAGGAAGTAAGAATTGCAGGCAAGCAGGATACAGTGAAAAGATCTCTATATTATCATATTTTATTCTGATGCCAACTAGAACTACAATGCTGACCAAAAAGACACTTCCCATTCAGTCTGATTTGAGGGCTTATAAAGAAGACAATTTAAGCAGGGTTGTATGTATGTACATTTATATATGTGTCTACAGAAGTTATATTTGAAGCATTTATTTAAATATCAATGCAGAGCATGCACATTAAATTTCTGAAGCAGACTAGTTAGCAGACAAAGCATTATTATTTCCTTGAAGAGAAAGAAGCCTGGTAAAGGTGTATACAAAATGCAAAGTATATAATTTTAGCTAATATTTTATTACCTGGTGGCCGATTTGAAAACTCTGGCAGTTTAGGGCCTGTGTTATCCAAGTTAATTCCTTGATCTCCAGGTAATGACTGTTGCTCAGCCTCCTCTAGACCAGCTGGACGATTATCTGGGGTGCTAAAACATAAGTAGCACAAATTGAGTAAGTTTTATAAGTAAGTTTTTATACATGAATGTAGCTCAACCTCTCTCTACTTTTAAACAATTAAAGTATGTTTACATATTATTATCATTATTTATATCTTTCTAGTCTGGATACTCAATACTGACATAAAAGTAACTGGCCATTTCACTAAACCTTAAAATTCACTTAATCTTAGCATTGTACTTATCAGAGTTTCTCTCTAAACTCTAATTCTTGATACAATGTTTCATATAATGACATACCCCTTATGCCTGATCAGGATTTTGAGCTATCAATACTCTGAAGTGCTATTCCTGTGAAAGCCAGGTGTAATTGGTAACTGATGGAGATGGTACTCAGAGAAGGTGGAGAATACCATAACAAAGTTACTTACCTATGCTATAGAAGGAAGACTTGTAGATATAACTATTAGTGTTAGGATTATTTTTGTAACTTAGAATTTTAGTGGGAAAGAAAAAAAAAATACTTTTTCCCCCCTACTAACATCCACATTTTTGAGAAATGAGGGTGCATGCATTCCTCTTTGGTTTGTTTCTTATTCCACAGTTGTACCTTTCTTTTCTGACTTTTATTTCCTTTGTTCTGATTATGGTCATCAACTTTAGATAGTATTTTGTCACATTACATTCTATATGGCTTTATAAAGCACATAAGTTTCTTTAAAAAAAACAGTATCACCACCAGTATCATAGAGTGGAGAGATGGCACAGAGGTTACGATCAATGGCTGTTCATCCAGAGAATTCAGGTTCAATTCCCAGCACAGATCCAGAAGACCTGACATGCTTTTCTAGCATCTAGTGGCACCAGACACACATGCATGTGGTGTGCAGACATACCCAAAATACTCATACACATAAAAAATAATAAAAAAAAATTAGCACCAAACGTCCTAAGCATAACCAAATCACTATGTCAATTTTTTTCTTATGTAATTTCCTGCTTACTTCAAATCACAAATGAGGATTTTGTGGTATCTTTCACATTAAAAATATTTTATAGCTAAAACAAAGAAAGAAACAAACAAACAAAACCCACCAAAATTTAGTTATCTGCTCCAGTCCCCCTCCTGTTATGAATGAGAAAACAAAGGCCCTAATAGTATAAGACAGGCTTCATGGTAAGCTAACAGTAGAATTGGGGGCAGATTATCTTCCTATTAAGCCTACTGTCTCTTTCCTAGAAACCCTGGTACTGTACAAGGTCCTTTTAAAAGTATGTTGAATCAACAATTAAGATCTCTCAGGAGGCTGATGAAGACCAAAAGTGCATACTAATAGCAAATGAATAACTACAATTTTATTCCCAGCTTATTGGGGGAATAAAATAATTATTACCATAAAGACATTATTTAGAGAGGTTGATAACAGTAGGAATTTAACTGAGGACCAGGTATACGAAAAATGAGGTAGAGTGCTTAAGTCTGAATTCAGGAAAATACATGTTGTTAATATTCAATGATTGGCTTTTGATACTTAAGATTCAAGAAGTAGCAAATTATTATAATAAGCTAAAACCAAAGACTGTTGTAGAAAAGGTTGGATAAAAGCAGCTGGTTTTAGTTTGAATATTTAAACTTATTTAAACAAAGCTCCCTTGTTCAAGTTTTCTCGTCTCTGCGCTCCCTCCCCACCCCCAGCTTTTCCCACTTCTCTCAAAGATCTCACCATGTAGCCTCCTATCTCAGCTTCCTGAGTGTCGAGATAACAAGTGAGAGCAACCGTACTTGGCCTGGCAATTTATCTCAAACTGTTTTATGTTCATCAGTCACTTGTCCCTGTTAATAATGTTTCTGAACTCCAGTTTTATGATTAAAGGCTGAAAATCTGCCTCAAACAATATTTCTTCAGGAAACATTTAGTCAAAAGTCAGAAACATAGCTAATATGTAGTTTTAGGATATGAAACATAATTGTTAATTACCCTTCCTGTTGTATCTTATGAAAGAGCTCCTCTAAGGGAAATTTTACTGAAAGAGAAATTGATTTAACAAGACCAATCTCTGGTTTAAACTTTTAGGGATGATAAGGGAGTTTTAAAGAAAAGGTATATACAGAAAAAAAATTTTTTTTTTCATTTGAGAAATGGCAGGGTGTCTCCATGAGCCCTTTTCCTTTGCCAAACACATCTGTCTCTCCAGTTCTCCAAGAGCCAGGATAACCTTGACATCTGTGTTTTGTGGAATGACAGTTGGGTAGCACTGGTCACTTTTCAGGATAAGGGACACAACTCCCACTGAGACTGCAGAATTAAGAGACTATCAGTCAATTGGAGGGTATTTGTTTGAATCTTTAAACTATATGAAGAAAAATGAAATAGAGAAATGCAAACGCTATTTGGAAACATAAGACAATTAAGTAACAATTTTCTGTTAATGGTACTTTGTGGTTATATAAAAGAACTATCTTTAGCTTTTAGAGTAGCACTGATATATTTACAAAGCAAGTTTACCTTAAATAAGAAGATAATGGAAAAAGAGTACACCTGAAGACAAGATAAACTATGAGCTTGTAATTGTTAGAGAATATCACTGTACTATCCTAATTTTAGAGACAGGGTTCGTGTAGCCCCACTGGCTTCAAATTTATACAGGATGACTTTGAACTCTAACTCTGCTACCTGAAACCCTGTCTCTAAAACATAACCTGTTAGGATTAAAGGAGTGTACTACCACACTTGATTTATGACCAGATCTTGTGCATAATAGGTAGGTACTCTGAGCTACATCCCCAGTCCTAATTTTAAATGTGATTAAAAATTTCTATCAACAAATGTTGATAGAAACAAATGAGTAATATTTGAGGTAAACTGATCATAACCTACTTTAGATCTTGCTGACAATTTTTCTTCTTCCGAGGTGGTTTCTTCTTCTTCGGTTTATTTGCATTGGTATTGTTTTGTTTATTGTTTACACCAAAATGGCCTGCAGAAATGTCACTTTGCAGTAAGTTGACCAACAATGGACTTGTTAACGTTACATCCTTATTGACTGGGAAGGCTGGATTTTGACCACAAGACATCTGATTTCCATTGGGTGCACCACTGAATGGTGCATTGAAAGACATCCCATGGCCTGAGAAGTGGTTTCCTGAAGCACTGTTTCCCTGCATGGTCTGCACATGTGGGGGAACCATGTTGTTTTGTTGCATGCTAACATCAGGCATCATCTGAGACAAGTTGACATCATTGTTTGCTGTAGTAGCAGGATCACCATGCTGCTGGGCCATGTGTGGGCTGGGCCCTGGTGGCCGCAAAACCTGCCCCTGAATCCCCATAACCTGAGATGGACTGCTGTTCACAGGCCCTTGCTGAGGCAGCATCTGTCCTGACATTTGTCCTGTAAATTGCACCATGTTTCCTTGCATGTTCGGAGTTGGTCCTCTCATTATCTGTGCTGGTCCCGGCATGACATTGGATTGGTTCTGTGTATTAAATTGCTGCTTATTCCCCTGCATCTGATTGGTCATTATCTGCTCTATCATTGGATTCTGCTGGAGCAAAACTTGCCCCTGAGGCCCCATCATCTGGTTATGAGGTGCCATCATTTGTGGGCCCTGCTGGGGAAGCATCTGCTTGGGTGGGGTCATCCTTTGGGGTGAAGGCCCAAGATTTTGGTTTTGAGGGTTCACCATCATCTGGCCCTGTGGCATAAGCTGGGCCCTTGAAAGAATCATAGGGTTTTGAGAGTTCAAAGTTCCTTGTTGTTGGACCATCTGGCCCTGGGAGGGCACAATCTGTTGATGCATGCCCATCAGTTGAGATGGCGGGCCTTGCTGCGGCTGGCCTTGCATGTTGCCCAGGGTCACTTGAGGAACCCCAGAGCTACCAGCCTGCTGGTTGTTTATGTTGCCATGAATTCCCATGAGGCTGGGTTGCATCATATTTGGTGGCCCATGAGACACTTGCATCTGATTTTGAGGAGGACCAGCTCCTTGACCACCTTAAGAAACAAAAACAAAGGATTAAAAAAAATTATCACATTATTAAAATACTCAAATTACCTTATATAGAAAGACACCCACCATCCATATATCTAATAACCAATGTAAATGCACTGTGTTGACACACTTTATAAGTATTTTAGACTCTGTAGGTGTGATATAGGTGGGGTAACTGCTTACATTTTCCATAATCATATAGCAGGGGAAACATGTCTTTACTCTTATATAGTAACTTAAAGATAACAGAAAATAAAGTTTACTTTCAGATTAAATGAAGCATTATTACTGTTATAACATGACTTGTAACTACCTTATTATGAATAAAATTAACAAAAAGCATCATGGGCTAGAAAGGAATACTTATTATCCAATCCACGGTATATTACTACTTCTCCAAACTTTATTATATATACACTACTTTGGCACTGATTAAATTGGAAAAATATCACATTGTATAGCAGAATTTAGATATTCAGAGTAAATTAAGCTAATATGTACTATCCAGAGTTTTAAAAGTTGCAAATGTTCAAATATGTTATATGCCTACATACCTGTGAATTTATGGTTTCCTTTCCCAGAAATGCCTTCTGCCTGAGCCAGCTCTAATCTAGGGGTCAGTAAGTCAGGTCCATGGTTGGTTTGAAAACAGACAAGAATTTGGAACACCGTTGCCCTCACTCAGCAGAGTTTAGTAGTTGCAATACAGACAAAATAACCTAAGCTATTTACTATTTGGCCCTTTAGAGAAAGAAAAGGAAGCACATGTGTCTGTGTGTGTGTGTGTGTGTGCGCGCGCGTGCACGCACACATGCGTGCACATTTTTCATTTCCTTTTTTAGGGTGCTTCCTGGTTCTTGAGAAATGTAACTTATTTTCCATATTTTAGTCATTGCTTCCAAAGATTATCTATGTGTTTGAAATTAAAGAGAAAGACAGAACTTGTTCATTTGTATACCTCTATTGTCTATCAAGGTATTTACCACATCATCAATGCTCAATAATGTGACTAAATAAATCAAAATAAACAAACCTGCATGCTGGACATTTTGATTTGCTTGCAGTTGAGGGGCTCCTGAATTTCCAGGGGTGGTTGCTGTGGTAGAAGGCACCTGACCTTGCATAAAGTTCGGATTGGCCTGTCCTGCTGAGAAGCCAGGTGGGAGGCGTTTAGGCATTCCTTAATAGAAAACAATGAGTAAGGCAGTTACCTAGCAAATTTATACTCTTGCTGAGATATGGAATGAATAAGGAAGGATGAGCTGCATGAAGTTTCCACTGGCTTAGCTCTCTCTGTCACACTGGTAGGATCTTTAATAATAAGGTTGGGAAAGATGGTTAAAAAAATCAACACAATCCTTTACATGAGCATTGTCAAAATGAAAAGGAAATACTAAAAAATTTACACTCAGAACATGCCAAGGAAAAGATGGCAATCTACTGCCTACATGTGATCTGAGGCCATACCACAGCAAAGTTTGAGGGCTCACTTTTCTCTGTAATACAATGGACTCTCAATATTTACATACTGTAACACAGGCACCAAAGGAATATGCTAAACTCTCTCATATTCAAACAAATTGATATGAAATACTATAAAATAAAGAACTGGGTCCCAATTAAGGATAGATGGATGATGATTGTTTTTCCTTGAGGGAAATGGATGACAATCTTTGCTGAAAAATCTCCCTCCCCCCACAGTGTTGTGCTTATCTCTTTGGAAGAGACAAGAGTTCACAGGAGCTTCGAAGTGAGGCAATAGTAAACTTATGCCTTTCTCTCATAAGATTTGCTGTGATTCTGATAGCTATGGTACCAAAAATCATGCTCTAATATGATCTTACTCAAGTTTACATACTTTTAGGAAGGCCTAATTTCAGAAAACAAGTTTGCAATAAGGAGAATCTCAATCAACTCATGTGTGCACCGTGGTTCTCGATGTGGCCAGATCACCTAGGCGAGCATACCAACTGCTCTATGAAAGCAACAATACCTAATGCTCACTTAAAATTTGTTTATTAGGGCCAAGTTTTCAATGCCCTGAAAACTCTTCGTAGAAAAATATGCATTTGTCCTTCCATTAGCAGCAACAAGTCCCCATTTACATGCTTTCATTGTAATTAAATCAGTAATCATATCTGCAGAAGGGACTACCCAGATTCCACTGATATAGGGCTAGATGCCCAGAATAGTGAAGTTTGGAGCAGAGACATTCTTATGTTTTCTAAAAACAACTTAGAATTCGAATATTAGAGCCTGTATTTCAGCCAAATCAATTTTAAGAGAGTGAAAGGACTGATGAGCAACTTAATTTCACCAGAAACCATGGGAGCATGCCTTTGCTATGTTGCATTGAAGATGCAAGGGTTTTTTCTGGGTAGGCAATGAGTGTCTTTTGGTGGGGGATATGCTTATCAGATGACAGTTTTACTGACACTCCCTATACCTTACTGAAAAGCTCCAAGCACAGTTATGTGCACTAGATCAATGATTAATAAGAATAAATAATAAACATGGAGATGGATAAGTTTTACTGTAATCGTTTTACCTCTCACACATTAAGCTCCATTGCTTTTTCTTCATACAAGAGGCACCTTACAAAATAAATAAATAGATCTCCTTTAGGTATAACTAGTGGAATTCCCTCTCTAAGGAGCAGGCATTGGCATTATAAAACGATAAAAATAATGATTTTTGAACTTATTCCCCTTTAATACTTTAATCAAACTTAACAAATACCATGCTTACTATTTTTCTAACTAGGATTATCAAAATTGGTAAGAAGGGCATTTTCCCAAATAAAATCCTGTATAGTTATCTTTTCATTTTTGCTCAACTGTATAATCTTAATCCTTCAACAAATGAGAAGTTTAAATTATTTAAGAAAAATACATGTTTGGTCTGGACATTTTAATTTACTAGTACAAGATTAAGCAAAAATAGTTTGAAACAAAATGAACATCTCTATTTTGAATTTTACCTGCATTTTAATCCAGAGAGCTAGCTTATATTTAACCAGTAAGATGTTACATAGTATATCAAAATAAAAATATATTAATTTAACTAAGTTATATCAAGTGTCATCATCGTATCACAAAACCAAATGATTATATCCTTATTTTACTCCCTCCATTAACACTAAAAACTGACATTCTACTCAAATCTATCTCCAGTAAATTTACCAACACAAATAGCTTCAGTGTTCCTCACCTCCTAGGCCTGGATGTAAACTCTGTGGCCCCTGGTTTGGTGGTTGCTGCTGCATCACCATGAAGTTAGGTGGCACATTTCCCTGTTGAACCATAGGATTCCGACCTGGAGAGCTGACAGGCTGTTGAAATCCCTGGGGAAGTGGGTTATTTTGAGGTGGCCTTGGTCCCATCTGCTGTTGAGTTTGGTTAACCGTTGGGGAGGATGCAGGGGATCCCTGCTGGAAGGAGGAGGGTGAGGAGGCAGGAGACTTGTTGGTGAGATGGGGCTGTTGCAGGGGGGTTGGGACCCTGGAGGGCCCTCCCTGCAAGCTCTTCATCTGAGGAGCTGTGAACTGGCCTGGGTTACTCATCTGAGTAAAGTTTGTATGGGCTTGTGAGGCTTGTTGGCTGCCAAAGGGATAAGGAGGGGGAGGGTGAGAAGGTGTCTGTACCGTGGCTAATGAAGGTCTTGCCTGAAGTTGCTGTTGCATTGGGCTAGGCAAGGGAGCCTTCTTCCACCCTTGATTTGCAGTTATTGTGCCCAGAGAGCCCTGGGCTGGCGGAGGCTGTAGGGCTCCAGAAGGCAGCTGGTTCCAGCCTGGAGGAACAGGCACCTGAGTTGGAGCAGTAAACTGTGGTCGAATCCCCTGTGGCTGTTGCTGCTGATGTTGCTGTGGAGGTCTTGTCTGCAACTGTTGCTGCTGCTGCTGCTGCTGCTGCTGCTGCTGCTGCTGCTGCTGCTGCTGTTGTTGCTGCTGTTGTTGCTGCTGCTGTTGCTGCTGCTGCAGCTGGGGAAAATTAGCTGGGTTCATTTGTCTGTTCACAGGAACAGGCTGCATTGGGTGATGCGCTGGAGGTAAAGATCCTGAGGGATGACTCTGCTGCTGTATATGGAGTCCAGAGAGAAGTGGATCCATTGCATCTGTTTAAAGATAGTGAACAATAACTAACCTATTGCAACCTAGATCATAGCACACTGACTTGGATCTGCAGGTACATTGATATTACAAAGTTATGAGTATCTTCTAAGTACAAACAGCCTGACTTAAAGTCAGCTTTATGGTTCATTAATGGTGAAGAGCACAAAACATAAAATATGGACAGCATCTTCAAATTTTTATTCTGGGCAACTACTGTTATAGGAAAATAAAATAAAATAGTCAACTAGGTTTGGGAAATGCCAGACCTAAAGACCTCAGACAAGTTTCTTCTTTACTGTAGGAAGCTTAGTGCTGCTAATATGCTAACGTATAAAAACATTTATTAACCAAATTCATATAACTTCAAAATTCTGTCATGATGTATCTTATTGAACTAAGCATCCCAAAGCAAACTTCTTGGGAATGTTAGGGCATGACTGGTAAGAAAATAACAAGAAATCCTGAGAAGAAATGTTGACACTTAGCTGTGAGAATTCATGGTAGACTTTGTAAAGAAGACAAACACTGAGCTGAGCAGTTAGGAACCCAGCATCAGTACTAAATCCCAATGACATCTGTAAGCAGGTCTAGTCTCTTCAGTTCCCAGCAACTGGCAGTCACTACCTGACTGAGAAGCAGGGCGAGGAGTCCTGGGTTGCAGGTCTGGGTTGGGGCCTGGTGCCATCATGGAGGATGACATGTTTCCACTCTGGGGCATCATAACTGTGGCAGGGCTAGTCATCCTTATTAATCCTACAAGAAAAAAAAACTAGAATAACATACTGGAGTTGGCACGTGTGTGTGTGTGTGGTTTGTTTTTTGGAGATGAGATCTTACTCCAATAACTAGACTGGTCTGGAACTCCTGGAATTGATTCTAGAAGGCTGAGATTACAAGTGTGAGCCACCACACTCAGCTTGCAATTTTCATTTTTAATGACACATTTTAGAATAAAAGATACAAAATTTTTTGTCTCTTAAGAA
Organism: Cricetomys ansorgei; assembly: GCA_026225945.1. Lineage (NCBI taxonomy): Eukaryota > Metazoa > Chordata > Mammalia > Rodentia > Nesomyidae > Cricetomys > Cricetomys ansorgei. The sequence goes on from JAMJFZ010002117.1 coordinate 5,633,126, forward strand.
CTATTTTTATGTTTAAAATTTTTATGTCTATGAATGTTTTCCCTGCATGTATATGTAAATGCACCACATACATGCCTATTATTTGTGGAGATTAGAAGAAGCTTTGGATCTTCTGGAACTAGAGTTATTGATGGTTGTGAGCCACTACATGGATACTGGACACTGAATGCAGGTCCTCTGCTACAGCAAGTATTTTCAACTGCTGAGTCACCTCTCCAACCCCTCTGTATTTTTTTTTTTTTTTGTACAGAGTCTTGCCTGTTATGTAGCCCAGGCTGGCCTCAAACTTAAGGCAACACTCCTGCTTCAGCCTCTTATGTTCTGGGATTACAGGTGTGTACCACTAATTCCAGCCTTTAAAATATTAAGAAATAACAATATAAAATATATCCTTTAAAAGAATGTTTCTTTAAGCTCTTCACATTTTAAAAATCATTCTTAGTTGTTCTTTTCTTTTTTATAAGGAATTATTTATTTTGAGTCAGGGTCTGGTATAGTCTAAGCTGGCATCAAACTTCCTATGTAGCTGAAAATGACCTTGAACTCTGGATCCTCTTACTTCCACTTCTCAATTGTTCGGATTATAGGCATGCATCACTAGGCTGGGTTTTATGCAGTGTCTGGACTGAACCCACGCCTGTGCCTACTTATCCTCTACCAACTGAGCTATACTCCCAGCTTAGTTTTTCTTTACAAATGAATATATTTTAGTGTGCTGCTCCTTAATTATAGCTTTCATTTCACTTATATCTGTTCTCTATTATTTCTTTTCTTATTACTTTGCTATTTTTTTCTTTAATTCCTTTAAAAAATGTTTGTTTGTTTTGAGATAGGGTCTCACTATGTAGTCTTGGCTAGCCTAGAACTTGCTATATAGACCAAGCTGGCTTCAAACTCAGAGATCCAGCTGCCTCTGCTTTTTGAGTACTGGGATTAAAGACATGCACCACATCTGGCCCTTTTTCTCAATTTTTAAGTCAAACACTTAGCTCATTAATTTTTGGTTGATATTCACCACTGATACCCTAGAACTTTCCTAACTTCCATAATGCTTATATCTACAAAATTTGATTGATACATAATATCCTCACTACCCCACTCAAATTCTAAACACTTTCCAATTTCCATCATGACCGCCTTTTCAAATCAGAAGGCATTTAGAATATATTTCCAAATTTTAAAAAATATAGGGTATTTTGATTATGTGTTACTTATTTTGCCACTCACTTAAGTACATTATGGTTAGACATAGAATCTATAGGATATTGTTATTTGATATTTACTAAAACTTGCTTTTGAAATCATTTATGGCCAACTTACATATGTATTTCATTTATGCTCGAAAATAATAAAAACTCTGGAATTGGGATTATATTGTTTCTCTATATGTTCATTATATAAAGGCTTTTTTGTTTTGTTTTGTTTTGTAGATAATCTATGTAGCCCTGATTGGAACTCATTTTGTAGGCCTTGAACTCAGAGATTCACCTGCTTCCTAAGTGTTGAAATTAAAGGTGTATGCCACCAGGCCTGGCTCATTATATAAAACATTTTCATCATGTCATTTAAACTTTATTTTTATTGATTTTTGTAAGTTTGATTCATCAATTACTAACAAATGTTAAAATCTCCAAGACTTAGTATTTCCATGTTTTTATATATTCAGAGGCTAGGTTATTAGGTATGTAAAAAATTAGCTATATTCTTGATGAATTTTTCCTGTTGTATAGAGTGGCCTTTTTCATTGATATGATTTATATCTTTTATTGTTATTATTTGTGATACTAGGGTCTGAACTCAAGCCTTTGCATATGCTAGACAAGCACTCTTGTACCAAGCTATATGCGTGACTCTTTTTATAACATCATGCCCGGATTATAGTCTTTAGTTTTCTTTTCTGAGACGGTCTTACGATGTATCTCTTGCTGTCCTGGAACTTGTTTTGTAGACCAGGCCTCAAACTCTTGGAGATTCACCTGCCTTGGCCTCCTCAGTGCTAGGATTAAAGGTGCATGTACCACCATTCCCTGTTTTATCTTTTTCATCTTAATATCTGTCTTATCTGATAAAATAAATTTATACTTTTTCTTGGTTAATATTTACCTAGCTTAATCTGATTTTTAACTTTGAACCTTATGAGTTCTTATAGTTTATACAGTTCTCCAAACAGTACAAAGCTAAATCTGAGATTATTCTAAATGATCACTTCCATATTATTAATGTTCACAATCCATTTACCTTTACTGCCAATTACTGGTATATTCTGATTTAACATTCATTCTATAACTTGTATTTACATTATTTTTTACCTATGCTATACTGTCTTATTTTTCCTAAATTTTACTGGATAAGTCAGCTGCTCCTCTTTGCCTTTTCCTTGTGGTACACATGGCCTGCCTGCCTTTAAGATTGGTTCATTGATTCTATCCCAACTGGGCTCCATACAACAATTTTGTTGGTTGGGAAATGACCTTCTTAAGACCCTGAAGGCAGCTTCATTTGGGTCTTTTGGTCTCTCAGTTGTGGAAAATGGACTGTGGTATAGTTCCTGAAGGTTTGTGCCAGCTTTCCCAGTCCCCAGACTTCTCCTCTAGACAACACACTACAGTACCCTCAAGCATGGTGCCCATGGGCAAAACATTGCCAGTTGCTGGTGCAGATTCCCTTGGCAGCAGCGATGAATAGCTCTATCAGTTTCTTAAATTGGTAGGGATCACCTTCACAAGGAGAGTGCCTGGACAATATTCTTACAATATTTATAATATTGTAAATTTACAATACCCTTAATATACCCAAGCTGCTTATGTTTCATGAGGGATACTTTAACTTTTTTTTTTTTGGTTTTCAAGACAGGTTTTCTCTGTGTAACTCTGTCTGTCCTAGCACTCACTCTGTAGACCAAGCTGGCCTTGAACTCAGAGATCCACCTGCCTCTGCCTCCCCAGTGCTAGGATCAAAGATGTACATACACGCGCGCACACACACACACACACACACACACACACACACGGCTTTCTAACTTCATTTTTTGCATAGCCTTCTATCCAGAATCACTTGGCTCTTCAGATTTTACATTATTTTATGTTTTGTTCCTTCCTCTCTTCCCCTCTCAAGGATATGGTCTTAATATGTGTAGCTCAGATTGGTCTTGACATGGTTCTGACTGCTAGGATTGCAAAGTCTTATGCTTCAACACCAGCTATTCATCACTATTTAAATTTTCATATTAACTTCGATTTTTCTCAGAAGTTCTTTTGCTTGCTTAAAATCTCAGCTATGCATTAAATGTTATATCTTATGTAGAACTTTTAGAAGTTTTCTATTTGGAGAAAACAACTAGATAAACAGTTATCAGCTGAAACTAGATCTACTTCTTTGGAAATCCCACCCCATTTTCAAAGATGGCAATTAGGAAGAACACTCATGAACCAGGTATGGTAGTGCACACTTGAAACCCCAACATTTAGAAGACAAGGCAGGAGGATAGCTGCAAGTTCAAGGCTAGCCTGGTCTACATAGCAAGTTCTAGGCTAGTGAGGGCTATATAGTGAGATTCTGACTCAAACAAAACAAAACAAAACAAACAAAAAACTGAGAGGACGCTCATGACATGAAGAACAAATCTTGCATCATAATGAACTTCTTATTCCTAGAAAAGTTTCAGTACACACTGACTACATACATGCTCACTAGTAGCATGCTAACGTGCTTCTCTTAACCTATTATTAAACTTTGTATCCATTAAGGTCCAATAGACAAGAAGGAAAAAGAATATTAATATATAGTTGGTGCAGCTGAGTGGTGGAACAAGTCTTTAATCGCAGTGTGTGTGTGTGTGTGTGTGTGTGTGTATGTATTTGTGTGTGTATATATATATTTGTATATGGATGCACGTATACATATACATATGTGTGTATGTACACACACACACACACACACACACATACTCTTGGTGTAAAGAAATATCTGGAGATTAACAGGTAATAATGACTACAGGTCATCACTAACTGGTTAATCCAGGTATTTTGTGTATAAATGATCACAATTGGTATCCTCACTAAATACAAATTTAACTTAATTTCAACTTAATGCTTCAAGTTTTTCTATGTGGTAATGAACTTACAGCACTGTAACACTGACCAGATATTAAACGTTGGAATCAGTATGCTGTCATCAGCAAAAGTTTAACAAGTGTCTTAACATTTCTAGATTTGATGGGATCTCTAACATTGTTTCCAGGATATAATTAAAGATGTTTATGTTACCTATAACCAGAAAACATTGATGTCTGTGGGCGATCCCTGGCTTTCCTGTGAGGTCCACTCATTTCTTCACTAATGATGTGTAAGGTGGCTAGGATCTTTCTACTGTACTTCTGACCTTTACCATTTTAGCAATGGCAACAGTACCACCTATGACTTGTTATCAAGCTGCCTTAACACTTGTTCAGAGTTATATGAAGGTTCAGGTCTCTATATAAGTACCAGGTTAGATGCTTTCCATTGATTATATGGCACTTTGCAAAAGTCCAACAGCAGAGATGCATAAAACAGGTCTTGAGGGCTGTGTATACAGATGTACTTCAACAGTAGACAGCTTGCCTATGCATGTGTAAGGAAATTAAAGAATGCTTGCTTTATGAGAGTGGTCATCTACCACGAAGCATAAGCTCCAAAAATTGCAGGCATTATTTCATTTTTAAAGATAAAGATGAAATATATTTACTATATTTCCCAAATAGCTTGAGGAAAACAGAAAGTACATGAGCAGTATAAAAAACTTAATTCCAATTCTATGCCAAATGCCATTTTTTTTTTTTTAAGAGTCTCTCTACATAGCCCTGGCTGTCCTAAAACTCACTATGTAGACCAGGCTGGTCTCAAACTCATAGATATCTGCCTGCCTTTGCCTCACAGGTGCTGGGATTAAAAGAGTGCTCCACTATGCCTGGCTATGCTGAGTTCTTGCTTACAGTACAGAACAGCATTTTTAAATGGAGTTCCTCTACCTTTCTGCATTAAAATTATTTTATATGTGTGAATGTTTTGTCTGTGTGTATGTCTGTGCACCAAGTGTGTGCCTGGTGCCTATGGAGGTCAGAAGACGGCATCAGTGCCCTGAAACTGAAGTTACAGACAACTGTGAGTCATCAAGTGGTGGCTGAAAACCAAACACAGTACCTCTGCAAGAACAAGTGCTCTTATCCACTGAGCCACCCTCCAGCCCCTTCTGCATTTTTTCAAACAATACTATGGTAATCAAGGATGGAATGACTAATTGTGCAATTTCAGGCTCCTACTTCTTCAACCACAGTAGCTGTGCTTTTGTTTTATTTGAATAAAAATATGAAGCTTCAAAGGTTTCAAAGACACTAGTGCAGTAAAAGACCACTGATTTGAGAGTGAGGACATCTGGAGTACTGGCCCACTACTACTTGACCTGGGACAAATAGCTTTCTTTCCATGAATCCTACCACTTCCCAGCTTTAAAAGTGAGAGCCAACTCAATTGTAATGTCTTGTGAATCATAGAATACTAAGTTTAATCTATGAAGGAGAAATTTTGGGATTACTAGGAAAGGAAGTAAACCATTTGTTCCTCTTTTAAATTCTTCCCTCCCCCTTTAGACATATGACCATTCTGCCTTAGCACAGACCTGTCCACCACGTCTAGCCAACTCCCTCAAGTTTCAAATACATTATCCCAGATAGATGAAAATTCTACATAAGACACAAGAATTCTGCTTACAGATTCTCAGACTCAGAGAAAATATAAGTTGAAAAGCCATTCTCTACTATACTATAAACATTTTGAGAGTGGAAAATGTTTTACTTATTTCCATTTCCAACACTTAGCATAGGTCCTATCATATACTAGGTACTCAATAATGTTCATCCATGACTCAAGAGTTTATCAGTGTTTAAGCTAAAGACTATAAAGACCATAGCCTTATGCTCTGTTACTGTAACCTTCTTAAGAATAATTCATGTCTCACTTTCTGGACAGAGTAAATAAAAGTGGGTATGCTACACACCCCATCTATATGGCAAGATTCACACCTTAAGAAACCAAGTCAACTGATATTCTTTCAGAACTCCCACAAGTTCGAATGCGAGAGTCTCTGACCATTTTACCTGCCCTTGGGACCCTTTTCCTACTGCTGGGTGGCCTTGTCCACCCTTAATGTAGGGGTTAGTGCCGCCCTTATTCCATCTTGTTATGCCCAGTTCAAGTGGTAATCCTGAGAGGACTGCTCTTGTCTGACGGGAGGCAGGAGGGGGGTAGGTTTAGGGAAGAGGGGAGATCAGGGGGAGCTGGGAATGGAGGGAGAGGAGGAGGGGGGTCAGGATGTATTATATGAGAAAAGAAAAATAAAAAATAAACCAAACCAAAAAAAAGAAAGTGGCAAAATGTCACACAAATGAGTTGGAGGTCTCACCTGGACCACTTGCCATGGGAAATCCTGCCTCCATCCTAACAGAATTTGCGGATGCCATAGGTCCATTCATTCTCACATCTTGGCTTCGGTTCTGACCCAAAGCCAGGTTGATAGCACCTTCCCCTGAAAATGACAGTAAAGTTATAAAATGGCAAGAACCAGAGTAAAATGCAGATTTTGTTTAAAGACAGTTACATAAGAATTACTTTTTTCTGTTTTTGAAGAATTAAATTAAGTTCACTATTACAAAAAGGGCATTCAACTGCATTTGAATAGGCTTTTAATGGGCAACGCTGGAGACGGAATCCAGGGCCTTACACGTGGTAAGCATGTGCTATACTGATGCATTACAACTTCTGTACTTTTTTTCTTCAATTTTAAGAAAAGATTTATTTTATTGTATGTCTTTTGCCTACATATATGTATGTATACTACTTGTATACAGTATCCAAAGGAGTCAGAAGATGGCAATGGATCCCTGGAACTAGCATAGTGGTTATGAGCCAGTATGTGGGTGCTAGGAACTGAACCCAGGTCTTCTGCAAGAACAGCAATTGTTTTTAGCTGCTAGGCCAACTCAAAATTTTATCTCACTTGAGTTTCACCTAGTAGGTAGTATCACTAGGATTGTTTCAATTAAATAGATTCTAAGCAAACTTAAATCTCACTTGGCTTAATGAACTCACAGAGATCCATTTGCCTTTGCCTTCCAAGTGCTGGGATTAAGGGTGTGCAGCACCACCACCTGGTGGGAAGAAACTATTAATATACTAAACTTGCTATGATATTTTAAGCGGCTTTTTTTTTCTTTTTTGGGTGGAAGGTATCTTTATTTATTTATTTAAAAACAAGATCTTACTCTGCAGCCTAGGCTGGCTTTAAATTTGTAGCAATCCTTCTGCCTCAGTCTCCTGAGTGCTGGAATTATAGGTCTGAGCTATTTCACCCTGCTTGCCAAGAAGAAGATTGCTTGAAATGACATCAAGTAATGTCTCTCCTTGTTTAAAAGTTCTCCACTGCCAAGAGGCTAGGGAGATAGCTCAGTTAGTAAAGTGATTGCTCAGTGAATTTGGTTCCCAGCACCCATTTTAAAAAGCCTGGCATGGCATGGTGGACCACACCTATTAATCCCAATACAGGGGAGGCAGAGACATGATGATCACTGGAATTTGATGGCCAGCTAGCCTGGCCTAATTGGCAAGTCCTAGGTCTGAGTGAAAGACTTTGTCTCAAAACACAAGGTAGAGCCAGTGAGATGGCTCAGGGTAAAGGCATTTGTTTCCAAGCCTGATGACCTGAATTTGAACCCTAGGACCCATATGGTAGAGGAAGATAACTGGTTCCTATGGGTTGTCTTCTGACCTCTATATACACGTGTATACACATAGATAAACAAATAAAATACATAAAAATTGTTTTTAAAAAGAAGAAACTCTTGCATACTTGTCCATAGCTGATGTTTATATCAATTATCGATTTGATTCACACCAATCATCAAGTTATTAAGCATTTCTTATTAAAATCATGGGCTCATTTGAGTTTAGAACAGCAATGAGCATATTCATTTATAATTTATATACCAAGAGCTAAGGCAAAGTAATGCTATTATAACTTTCCCTTGTTTTTATTCAACATGTTTATTACAGAGACTAATGTGTACCAGACAATTCAGAAATACAACAGTGAACAAAACCAGACATGATCCCTTTCCTACTAGAGCTTACAGTACATGGAGGAATAAATAATAACCAAAAGACTGCTCTAAGGAAAGTGTAAGATAAATGATCAGAGAGAAAGTGACTTTTGTTAGAGCATAGCAATAGACTTTGAGTCAGCCAGAGAGTTAAAGATACAAAAATTAACTTGAGACATTACTCCATATACAGAAGGCAACAGTGCAAAAGCTCTGTGGCAGAAGGGAGAACTGTGTGTTCAAAGAACCAAACGAAAATTGGAGAGACTAGAAAACAGAGCTGGGGAGGGAAATTAACTAGCATAAGGCTATACAAGGAAGGTAGATGGCAGACTATGCAACCCCTGAGGTCATGGTAGAGAATTTGGCCTATGTTCTGTGAACAGCAGCAACAGATGGGCTTTAAGGTGGATGTTATATGTGTATTGGGTTGAGCATATTTTTACATTCAAGAGGGTCACTCCAATGATAAACACTTAAAAAAGAACTGTTCAGGACTCCCTAATCTGCAAGATGAACAAAGGAAATATTAACATTATTCAGTACAGGAAAGCAGTTAAAATTAAGATATTCTTCAAAGGGCAAATCAGTTCCTTACAAGATACAAGTAAAATCAAAGTGTAAGACTGAAGGCCAAAAGAATGAAGTTTCAGGCTACAGCAATATCCTCAATTCCTCTTTATTCTAAGGTCCTGAAACATGAAGCATAGGATACATAGCTGCTTGAGATTTTCAAACATAAGAGGAGAGAAATAGACGAGGGATCATCAGAAATTATGCTGGATACTATTGCTACTGTATTTTGGTTCAGATGGGCATATGGCAAAGTAAAGGACCTTCAATCTGAACGGAAAGAATCCCCAGATCCCGAAGCTGCTGGTTGTTGCTCTGAGCCAGGATCCGTAACCGCTCTGCTGCTTCCCGGGGGATGTTGAATGTGACACGCACACTGTTCCAGGGCTCCACTTTCTGTACCTTTAGCTTGCTGGATTCTTGGTCATGAAAAGAAGAGAATAACATTATCAATTTTATAGAGGATGTGCAACTAAAAAAACAAAACTTTCTATTTTAAATAACAATAGAGATTCCACTGAAGCACAACAAACCATGGGAGAAAAACATATATTTGACAAGTAAGCATCCTTTAGGACAGAAAAACATCTTAGCATTCTGCAATTCTGAAACTGATACAAACTTTTGGAGAAGAATACACAAAAGCTAACTAATTTCTGGGAAAAGTATGTGACCATATGCAAAGGAATGAGTTATACCTAATATCATAAACAAAAATTAACTGAAAATGGAACAAACCAATATTGACTGAAAACTCTTAAAGTGTGTGTGTGGGTGTGTGTGTGTATATATATATATGTATATGTATATCTATATGTATATACAGTGGTGGCACATGCCTTTAATCCCAGTGCTCAGGAGGCAGAGGCAGGTGGATCGCTGTGAGTTTGAGGCCAGCATAGTCTACAGAGTGAGTTCCAGCTCAGCCAGAGTTACAACAGAGAAACCCTGTCTCAAAATTAAAAAAAAAAAAATTATGACAAATCTTCACTATCATGGATTTAGCAGAGATTTCTTGGATACAGAAGCAAAGGGATAAACAAAAAAAAAAAATAGAAACGCTAGACTTAATGATTTTGTGCATCTAAAAACACTATCAAGTGGCTGGAGATATGGCTCAGTAATTAAGAGCACTGGCTGCTCTTCCAGAGGAATTGGGTTTGGTTCCCAGCACACACATGGCAGCTCACAACCATTTTTAACTCTAGTTCTAGGGGATCCGACACCTTTTTCCATCCTCTGCAGGCACCAGACATGCACACGGTAATACACTTAGCATAGTATCCATACCTATAAAATAGAGATTTAAAAAAAAATTGTTATCAAGAGAATTAAAACACCAACCACAGGAAGGAGAAATCACTTGCAAATCATATTATCTAATAAGGGATTGAATCTAGAATCTTTAGAGAACACTTAAAAACAACAAATAAACAAAAAACTAGTCAAATGAGTTGAATAGATACTTTTCTAAAGATGATAACAAGTGCCAGACACGTATGTGAATAGATACTCAAAACATCATCAACCATTAGAGAAATGCCAAATCAAAATTATAGCTAGATACCATATCACATTAGGGTGGCTATTATAAAACTAAGACTATAGCAAACGCTAGCAATGATATGGAAAAACTGGACCCCTGAGCACTAATGATGGGAATATACCAATAGTACAATCTGGTGAGAAGTTTAAAAAAGGAACTATATGATATAACATTTTTATTTCTAGCTATACAGCCCAAAGAATTGAAAGCAGGATATGGGAGAGAATATCGATATTTACGGCAGAATTATTCACAACAGCTAAATCATGGGAGTAATCCATGTGCCCAGCAACAGAAAAAAAGTAAGTAAACGTGGACTATAATTGCATTCTGTGAAGTATTTGACTTGAAATGGGAAGGAAATCCTATCATGTGTTACAATGCGGACAAACACAAACAAGGAAATAAAGCAGTCATAAAGAGACAAGTACTACATGATTCTGCTTATATCAAGTAGGTAGTAGTCAAAATCATAGAAATGAGGCTCAGTGGTTTAGAGAACTGGCTGCTCTACCAGAGGATTGAGGTTCGATTCCCAGCACACAAATGGCAACTCACAACTGGCTGTAGCTCTAGTTCCAGCAGATACGATGCCCTCTTCTGGTCTCTGTGGGCAATGCATTCATGTGGCACAGGCAAAATACACATATAAATAAATCTAATTCTTTTAAATCATAGAAAGTACAATGGTGCTTATTAAGGACTGGAGCAGGGAGGAAATGGAGAGTTATTATGTAATGGGTATAGATTTCAATTTTATAAGATAAAAGAGTTATAAAAATGGCTGCTATTATTTCATATTATAACTGCATTTTAGTGCCACTGAACCATGTATAAAAATGGTTAAGATGGCAAATTCTGTTATATGTATTTTACAATTAAAGATTTAAATAGTTAACTGAGGCAGTAGTATTTTAGGTGTAATTACATTTTATAGACAAGGAAGCAAATAAAAGCTATCCGGCAACAAAGTAATGTCCGTTTTGTTATTAACTCAGATCAACTAAATGATTTATATCCTTTATTCAATTACATCTTCTAATATTAATTAAATGGTCATATAGGAATATGCTTTCTCAAAATCCAAATATTTATGAAGAGTTCCTACATATCGCTTAACACCCTCTCAGTTCTTAAACCATTAGATACTAAATACTAACACAGAATTCACTTGCTCTAATGTAAAACAACAACAAAACAGATCACTTGCTAAGGGCAATGAGATTAATATATTAATATAATTTAAAAATGGTTAGACAGTGTTTAGTCAAAGTTTTCTTACACATAAGGAAAGTGGGGCACAGAGAAAGACTAAGTGATCTGAACAGAAACCTGTAGCTACCTAGTGAGACCAGAGAAGGCATTAAAATCCAGCTCTTAAGTTCTAAGACTATGCCTTTCCATAACACTTGGAGACATGTCTCACTGAGAAACTTTGGATTCTGATTCCACAGGATAGACATTAAGTTCCTTCCCAATCTGATGATTATTGGAAATTTACCCAAACTCTACACAAATGCCAGATTTTTTTTTTTTGAGACAAGGTTTCTCTGACAGAACTGTCAAACTCTGTCAGAACTGGCTGTTCTGGAACTTGTTTTATAGACCAAGCTGGCCTCGAACTCATAAAGATCCACCTGCCTCTGCCTCCCAAGTACTAGGGTTAAAGGTATGCGCTGCTATGCTGGCCTAGATGTCTTTATAGTAGTTTTAACATTAATATAGTTGAAAAATGTTTAATGATGATATTTTACTAGTTATACTCTACTAGCAACTTTTAAAACTAGGCAAGGTAGCCTATACGTGTAATCCTAGAATTAGGATTGCAGAAAGAGCACTGCATCAAGGTGGCCTGGGCTACATTACTGTTTTAGGTGGAAATAAGAGCCTTTAAACGTTCCATCATACCCAAGAATATCTAACAAAATGACCAGTAAGATGGCTCAGTGGGTAAAAGTACCTACCACGAAGCCTGATGACCTATTTAGGTCATGGTGGAAGGACACATGTACTATGGTGCATGCTCAATCCACATATACAAAATAAGTAAATACAATGCAATAAAAATAAAAATATAATAAAGACTATAACCTCAGTATCCAGCAATAAAACCTGTCTTTCTAAAACATAAACTAAACTATAAAGAAAATAAAAAATGATCGTGATGACAACAGACGTGCTAATATGAAAAGGCAGCTCTGTAAGTTCTACCTTTGCACTTAAAATCAGCCTTCCAATTTATTTTACAGAACTTTACATGGAAGGGCAAACAATTCAAAAACTAACAAGAAGGAAGCAAAAATTAAAGCAATTACCCATGTGTAACAAGTTGGGCACATTCTTTAAGATTGCATCCAGTTTCCACTTGAAGTCTTTATCATCTATATTTCCTTTGAAGGCCACAAAAATTGTGGAATCCTCCAAAATACTATCGCTTTTTGTGTCATCATCTTCTAGTCCAGAGTCAAAATCCATCTCTGAGTCTTCCATTGTTGATGAACACAAGGAAGTATAGATGTCTTCTAAGTTTGGAAGGTCATCCAAAACCATGGTGTATTATTCCAGAAGTATATGCACAGTAGACAATAAGAAAACCTTCAAAAAGAAGAGGAGACACAGAACATTACATCAATATATCATTATTATTTAACATATCATCCATACTTCTGTAAAGATGTAATTGATTTACTAAGTGAATTTTTCTTTTATAATACTACATGCTACCTTTTTTTTTGTAAAACTAGAATATTGGGAGGAATATACAAAGGGTCACAGGAAAATAAAAGAAGCCGAGTGTGACAGTATACACCTGTAATCTCAGTAGGAAGATCACAAGCCTAAGCCCACTCTAGACTGCAGAGTTAAGATCTTGTCTCAAAGAAAACAACAGCATCCAGAAAATCCTTTGCAAAACAACTATATTTACTTTCCAGATACATTTTTAAAAGTCTAACAAACATTAGAAGTAAATAAATAAAACTAATAAAGATTTTACAGGCTTAAAAGCTGCTGCTTAGCAGGAGAAAAGACTAAGTTTTGAAACTGCCTAAAAACTGTAGCAATTTAGCAGACATTTAAAAGTAGTAAATACAAGAAAAATAACCTAATGATCTATGTCAAGGTTTTACTAAAACAAGAACAAGCCAAACCAAAGTAAATAGATGGAAAACCATAACACCGTCAGGTGAGAATGGTTAAGCAAGTACATGAACTGCTTCTAAGACTGTGAATCTGAGACTGTCTCAAAAAATAAGTGAGCTGGTGAGATGACTTAGCAGATGATTGTGTTTGCTACCAAGCTTGATGATAAGTTTGATCTCTGAGATCCACATGATGAAGGAGAGAACTGAACTGCAAGTTGTCCTCTAACACACACACACACACACACACACACACACACACACACACACACACACACACTCCAAGCCCATTCACACAAATAGTAAATAAATAAATGTTTACCTTTTTTGTTCAAAAAAGGAAAGACAGAATAAATGCCAGGAAAGGTGTTAATAAAATGGATTAAAACAAAAGTATAAAAGATTAATGAAACAAAGAATTCTTTGATAAGATAACCAAACTAAATAGAAATGAATTTAAAAAAATTAGGAAGCAAGAGATGTAGCTCAGTTGATACAGTGCTTGCCTAACAAGCAAAAAGCCCTGGGTTTGGTCCTTATCATCACATAAACCAGGCACAGTGATGTACACCTGTAATTCCACCACATGGAAGGGAAAAGAAGCAGGAAGATCTCAGAAATCCAAGATCACAGGCCAGCCTGGGATACAAAAAGCTTGGTCTAAAAAAATTAAGTATACATATAAATATACATACGTACATAGACTAAAAAGGAGATAACAAAGCAGTGAAATTCAGAGGATCATGAGTGAATATTTTGAAAACTTATTAAAATACAGGACTGAATACTTTTTTCAATACATGAATCACCAAAATTGGACCAAGAGGCTATAATCTAAAAAAGGACAAACATGTGAGGGCTGGTGAGATGGTTCAGTGTGTAAAAGCATTTGCTGTCAAGCCTAAGTTTAATGCCCAGAAACCACATGGAGGAAGGAGAGAACGAACAGTCTCTTACAAGTTGTTGGCTGCCCTCTACACCACTTGGTGCACACTCACACAAATAGATACGGTAGATAGAGGCTATAGAGATGGCTCAACAGTTAAGAGGACATACCGCTCTTGCAGAGGACCCGATAGTTTTGAGCCACCATGTGGGTACTGGGAACTGAATCTGGCTTCTCTGCACGAAGAGTTTGTCTTATGTTAACTTGATTCACAAACTAGAGATATCTGAATACGGGGAAACTAATTGAGAAAATGCCTCCATAAGATCCAGCTGCAAGGCATTTTCTTAATTAGTAATCGGTGGAAGAGGGCCCAGCCCATTGTGGGTGGTCTCATTCCTAGGCTGGTGGTCCTGGGTTCTATGAGAAATCAGGCTGAAAAGGCCACAAGAAGCATGCCAATGAGCAGCACCTCTCTGCGGCCAGCTCCTACCTCCAGGTTCCTACTCTGTTTTGAGTTCCTGTCCAATGATGGACTATGATGTGGAAGTTAAGTCAAATAAACCTTTCCTCCCCAACTTGCTTTTGGTCATGGTGTTTTGTCACAGCAATAGAAACCCTAATTAAGACAAACAACAAGTACTCTTAGCCCCTAAGCCAACTCTTCAGCCCTACTTTCCCAGTCCTACTCTTACTGAATATACTGCTTGAATTCTTTGTTGTGTTTGCCTCCCCCCCTGCCCGGGACAGAGTCTTTCTATGTAGCTCTGGCTGCCTTGGGACTACTATGTAGATCAGGCTGGCCACAAACTCACAGAAATCCATTTGCCTCTGGCTCTGGGGTGCTGGGATTAAAGTGTATGCAAAATATAAAGTGTATGCTATCTATCACTCCTAGCTAGTGCTTGAATTCTTTACTAGGAGTAAATAAAAAGCATAGAATAAGAAAGAAGATGTCAAATCAGTCCTATTTGCAGATAAGACCATATATTTAAAAAATCCTAAGGACTTCACCAGAAAATTCTTAGAGTTGGTAAATACTTTCAACAGAATTTAGGGATACAAAATCAACATAAAAAAACCAGTAGCAGGGCTAGTGAGATGGCTCAGCAGTTAAATGTTCCTGCAGAGGACCGGAGTGTGGTTCCCATGTCAGGTGGCTCACAACCTTGCCTGTAACTCCAGTTCCAGGGGATCTGATGTCCTCTTCTGGACTCCGTGGGCACCCACAAACATATACATACAAATAAAAATAAATCAGTAGGTTCTCTATATACTGATAACATGCTGTGAAAGAAATCAGAGAAGAGATGATGGCTCATCAGTTAGCTGGAACCCAGGTTCAATTTCCAGAACCTACATAGGGGCTCTCAATTATCTATAACTCCAGTTTCAGGGCATCTAGCACTCTCTTTTGGCCTCTGTGGGAACTTCATGAATGTGGTACACAGACACACATGAAGGCAAAGCACACTCAATACATAAAAATGGTGAAATTTAAAATAAAAGAAAAACCAAAAAGATAGGCTTAAAAAAAAAAAAAAACTCTCTTACATAAAGTTTCACTTACCAAAATGTCTTAATTTTTATCACTTATCCAGGTCATCCTCTAAGTCCAAACAAGGTGGCATCTTTAGGGTTTGTATTTCAAAGTAGCAGCCAAATCAGAATTCTTTTAGAAGAGAAAAGGAAAGGGAAAGGAGGAGGGAGGGAGAGAAAGTAAAAGCACAGTATTATAAATAAATAAAGGCAAAAATACAAACACTTTAGGTTATAAAGTCAATATAGAAATTCTAGAGATTGTTAAGTCAGAGTTTTCATTAGAAATCTTAAAACATGCCCCATCACTCATGTAAAGTGTAGAAGGAAAACTCAGGAGCCCAAATCAACTTCATATAAGAATCAAAGACTCAGGAACTTTGGCTTCAAGCACTTTCCAGACTTTCATTCTTAAACCTGCCAAATTAAACAGTAAAACTTCTTATGGATATTTAGAGCCAAATATTTTTCTTTTTATAAGTTTTTAAAGATATGGTTATTTTGTATGTATGAGTGTTTTGCTTGCATGTATTTATTTGTACAAGGTGTGTGCCTGGTGCCTATGGAGGCCAGAAGAGGGTGTCAGATCCTTTGGAACTGGAATTATAGATAGTTGTGAGCAACCATATGGGTGCTGGGAACCAAGCCAGGTCCTCTGGAAGAGCAGCCAGTGCTCTTAATCTGTCCACCTCCACAGAGTATTTTCTACTCACAGTAAATATAAGACTCATGTCTTATAATAGAATTTCAATTTATTTAACTTTATTTATTTAATTAAACTCCTTAAAATATGTTTTCACTTTTTAAAATTCACAATATCTTATAGTTTTAATTAAAATTTTAGTTTAATCCTAAAGCATTCAAAATTATACATGGAAAATTCATTATTTTGGCATGTTTCAGAAAAAACTAACTACCTTTCTTAACAAGATAGTTTCAGACTGTAACATCTTTAACTTGGGTGTTATATTTTTTAATTGCCATATATTGATATTTTAAAATCTTTTATACGGATACTTTTTTGCCACATACTGATACTTTTAATATCTTTTTTTGTTTGTTTGTTTGTTTGAGACAGGGTTTCTCTGTTGTAACTCTGGCTGTCCTGGAACTCACTCTGTAGACCAGGCTGGCCTCAAACTCACAGAGATACACCTGCCTCTGCCTCTTGACTGTTGGGATTAAAAGCATGCGCAACTATCACCAGCCGGCTGCTTTTTTTAATTCAAGAAAAAGGTACTTTTAAAGTTAAGGCCATAAGGAAATATCTCAATACATCTAAAGCAACAATAAAGTACTCAAACGCACTAAAATGATTAACTAAAAAATATAACCAACAAACAAAAGTGTTTCCATCTTAAAAGAACAGCAAAATCTATGGAGTCAGGTTAAGAAAAAAATACTAGGCAGAAATGCAAATTTTCCAGGAAACTATAAATTAATACTACATATAGGAGCTGGACAGTAGTAGTGCATGCCTTTTAGCTCAGCATTCAGGAGGCAGACGTAGGAGGAGGATCTTTTGAGTTCGAGGTCATCCTGATCTACAAATCGAGTTCCAGAACAGTCAGGGCTATACAGAAACCCTGTCTTGAAAAACCAGGAAAAAAAAAAGAAGAGGAAGAAGAAGAAGAAGGAAAGGAAGAGGGAAAAGAAGAGGAAGAAGAAGAAAAAGAAAAGAAGGAAAACAGTAAACAACAAGACAGAGAAACAATGAAAGGATTGCTGACTAAAACTATTTTGGTCAAGATTTTGTTCATCACAATATAACTTTTTTTGTTTTTTTGAGACAGGGTTTCTCTGTGTAGGCCTGTCTGTCCTGAACTGACTATGTAGACCAGGCTGACCTCAAACTCAAGAGATCCGCCTGCCTCTGCCTCCTGAGTGTTGGGATTAATGGCATGCACCACCTCACCTGGCTACAAAATAAATATTTTAATACCCCTATGTTGGGAGCACAGCATGAAGGTTCTTTCACCCATAGATCTCCATGGAGATCAGGAATGTTAAGCACAGGATTGTCTTTCCAATGGGAAAGATGTAAAATCTGTTCTTCCATCCAGAAAGCTGGGAACTGGAAGTGATTAACAGCCTGGTGATCTGTGTCATCTGTGGTCCCGGCTATATCAAGCTCCTACAACCAGGACAGGACGTGGCTAGTAATCTAAATGACCCTTACAGCCAGATGCTTCCCCAATCATCCACTACCAGGACTAGAGATGCCTAGCAGTCGAAATGACCCTTACATTATCTGTACAGCCAAAGACTCCCCCATACTCCCATAATCAGGAACAGAGGTGGCTAAAAACTCAAATGACCTCTATGCTATCTGTATGACATAGACCAGGCGAGATCTGTGCCTGGGCCCTTAAGCTAGTACATAGGACATAGCTAGCCTATCCCTAGAATCCATCTTCTTAGAAGAAATGACATGTACCCTGAGTTGAGTTTCAATGTAATTATGCTTCCTTGTGCACTGGGGATTTCATTACACCAGCAAACTTTTTTCCAAATTAAACTGTGTTTAAATTTGTTGGGAATAAACCACCTGGCATCAGACTCCCCAGAAGTCTTGATCTAGGTTGACAAAATCAATCTAAATGGAGTTTTCATTCTCACCTCTTCAAGGCTTGTTTCCCTGCTGTGACCACCTGCAGGGTCCCCTTCACCCTCAGCACTATACACAAACTTAATGAAAAATAAAACAGAAGTCTTCAGTCTATGGGCTCAAATTGTTCCAGAGCACACACATATACATGAAAACTCTTCTGTTTAAAATTACATTTCTTTTACTTTGTATGTATGTGGGCATATTCATGCCACAGCACTCACATGAAGATCAGAGGACAACTTCAGAGAGTCAGTTCTCCCCTTCCACTTTTATGTGGGTTCCAATGGCTGAATGCAGATAATCAGGCTTGGTAGTAAGCACTTTTACTGAAAGAGCAGTCTTACCAGCCCCTCAATTCATTTTACGAAGTAAATATAAATACTCAGAGCCAACATAATCTGTAGGCAGAAAGCTACAAATCAGTCTTTCTTACATTGTTTGGTTTTGTACCAATGTGTGAGATTCTAAGTCAAATTTTAAATAGTCTCTGGCATCTCTGAATCCAGGGTTTTATACATTCATTTTTTTCAACATAATATGTTTACTAATTTCTTGAGTTTCATACAATGTATCTAAATCACACCCTCATCCCATTCTTCCCAGGTCCACCCTCCCTGCCTTGTGCTCTCAAAAACAAAACAAACAAAACACAAAATAAAAGAGGAAAAAAATTAAAAAGAATTAAATCAAGCCTGTGTGGCAGGAGCATGGATCAAGGGCATGACCATGATTCTTGGTGGCAGCTCAGATCATGGACATCACCTGGCTGAGATTGAGCATGACTAAGTTTAACTTGAAGTTGGGCTTTATTGTCCAAATACACAGGGACCCAGATATCATGCAGGTACCCGGACATCCCACAGGTACCCAGTATGCATACATTTTATTTTGCTGCTAAGTTAGTCTTCTTTTTTTCTTCTTCTTCTATTCTTTCTTTCTTTCTTTTTTTTCTTTTTCTTTTTTTTTTTTTCTTTTCGAGACAAGGTTTCTCTGTTGTAACTGACTATCCTGAACTCACTCTGTAGACCAAGCTGGCCTCAAACTCAGAAGTTTGCCTGCCTCTGCTTCTCAAGTGCTGGGATCAAAGGCATGTGCCGCCACTGCTCAGGTTTTTTTTTTTTTTTTGGTTTTTTTTTTTTAGATAAGCACTAACTATTAGGGTGGTAGTTTACTTATTTATTTAAAGACAGGGTCTCACTATGTAGCCCTGGCTGGCCTGGAACCATGCCATGTAAACCAGGCAGGCCTCAAACAAACAGATCCACAAACCTGCCTCTGCCTCCTGAGCTAGGATTAAAGGAATGCACCACCATGACAGCCTGGGTTGGGCTAGCAATGTGCAGATGAACCTGGCCTTGAAATCTTGATCCTGTTGCCTTAGCCTCCAGTACAACTGGATTACATGACTACCTCATCTGGCTGACTAAACCATTTTTTTCTTGTTGATAATTTTTCTAAACTTCAAAAAAAATACAAATGCTTTCTTAACATGAGTAAATATATTTCTCAACACAAAAGTGAGGTTAAGTGTGTAATTCAGTGGGAGAACACTTGCATATGTGAAGCAACACACACACAAAACAAATATATCAGCAGCTTGCTTCACTGTAGAATAGAGATCTATCAATGAAGTCAAGAACATAGATATATCAAAATCAGTAAAAATGAAATGAGAAATAAAGATAAAAAAATTGAGAAGAATGTAAAACTAGTGAAAATGACAAGACTTGTATTCTTGAAAGCCAAACCAAAGACAGATAAGAAAATTTAACAAAGCAGCATTGTGCAAAATTAATATACAGAATAGCATTTATTACCTATGTAATCATCAACTGGTGGGGAAAGATCTCATTTTTCAATAGTGTCAAGAAAGTTTAAGTCTTTATGAGTTAACGAAAGGTCAAGATATTTAAAAAAAACTAAAACTAAAAATACTTATGAAGGGGGTTAGAAAGAAGGCTCATTGGTAGGAGCTCTTACAGAAGACAAGGGTTCAATTCCAAGCACTCACATGGTGGCTTGCAGCCATCCATAACTCTAATTCCAGGGTATCTGAAGCCCTATTCTGATTTCTTTAAGCACCAGACACACACACGATGCATATACATAATATACATACATATATGTAGGCAAAATATTTGTATACATAAAATTTTTTTAAAAATACTTAGGAAGGACAAAAAATTTTAAAGACATGGATAAAATAATACCCTCATAGGTCAAGATTCATATGAGTCAATTCTCCTTAATTTATTATTTAACAAGATAACCTGACTGTAAGGTTGTAGAAAAACTCTGAAAAATCAGATAGAGAAGGGATTAAATTCTATCAGATTAAAACATGTTATTAGGGCTAGGGAGATGGCTTAGTGGGTGAGAGCAGCTGCTGTGCAAGCATGAGAATTGGAATCCAAGTTCTTAGCATCCACATAAAGAGCTGAGCATGGCCATGTGTGCCCGGTAACTCCAGCACTGTGGGATGGGGACAGGAGAATCACTGGAGCTTGCTGGTTACCAGTCTAGTTCCAGGTTCTGGAGACTTGTTCTCAAAGGAATAAGGTGGAAAGTGAAAGAGCAGGACATCCAAGGTCCTCTCTGGCCTCCAGGAGAGAATGGTTTTGTGCTCCACCTTCCACATGCATATACAACACAAACATAAACTCTGGCACACACATTCTATTCTCAACAGTTAAAACTATTATGAAAACTTATATGGAATTTTGGAAATTTAGTATCTCATAAAGGTGAAGAAAAATGATTTATTTTCCTTATATAATATTGGAAAAAGAATAATAAAAGAATAATAAAATTAGGTCTATTTATTCTACTACACAATAAGATAATTCCAAACAGACCAAAAACTTCAAATATAATGGATGAAACTCTACATCTTAACATTACAGAAGCACAGAAAAAAATATTTGTAACCTTCAAGTGGGAAAGGTTTTTCTAATGACTAAAAATCTAAAGCCCTGTAAAACTAATCAGATACAGCCGGGGGTGGTAGCATATGTCCTTAATCCCAGCACTTGGGAGGCAGAAGCAGGTGGATCTCCGTGAGTTGAAGGCTAGCTTGGTCTATAGAGTGAGTTCCAGTTCCAGGACAGCCAAAATTACAACAGAGAAGCCCTGTCTTGAAAAAAACCAACAAATAAATAAATTGATCAAATACAAACAGACAGGCATAGTGATGCACACCTTTAATCCCAGCACTCAGAGGCAAAGGAAGGTAGATCTCTGTGAGTTCAAGACCAGCCTTGTCTACATAGAAAGTTCCAGATCTGACAAGTCTACTTAGAGAGACCTCGTCTCAAAAAAATAAAGCATATTCTGCAAGAAAAAAAAAAAAAAAAAAAAAAAAGGAGACATTAAAACAAATGAAAATATAAGAAAAAAACCCCCTGTAATCATTATCACCAACAAAAACAAGCAAATCTCAGGGCTCAGGGTATTCTCTTACCTAGCATGAACACGGTCTTGCATTCAACAAACCCCAGCACCACAACAAAAGAAAAAGAAAATGATGGGGAGGGGATATGTATAGACATGTAAATTATATATACATGTATTTATATATAAAATAAAAAGATCAACAATTTGAACCAAGTACTGTGTCTAAAAAGGGGAACAAGTTATGATAAAAAGCTCAACACCAGATGATTCCAATGTAAAGGTAAGTTTAGGAACTCACTGAGCTAGAGTTTGTATCTGTGTGTAATGATAAAGCTGACTGGTGATGACACAGAGAAGTAGGTAACAGAAACTGTAGCTACAGACACTAAAACTTCTGAGATCTGTAAGGCGACTTATTGTTGGGAATTCTAAGACTATCAGAAAGGGTCAAATAATTTACTTTGGAGGTTTTATCTATGCTTCCATACACTTCCAAAACCATAGACAACTAAGAAATTAATTTCTTCATCTATTCTTGGTTCCTCCTATGGAATCAATAAAAAATTCATCCATAATTCATATATTCAACACAACTGACAGAGATGGCTCAAAATGCTTTATTGGTGGTGACTTTTGAGACAGGGTCTTCCTATGTAGTACAGACTACATGTAGTACTAGGTAGTACAGCCCTGAATGCAGTATGTAGCCCAGGCTCACGATCCTCCTACTTCAGCCAAATGCTGGGATTATAGGTTAACCCCCATATGGCCAAATGCTTTTCTATCAAACAGATCATTAGTTAACCTACATGCCAAATGCAGCTTGATAAAGTGAAATATTTTGTTGTACACTGAGCTCAAAATAACTTCAGTAAACTTTAATCAGTAAAAAAAGTAAACTTTAGTCAGTGAGATGTTATAGCACGTAAAGGTGCTTGCTGCCAAGCCTGACAACCTGAGTTCAATCTCTCCAGAACTCAGATGGTGGAAAGACAGTACCAACTCCTTCCTCTAGCCTCCTTACACACACCATGGCACACACATCCACATACATACAGTACACATAAGTGTTTTAAAATTTTTAAATAAAGTTTATGGACTCAGGTATAGTATAGCTCAACGGTTTAATGCTTGTCTAACACATATGAGACCCTAGGTTCAATTCCTAGTACTGCCAAAAAAATAGTTCATTTCTAGTGCAATCCTTTTAGTTGAACTAAGACTTTCAAATAGATCAAAGTTTTATTTGTATTCTATAGAATTAACAGACCTGTTTAAGAACTCTCTGACCACTCTCAGAAAAGGTAGTCAATAGGACCCCTCTCCATTCCTCCCAGGACCTAGACAAAAGGAGAAAAGAACAAAGAGGAAGAAGAGAAACATCAGAGGAAAAGATTAAACATAAACCCAGTAAACAGATTCTAAGTAAATGTTGATGACTGGCCAAATTTCATCTATCATTATTTCTGTTCATGTATTCTAGAAAGAGTTGTAAAAGAAATGACATGTAGTCTCTTAGTACAGTGGTTTTTAGCAAAGAACTTTATTATCACCAAGATGCTCAAGATATTTTCAAAGCAGTTATATAGCAGTTACTTATACAGGTAAGTTCACTTTACAAGTCATGATCTTTATGGTTTGTGCTTTTCTTAATGAATACTTTACCAATTAACAGAAAACATAGACACATTGAGGACAGCCTGGGTTACACAATATGTTTTAGGCTAGCCTGTGAACTACTTTGAGTCTCAAAAGAAAGAAAAAAAAAAAAAAAAGGAAGGGAACAGGAGAAGGGAAAGGAAGAGAAAGGGAGAGAAAGAAAGAGGGAGAGAGACAAAGGCAGTGTGCAGTTGTCCAAGATAGAATCCCTAAAAGACTTCAATATGCATCGGAGTCTCACAGGTTACCTGATTTGCCTCAGCTTGCCAATACAATCCGTATCACTGTTCTTATGTTTTAAATTATTAATATGTTGATAACATAATTTTAATTTAGCATTTACTTTATACTATGAAATAATTATTTTATAAACGACAACCACCAAAACCAACAAAGAAACAAATAAATAGAAACACAGATGTCCCAAGTTCACAATTGTGCCCTATTACAGCTGGTTTACCATCTATGCACAGAAATGGATAAAGCCTACAACCCATGCAAACATTTCCTAACCGTAGTATTTGTTTTTCATGTAGTAAGATCAGCTGACGCACATATTCAGAATAACATTCCTTCATTTACTGTTCAGTTATTTAGACAGAAACTAGTTGTGTAGCTCAGGCTAGCCTAAAATTCTTACTCTTCCCACCTCAGCCTTCCAAGTGATAGGGTTACAGGTATGTGCCACCTACCACGCCTGACTCTGACTAGCACCAGTTACACTGACACACAATGTGATATGTAAAGAGAGCTGGGCTGAGCATACCAGGGTGGCTTTGCCTGAAGTTCTCATTGTGGCCTGTCATATATGAGTTGGAGCAGGACATAATTTATATGAGCTGAAGATTCCTTAAAGTTATATAATGAGAGGACAGATCATCAGAGCCATAGCTAAACAGATTTTCAGGTTCCTTTAGGTTTTAAAACATTCAAGGACTATAAACAAAAAATATATTCTTCTCCAGTATGAGTGGGTATGGAACTGAGATAATCCTTGTCAAAAAATTATCTCACAGTTCAAAATAAAACTGAAATATACATTTTGGGATTTAAAGAAGGAAAATTTCTAGTTTTAAAAATATACATAAATAATATGTAAAACTGTTTCAAATGGGAAAGAATCAGAAATATCCATTGAGTACATAAACAGAATGTGCGGTTAATAAAAATTAATTAGATATTATTTTATGATTTAGAAATATATGATATCCTGAAAGGCAAAAAAAATAAAATAAAAATAGAAGTTATTGCCAGGTGTGGTAGTGCCAAGATGCAACCCTCACTCCTGGGAAGGAGAGGAAGGAGGTTTGTAGGTTTTAAGCTAACTTGACTACAAAGCAAGACTTTCTAAAAAAAAAGAAAGAAAGAGAGAGAAAGAAAGAAAAGAAGGAAGAAAGAAAAGAAAGAAGTTGTAGAACAGTGAGTTAACTCCCACCAACCCCCTCAGTTTGGGTTTTACTGAATACAGTTTTATGTGCATAATCTAAAGATAAATGAAACATATCAAGTCATACTGAACAATGGCCAAATGAGATGAAAAATGAGGCAAAATGAACTGGTTAGTATGATATATCTTCTCAGACACACATTTCTAAAGTATCACAAAAGAAAAAAAATTCAACTTTCCAATAGGAAAATCTGGCAATTACCACCCTTGATCACTCAAATAATAACAATGTGGCAAACAGAGAGGTATCATGAGAGTCAAGCATTGTGGGACCAAGTTATTAGTATAATATTTTTTTAAAAAACATGGATGAGGGGTTGGAGAGATGGCTCAGCAATTAAGGACATTTGCTGTCCTTGCAAGGACTTGAGTTCAGTTCCCAACACCCACATGGCAGCTCAAAAACATCTGTTACTCCAGTTCCAGGGGATTCCATACCCTCTTCTGGCCTGGATGAATACCAAGCACACATGTGGTACACACATATACATTCAGGCAAACACATACATAAAATAAAAATAAACACTTTAAAAAAATATGAAGAACGTGAAATAAGTAGGCAATAAGAAAGCTCTGAAAGAACAGGGGAAATTCATTTTTGTTTTGCCTTTAGACAGGGTCTTCCTATGTAGGAAGGCCTGGAACTCACTATGTAACTTAGACTGGCCTTAAACTCACAGAGATTCACCTGCCTCTGCCTCTGCCTCCCAAATGCCAGGATTAAAAGCATGTGCTACCATTACGTAGTTGGGAAATTCTACAAGGTGAATTAAGCATACTTAATTTTACAACAGAAGATATTCTCTTTAAGGCAAGGAGAAAACTTGGAATGATATGGTACTTTTTTTTGGGGGGGGGGTAGTAAATGGATCTTGATAAATTGGTCTTGAACAATCGAGGACCAAAATTTAAACCCAGTGGCCTGACATGTACTTTAAGGTTGTTAGAATATTTCATAGAAGATATGTTGATCGAAACTGTATTAGTCTAATTGAAAAAGCTGTAACTAAGAGAGCTGAAAAACTAACTGAACTCTCTGGAAAATACATAGTATCTTTAAAGAAAGCTAGAAATATGACCTGCCATGGAGAATCATTTCTCTATAATCCCTTAAGCATGACTATGCAAACCCAAAAACATATTCCTAGACATATAAGTAGAGACATTTTAATCATCTTACTATTTGTGATTCACCTAATATTTATAATCTAATCAATCAAGACTCTGAAGACACTAAAATTAGTGTCTGTTACTAGATTATCTGCTGATGGCACAGACCACTTTGTTTTAGATGAAACCCATTTTTAAAAATGCTAACATATTACAGTCATCCTTCTTCTCAAGGTCCAAACACTCACTTATTGGTATACGGTTTCCTCAGCAGATTGCTTCTTTGTCTGACCAAGTTGCAAAACACTTTTTCAGCCTGGCACATTGGATAACAGTACTGAGCCCAGGCTTGTTAGGAGGCTATTTCTTCCCATAAAGTTAAGTACTGTGAGCTTCCTGTTGAATATAAATATGTGGCCTTACTTTGGTGCTTAACACCTCATTTGGCACAGTTGCTGTTATTTATTTCCTTTGGATGCTTTTCAAGAAATTCCCCTAGATGAATATAAAGGAGAATGACTCTGTTATGATTGTCAGGGGGAATTGAAAGCAACATGTCCATGTTTATATGATCAGTCTAAATCTTTTCTGTGTGGACTTTGATGTTTCTGTTCATGACTCTTTCCAGTGTTACCATGGCTATATTAGTAAGGTCCCAATTTATTTAGACATTTGGTTCTAGCATATATAATGTATGCCTTAAAAAGGAAATTTGCAACAGTAAGTAATTTTTAAAAAATTATTTATTACATTTGTAGGCAACACATGTACACATACAGAGGTCAGAGAATAACTTTAGGGAGTAGGCACTCTCTTTCCATCATGTGGGTCCTGGGGTTCAAACTCAGGTCATCAGGCACCTTCCCTGGTAAGCATTTTGTCAGCCCTAAAATGACTCTTTAAGTAATCTAGTTCTCTAATCAAAACAGAACAATTATTTAAGAGAAAAAGGGATATTGTGATTATTTCTGTAAGAGATACATGCTGAAGACTTTGCAGCATAATATCAAGATGTCTTTATTCTTATATGGTTTAACCCATCAAGAATATAGCAACAAGTTAAACAGAGTGATGATAGGCACTATTTAGGAGGAGGTTTGTGTATATGAAAATTTGTATGATGAAGAAAAGTATCACCCAGTCCCTTGCTAAACTGTGATGTATTGCTATATCAATTATGCTACAAGAAAATAATTATAAAAAAACCAAATATTAACTAGTAGCTAGTGGCAATAGAAACTGGGTAGTCATTCTAAAGAATAATATGACAATATGGCCAAAAAGTAATATCCTTAAATCCTAATTTTTTAATCACTATAGGGAATACAATCTAGCAGAAAAAATTGAAAGGCTTATAAACAGATGCTACAAAGGTACAATTGAGAATTGCAAAACAGAAATTTAAAAAAAAACCTGAAAAACATTTTAACAACAAATAATCAAATTTCATTATTTTGTATTCACTAAAAGTGGCAGATACATAGCCATGACTAAAAGTGCATCAATATTGTTATTAAATATGATACAGAGAGCTCTGGGTTAGATTCCTCAACAACAACAACAACAACAACAACAACAACAAGACTATAAATATCTGTATGAATTAAGCTTGTAAAGACTGTACAAATAAGATAATAACTATGTGCTTGCAATAAACACAATTTTTAAAAATTTCATGGGAACACTTGTTCTTAAACACAAAATCAGGAAGAACTGCTTTGGCACAACTAAGGAAAAGCACGTAAAGACCATTATTGATCACAATTTGAATGAGTATTCACAACTTGAATACAGTCCTATTATGGACAAAGCCAATACGCTTTCATAAAAAAGAGGACAAGAGGCTGGTAGATGACTCAGTCAGTAAAGTGCTTGCTGCTCCAGTGTAAGGACTGAATTTGGATCCCTAGGACTCTTGTAAAATGTTGACATGAGGAATAGAAAGATGGCTTATTGGTTAAAGAGCACTTGTTGCTCTTGCAGAGGACCCAGGTTTATATCCCAACAACCATATGGTGGCTCACAACCATATGGTTCCAGGAGATCTAATGCCTTCTTCTGACCTCCACCAGCACCAAGCAGGCAAAATACTAATGCACATAAAATAAAACAAACAAACAAAAAAGAACTCAACAGCACACACCTTTTGTGGTTTGAGTGAGATGCTTCTCATAAGTTTCAGGCATTGAAAAGCTAGTTAGTCCTCAGTTGGTAGCCGTCTGGGGAGGATTAGAAGGTGTGGCTTTGATGAAGAAAGTATGTCACTGGGGGCAGGCTTTGAGGTTTCAAAAGACTTACACCATTTAGAGCTTGCCTCCTCTGGCTCCTACCTGCAGTTCAAGATTTAAGCTCTCAACTGTTCCTACTGTGATGCCTTTGCTCTGATAACATGGACTCTAACCCTCTGGAACCCTAAGCCCAATTAAATATTTTCTTTTATAAATGCCTTGGTCCTGATGAAATTACAACAAAAAAGTAACTAATGCACCTATAATCTCAGTGCCAAGAGGCAGAAAGAAGAGGATTCCTGGGGTCCACTGGCCAGCTGGTCTAGCCAACCTGTGAGTTTCACATTAGGATAGAGACCCTGTCTCAAAATAACAACAACAGTAGTAGTAGTAGCAGTAGTAGTAGAAAACAATCAAAGATGACACTTAATTTTACCTCTGGCCTCTTTGTAGGCACATATACCTGCACATACTAATACTATATATGAATGTGTGTGTGCATGCACACACACAACACACACGCACACATGCGCACGTGCACATGTGGAGAGGAGGATCTATCATTAGCTTGAATAGTACACAGCCTTTTTAAATGTTTCCCTTAGTCTAGAAATATTTTTTTAAATTTGTGTGTATGAGTGTTCTGCCTCACGTTATTTATGTGGAACACTTGCGTGCCTAGTGCCCATAGAGGCAGAAGAGGCTATCAGAGTCCCTGTAATTGGCGTTATGAACAGTTGTGAGTTGCCATATGGGTGCTGGGAACTGAATCTAGGTCCTCTAAAAAAGCAGCAAGGGAGTTCTTAAAACCACCAAGCCATCAGTCTCAGTCCTATCAGTCAGATCTTCAAAACAGGTTTAGAGAAAAGTCAAGAAGTAAAAGACAGCAAAGAGAAGTTTGAAAGAAAATGAAGAGTAATATGACTATCAATACCTAAATCCATGGACACAATTTTGAATAGAGACCCCTGAAAAACTATTTCTCAGTGCCACAGATGACAGAGTGAGAAGAAAGGCTTAATAAAATCCTCAGTGTTTCAGGGCTATTGTTTAAGAGGGACTTCTTGTCTGTCCTAATGAAGAATTACTGGCATGAGCAAATGAGGGATGAACTACACCACAGACACTCTGTTTTCTTCTGGGTGTTTTCTTATCCATGATCACCTGATAACTGTCCCTAAAGCTTGAGTCAGGTATACGAAACTTAAAAACTTAAAAATTCTGCAGTGACATCCTGTTCCCAAACACTGTATAGCCACTAAAGCCACCACCAACACAGAAATGCCCTAGACCTGGTACCCATGTCCCCAACAAACTGTTCTGGCTTCATCTCTCCACAACTCAACACACCAGCAACCAGATACCTCACCATTCCATTGCCTAAACCCACTTTAACGTTTTTTATATCCATCATTCCCGTGATTCATCTCTCCACTTGTCTTATTTATTTAGTCAATTTTTTGATTGTGTGTGTTCATAATGTGTGTTGGACATATGTGCCATGGTGTAAATGTGGAGGCGAGAGGACAACTGTGGAAAGCAGCAAGTACCTTTACCTACTGAGCTACCTTGCTGGCCTATTTAGTCAATTTTAATTTACTAGCTCTATGTCATCTCAAATGCTACCTATTAAGAGATGACTTGTGTCCTCAGATCTGTTGACATCTTTATTCTCAGAAAGGGACTTAATTTGAAATAGGAAACTAGTTAAGATGAGGTGGAATCAGAGGAGGTTCTTAAACCAACACTCTTATCTTTCTCAGAAGGATATTTGGACACAGTGACACTAGGATAGCTCCATGTGACAAAGACTAGAGTGATGTGGTAGCAAAGGGCACCAAAAACTGATATAAGGGTGGCACTAGCCTCTAATCCTGGCATTCAGAGGCTGAAGCAGAAAGGTAGAAAAATTTTACCCAAAGTCTGAAGAACCACGGCCTTGTTGGCATCCTAAGTTCAGAGTCTAGCCTAGGTTTTAGCCTCCAGAACCATAAGAGAATAAACTTTAGCTGCTTTATGTCACTGAGTTTGCTTCTCTGTAATTGCACCCTAAGAAAACCAATATGCTACCTTTTCCATAAAGCCTTCTCTTAACTTTCCAAGAAATGATCTATCTTCTCAGTTCTCATAGCACTGTGCTGTTTTGTAGTCAGAGAAGTTCTCATGATATAATCAGCTGAACTGGAACTCGCTATGTGACCACAGAATAGAGTCAAACTTGTGGTACTTCTCCTGCCTTAGTCTACCAAGTGCTGTGACTCTCTTTCCCATCCTTTTATGCCCACGAGACCTTTCTAGATGAATTTTTTCTGGAAGGCAAAAAACTATTTTTGGTCCTCTGTACCTGAGGTTGCTATATTAAAAATAGTAGGTAGACCAGGCAGTCTAAAGGTACACACCTTTAATCCCAGCACTCTGGCAGCAGAGGCAGACAGAGCTCTGTGAGTTCAAGGCCAGTCTGTTTTTACAGATTAAGTTCCAGGACAACCAGAGCTGTAACAGAGAAACCTTGTCTTGAAAACCCAAAAAGACAAAACAAAACAAACAAAAAACAATAGGTAGAAAAATGCATTTGTACTGATTTTTTTCTTTTCATTACTCTTGAATCAGTACAATATAATTAATTATGTATAAATACTGTATTAGATATTATAAATAATCTAGAGATAATTCCAAGAATACAAGAGTATCCATAGAGGTGAAATGCAAATAGCACAGCATTTAATATAGGGAACTTGCACACCTATGAATTTTGATATGCAAGAAGGTCTGAAATAAATCCTCCATGGATATTGAATTCCAAATGTACTCTTTAACTGTGCATGCCTCTCAACACCTGATATGCATTCAATATATACTACCAGTCCCATTCCCTGCCCCCAACACACTGATTTTCATCTGAATGGTTCTGAATGAATCATTTCCACATATGGGGACAAGTTAAACATAACACAAAATTTATCTACTGAAAATCCATATTTTTTGTTTTCATGGTGCTGGAGACCCAAGCCAAGCCCTTGAGCATTTGAAACAACCACTCTACCACTGAGCTATATATCCAGTTCCAAAGACACTATTTCTTAGGAAACATTCCTAGATTCATAGCTACTTACTATGTCAATACATATAATATTTATATGTACACATATTGCTCTTAGCTAATGTTCACAATGAGAAAAGGTGTTTAAAAATACATTATTTGGGAACTACTTGATTTGCCTTACTCTCTTCTCACTTATCTAGGCCAGGCTAGGGAGGAAATAGAAGTCCTCCTGCCTCAGGCTCCTTAGTGTTGAGTTACAGGCATGGCAGCTAGCCTTGATTTTCTCTTAGTCTAGTAAAATGCAATTTACCTAAAATTTTCCCAGCTTTGCTGGCACTTGGTGGGTAACAATGATGCTTTTGAATTTCTCCAGTTGTTTAAGTTCTTTTTTTTCTGTTTAAATTCTTTAAGTTTACATTTTACAGAAAGGCCATAGAGTTACTTTCATAAAACAGTAAGTAACTTTGGAAAAGAAGCTGGTAAGATGCTCAGTAGGTAAGGCACTTGCTGCCAAGCCCAATGACCTAAATCCATTCCCTGGGACCCACATGGTCCCAGGAGAAAACAGACTCCCACAAGATGTCCTCTGACTTCCACATGTGTACACACACACACACACACCAAAATAAATAAATATAATTTTTAAGTATTAACAATATAGGAAGGGATTCAACCTAATGAACAAATCCCAAATAAGATCTGATTCACAAATTCACTATTTCTTCCAATGAGACCTCTGTTTGACCTTTAAAAAAAATGTAAATAAATGGGCACTATGAAATAAATATTCAACAGGTTCAGTATTAGGAGAGGAGCTATCCAATGAGGACTTTTGTTGCCTCTTTGTATGCATACTGGAAATGTTGAAATCAGACACTGATATACACAGAACGTAAATACCTATTTATAGTTTAAGTACCTTTCAAATTTGATGATCATTAATTAGTATTATTAACTGACAAAAGTTAGTATTATTAGCTGACCACTACTATTCTAAATGATACAGAATAGACAATTCCTCACAAGTTAATATGTGTTCTGGTTTGTATATAAAATATAGCATATCAAACTGTACATGGCTGCCATTACTCCTTCCACCAAAAAGGTTTATTCCCTTTATGTACTCATCCATATGTGCCTCTAGACATCTATTAACTTTTAAAATATTTTACTAGTTATTATTTATGTGCATGTATGTATACTTGCATGTATGTGTCTGAGGAGCTCAGAGAGTATTAGATCTCCTGGAAATGGAGTTACAGATAGTTGTAAGCTGCCTCATGCGGGTGCTGGAAATCAAACTTAGGTCCTCTGCAAGAGCAATACGCACTCTTACTTGTAGAACCACTGCTCCAGGCCTAGAGATTTATTAATTAACTTAGCAAATACTTGTTGAGCTCCTAGGCACCCACCATATGTATTTTTTTAGAATAAAGTAGAAAAAGGTGAAAAATTTTAAAGTAAATAAATATGCAGATTATACAACAGGTAGACATTGGAGCCAAAGGCAGGGAAAGGGAATGTTGTGGGGCAACCCCCAGCCCAGTCCTTAAGAAGCACCCAGTCTAATGAGCAGGGAGGGAATAAACAAGCTCCATTGCTCCCCTTTCTCCTTGTGTTGATCCAGTACTTCACAGAAAGAGTTCTTTGCCTAACACAGTTTTCACTGCATACTAAAAACTTTTGATGGCTTCCCACCGTTTAGTAAATCAAGTCAAATTCCTCAACCTGAAACAAGAAGAAATAGAACATTCAGAATCTTCCATGAACCAGGTGTGTAGCATAAACCTGTAATCTCAGCACTCTGGAGAGAAAGCAGGAGTATCTCAAATTCAATGCTAACCTGGACTCCTTAGAGAGAAGATGTCTCAAAACAAAATAAAACAACAACAAACACAACCAAAAAAAAGCCTTCCATGATTCATTAACATACAGAGCACAAATTAGGAAGACAGGCTTTGCAACTAGAATGCCTGAATGTCAATAAAAAGGGATTTTTAAAAACCAGAGGCTTCTTCACAAAGTTATTATGAAGATCAAATAAAATATTACTTGCGAAATGTTCAGCACCTATTTAGCAAATAGTAGGCATGCAAAATATGAGCACTATCAATCTTTTAAAAGTTTTATCTATCATTGTTGCTGCCATTCAATCTTCATTTCAATCCTTATCTCCAAAAACATTGTATAACAACCTGTTTTCCGGGCAAATTAGACTCTTATTTTTATTTATTGCTGGTGTGTGTGTGTGTGTGTGTGTGTGTGTGTGTGTGTAAGTCAGAGGACAACTTTGTTAAGTCAGTTTTCTCCTATTATAATGGGGGTTCTGGTGATTAAACTCAGGTAGTTGTGCTTGCATCACTGAGTGGCAAATACCACTCAGTTTGTAAAACAGTGTATCATCTTCAAGTGTTAAGATTCTCACTATTCTTGAGGCTCTATGTCAGCTCCATAATACATTACAGACACTCACCACACAAACTCTGCCATATTCATCTTGTATTCATATCCTGTAGAGTTCTAGCCAGTTTGTACCATACATACATGGTAGCCCTTATTAAAAAGTTCAGAGAATAAATTCCTGCTTCCTCTCTCTTGTGGAACTGTTAAGACAGCAGCTCCATATCACAAGTTCAAAGACCTCTTTTGCAATACTTTGTAAAGCTGGCTAGCAAGCTCTCTATCACCAGTGTGATAATTTCTAAAATAGCACAGTACACAAAGTATAGTAATGCCTAATTATCTAAAGCGTTGAGCTGAATTTCACCTCATCTTATAAATTAAATTCTCATTTTACTCACTGTGTTCAAATACAGCTCAGTCTTTTAAATATATTTTAGTATTTAAACTACCCATAAACCCATGTCGAGTTTCAGTTATTCTGTCCTTATCCCATTTCCTATTTCTTGGTTTAGGAGAGACAGTATTCAAAATTCCAAAAAAGAAAGAATAGGAAAATCAAACGTCTATAAAACCATAAAACTAAGCAGGAGTACTACAGACCATAAAAACTAGAAAATACATCTACCTTCAAGTTTTGCTGAGTTTTTCTATGAAAGAATACGAGTTTGGTGTTGACAGTTCTTCCAAGTTTTCAAGACAAGTCAGAAATTCAAAAGTTTGGGTAAAAATTTAAAGACATTAAAAATATTGTATGAGCCAAACAAAATATGTGTGCAGGTCAAAGTCAACCACAGGTTGCCAGTTTGTATCCTCAGCTACAGAAATTATTTGCAAAAGAAGTGAGGAATTCTATCCCAGTTGAGAGTTAAGGCCCCTAAAACCAAGCAATTCCTTCCAATCATCTCAGCCTAGCTCTCAATCATGTTGACTTAACCTGAGAGCCAAATATATGTGACAATTTGGTTAACTACAGTGAGTTCCTACTCTGCCAGGTGCTGTGGAATGAGACATAAACAGTAGCTATAAATAGTAGCTAACATTTATTGAACATTTTGTAGGTGCCAGGCACTGTTCTATGTGAATTAATTTAATCCTTTTTAACAACTCTAATAAGTAAGTACTATTATCTTTATTTTAAAGATGATGAAGCTGAGGCACAAAAGTTATATAAATCTGTCCCAATTAGTAAGCAGCAAAGCTGAAACTAGGACCTGGGCTTCCACCAAAAAGCTCACAATTTGAAAGCAAGTGCTATTCAATATTTGGTATTGAGATCATTGATTATATATAGATGAAATGATGAGACTGCTCCTTATCTCATCCCCCACACAAAATCTAAACACTAAAGGTAAAAAACTGTTGAGATTCTAGAAGATAATGTACGCAGTACATTAAAAATCTTGGGGAGGAAAGATTGATAAAAGTGACATTAGAATTCCAAACTTTTAGCAACCTTAAATAGACTTATTTTAGTTTATTTAAATACTTTTATTTTATGTGAGTGGCCTAAATGTATGTATACTGTATGTATGAGTACCCATGAAGCCCAGAAGAGAGCACTGGATCCCCCTGAAATTGGACTCTTATAAAAAATTGCCAAGTGGGTGCTGGAAACTGAAGCTGGGTCATGTGCTTTTAACCATTGAGCCATCTCTCCAGCATCCCCTCCCCCCTTCTTTTTGCAATACTAAGGACCAAGCTCAGGGCACTGAGCATGCCAGGCAAATTCTGTTATTAGTTACATATTCTCAACTCTCAGTTTTAAAATATGTAACAACTGGGAAATGATTATCTACAATACAAATATAAAAGAGGTAATAATTAGAATATGTAATGCAGTGGTTCTCAACCTGTGGGTCATGACCCCTTTGGAAGGGGTCAAACAACCCTTTCATAGGGGTAGTCTAAACCATCTGCATATCAGATATTTACATTATGATTCATAACAGTAGCAAAATTATATAGTTATAAAGTAGCAACAAAAACAATTTTATGGTTGGGGGTCACCACAACATGAATAACTGTATTAAAGGGTCACAGCAATAAGAAGGTTGAGAACCACTGATATAAAGGCACTTTCAAAAAATAATCCAATAGGAAAAATACATAATCTAACAGAATAAGCCCTGTTGGGTGTAAATTCTGTAAAACTGACACTACCACAGTTAACTACTCAGCAGACTCCAAAACAGTCAACTTTGCTATCACTGAATAATAAAAAATATTCAGGGGTCTATGTCATGATGCAGGTACACAGAGAGGGTAGGGAATACAGTCTAAAGAGCAGAGGCAAGACGTCAATTCTCCACAGTATAGAAATTGGATAGCAAAGTAGATGTGAATATGTAACACATCAAGAGTGGTTCAGATGACAACAAACATTTACAAGAGAGTATTTTCAATTTTGTAAGCTGATATAAACTCTCTGTCAAAACTGCTCAATTCTGTCACTGGAAGCATAAAAGCACCTATAGATGCATAGGTAAATGAATGTGGTTATGTGCCAATGAAACATTATTTACAAAAACAAGTGGTTGACAAGATTTGGCCTATGAGCTAGTAGTTTGGTAAACCCTAATGTAGGAAGCTGTGATTCCTATACTCTAGGAATACTTTTTGCATCTTACCCTACCTTTTACATTGGCTGACACCTTTAATTTTTCTAAGCAAAAAACTATACTACATTTAACATCTTTGGAATGGAAAGAAAAACAAAAACAAACAACAAAAACCCTCTGGCTTATTATCTGTGATAATGTTCCATTCATCTTTATCTTACTGAAGAAAAAAAAGTTGGTTTTGACAGTCATCAAAGAGTCTGCTCCCTTATCACTCTAATTCTGCTCAGTGTCCATTCTCTAAATCTTAATTTACAACCTCATCATTTCTTTCCTTTCTCTTCAGTTTATCCTCCATGTCTCAAAAGAATATCCATTTGTGCTGGTAAGATAGCTCAATCTGTAAAGTGCTTGTCTTCTAGGCATGAGGACCTGAGTTCCGTCTCAGGAACCAATGAAAACAAAATCAATCAATCAAACAAAAAACAGGCATAGTGTTGCACATTTATAATTTTGTTGCTGAAGAGGTAGAAACAAGCAGAACCCTGGGGCTTGCTGGCCAGTTAGCCTACTAGCCTACCCTACTTTGCAAATTCTAGGCCATCAAGAGACCCTGCTGATGACAGACAGACAGACAGATAGACACCAAGTTGAACAGTGCCTGAGAAATGACAACAGAGATTGAACTCTGGGTTCTACACATATAAGCATGCATGCACATGCATGGGCGTGCGCGCGCGCGCGCGCGCGCACACACACACACACACACACACACACACACACACACACACACACGACATCCATTTATCCCCTAAAAACTAAACCTTATCATATACCCCATTTCTCAAAAATTTTGATTGTTCCCTCATCACCTGAGGAGGATTCAG
This sequence comes from Cricetomys ansorgei, assembly GCA_026225945.1. Taxonomy (NCBI): domain Eukaryota; kingdom Metazoa; phylum Chordata; class Mammalia; order Rodentia; family Nesomyidae; genus Cricetomys; species Cricetomys ansorgei. The sequence continues at coordinate 5,670,280 of JAMJFZ010002117.1, forward strand.
GCTACATACCTCAGTTAAGTCTTTAACCATCTTGTCTTGCCTCTGACTATACTTGCCCATATACTGTGCTCCACCTTATTCGAGGTACATGTCTTTGAAATTAAAGTTATCAGGTCTATCACTAGATCTTACTTCTTAAAGTGCTGGTAACAGAGTATGTATAGTGCTGGGAAGATGGCTCAGGTGATAAAGTGCTTATCCCACAAGGGCATAAGAGCCTCAGTATGGAACCTTAACTTAGTTCTTACATAAAGGCAGGGTGCTACAGTGCACATTGGTAACCCCACTACTAGAGGGTAAAGACTGCAGATCCCTGAAGCTCCTCAGTTAGTCAGCCTAGCTGACTCCATAAGTTCTAGGTTTAGTGAGAGGCCCTGTCTCAAAAATAAAGTGGTTAGGACTATAAAATGGCTCAGTGGGTAAAGGCACTAGCTGTCAAGCCTGATGACCTGAGTTTGATCTGAAGGACCCACACATACGTGGAAAAAGATAAGTCATTCCTACAAGTTGCCCTTAGATTTCCACACACATGCCCCCACACTCACCCACATACACAAGTAACTGAAGAACAGAGAATAAAATGTCAAGATAAGAAAATAATAAGGTAGAGAAGCAAAGATACCCAAAGTCAGCCTCTTGTTGCCAAATGCATATACACATACTCAAATAAGTACCACACACACAACCATAAAGTGCAAGAGGTATAGTTCAGTATTACAGTGCTTACTTAGATTGAACAAGGCCCTGAGTTCAATCCCTACCATCACATTCACAAAAAGGTATACATATACATCAGCATAAACAATTTTTATACTTAGTTACTATTTTAATGTAATCGGTTTTCTTTGAAACCCAATGTACTTTATTTTATACAATTAAAAATATTATTTTGAGAATGGTCCAGACTTCTCTGTATTAGAGTCAGAAAAAAATGTGCTACTAAATATTTATGTGTGGCTGTGAAAACTCTTACAAGTTCTTTTGGTTAAAAGTTCCTCCCTGCCCCTTTTGTGCTGGGACTAAAACCAAGGACCTTATGCTGTATGCTAGGCAGACACTCTGACATTTACTACATCATCAACCTCTGAAAGTCTCTTTTTTCTTCTGAGACAGGACATTTACTCTGTAGCCCAGGCTGGCTTCAAACCTGAAGCAGTCTCCTGCTTCAGCCTCCTATGTGCTGAGATTATAGATGTGAGTCACCACACCTGGCTTTTAAGGGTTTTTTGATTATGTGAGACCCTGAATTATCTTTCCTTGGTTTCCACAGACAATGGATTCCAGGACCCCCTAAAATATCAAAAAATATATAAAGTGGCATATAGTAAGTACATAGTTCCTATACATCTAATACCTAATACAATGTCATGTAAACATGTTAAGCTGTCTAGTTTAGGGAATAATAAGAAAAAAAAAACTATGTTTAGCACAGATGCAATTTTTTTAAATGAATTTTTTTAATTGTCATTGGTTGAAGCTATAGATGCAAGACTCAGGGACATTAAAAATCAACTATACATCATTGTCTGATTTATCTCATAGACCATTTGAACTTTGAATTCCCTATCATATCAGAACTTCAATTCAACAGAACATGATGGAAATCCTAGGTCTCTATCATCGTTCATTTTTTAAAGCTTTTTGTGTTCTTTTGCTGTACAATAAACACCTAGAAGAGAAAGGCGTCTTTTTAAACTGTAAAAAGAGTTTCTTGATGGGGGTTTTTTTTGTACCAATGGAGAAGACCTAGGAAATATCCAATAACTGACTATCTATATACTTTTTTGTATCCCACTCAGCCTTTGTACTGACAAACTTGTCAAACAAAAATTAATGGCTTTCTAATATATGGTGGTGTTTGACTTAGCAAACTCCTTTAAGGCGATGTGTTGAATGAGGAAGCAGCAGGCCATGAATCCAGGAGCCCCTGTCACCAATGCGTACTATCTTGGGAATTCAATTACTTTTCTATGTCTCTGGCTAAAATCACTTCTTGATCTGAAATCATGACATGCTCTTTAAAGCTAGTTAGTTTTTACATACTTGTTCTTCACCATTCTAACTGGTTTCAACAAGACCTTTCAGATGACCTCCTCAGGTGACCCTGCTCTTTAAGCAGGCTAGTTCCCTTCCAGGAAAGACACTTTGGGTCACCGCCCCCAAACAGTCGGGTCCCTCCTTTTAAAGACGACTCCTTTAGTTGATGGAGATTCTCTCCTTTCCCAAACAATTCAACTCTGTACCTTTTGCTGTCCAGCTCCTACATCCAACCCCTGCCACCCTTTTTTTTTTTACACCCCCCCCCCCTCATCAAGCTCTTCCCTTTTCCTGTTGCTGCCTCCAACTCCGGACTAGAGGTTCCTCGGGGCTCATAGGTCCTGAGACCCTTGGGAGTCATAAAGACTGGCCACTCAGCGCCAGGACCTTTCCAGGCTGATTCCCGCGTCAGCACCCCACTCTGAACCCCGCGTTCGTCCACAACCCCCATTTCTAAGCAATCTCCTTCTCTACACGAAAAGAACAACTCCAGCCCTGACAGCCAGGACCTGGCCCCCAAGCTGACTCCCGCACCCCGGGGTACTACTCCAGGGTTCGGAACACTGAGTACGGCCTATCCCACCTCCACGCCCGCCACCCCCTCAGCCCACCGACCCCAGCGAGGGTCCCGTCCGCCCCCGGGGTCTTTTCTCCGAGCCCCCAACCCCGACCTCACGCCCCGCCGTGACCCGCTGCAGGGCCGGAGCGCCACCCCGCGCAGCCCCCAGGCCGCCCTGCACTCCCGCAGCGCCCCGACCCCGCGCCCCGCACCCTCCCCACCGCCGCCCCGCCGCTCCCGCCCGCGCCCCGCCCGCAGGCCCCGGGCCCGCTCCCCAACATGGCGACGGGGACACGAGCGCGGCGGCGGGTGGGGCGGCTGCGGGCCCGGGCCGCACTCGGGCCGAGCTGCACGGCCGCCCGGCGCCATCTTCGCGCGCCGGGCCCGGGCGGCGCCTCCTCCCCACGAAGCCGGCCGGGCCTGGCCCCGGGACGCCCGGCAGGCCCACCCCTTACGGGCCAGCGTCGCCGTCGCCTCACCTGAGCGCGGCCCCGGCCCTCCCGGGCGGGCCTCGCAGCGCCGGCCCGGGCCGTGCGTGCCCGGCGCCCTCGGCGCGTCCGTCCGCCAGTCCTCGCGTGCGCCCGTCCGTCTGGCCGTCGGCGCCCGGCCGCCCGCAGCCCGACCCGGCAGGGCCTCAGGGAGCCGGTGGGGAGGGGGGGGATGGGCCGGACCGGGCCGGGGAGGGAGGGGGAGGGAAGGAGAGAGGGAGGGAGCGCGGCGGGGGCGGGGCGGGCCTGAGGGGCGGGGCCCTGTGCACGTGACCGGGCGTCCCCTGGCGCGCAAGGTGGAGCGCGCGAGCCTGCGAGCAGCGAGCGTGCAGGCTCCTGTGCTGGGTGGGCTCTCCCTCCGGTTAGCGGTTTAGCGCTGTCCGGGAGCATGGCCGTGTGTGCTGGGTATGTTAATGCTCCACGCCTCAGTTTGCTCATCCCAGCTATGGGGATGACAGTGTTTCCTTGCTCAGAGAAAATGGGGGAAAGACTTAGAAAGCGCTCGACACACCGGGCTGAAAATGCCATATTAGCATGGTGTCCTAACAGCTGTGGCGATAAAGATAACCCTTATTATTCTCCTTCAGATACTTCCCCACTTCGTCCGGCCGCCGCCACCCGAGCAAACTCAGTAGGTGTTCACAAGCAGGGGCGGACCTCTGGCCTCTCTTTCCTCTTCCCGAAGTGGGGACGCGCTCTCAGCATGGGCTGGGCCGGGCTTCACTCCAACCGGTCCTCACCCCTTACCTTCAGGATTGTCTTTGCCTCTCTGAACCTCAGCTTCTGCCGCTGTCAGGGGCGTTAGGGCAGGTGGAGTCTTAACGACTCGGTTGTATTGTTTTATCTTAGGGGGTTTAGAACTCTTATTCCACACATACTTATTGAGCACACAGGAGCCACTCTCTCCCCACACTCCCCCCCCCCCCCCGCAGCCTACCCCTCTAATTTATTATTTTCTTGTCAGTAATATTCCTCAGTCAGAAATCTGAGCGTTTCACTCTCTTACTAAAAATGATTCGACAGAATCTAGATTTTGTGGGCTGTGGGGGGGGGGGAGGGAGAGAGATGAGAGCAGGACTATTTGAGGGGAGAAAGGAGGAGAGAGAGGGGAGAGTACAGGTAATGTGGGGTGAGTATAAACGTAATACGCATGTATGGGAAATTTTATAAGGAAACTTATTATTTTTAAAGATTTATTTTATATGTATGAGTGTTTTTCCAAAGACATTGTGAAAAACTTGATAGATGTTTGGTTTCACTTGGTCCTGTGCATTAGCAACCCTGGTGATTGTTCCTCTTGTAAATAGTTTGCTGGTGTAGTGTTAACCTGCGTTGTAAACGTAAAGCAATGTTTTTTGTCTTATACAGAAAAGGGAAAATGTTGTGGAAGTTTATTTTTAGTTTTGTATAAAATTGTTTTGTGTACTCTTGGGTGAGGGACTTCCTAGGTCTTAGTGTTTTGTATTGTTTGCAGGTTTGGATTTATGTGGGGGACGTTTGATTGCTAATGATATCCACCCGAGGAGTTCTGACTCAATAAAAATACCTGAGCTGAGACTCTGGCGGTTCCACTGTTTGAGTAGGGCGCTGGCCAGGACAGTGGTTCCCTCTGCTGAGGTCTGGCAAGGTTTGCACGTATGATTTATGCCTCCTTGTAGTCCTTGCTGAATGCCACAGTACAATGTCTCTTCACTGCATTTAAGCTAAAGGGCAAACAGATCTCTCCCTGGTGTAGTCATTGCACTACCAGGCTTGTTTCAGGGCCTCTTTCTCACTCTCTGGCTCCTTGTACACGCTGATCCCACTGTCTGAGAGTCTCTCTCCACATAGAGAAACTTCATGTCCCAGTTCAAACATGGCTACCTTGAGGATATGGCCTCTGATCTCTCCCTACACAGGTGCTCTTGGCAGCATGTACTTATCAACTGACTGCACTAGATTGTTTATTATCTTTGCCACAACTGGACTCATTATGTTGGCTATTGTTTTCCTCTATAAAAAGCACAATGTCTGATACCGGGTAGGTATTGAGTATTTATATGATTCCTATGTGCCACTGTATGTACTAGGCTCAAGACCTTAAAAAGATGGAGAACCAAAGGCAGGCCACAAGGGTCTCACTCTGTAGCCCTGGCTGGCCTCAAACTGAGATCCACCTGCCTCTGCCTCCTGAGTGCTGGGATTGAAGGCGTGTGCAATCACTCCTCAAGCCTTTTCTTTTTTAAAATAACTTCTTATTATGGCATATCAACCATAGAGCATAGTGGGCTTTATTATGACATTTTATATGCACGTATATTATACTTTGATCCTATTTGCTCTATGTTATCCCCTCCTGTATCCCCTCCTTCCTCTCCCTGGCCCTCTTCCTCTTTCCAAATAATCCCTCTTCTACTTTTGTGTTTAAAATCTAAATTCCACATGTGAGAGAAAACATACAATATATGTCTTTCTGAGTCTGGCTTATGTTGTTTAACATAATGATCTCAAGTTGCAATCATTTTCCATCAAGTCACATGATTTTATTCTTTCTATTTTTACTCAGTTCATCTTAACTTTACCTACATGTGTTCAGGGAGAGGGTGCATGTGCTTGTGGGTGCACGGGTGCCTGAAGAATCTAGAAGAGGGTTTCAAGTACCCTACAACAGTTGAACTCAGGTCTTCTGAAAGAGAAGCTAGTGCTTTTAACTGGTGTGGCATGTCTCTGTTCCCTATTTTTATTTTTTTGAGACAGGGCATTTATATCTCCCTGGCTGACCTGGAACTTGCAGCCCCCAAACTCAGAGATCTGGCTGTCTCTGCTCCTCAAGTCCTGGGATTGAAAGTGTGTACTTCTATATCCAGCCGATTCATTCTTTTTAAGGCTAAATAATATTTAATTATGTATGTGCAACATTGATGGGATTCTTGTATATTAACTTCTATTCTTTTAGGTATGCATACATAAGAATGGCCTAGCTGAATCATACAATAGGCTTTTTATTAATTGTTTGAGAAACATTCATATTAATTTCCATAGTAGCTGGATTAATTTATGTTTTCATTTTCATTTTATAAAAAGTTATAATTGCCAGGTGGTGGTGGCGGCAGCGGTGGCAGTGGCGCACACCTTTGATCTCAGCACTCGGGAGGCAGAGGCAGGCAGATCTCTGTGAGTTCAACACCCACCTGGTCTACAGAGCAAGTTCCAGAACAGCCAGAATTACATAGGGAAACCCTGTCAAAAAAAAAAAAAAAAGCTATATAATGAAATGCAAAAATCTTACACATATACCTAATTTTTTGTAATGCTGGGAACTTGAACTCAGGGCCTTGCACATGCTAGACAAATGCTCTCCTACTAAGCTATATACCAGTGCACCTACTATGTTCCTGTACTGCTACTCAGATCAAGTTGCAGGTCAGTTAACTCAGAACATTTTCTTTTGTTCCCTTCCGTGAATATCTGTCTCATTAGAGGTAAACATTATCCTAATTTCTAGCATCAGAAACTTATTTTGTCAATTCTTGAACTTCATATAAACAGAATATATAACAAGTATTCTTTTGTTTTAGCCTTAAAAGGTGACACAACAAAAGGATCACTTTTGTCTATGATACAATGAATGAACTGCTTGGTTGATCAATCTGAAGACTGGAATGGAAAGCTCTGATTACTTCATCCTTCAGAGATGAGGTTCTGACAACAGCCAGTCACCCACAGTTAGAGATGACATCACCCACACATCTCCTAGCTCCACAAAAACTTTTAGAGGTGTGAAAACTCTGAAAGGTTGTAGAAAATCAATAAGAAGAAGAATCCCATTTTTCAAGCAATTTGAAAAGTGGGCAAAAGTCTTGAATATGGACATGTTTCCCAAAGAAAATATACAAATAGCAAATAAGCATATGAAAAATGTCTAATTTCAGTAATGATTAGGAAAATGCAAATCAAAATTACAATGAAGGATCTGGGTAAAGTGCTCGTAGAAAATGAAAGCATAAGGACTTAAGTTTAACTTTCTAGCACCCACATAAAAAGCCTAGTGTCTACAAGGCCATTCTGTGAGGCTCCAGGTCTAGCTAGCTTTGCAGAGTGGTTTTCAGGTTTGGTGAGAAACTGTCTTGTTTTATTTTGTTTTGTCTTGTGTTTGGTTTGGTTTTGTTTTGTTTTTCAAGACAGGGTTTCTCTGTTGTAACTCTGGCCATCCTAGAACTCACTCTGTAGACAAGGCTGGCCTGGAACTTACAGAGAGCTGCCTGCTTCTGCCTCCTGAGTGCTGGGATTAAAGGCATGCACCACCACCACCCAGCGAGAAACTGTCTTTTAAAAAAAAAGAATGATAAAGGAAGAAACCTGACTTCTACCCTAAACACACACATACACACACACACGTACATGCACACACGCATATCACACACAAGTACACATGTGCACATTCGAAATCACAATAAGAAACTGGGGTTAGGGATATAGCTCACTTGACATAGTGCTTACCTAGTGTACATGAAGGAGGCTCTAAGATTGATCCCAGCACTGCATGAACATTTGTAATTCCAGCTACTCAGGAGGTAGAGGCATAAGAATTAGAAGTTCAAAGTCATCCTCAGCTATACAGTGAGTTGTTTGAAGTCAGCCTGGACTACCTGAGACCCTGTCCTAAAAGAAGGGGGGACAGTAGAAAATTACAAATATCAGCAAGGACACAGAGGTATGGGAGCCCTTATTATTAAAGTTAAACATGGGATTACTACATGAGCCAGCACTTCCATCCAATTTCAGATATTTATCCAAAAGAGGTTAAAGAGTGGACTGGAAAAGATCTCTATATACCCATACTCACAGTTGTTCAAGACAACCAAAGCGTAGAAGCAATTCAAGTGTCCATCAACAGATGAAGGATGAGCAGAGTGTGGCTGATATTGTGAAACATTATTTAGCCTTGAAAAAGAAGGTGCTAGGAGGATAATATGTGCTTAACATGAACAAAGCCCTAAATTCAATTCCCAGGACCAAAAAGAAAAGAAAAAAGGTGGGGGAGACTTTTGATATATACCACAAGGTAGCTGAACCTTGACATTATACTAAATGAAATAAACACAAAAGAACAAATCCTGCATGACTCCTATGTGAGGTAGTCAATTCATAAAGACAGAGTAGATTAGTGCTTCCCAGAGACTAGAGGAAGGGAAATCTAGAAGTCTTTCATGAGTACAGAGCTTCAGGTACTGAAGGACATTGATATGCATGGACGGTAGAGGTGGGTCATAGGGATGATTACATAATACTGTGCATGTGTTGATGCCACTGAGCTGTACACTTAGAGTGGTTGGAATAGTATATTTCACACAGAGAGAGAGAGAGAGGGAATCAACTCCCACTTTTAAGACAGGGTCTCACTGTGTAGCCCTGGCTGGCCTGGAACCCACAGAACTCTGCCTGTCTCTGCCTCCTAAGTGCTTGGATAAAAGGTGTTCTCCATGCCTGGCACCAACTCACTCTTTAATATTGTATTATTATTATTTCAATTATGTGTATATTATGTGTATGTGTGTGTACGTGCAAGTGCAATGCCCAGTAAGGCCAAAAGAGGGCATCAAAGTTTCAGTTATGACCATAGGATGCAGGTACTGGGAATCTAAGTCTGGTCCTCTGGAGAACAATGCACATTCCTAACTACTGAGCCATATTTCCAGCCTCAAGCCTCCCATTTAAAAAAAAAAAAAAAAAAAGTTACTGGACAGATTCCAATATGGCAGCAGGGCAGTTAGCAGAGTCTGATAGAACTCTGGTTGTCTGCGCCACTGCCCCACCAATACAGTTGCCTCAGGCCCCTCACTTCATGGACATGGAGAAACTAGTCTGTCACTGAGTTCAGCAGATGTCTCAGCACCTGGGGGTTACCCTGAGTGCCTGTATGATGCCTGGGTGCTTGCAGGATAGCTGGTTCCCTGTGGAATGTCCAGGGGCCTGTGGGAGGCCCGGGTCCCAGTGGGATATTAGGTGGCCTGAGGGATAGCCCGGTGCTTGCAGGATACTAGGGAGCCTGTTCAATGTCCAGGTTTAAGCACTGAGGTCCAGCTTTGGGTTGAACTCTGTCATAGTATGGACCAGGTGAATGTCCATGATCAGAGCAGTCTTCTGCTTCCAAACACCAAACTGCGATCCATGCTCCTGTTACACAAGCTTGACTTAATTTTCTTCTTTCTTTCTTTCCTTCTTTCCTTCTTTCTTTCTTTCTTTCTTCCATCCTTCCTTCCTTCCCTCCCTCCCTCCTTCCCTCCCTCCCTCCCTTCTTTCTTTCTTTCTTTTTTTTTTTTTTTTAGGGCACAGGGGTGGGAGGGTGGAACAGGGAGGAATGGGAAGAGGGTGTTATTGAGATACATTGTGTGAAACTAAAATTGTTAATAAAAGTACTATTAAAAACTGCTAATTTAATTTTTAAATTGCACTTTTTATTTATTTTTCATGTATGTGTGTCTTTACGTGTATAGGCATGCTTTTGCAAAAGTGTGTGTGTGGAGGTCAGAGGACAACTTTGTGGACTTGGTTCTTCCCTTCTACCATGTGGGATCCAGAGAGCAGACTCAGGTCATCAGTCTTGGTGGCAGGTGCCTTTACCTGCTGAGCCATCTCACCAGCCCCTAGCTTTGTTTTTTTTTTTTTGTTTGTTTTTTTTTTTGTTTTGTTTTGTTTTTTGTCTTGAGAGTCTCATGTAGTTAATGCTGGCCTCAAACTTGCTACATAGCTGAGGATGTCTTCCTGTGTCCACCTAGTGAGTACTGGGATTACAGGCATGAGCCACCATGCCCAATTTTGATCATCTCATTTTTACTTTGTTGTCCATCTCCTTAAACTAAAGTTCATTGAGTTTTCAAGGATGTCCAAGGATACAGGGAATGCAGAAGATAGGGAGCCATTTGGGCGTCTGTATAAGTACCAGGATTATAGGCCATATAAATGCTTCTTGTCCATAGAAAGGCAACACAGGAACAAAAGCAGGCCATGAGTTAGCTAGTGATCATCCAGATGGATAGTTGCAAGGTTAAAACTGAAGCCAAAGCACCCAAGTCAGATTCTAGCCCTGTTACTTATTAGTATAATAAGCATATACTATACAGTTGTGTGCTATAGGGCAGATCCACCCTCCTTGTTACACAGGTGAGGAAACTAAGCCAAAAGGAGATAAATGATCTGTCTTACAGGGTACAGAGTATTTGTGTGGTCTATGTGTGTGTGCATGTGTGCATGTACGTGAAGGATAGAGGTTGATGAAGTGTGTCCTCTCAATTGCTGTCTACCTTAATTTAAAATATATTTAAATGTGTGTGTGTGTGTGTGTGTGTGTGTGTGTGTGTGTGTGTGTGACATGTGAGAGTGTGGATGGATTCATGCCATAGTGCACACGTAGAAGCCAGAGGACAGCTTTCCAAAGTGAGTCATCTCCTTATACCTTGGGTTACAGGGATCCAACTCAGGTTGTCAGCTTTGAGAAAGTGCTTTTACCCCCCTTGTCAGCCCTGTCAGCCTCATATATGGGAGGCCTCTCGCTGAACCTAGAGTTCACTGATTTAGCTAGACTGATTAGCCAATAAGCCCCAGACATCCATTTGTCTCCGCCTCCCTGGTGCTGGAATTACAAGTGCATGCATGCCACTGTCCTCAGCTTTTAAAGTGGGTGCTGGGGACCATTCTCGGGTCTTTATGCTAGCATAGCAAGCACCTTCCCAGCCCTTTATTTTTAAAACTTTACATGACTTTTGTTTTGTGTCCCTAATAAATTCTAAGCTTCCTGAGGAAGCTAATTAACTTTTTAACATTTCAGTTGTTTCATCTGTAAGAGCCAATCTCTTAAGGTTGTTGAGAGATTTAAATTGCTCAATATATATACATGTTCAGAAGCATGTTTAGTACAAATACTACCACTAACAAGCAACAGATTGGCTGAGGCTTTGAGAGAAGCTGTTTCAAAGAACATTTTGAACAAGAAAAATGTTCTTACAATACCCAGGATTATTCTGGATTCTGACTTAGGGCAAAGAAACTAGAGCTATGGATCATGGTTAAGAGCATGACTATTCTTGCACAGGACCTGTATTTGTTTCCTAGTACCCATGTCGGGTGGTTCACAACTGCCTATAACAATGCCTCTGGCTTTCATAGGTACTTACATTCATGTGTGTACCCTTGCACCTCATATATACATAATTAAAATAAAAATCAAATCTGAAAAATAAAAAGGAAATCTATTTTTCTTTGATATAAATGCTTTGACTAGCATTTATTGAATTCCTACTTTTATGTGTGTCTCCAAATAGGCTTAAGATTTGCAGTGATAAGATTGTTAGTGAATATCAAACAGAGAAGTTGAGCTGGTGCCTAACTAGAGGCTTCACCCCTATGGACTAGGATTTATGGTACTGGAAGGTACTCTTCAGGCTACAGGGGAGAAAGGTAATCACCAACCCAGCTAGAAACCTACAATGGTGACCTGTGTAGGAGATATACTGGTACAATAGTGGCACAAATGTTGTGGGAGGAACCAACCACTCTCTGGTTGGATTTAAGGCCCATCCCATGAGGTGGAAACCATGCCTAACATTGCTTGGGTGACCAAGAACCTGAGACTGGCTAGGCCACAGACCTAGGGGAAAATCAAATACTATTGTTGTACTGAAGGAACATAGCAACAAATGACTCCTAATAATATTCTGCAATATCCATAGATCAGTGTCTTACTCAGCCATCATCAGAGAAGCTTGTAATAGATGAGAACTTACATAGAGACCCTTACGTAGAGAACTTACATGTACTGGAGCTCTCAGTACTAAATGGGATGTCTTTATCAAACCCTTTCCTTAGGGATCGGGACCTATATGGAAGAGGAGGCGGAAAGATTGTAAGAGCCAGACATGATGGATGACTCCAAGGAAAGGTCACCATTGTAGGTTTATAGCTGATGGCTGTCAGCAATAAATCTCCATCTTGTGCTGAAAAAGAAAACAACAAATGTGGTTGGAGCATCAGCATCCCACTATTTTCAGGATTCCTCACAAAATAGCCAAATGGCAAGGCCGAAATATTTAGTTGGGCTAGTAGTGCCCTCCAGGGGCACATCTTATCTAAGTGGACGCCGGTCACTAGGCATACGTTGTACTGTGTAACTTCATTGACAGTTGATCAGTAGGTGGCAGTATAGTGCCTTGAAACAGACAAATGGAGGGGCTCCTCCTTAGGGGAAGTATTACTTGGTATAAATGCTCAACATGGGCAAACAGTGGCTTGTTTTTCATAAAGAATGGATTAAAAATGGAAGAAGTAGAGTGATAATTATATGATTTAAAAAACTGACCAGCATCAAGAAGTGACCTCCCTGAAGGCAGGTAATCTTAGTATTCAAAGATCTGTTTTTGAAATATTCTGAAATTTTAAAACTTAAAAAAAAATTATTTTTATTTTTTTTTCCAAGACAAGACTGGCCTGAAACTCATTCTGTAGACCAGGCTAGTCTCCAACTCAGGCCCACCTGCCTCTGCCTCCTGGGTGCTGGGATTACAGGCGTGTGCCACCACTGCCCAACTAAGATTTTATTTTTATTTCACATATACGAATGTTTTCCCTGTATGCATGTATTTGAACCTCATGAATGCAGTGTCCATGGAGGCCAGAAGAGGGCATCAGAGTCCCTGGAATTGGAACTACAGATGTTTATGAGACTGTGTGGGCGCTAGGAATCAAACCCAGATTCTCTGCAAGAGCTGCCAGTGCTCTGAATCCCTGAGCCATCTCTTCAGTTCCTGAAAATTTCAAACTTCAAATAGCAAATAATACAAATGTATAAAAGTGTACAAACCATAAATCTAATGAGTCCTCACAAAACACAACAACATGTCCAATCAGCACCCCATGTCAAGAAATAAGAGATGGTCTGGGGAGACACCACAGCAAGTAAAGGTGCTAGCCACCATGCATGATGACCTGAGCTCCATCTCTGGGACCATATAGTAGAAGAAAAGAACCAATTTCTGCAAACTCCTCCTTCCACAAGCGTACAATAGCACCTGAATGGGCATACACGTACACACACACACACACACACACACACACACACACACCATACACACACCATACACACACCATACACACACCATACACACAAACACACAAATAACATGTAAAAGAATGCATGAAAGAATCAAAAAACAGGTACTGAAAGAATAGTTCGTGGTAGAGCTCTTACCTAGCATGCACAATATGCTTAGTTTGATCCCAGCACTGGGGATTGGGGGTGGGTATTGGGCTGGACAGGGGAGATTTCTCGGTGGGCAAGCTTGAGGATCTGAGTTCAAATCGCCAACATTCAAATAAAAATTGGACATGGCCACACATCTATAACCCCAGCACTGGTGGAGGGAGCAGAGACAGGAGGATGGCTGGGCCCACTGGCTGCCACCTTAGTTCCAGATTCATCTAGAGACCATATCGCAGAGGAATAATGCAGGGAGTTATGGGGCAGAACACCTGATATCCTCCTCTGGCCCTGTGAGCAACACACACACATACACACAATTTAGAAAGAGGAGAGGAGAGGACAGGAGAAAGAGGGGAAAGGGGAAGGAGAGAAATACTTCTAGAAATTACTCGGACTTTCCTTAGGGTAAACAGTATTCTGATTTCCCACTCTGCAGACTAGAATTGACAGGAGTTAAGCTTTATATACTGTAAGTGGAATCACACAGAACATGTTCTTTGAATCTGGCTTCTTTTGCTCAGTGTTTATATTTTTGAGATTCACTTTTATTGTTGCATGTAGTTGTAGTTTATTCCATTTCATTGCTGGGAAGCATTTCACTATGTGAATATATTATGGTTTATCTGTTCTGCTGATGATAACTGAATTTGAGTTTTTACTTTAAGGCTATTTTTGTTTTTGTTTAAGACAATGTCTCACTATGTAGTTCTGGCGGCCCCAGAACTTACTATATAGTATACACTGGCCTCAAACTCATAGAGAAACAGCTGCCTCTGCTTCCTAAGAGTTGGGAGGAATGTCTACCCCACTGTTTTGGGGTAGAATGTCCTAAGAGGTATGCATCTTTTTAAAAAGTTTTTTTGTTTGTTTTGTTTTGAAACATGGCCTCTCTGCGTAGCCCTGGCTATCCTGAAACTTGCTATGAAGACCAAGCTGGCCTCAAATACACAGAAATCCACCTGCTTCTGCCTTCTGCGTGCTTTTTTTTTTTTTTTTTAAGAGTCTGCTTTTCTATATTTTTGCCTGTAAGTATACCACGTACATGCAGTACCTGCGGCGGCCTGAAGAGAGCAGCAGATCCCCCAACACTGGGATTAGAGAAAGGCTGGGAACCAAATCCAGGTCCTTCTCTAGAGCAGCAAATGCTCTTGATCACTGAGACATCTCTGCAGCACGTTTTGCTAAAGCTTGTTGAAGGGTTGTTCTATCCACTGTTGACAGTGCAGAACTGGAGTATTTGCTACTGTTGAATTGTCTATTTCTTCCTTCTTTCAGATTCTGCTTCATATTTTAAAAAAATTTCTTATTCTTGACAGTTTTATAAATGCATTTAATGAATTTTAGTCCTTTTTACCCCACTATCTGTTCTCATACCACATCCTTCTCCCACTGAAAACCTTCTTCTTCCCAACAAATTCCCTCTTGCTTTCATATCGTTTTTAGTGTGTGACCCACTGCGTTTAATTAGGGTTGCCTGCATGAACATGAGCGGGAGGTTGCTTCCTATTTTTAATTTTTTTGTTTATTATTGGTGTGTGGAAGTGGGTGTGATACATGCCTATGAGTGTGCAGGCTTGTGCGCCCATGTGCATGTGCATGGCGCCCATGTGCATGTGCATGAAGAGCCCAGAGGAAGACACTGAGTGTCTTCTCTATTGTTCTCCATTGTATTTCTCTCTCACTGAACCAGAAGTTCACTGTTCTGGCTAGACTGCCTAGCCAGTGAGCATCCAGGATCCACCTGTCTCTATCTCCCAATGCTGATTTTACATGCATGTTTAGCTATGCCCAACATTTTGCATGGGTTTTGGGGATTCAAACTCAGGTCCTCATGCTGCACAACAGATATTCTTACTCACTGAGTCGTCTCCCCAGACTATTTGACTGCTCATATTATGTGACTGCTAGTAGCGTGTGTAGATGTTTATATTTGTCTGTTGGGTTGATTATCTTATCATTTCAAAATTGTCTTGATTGCCAAGTGACTTTTTGTTTTACAATCTATTGTATCTGAGTCCAATAATCCCAGTTCCCTCCCTCCTTCTGCTCTTTCTTCCTCTTTTATTTTTCCTTTCTTTCTTGATATAGTATTTCATTCTGTAGCCCATGATGGCCTGGAAATCACTTTGCAGTGCAAGCTGGCTTCAAACTCTTGTGTGATCCCCCTGCCCCTGTCTCTGGTGTGTTGAGATTATAGGTATGTAGTATGTACCACCAAACCTGGCTCTCCAGTCTCTCTCCTTTAAAAAAAATTATGTGTATGGGTGTTTTGCACATATACATGTCTATGATAATGCCTGGTTTAAGCAGAACCAAAGAGCATGATCCCCTGGAAATGGAGTTACAGATGCTTGTGAATTGCCATGTGGGTGCTGGGAATCAAACTGGTGTCCTCTGGAAGAGCAGCTAGTGCAGATAACCGCTGAGCCATCTCTCCAGTCCCCCTTTCCTCTGCCTGGCTTCCTTCCTTCCTTCCTTCCTTCCTTCCTTCCTTCCTTCCTTCCTTCCTTCCTTCCTTCCTCCTTCCTTCCTTCCTTTCTTCCTTCCTTCCTCCCACCACCCCCTCTCTCTTATTTATTTTTAAGACAAGGCCCCACTATGTAGTGCTGGCCTGGAACTTGTAGACCAACCTGGCCTCAAACTCACAAAGATCAGAGATCTACTGGCTTCTGCCTTTCAAGATTTGGGATTAAAGGAGTGTACCAGGCCTCTAAATTTCTTTTTCTTTTCTTACTTCCTTTTTTTTTTTTGTTTGCTTTTAGAGACAGGGTTTCTCTGTTATAACTCTGGCTGTCCTGGAATTCACTCTGTAGACTAGGCTAGCCTCAAACTCACAGAGATCCACCTGCCTCTGTCTCCAGAGTACTACCCCTCTGTGCTTGCTCTTTCTTTTTTCTTTCTTTCTTTCTTTCTGGAAGAAGAATTTATTCATTTTTTATTAAAGTTACTTTATCTATTTTATTTTTTATTTGTTCTTCTCTTGTACAATATATCCCAACCCATTTCCCCTCCCCCACTTCCACTCCCTCTCTGCTTCCCTTTAGAAAGGAGCAGGCCCCCAGGTATATCAGCCATACATAGCATAAGATGCAATCAGGGTAGACATCAATCCTCATATCAAGGCTGGACTTAGCAACCCAGTGGGAAGAAAAGGGTCCCAAGAGCAGGCAAATGGGTCAGAGGCACTCCCATTCTTACTGTTAAGAGTCCTATTTACATGAGATATTTTTTCTCATTCTTTATTTTCAACCTATTTGTATCTTTGAATCTGAAGTCTTTTTGTAGACATTGAACTGCTGGATCTTATTTTTATACCCAGTCTGATGAAGTTTCTTGATCAGATTGTTTTATCATCCACATTTAATGCTATTGCTTCACAATACTGGGGCTCAAACTCAGAACTTCATCCATGCTAGACAAGAACTACATCCTTGGTCCCATTCCCCTTTGTTTATTGACTTCTTGCATTTTTAAATAAAGTAATTGTCCCTAGGTTATTTTCTTCTTCTTGTGGAATTAACTCTGAATTACAAGAAGCAACATTTGTAAGAATAAGGCCAATAAAATTAACTAGTGCATTAATGATGATTTTAAATTCTCCCTAATATTATAAGCAAGGGGCTAGAGAGCCAAATGGGTTGACTTTAGTTGAGTGCTTGCCTAGCATGTACAAAACCCTAAATTTAGTCCGCAGCACCACATGAACCAGGTGTGGTACTACATGACTGTAATCTAAGCACTTGGGACGGAGAGGCCGTAGGACAGAAATGCAAGGTCATCCTCAGCTGTACAGTGAGTTTGAGGCCAGCCTGGACCCTGTCTTAAAAAAAAAAGAGGACCAAAATGGTTAAGTAAATACTAAGCATTAATAACCAAGTACTTTTATCTTTATGTTATTTGAGAACTGAGAGAATATTGTAACATTCTTCAAAGTTCCAAGTTTCTTATCTCATCTCATAGTTAGCCAGTTATATTTTTTTCATAGTTATATTCTTAATGAGTTAAATTTTCCAATGTTCCTTATGCTATCACAAGACAGTACAGTCTTAATAAAATGAAAGTGATTAAGAATAGAAGATCTTAGAGAGGCCTGATCTTGTCTTTTTCACTAGTGTCTACAGTGCCTTGGGCCATGCATGATAGAACATACTTCATATACTGAGTAATAAAGGGGATTTCCCTTTTTTTTCTTCCTTTCTTTCTTCCTTCCTTCCTTCCTTTTTCTTTCTTTTTTTGAGAGACACTTGCTATGTAGCCCAGGTTGGCCTTGCCTTGAAGTTATGATCCTTCTGCCTCAGTCCCCCATTTCCTAGGATGTATTTTTTAATATTCAGAAATCTTATCTGGATGCAGTGGCTCACGCCTGTAATACAAGTTCTTAGGAGGCGATGGCAGAGGTATGCTGTGATTTCTAGCAGCCGCGGGAGGGGGAAAAGGTAGCAATTGTAAAAATATAGTTCCATTTTTACTATTTAAACATAATCCATAAATGTGATGAAAAAAAGTTGGAGGAACTTGTGCTAAATTATTGACAGTGTGATTCTTGGAAAGTGAGTTCTTTAGGGGGATAGATCAACTATACTATATATTTCTGAAATATCTGACATTTGAATAATTGTTACATCTGAAACATGCGCATGAGGCATACTATAGAGTGTATTGAGATGGCACTGTACCTTATTTATCTGAACCATTAGTTCCTGTCTGCTTGTTTTATGTGTTATGGTGGTGGAGACTGAACCGAGGTCTTGCGCATGCGGGAGAAGCGCTCCTCCGCTGAGCCACCGCCACGGCTCAGCGTCTCTCTACTTACTTAATGTCTGTCTTATTTTGGGATAAAGTATAGTGCCTGAAATACAGGGGATAGTCAGATGCAAGTGTGATGGTTTGAATGTGAATGACCCCCATGGGCTCACATGTTGAATACTTAGTCTCCAGTTGGTGGACCTGTTTGGGAAGGATTAGATGTGGCCTTGGTGGAGACATTATATCACAGGGGGTTGGGCTTTGAGGTTTCAAAAGTCTGCCATCAACTCCCAGTGCTCTGTCTCCTACCTGCAAATCAAGATGTGAGCTCTCAGCTGCTGCTCCGGCCACCTGTTGGGATGCCATCACGCCAACACCATAGACTCCAACTCTTTGCTACCAGAAGCCCGATTAAACTCTGTTTCTAAGTTGTTTTGGCCATGGAGTTTCATCACAGCAATAAGAAAGTAATTAATATAGCATGTATGAATGACATTACTTAAGAAAGATACTTTCTTGTTATGTGAAATATTGTTTGTAACAAATAGCTTACCCAGTAGTTGTGAAATTAGTTAAGAACACAAGTTGTCGAATCAGACATCCTGAGACTGAACCGAAGTTCTTCTATTTAATAGATAAGAAACTTAGGACAAGTCCTCTAAACAACTTTTGCCCATATCCCATCGATAACGTGAGAACAGTATTCACACCTGGCTCATGAGGTTTGTGATAAAGATTAGGAAAGATTATTCTCATAAAGTGCTTGGCATTTATCTACAATAAAAGTTATTACTACTTGTTATTACTAGTACAAGTTTTGGAAGCACAACCCCTACAAAGTTGATTCCAGGTCGTCCTGGTGTCATGGGTTTCTGAGATAGGGTGACCCAAGATCTCCCCTCTCATTTCCACTTTCAACTCCATAGGACCATATGTTTGAACACTTGGTCCCTAGCTGGGCATACTTTGACATTTTTGGAGGTTACAGAACCTGAGAGGTAGGGCCTAGCTGGAGGAAGAAGGTTGAGGTTTAGTTACTGACCCCCTTCTTCCTGTGTTGTTTCTGCTTCCTGGTCTGCCCAGGTGTGAGCAAGCTCCCCTGCAATAGCTAAGAGCTGTTCTATCACTGTGCCACTCCTGCCTGATGGACTACATCCCCTGAACTGCAAGCCAAAGTCCATCTTTTTTCCCTTAAATTGTCTTGTCAGGTATTTTATCACAGCAATGAGAAAGTAATTACTACACCAGTTAAACAGAAATCAAGCCAGAGTCATGTTAAGCAATATTCTTTCTTTAATTCCCCTTTGCAAATGGAAGCCCCTGAGCTGATACCCACCCCCACCCCTACCCAACTTTCTGGGGACCTTCAAATGTGAGGTCCCTGCCTCAACCTGGTGGAAGGGGAGGATTACCTCTCCCTTATGATGGCCAATTAAAAAAATCCTAGTCACTTAAGAAATAGGGCCAGGTACAGGAAAAGGGAGCTGGAAGACAAGGCCTGGGTCAGACCTGTCTGAAGGTGCTGGGGTTGTGGGACCCTTGAGAAGGGTTTGCAAGCACATCCCTAAGCTCAAGGACAGCATGGCTAAGAGGAGAAGAGGCAGACAGACAGTCTGACTCCTCAAGGTCCTGCCTGCCTAGTCATAGACACAGGCGTCACCATTACCACCAAAGGCCTCCAGTTGGAGAATTTTCCAGTTACTCTGGGATAGGGTTTGCTAAGCATCCCCTCTGGCCCCTGATCTGAGGCATCCATGGGGTCCCCCTGAGACCAAACTTGGGAGAAAGAGGGACTCTGGGAACATGCAAAGGCGGGAAGCAGAGATCCCGCCCACCCCAACGCTCTACAGAATGGTGGCTCCAGCTGCATCTGGGCTCCGAGGATCCTTCACAGCGATGATGAAGTTGTTGGTTCTCCGACTGCCATGGACCCAGGATAAGACATCTACCTTCTCCACATGGTGACCTCTGGCTTCCAGGAACTCAATCTCTTCCTCGGTGAACTCACCTGAAAAGCAACCCCACAGCATACACGCATTTAGGGCATTGACTCAGGAATCTCACAATCAGATTTGCGTCATGGTCTTGGTTGTTTCAACAGCAGGAAGTATGTGATTTTGCCTAAGTTGCTTTACTTCTGTGAGCCTCACTGTCCTCAGGTACAGAATGGGGGACTGTAGAGACCCTACTACACGAAGTTGTTGCAGGGATTAAGGAGACAATGCATACAAAGCACTGAGCTCAGAGCCTTGCATACAGTCAGTGACCAGTAGTAAGTAGTCATTCTTGTTGTTTGGGTTTTGTTTTTTTGAGACAGGGTCTCTCTATTTATGCAGCTCTCTGTAACTTGCTATAGAGCAGGCTAGCCTCAAATTCACAGAGACCTACCTGCCTCTACCTCCTAAGTACTGGGATTAAAAGCATGTGCCACCATACCCAGACTAAGCAGTCATTCTTAATAATGACAAAAGGTCTGGGGCTCTATCTCCAAGTGGTCATCACTTTTTACTTTTCCTTTTCTTTCTTTTTTGGTTGTTTGAGACAAGGCTTCTCTGTTGTAACTCTGGCTGTCCTGAAACTCACTCTGTAGACCAGGCTGGTCTCGAACTCACAGAGATCCGCCTGCCTCTGCCTCCTGAGTGCTGGGATTAAAGGCGTGCGCCACCACCCTTGGGAACCCCATGCCTTTTTCCCCAAATGTATTTAGCGCTTTCTACTGATTAACTGTATCTCTCTCCGTAATCTAAGGTTTTTAAAACGCAGGTTGTCTTGTTTGTGATTGCTTCCCAGTGCTTACGGAAGGTCAGCACACTGTAAAAGTTAAAGTCTATATTCGTGAGACTGCAGTTGCTTAACCTCTGGCTTGATTTCAGGTTTTCATCATCTCCTGCCCCAAGCCATATCCCAGGTGCTTCTCATTTTCTAGACTTATATTCTCTTCTTTCAATCCACGTCCCCTACTGAAAGCAAATCAGGCCATAAGTCTCTCCTCAGTTGGGTGCTTCTTAACTTAGACCTCAACAACAAGCCTTGTGAATGTCACCTCCCCTTGTTCCTCTTTAGATTTGGTCTTCTTATGTCCCCAGACAGGATAATTTTAGGTGATTCTCAAGAAAAAGTATAATAATAATAATAATAATAACAACAACAACAACAACAACAATTATTATTATTATTAATTTGGTTTTTTGAGAAAGAGTCTCCTTACTATGTAGTTCTGGCTGTTCCGGAATTCACTATATATGTAGACCAGGCTGGCCTCATACTCACAGAGATCCACCTGCCTCTGCTTCCTGAATAAAGGCATGCGCCATCTTGCCTGGCCACTAGAAAAAATCCATATTGTTGAACAGCATTAAACCATCACATCAGAAATCTATTTCCTTTGTGGTTCATTTTCCATCCTTTTGATTATGGCAAGGTCAAGTTTCAGCCTGGTCTCTAGCATTCCCTAACCTCCTTTAACAATGACAGTGAGCCTCCCGGCCTCCTGCAGACACCACCTAACTATGGCCTAAACATATTCGGTTTTTAAATAACTACTTGTGATCTATTTATTGCAATTGATGTCACTTTTCCATTTGTGATAAGGTTTATGTTCATTGTGTATTTATAGACTATGCACATAGTGACAAAAAGGTTGTGTAAAGTCACAAGTGACAGGTAAATCCAGAAGTTTGGGAAAGAGCTGGTCCTTGATGCTCTCCTACGCCATTCTTTCTGGGTTTTTCACAGATTGTTCCTCCTGTCTAGTCATTTATCATTGCAAGCTTGTTTCCCACTCCTAAATCAAGGCCCACAAGTTGCCACCTCCTCTGTGAAGCCTTCCAAAGCCACTTGCTGGTAGATTTTTGGCTAGTTTATAATCTTCAAGAGCTTCTTTGTCTGCAAAATATTGATTCTGACCAGGCAAGGACTGTGTCAATCAATTCTGGATCCTCTTTGAATTAGCAGAGTATATTGTAATTAAAAACTAAGAAGTGCAACATTTTCCTATTTATAAAACTAAGCTGTGTTCAAAATTAGGCTTTTGTTGTTAGGGCAACTCTATCTCCTCACCATCAGCCCCTGAGGTTCACGATCTGGCCGCTGCTCTCCTCTCTGATCCTATCATATCTTTATTCAACTTAGTCTCTTTTTATTTCTCAAATACATGAAGCCCAATCTTGCTCCACCTTCTCTGCACTTGTTCTCTTAGTCTGCAAAGCTCTGCCCCAGTTTTTGCCATGGCGGGGGCTTTCTCCCTCTTCAGATCTCAGTTTAGATGTCACCAAAGAGAAGCCTTCCCCAGTCCCTGTAGGTCCAGTGACATCATCCTGCTTTGATGCTGCAGCTAAGCTTTGCTTTCGCTGTCTCACATTTCTCTGATCATCTTTCCCGTCTGCCTATACATGCAGTATCCGTGTAGCCGGGACGACGCTTAGCACATAGTAGGTGTTCATTATACACTGCTGAATGGCAGCTGACCTAAAAACAGATGTATCTCATTTGATAAAGGAGAAAATGAAGTCTCAAGAGTTGAGACATGGATTTCCTAATGTCACAAAGTCAGGAAATGCCAAGATCATACATTGACCCTACAGGAATCTGTTGAGGGAAACCCCCAAAATCTTCACAAACAGGAAGTGCTGGTCAAGGCAGGAGAAACCCTGAGAAGCTTCTCCACCAACCCCTATGCCCATTCTATAGACTCTACTCTGCACTCACTGTCCACCTGCAGGAGGTTGGACTGCAGGTCTGGGTGGAGGCGTCCTCGGGCCAGGCTGTCACTCAGGTTGCGGTTCAAGGTCAGGACATTAAGTAGAACCTGTGAGCAAGCAAGGAGCAAAAGCATCAGAGATGTTCCCAGGACAATGATCAAGACTTCATAGCTCTCATCCTCTGTCCAAACTCTTTAGTCTTTAGGAAGCTCACACTAGATGTATCATCCAAGTCTTGCAACAGCCCTGGAAAAGGTAGCCTATGATAGCAGTCTGCATTTTACAGAGGAGGAATCTGAGAGCCAGAGAGATAATGTGGTTCCCTTTTAGAGTTTAAGGAAGAGGCACTACTAGCATTAGTTTTCTATAATCTAGCCCAGGGCTTCCTTCCCTTCTCTCTGGTCAGGCAGGGATAACAGGTAGAGTGGTTTAGGGAACAACTGGATAGTTTCAGCTTAGTTGTCAGGGGCTCTGTAACTGAATTTCCTACCCAATGCTACTAGCTGAATGAACTTGATCTAATTTCTTAACCTCTCCGAGCCTCAGTTTTCCTTACCTGTAAAATTGAAATAATCATTCCTCCCAGAACTGGGGAGGCTAAAGGGGTTAACACACACATCACTGTGCCCAGCTCTTAGTAAGCACTCTGTGATTTTAGCTACTGTTATCTCCATTTCACAGATGAGGATACTAAGGCTCACGTGAGGTTAAGTGATTTTAACTATCATCACACAGTTGAAGACTGGCAGCACTTAGGCTGGAACTCAGGGGAGTCTAATTCCAAATATGAGCCTGGTGTATGGCAGGTGCTCAAGACACTCATGGAACTGTCTTGAGGTATTCTGGAGAGTACCAGGACTTTACTTTTGAAATAAGACCTATAGAGGGCTGGTGGTCTATTCAGATACAGAACAGGGGATGATGGGGACTTGAGGCTTAGAGAACACAAGCAGTCCAAACGTTAAATTACTTATTTTTTTTTTAAATTTTAAATTTATTTTTACTTCATGTGCATTGCATGTATGTCTGGGTGAGGGTGTCAGACCCCCTGGAACTGGAATTATAGACAGTTGAGAGCTGCTGTGTGGCTACTGGGAATTGAACCCGGGTCCTCTGGAAGAACAGCCAGTGCTCTTAATTGCTGAGCAGTCTCTCCAGCCCCCCTTAAGTTACTTTTCAATTCTACTGGCCCTAAAGTTTCCCCTGAAACTTTAGGAGACAGGATGTTCAGGGCCTCATTCTCACTGTGCAGCCCAGCACCACACACCTGTCCCCAGCATAGGCCTGGTACAATGCAGTACAGCTTGTGATTGCTGGGAAAGGGACAGAAAATCCAGAGATACGTGGGGCATCTGCAGACCAGGTCACAGCATGGCTCCTGACTACTAAAGACCCGTAATGGAGTAAATCTCACCTGGGTCAGGCCACTGAGGCCACGGGCAGCTCCATTGGCCCCCAGAGCGAGGTAGGTCCCACAGAGGCCCTCTGCTGGTCGGACTACAGTGGGCAGCAGGAAGGAGAGGGGCCGCTTCCCTGGCTGTACCGAGTTCTCCTGTTGGCAGAGGACAGAGATGAAAAGGGAGATGTACAGTGGAACAGCGTAAGGGAAGGACCAGTCCACCGCCCTTCCCACTTCTTGTCTTCTACACTGTCCACAGGTTCAGCTCCTGGGAGATGGGTCCCTTCTCAGCAACAACGTGCAATGAAAGAGGAAGTGTCCCTGGAAGACTAAGGCAAGTGAGAAGAGGAACCACCGAGCGATGAGGCTGGTATAGATGGCAGGGGTAAAAACTGAGGCCCCCCCCAAAATAGCAAGGGGGCAGTAGAATTCCCATTGGACCATCTCTGTGTCTCTGCCCTATAGGAAGCGTACAGGGGTAGTAGTGCTGGTCTCCAAGTGCATGGTAATACACTTGGAGATGGTAATCTCCTCTTGGTCCTTCTTTGGTGTCCAGTCACAGATCTGAGCACCATTAGTCCACCATTACACAATCTTAGATCTTCAGTGCCAGAAGGAGCCCAAGCACTAAAGGGAGGAGGGTCAATGAGATCATTGTCCAGAGAGGAGGCAAGACTTTCCCTAGTCACGTTGAGATCTGAGATCAGGACAGAATGGCATAGCATTCCTTAGGCCCACTGGGCTCCATGCTCCAGATTAAGCAGGGACGGGATGAAGTGAACCTCCTGTTTCCTTAAAACAGAAATTTTTAAAGGAAATAGGGAGGAAGGAGGATCCATGTGCTGCATGTCCTACCTAGCCTCAAGGTCCCTGGGAGAGAAGAGAAGACCCTACCAGGCTGGGTGCAGAGTGGGGTTAGCAGTCCTGTTGGGCCAAGAGAAGTCCAGCATCTGGCTGTTGAGTAGGATCCCGGAGGGAGTGAGGAGGCCACTACCGAAAGGCCGGTTCAGGGAGCTGGGGGGCAGAAGTGAGGCCGAGTGAGCTCCGCGGCTACGGTCACCTCTACCCAGCCCCTACTTCCATCCTGCTTGGAATGATTTCTTGTTGCTGGTTCCAAGCCTGAGCTGACATACCTGACCATGGCTACAATAAAGTCATCTGGGCCCATGACCAGCACCTGTGCAGCAGTAGGAGCTCCGTCCAGCTCATAGACAGGCAGGAGTGGGGCAGGGGCTGCCTGAGAGTCATTGATGTGGCCCCGGAAGTAGGCAGCCTCCACCTTGCTGGAAAAGGGTGGTAGAGGAATGACACACAACAAGCTCTTATTACATCCCACCGATCTGTGGCACTTGTGTGATTGCACGGTTAAATCTGCCTTCTTTACTCGACTATTAAACTTACAAAGGTAAATCCCACTGCTAACACATAGAAAACACCCAGAAAAATAGCTATCGAGCTGATCCAACTTAATTAGGTGTTGTTCAGAATCCAGAGCTAGCTTTTTATTCTACTTAATGTTCCCACTCAAGAGTCACAGTTATTTGGCCCCATTCCTTTCTATGAAAATGTTTGGGGCCCAGTGGAAACTCTGGAATAAACAAGCTTGACTGATTTCATCTAATGTTTGTAGTTCAGAACTTAAGTTCTGTAAGAATTTAGTTAGATGGGGCCTGTGAGCTGGCTCAGTGGGTAAAGGTGCTTTCTGTGCAAGCCTGACAACCTGAGTTCAATCCCCAAAACCCACAGAAAGATAGATGGACAACCATAAGGTTGTCCTCGGACCTCTACACACACTATGGCATGCACATGGCCACACACACACAAAACACACACACACACACACACACCATTTGTCCTCCTCCTCTTCCTCCTCCTCCTCATCACCATCATCATCAATAATAATAATAAAATAAAGTTTTAAAAAATATTTAGTTAGAAGCCAGAAGTGTTGGTGGACTATTGTAATCTTGGCATTTAGGAGGTAGAAGTGGAAGATTTTTAAGAGCTAGGTCAGGACTAGATTACATTAAAGTTCCAGGCCAAGCTTGGCTATATAGCAAGATTCTGTCCCAAAGGAGGGAGAAGAAGAAGGAAGGGGAAGAAGAAGAAGAAAGGGAGAGAAAGCTACAGTGTCTTAATTGAGGAAAGATTTTTGTATATCTTTATTTCCTACTTGGTTCTTCCTGTTTTGGGCAAAGAACACACAGTAAGTCCTCAGTAACTATTTACTGGCTGAAATATGTAAATGCAGGCATGTTTTAGAGCTAAAGTTTCCAGGCTTAAAGCCCAACTAAGGGGTTCTCCGTTATCATTGCTAATAACTATGTGTTGGGTTATTTGTAGTGATTAGGAAATGATAAGTCAGCAAAGGATTACCAAAGCATTCATTTGGGTTTCAACCAAAAAGGCTGATGACCACGCAAGTAAGCTGCAGGGCTATGGGTAGGAGGGGGAAGCTTAGTCCTTGCTGCTTTGATGTTCACAGTTTTCATTGCTTTTATTTTTGCCTTGCTTTGATACATGATATTAACTTTTGCTTTTGTTTTTTTGGGACAGGATCCCTCTTTTAGCCCTGACTAGCCTGGTACTCATTATGTAGACCAGGCTGGTCTTAAATTCAGAGATCTGCCTGCCTCTGTCTCCAGAGTGCTGGGATTAAAAGTGTGTGCCACCATGCCCAGCAGACATTAACTTTTGTTATAGTGTGTGTGTGTATATGGGGGGCAGGCCTGCCATGGTGTACACACGACATGATGTACATGTTGAGTCAGAAGCCTCACTGTCCACTTTGTTGGAGGCAGGCTTTCTGCTGTTTTTTCCACTGTATATGCCAGGCTAGCTTCTGGGAATTCTATCTCACTTCCCACCTTTCCCTTAAGAGGTTACTAAAATTACAGACACCCATGCCAGGTGTCTAGCTTTTTTTTTTTTTTTTTTCCTAGAGACAGAGTTTCTCTGTTGTAATTCTGGCTATCCTGGACCTGGAACTCACTCTGTAGAACAGGCTGGCCTCAAAGAGATTCATCTGCCTCTGCCTCCCAAGTGCTGGGATTAAAGGCGTGCACCACTATCACCTGGCTCGTGTCTGGCTTTTATACGGGTTCCCGGCATTTAAACTTGAGTCCCCACTCTTGTGTTGAAAGTGCTTTTACCCACTGAGCTATCTCCCCAGTCTCCGTATTTTTAAACTGACAGGTACAATTAAACGCATTTCATATCTAGCAGTCACACAGTAGCTCAGGTTGACCTATAACTTACTATGTAGTCCCAGATGACCTCGAATTTATGACAATCCTCCTGCCTTATCCTCCTGAATGCTGGAATTATAGGCCCAAGCCACCAGTATGATGTTTTGAGGAAGTATATACACATGAAGGAATGGTCAAATCTATCTAATTAACAACAGTTATCATTTTTGTGGTGAAAATACGTAACTCTTTGTATTATTCAAAATATAATAGCTTGTAATTAGCTATAGTCACTATGCTATGCAAGAGACCTCTTGAACTTATTCCAGTAATTTGCAACTATGTATCATTCTCATTCTCTCTGACACCTCTCAATCACCATCTTTTTATCTATTTTTTTTTTCCTTTTTTGATGCAGGGTTTCTCTGTTGTAACTCCGGCTCTCCTGGAAACTCACTCTGTAGACCAGGCTGGCCTCGAACTCACAGAGATCCACCTCCCTCTGCCTCCCAAGTGCTAGGATTAAAGGCATGCGCCACCACCGCCTGGCTATCTTTTTGGTTTTAAATTATAAGTTGCTCACAATTAAATCCATAGAGTGATGTTTGAGTAACAATACAAATTTACATTAACCATATTTTTGGCTTCTGATTTTCCTGGATCTAGACTGGAAGTTAGGTCAGTACCAGTCAAACAGTTAACCCACTCTTACCTCTATGGCCAATTAATAATAGTAAACCGCATTTATTGCACATTGATTATGTTCCCAGTTAATGTGCTAAATGTTTTCCATGTTATTGTCTTATTTATGTACATGTTATCTTATTTATTTACATGTTATTT
This sequence comes from Cricetomys ansorgei, assembly GCA_026225945.1. Lineage (NCBI taxonomy): Eukaryota > Metazoa > Chordata > Mammalia > Rodentia > Nesomyidae > Cricetomys > Cricetomys ansorgei. Next base: position 5,698,474 of record JAMJFZ010002117.1, read on the forward strand.
TTATCAAAACCTCACAGATGGGTACTGTATTGACAGGCTCCTGTGGAAACAGACTTAGTGAATTTAAATTACTTCCTCAGAGTGTAGCAATGTTAAAGTGGAGGTCTAACAGAGACAGTCTCCCCAGAACATAATCTCAGTAGTTATATCTTCTGGCAAAGATATAAGTACTCAGAATCACCATCACCTCCAACATTTGCATGGAGACTATTCTGTTGCTCTTGGGATTTCCTTTTCTACTCAAAATGGAGAACAGCTGTCCATATAGGTTAGGTACATACAAAGGTCAAAAAAGATTCACAAGCAGTTGACCAACTCACTGTGCAGACAGGGAAGGTGATGTAACCAGAGGCACTTAGTGTCACACTGAGTTAGGGCTCAGTTGAAAGGGACTTGAGATTTCACCAGCTTTGTACCTGATCCCTCATGCCACATCGATCCCATCTCTGCAGCACCCAGGGTAACGTCCAGGGACAAACCTGAGCATGTCGTCCATGCTCTCAGTGATGGTAGAATCGTAGACAGGATCTCCCAGTCTGCTAGCCAGGGCCAATGCAATCTTCAGGGTCTGAAAACATAGCAGGGATGTGGAAAGGGCTGCCAAGCCCCTTCCAGCACCCCCACCCACTCAGGGGATCCTCGTGTGTGGGAGAGCTCAAAGGTGTTTTAGTCCTGCTCCAAGGAACTACTCCACTTTCCATTTCTAGTGCTCCCAAGTCCAGGTGAGGTGGAAGGGTGGGCCTTACCTCTGCTACCCAGTGAAGGGCTGCTCACGGGATACCAGGCTGGTAAGGTTGAAGCCCTCTAGGATGTTGAGAGCACTGATGAGAGCCGGGCCTGTGTGTGGGGGTGGAGGGCTGAGGACCAGATGGCCTGAAAGGATAGGAAATGACCAGATGGCAGGAGAGGGGTCAAGTCATCTCCATATCTCACATCTCATGTGCACACCCCACCATTACACACACAGTGATAGACCTCATCAGATGAGGAAAGGAAAACACTAAGAGGCAAAGGGACTCACTGAAGTTCACATGCTGGCCAAAGGCAGGGCCAAATTTGAAACCAGGCACTGGTCTTCAGCCTCCTCTGCCATGGGAACAAACTAAGACTTAAGAGGGCTGTGTTGTACTCACACCACATATACTAAATCTGTGGCTTGCTGAGAGGCACATTGCAGGCCATTGGCAAAGCAGGGACAGGTGAACAAATGTCTACAGAATCCTGGTTTGTCATGGACTTCCTTCAGTCCCTCCCACAGGCCAGGAACTCTTCAAGGACCCTGATGGTCCCATTCAACCTAAAATTTCTTGGGAGCAGCAGCCTTCCCTTCCTACTCTGCTATTTAATGGCTGGACATGAAAAGGACAAGAACAACACTGGAGGCGTGGAACACTGGCATTAACTACCTGAGTCTTCAAATCAGCCTTATACTCTAAGGGCAGAAACTGAGGCAATAGACGCAACTGGGCCAGGAAAACATTGTAGGAGATCAAGTAAGCCTAGAGTACTCAAGGTGCTGGAATGTCGGGACAACCAGCAGAAACATGGACTCAGTGTCCGCTGCGGTCAAGACAGTCTCCTGTATTATCTTATCAAATCCTCATAGTGGACACTGGCATTGTCTCCATTTTAAGGAGGAAATCAGGGCTCACAGTGGGAAGCTACTAATTCAAGGCAGAGGTACATCTGATGCTCACTGATGCCTTCCTGACTTCAAAGCTGCATTCTTTCCTCTACGTCCTATACTACGACCTCTGGTTAAAGAATCAGGAAGACAGGAAGCCTGGAAATAACGAACTCGGAGGAAGGCTTGAGGTAACCTGTCCTTCCGAGAGAGGAGAGAACCTAAGAGCTCCCGAGGGACCCAGGACCCAACATCTTGGTGTCAGCAAATATAAACTGCATTCATGCCACAGGCTTGGCTTTCTACATTTCTGATTGGTTTTTGAGTCAGACAGGTTGTGTTCCATTCCTGCCCTAGGCCTCAGTTGTCTTTTGCTGTCAATGAGGGACAAATTTGTGATTGTCTTTTCGAGACAGAGTTTCTCTGCGTAGCCTCAGCTGTCCTGAAACTAGCTCTGTAGACCAGGCTAGCCTCGAACTCACAAAGATCCGCCTGCTTCTCTCTGCCTCCCGTGTGCTGGGATTAAAGGCATGCGCCACCATCTCCAGGCTTGTGATTGTCCTAAAGGGTTTATTCTGCCTTTAAATGGACTTTGCTCTGACAAGTTCATCTTAGGAAGCACAGGTCAATGAGAAGGGAATTAGGGGACAGAGTTGGGGCAATACAGAACCCAAATCAAGAAAACCTAGGAGTCTTGGGATGCCACTCAGTAATTGGGAATTTGTCCTCTGTAAAAGGCCCAATTCCCAGTACTAAAAAAAAAAAAAAAAAAAAAAAAAAAAAAAAAAAAAAAGCAAATAAATAAAACCCCACAAAAACAAAAGGAAAAGCCATGTCCAGAACCCTAAACTTCCAGGTCTTAGCCATTGGCTAGATGCCCCCCACACATCCTAATCACTTAGGGTAACTGACCCCATGGTTATTTCAGAAGGTGGCTGGCTCTGGCTTGTTTCAACAGTTGGCTGCCTAGGGAGCTCACTGCCTCCGTTTATCTCCTGTGACATGGAGAGGAGTTTCCAGACCAAAAAGATGTGGCCATGGACTGGAAAGCTTCTCCTGAGTGGGGACCCTTGGGAGCTGGGGGAGAGGTCACCTCGGTACACTCCACACACAGGCTTCTCCATGAGGGCGCTATAGTTGCTAAAGTCCTCTTCAGTTATGACACCCCCTGCGTGCTGAGCCTGGAGGGGAGAAAATGACAATCTATCACTGTGAACACACGGATATGGCCCACGATACGCGTCTCAACAGCAGACAGATAAGCTGTTGTCCCTTCTGGAACCACCACGAATGTCCTTTGGGGATCCCATCAGCCCAAGGAAAAAGGAGGCAGAGGAAGTAACACAAGTGTAAGAATTATCAAAACTGAATCTGACATTTTACTACAACCCACTAACAACAATGCAGGGCAAGGAGGATAGTGCAATGGTCGCATGCTTGTCTAGTATGCTCAAGGTCTTTGCGCCTTAGCACAGATCCCCTCCACAAAGTAAGGCTATGCACAACTATGAACTTTGAATGACCCTGGTAGGACTGACCCTACTAAACATAATTGAGCACTCTCTCCTGACCAATGCACCAATCCTGTACAAATCAGCGTGTTCACTCCATTTTAGCAGCACATTCATTGTCAATCTTTTAAAATAATTTTAAATTATTTTGTGTGTATGGGTGTTTTGTCTGCATGTATTGCCTGTGCACCACATGCATGCAGTGCCCACCGAGGCCAGAAGAGGGCATCAGATCCCCTTGGAACTGGAGTTAAGATGGTTGTGAGCTCATGTGGATACTGTGAAGCAAAGCTGGGTTCTCCAGCCCCGTTCCAATTTTAAGTTAGTATGACTACTATCGATCATTTTTGTATTTTCTAGTATGTAAAACTTTTGACTTATCTGCCTTTAGTGAACTACTCCCTGAATTTCTTGGCTAGTATATAGTCACAGTATATAGTATATGGTATAGTATAGTATATGTATAGTATATATACCATATATAGTATATGGTATATATACTACATAGTATATATTCTTGGCTAGAATGTATGTCTGGCAGATTAATAAACAATAAAACACACAGTGCCTGGCACAGAGAGTGACTGAATGACACACCTATGTAATCCCCCCAGTATATGACAGAGGCTTAGATAAATGTCCCCACTGCACAGTTCCTTCAATTGGCCTGTGCTTCCTGCTCTTGAACTTTCCTTTGACAATATGTTCAGAACCCATTATTACCCAAGACTAACTCTCTTTGGGGTTAGGGGGTGTCTGTCCTCTATCAATCTCCTCAGTCCTGAAAGTTACCAGGGAAGAAAATATTATCATCAGTTCATGGAAAGTCCCAGAGCAGGGAAGATTCTGGGCCCAGGGGAACTGAGAGCGATGCCGATTCCCCTGGGCCTGGGAAGAAACAAGCCAGACGCCCATATAGCTGGCCCCAGTCCCGAGAAGCCCAGCAGTTCTCTCAAGGCAGAACATCTCTAGCCCATGTGTTTCCTGTCCTCAGTAACCACTGGTTTGATTCCTATTGCCAGAGGTTGGATTTGTTTAAGAAGCACACAACCAGAAACTATGGAGATGAGAAAGAGGGAGATGGCATCCCTGCCGTAGGGTCACTGGGCATGCCCTGCCTCCCACTGTCACACTCACCTCAGCCACCATCTCCAATGTGAGGTTACCACCACTGTAGAAGGCGGCAGGGCCAAAGATGCCAAGTATATCCAGCACCTCCGCTAGGTCGGGCCGTCGCAGCAAGGAGCCAGGCACAGGTGGGTGGCCCAATGGCAGGAAAGTCTCCAGGAAGCGGTCAGACGCATTGGGAGGCAGCTGCTCAGCCAAGGCATGGGCTGGAGGGGAGGTTGAGAGGCTGGGTGGGTGCTGCCAAGACTGGACTTGATGGCTGAGACGCGAAGTAGGTGGGGTGGTTGAGGGTCAAGTGACTGGCCCCGAGAGCTCTGGCTCCCCAGAAGCCTGTCATGGGTGTGGGGGGATATATGAAGGCTCTTCCCAGATCCTCTCGCTGGAGGCTGCCTCCAGGTGTGAGAGTGGGATGGGAAGAAGTCTGAGGAGCAAACTGGAAAAAAGAACCCCTTTGCTTGGGGCCCAAATCTCAAAGGCCTCCCCGTTAACCTTGAACCTTCCCCCCTACCTCCAGGCCCCACTGACCTAGATCATGGGTCACGTTGAAGCCATCTTGGGCCACAGCTGCTGCGAAGGCCAGGACTTGGGACCAGGGCAGCCTGAGGGGGCCGGAGAGCAGGGGGTGGAGGAAGTCCTGGGGGAAGGAGGAGGGGTCCTGGGGGAAGGGGAGTTCCTGGGAAGGAGAATCCTGGCAAGGGAAGGGGATATTAGGAAGGGGAGTTGGGAAGGAAAAAAATCTAGGAGGATAGGAGAAGGCCACCCAACGAGGGATATAGGCAGAGGGCCCTGGTCCCCAGGGGAGGGTCTTTACCTGCCATAGAGCTGATGAGCTTCATGTAGCCCTTTCACCATTCCGGGGACCCCCACCAAGAGCCCAGGCTGGGCGAGGCGGGCAGGCGAGGGAGAGAGGAGACCAGGTCACTGGAAGGGGGGGGCTGGGCTGAACTCCGCAGAGCCCCAAGCCAGGAATTGCTGGCACAGGGGAGAGACATAGGCCAAGTATCCCAGGAGAGGGGCAAGCTTTCCCCAGTGGGTACCTCTCCCTCACCCCTGACTTCCCATACGCAAATATAGAAAGGTCTTTGTCTCCCATAGTTGAGGGATTTAATAAATTAAGCAAACCCTTTCAAGAGACAGGACACAAACTAGGTAAAAATCTGTTCACATTGGGTAACAGGTACCCTTGTCTTTCTAAATGGGCAACGAAGGACCTAAGTTTAGCCGATTCATCTTCACGCACCATCACTTGAGCTGTGATGATAACTCAGCTCCAGCATACGTCTGTGCATGAGTATGTGCATATACCATGATGTGTGAATGTGTAGATCAGAGGACAACTTGTAGGAATCAGTCTTCTCCTTCCATTATGTGGGTCCTGGAGCTCAAACTTAGGTTGCCAGGCTTAGTGACAAATGCCATTACCAACCGAGCCATCTCCTTGGTCCTTGCTCATTATTTTAGACGGGGGAGGGCAAGCTGTCTGTCATTATATGGCCTAAGGGCATTTTGCTCAACTCATTTTGCCACCCCCATAGTGAACACACAGCAAATCAATGCTCAGGTTAGCAGAAGGGGATGAAGGGAGACCTCCTCTTCCCCTTGGACCCCCCTCTTCTCACTCAGGGTCCCCACCTTGGTATCCCAGGATCTCTGCAGGGCCTCTTCCCTGAGGGCACCTGGTGCAGACTCCCGGAAATCAATTAGGAAGCTCTCATTTCTTCGGATATCATGTACCAGCATCACACCCCCACTGGGAAAGACAGAGCGTGGAAAGCGGTGAGAACATGCCAACTTTCTGAAAGATTACACTACCACCCCTCAGTCCCCTGTGGTGATGCTGTAGGCTGTTTGTCACATTGGGTCAGATGTTGGAGCCCTTCCCCAACAAGAATTCAGAAACTCAGCCACCCTACAAAGGGTAAAATCAAGGGAGTGGGGAACCAGGTTACTGGAGACTTTAATCCCAGATTAAGAAAAATGCAGGGACTAGGGGAACAGGCTGTTCTGTCCCCTCCCTCGACCAGAGCTGGACCCCGGCCAGCTTCCTGCACCTGCCTACTTGGTATACCTCCCCTTCCCCCAGGACTGGATTATGTAAGGACAATCTATGCAAAGCCAAAGGGGGAATCTCGGAGGGTTGGTCCTACCAAGAGAATAACTTTTGTCAGCGTGTTCCTTTTCTGTGGCGTATTTACATCTGAGATGGGGTGGCGAAGTTAAATGTGTGCAGCCAGACAAAATAAGGAAAGCAGGATAGATAAATAACAAAGTGGCTGGAACTGCAGCGAAGTGAACAGAACCCTGACCCATCATGGGAAGCACTCCGCTCCAGATAACTGGAGCCACATGGGAATGTGGGTTCCATGTTACCAGATCTCCCGATAGTCCCAGATATATTAGCAATCTGGACTTTTATAAAAATTACCAACTTTTTAACAACAGCAAACATTTAAAAAAAAAAACATTCTTTAAATGTGCAAACCAAACCAGTCTAAGTGCTGGGTTTGGCTTGTGAGTGTCCAATTTGTAGCCTTGGTTTTAAGAACTTCTGAGCCTGGGGTGTATTTTCTGTGGACAAGGTCCACAGTTTTCATCAGAGTCACCAGGATTTGTGAATCTAAAAGTGGGGAATAACTGCCTTAACTGATGCCCCATTGCTTCCTGGGCACCTCACTTCACACGTCACAAGATTTCTCTCCTGGTGGAAAACCAATAAAGCTTCTGAAGACACCCTTAGATCTTCCATACGGTAGTCCTGCAATTCTGACACCAACCAGGGAGGAAAAGAGTGAAACCGGGTATCAAAAGAGAAAATGCAAGGAACTGGGGCCTAGCTTCACCTTTAGCGCAAACCAAGAGAAGACTGCAGCCAGGCCCATAGACCAGGAGACAAGAAGTAGGCCTGAGTGACTCAGGCTTCCACCGGGTCCTTACCCAGCTCCTTACCCGCCCAGGCCAGAACTGTGTGGAGCAACGATCCCCAAACACAAGGCTGCTGCCACAGCTGCATCCACGGAAGAGCCCTGCTTACTGAGCACCTCCATGCCCAGTGCCGTGCACCGGGAGGCGTCCGTCACCACAGCACCCTGCTGGAAGATCTAGGAGAAATAGAAAAGTGGACTGGTAGAACCTTCCAGCACCCTCAAGTACCTCCACTAATCTAGAACCTTGGCCTTCGTGTCCTCTTGACTCTCAGAGCCACTTCCTTTGGGACCTCAAGCCAACTCCTTCCCATCTCCTAGCAGGCTCCCACCACCCAGCCATTCAATTCCCACATGCTCTGAAGCTTTTCCTCACTGGCTTCTTCCATCAGCTCCTTCTGACCATCTGCTCTTCCTCACCTGAGGATCACCGAAGTAGATTTGCATGACCAGCGCCACGGTGACACCCGTGGCGAAAGTGAGGCAGGCGGTGACGATGACCGTGAGCCCGTCCTGGCGGCAGGAACACTCGGACGCTGCGGCTGAGAATGGGTCTTTGCGTGTCTCCCGCAGTGGTGACCCGTCCTGGCTGCCCATCTCAGATGATGACGAAGGCAGCCGCTGTAGCCGGGCAGACTTCAGGAAGGAGTCCGGGTCTGTGGGACAGCTGGGTGTCGGCCTGGAGGCCTGCTCCCTGGCCCTGTAGCCCTCAGGGAGGGGCGGTCCACACCGCTCCTCGCCCCGCCCACCACACAAATCCCATTGCCCCAATAGGCTCACTTTTCCTCCACTCCAACACACCTTAGGACCGCAGGAAGCCAGTCCTCAGGTGGAAAAAGACCTCAAACTGGCCAGCTGAAAGATTAAGTTCCTCCCTCTGGCAAACACACAATGCAAGTTCCATGAGACAGGTACCAGGGGCTGAGAACAGCCAGCAGGGTGAGGGCTGTTCAGCCTTTCCTGGAAAGGAAACTTTACCCTGTCCTGGTTGGGTATCAGCCTCCAGGGCAAGGAGGCAACTACCAAGCAGGGACCTTGGATTCCAGTCTTGCTCCATGCATCCATTCATTCAATAGAGCCTACTAACTCTGGCCCTAAGCTAGAGCAGATAATTGCTATCTCTGCAGATGTTTTCAGGCCAACCGAGGAAATGGCAATAAACAAGTAAAACGCATGAGGGGCTGGGGAGATGGCTCAAGGGTAAGAGCACTTACTCTGCAAGCATGAGGACCTGAGTTCAACTCCTCAGCACCCATATAAAATGCTCCTGACACCAATGTGAGACAGAGATGATCCCGAGAGCTAGCTCCCAGCCAATCTGGTCAAAAAGGTTAGCTTCTTCTGGTTCAGTGAGAGACTGCCTAAAGGCAATAAGGCCAAGAACAATAAAGAAGATATCCAAGGTTCTACTCTGGCCCACGATCAAACACACACACACACAAACACACACACACAGTGTTTAATGAAAAGTGAAGAGGGATGAAGACTGTTTACCAGGGAAGTCAGGAAGGCCCTCCTGAGGAAATGACGTCTGAACTGAGAATGAAGGGATAAGAAAGCTGCCACTGGTAGAGAACAAGGAGCTTTTGTACAGAGTGTTCCAGGAAGAGAGAGCATCAGGTCCAAAGGCCCTAATGTAGGCATGAATGTGACATTTGAAAGAAATAACTAAGATCTAGTGGCTCTGGTGTGGCAGCAAAAGAGGTGGCAAAAACCAGTCAGGGCAGAGCTAGTCCTGTATACTGGCTATACTGGTCCTATGGGCACTGAGAACTTGGACTTGACCTGTTATGAGAATCCACTAGAGAGTTGTAAGGCTGTGAAGCCATCTGTAGTGGTTTGAATAAGAATGGCCCCAACATTGAACTCTTAGTCATCAGGGAGCGGCACTATTTGAAAGTATTAGGAGGTGGCCTTGTTGGAGGAAGTGTGTCACTGGAGATGGGCTCTGGCGTTTCAAAGACCCATGCCAGGCCCACTGTCTGTCTCCCTGCTGCCTGTGGATCAGGATGTAGAACTCTCAGCTACTTCCCCAGCACCATGGCTGCCTGTGTTGCTGCCTTACTCCCAGCCACGATGGACTAAACCTCTGAAACTGTAAGCAAACCCCAATAAATGCTTTCTTTTGTAAGAGTTGCCTTGGTCATGGCGTCTCTTGACAGCAATAGAACACTGACTAAGACACACCATCTGTTTTGTGTTTTCAAATGATCCCTCTGGCTGCTGTGTGAAGAACGGAGTGGGGGAAAGTAAGAATGGAGGCAAGAGAGAGTTGAAAGCCACTTATGGACTAGTAACTTCGAAGCATGGGCCTCTCCTTCGTCATCCTAATAATGTAGCTCATTCCTAACGGATGGGCATGAAGTGATGTACGCAGAAAGCCATTTCCTTTTCTACCCACGAAAAATGCTGGGCAGGGCTGTACACGCCTGCAATTCCAGCATTGTGAGACAGAGACAGGAGGATCCCGAGAGCTAGCTCCCCAGCCAGTCTAGCCGAAAAGACCAGCTGCTGGTTCACTGCTAGACTGTCCCAAGGAAAAGCTGAGGTCTTACTCTGGCCTCCACATGCGCTTGCAGTGGTGTAAACACCTTCTCCCATCCCACAGTCCTCTCCTCCGGGTGCTATTACCCTTGAACCCGTACCCCAATGACCGAAAAGTTCCAGATATTTGGGAACAAGGAAATAAGAGGATGTCTTTAACACCTTGTTGTTGTACTCACAATATGTTCTTTATAAGTTTTAAAATTTTGAATCATAACATTAAATTTTGACTGTTATATTTTTCATGTTTGCTTGGTAAAAATCCAAGGTCTTTGACTTGGTTTTTAAGGGCCTCCATGACTCACACATCCATCTTTTATGAAAATAAGAAATCATATACATAGATAAAAGAATGCTATGTGCAAAAAATGTGCATTTACAGTGGTCACTTTTAGGAAAAGACACTTAAGGTAGGAATAAGGTGAATGGATGTTTTGATTGAAAAAAATTCTATTTACATGCTTTTAAATATTTTATTTGGTTGTAGCTATATGTGTTCATGTGCTTTGCCTGCATGTATATCTGTGCACCATGTGTGTGCCTGGTGTCCCGTTTTTAACTTTATTTTTTTTAAAAAGCTTGTCAGGCTGTAGAGATGGCCCAGCGGTTAAGAGCACTGACTGCTCTTCCAGAGGGCCTGGGTGTGATTCCCAGCACCCACACGGTGACTCACAGGGTCTGTAACTCCAGTTCCAGAGAATCCCATGCCCTCTTTTGGCCTTCTCATGCACTTCATACATGTGGTGCACAGACATGCACGCAAAACACCCACATACATAAAATAAAATACCTTAAAAAACTGTCTTCTGAGGGGTCTCCCTTAGTTAATCATGCTTTCCTCTACACCTCAACATCATCAGTAGCAGTCTGTAGATCAGAATTCATTAAACAAACAGATGTGAAATATCCACTGTGGATACAAAACCTCCTAGACCCTTAGAATGGAAGAAGGGGCTTTGAACTCTTATATGTTTATAGTATGAGGTGTGTGTCTGTGTGTGTCTGACGTGTGTTCCTATACATGTATGCTCTTGTATGTAACTTCAGGGACTCCAGCATGTATGGAAGGTATAGGACACATTGGTCCTAGCCTTCCACCTTGCTTGAGATAGTCTTTTTGCTTGCAGCTGTGTATACCAGGCTAGCTGGCCCATGTGTTCCATCTCCTGTCTCACTGGAATTACAGATGTGCCCTGTTGTGCTTAGCTTTTTAGATGGGTTCTGGAGATTTGAACTAAGGTCCACACACTTGAACAGCAAGGGCTTTACCAACCGAGCCATCTCCCCAGCAAGAGCTTGTATTTATTGATGCTGATGATACACTGGGTATTTTGCATATTTTTTCTCATTGAAGTATTTTCATGATACTTCCCTCACTTTACAGATGAAGAATCTAAGACTAAGTGATACTCACTGTCTAAGGCCATAACATGAGTGAGCGGGAGAACCAGGAAACTTTGTCACTTGATAGCATCCTTTCTATTGCTCCATGGGGCACTGGCCAATCCCCAAAACCAATCTAATGAGCTAGATGAGTGTTGTGGCACACATCTGTGATCCCTGCACTTGGGAAGTAGAGGCAGAGGATCAGGAGATCAAAGCTTGCCTCGTCTCAAAAAAATAAAAATAAAAAAAAAGCAAAAATCCAATGTTACTAGCTATTTTTAGTTGCTATTTCCAGGTACTTTCAATTTGTTTTCACCAATGAGCTAACATGACTTAAAATGAAGATAATATGACCCCACGATAAATATTCAACCAGCACATCAAGTTACTCATTTATTCAGCAAAATTATATACTGAAAAAAAGAAAAATATCAAAAATAGGGGGAAAAAAGGTTCTTGAGTACAAGATATCCACCCTTCCTTCACACGTTACTAGGGAAAGATTGGTTTGGGGCCAGAAGGAAAAAGTTTACTAGAAACAGCCACTGTGGCTCAAACTTGCAATCCCAGAACTCAGAAGGTTGAAGCATCAGGGTTGCCACAAGTTTGAGGCCAGTGTGGGTTATAATAGTAAGTTCCAGGACAGCCTTGGCTACATAAATGAGTTCCAGTCCAGCTTGAGCTACAGAGTAAGATCTCAGTCTCAAAACATACAAATAAAACCTGAAACAAACAAACAAAAAAATCAATTAAACAAAACTCTAATAAGCTTTAGGGGAAAGGCAGGTCTAATTTTGACTATGCTAAATTTGTGAGACTAAGGGAGTTGCTGTCTAAAGGTAGCTGGTCAGAATGTTTAATTTTCTTTCTCATCCATGTTTTTAAAGAACAGGCTATAATATATCCAAGTCTGGCCTTGAACGCTCTCTCTCTTAAGAGGAGATTTCTGAGCTCAAGAGAGACCTGACCAGAAGCACAGGTGGCCAGTGACTAGGGGTGAGTGCATCAGCAGGAAGAATAGCTAGGAACTCAGGAGCCACACAGACATGACAGGTTAGTAGCTTAGTCTGGAGTTGTGGCCACATGGCAGTCAGATGGAATTTAGGAGAGTCTTAGGAGGGAGGACAGAAAACCAGGTCACATTCTGAAAGTGAGAAGGGGGAAAGAACGGAAGGTGGCCTCTGAGCTTCTACTTTGGACGCTGACTGAAAGGCAGAGTCACTCACTGAGAATGACGTTGGACAAAGGAAGCGTCGGGGAGAGATGCCGATTTCCGCACAGAATGTTGAAGGTTGCGCATCTGCAAGATACCCAGAGGCTGATGCCTGGGTCAAGAAGGCTCATGCGGCTTCCATGTGGAAGAAAGGAAACAGAAGCATTCCCTAGCCTTGGAGTGGTCTCTGTCTGGCTCTCTTTTCTCTGGGGCCTGCTGTGGGATGCCTGGCACTTGATGGCTAGCCAGGTACGGTCAAGGTCCTGGCTAAGAAGACGGGACAGTGCCACTAGGTGGCACTACTAGGTTGAGAATATAGAAGGTCATGTAAGCAGACAAGCTGGTCTAGCTGGACCAAAAGAGTCTTGGGACTTGGAAAGCAGCCTAAGTGACACGGCATCAAAATGCTTATATTGTTATGATGGCAAGGTCCTCCAAGGCAAGTTCCTGGGAACCTTGGTATACAACCTTGTGATAAGGTTTAAGTTCCCAGGATCTCAAGTAACCAAGGTCTAGGCTGAATTTCTTGGCAAGTGTTCTACCACTGAGTTATACCCCCAGCCCCTCTGTGGAACTGCCATGTACATCAGGAAACAGCCTACTCCGAACCCCCCACCCCCATCCCCAAGCATTCCTGAGGTTTGGGAACTCCATTCCCAGTCATTATTTCATCCTAGGATCTTCTCTTTCATCTATTCATTCAACAATTATTTATTGAGTATCTAACACATGGCTGAATCCTGGAGAAAGGATAATGAATAAAAGAGCCATGATCCATGCCCTTAGAGGCCTGATAGGCATGTAGTGATCATATCGCCATCCAAATAAATAACCACAGGCTTTTATAAAGCAATGACTTTAACAGGGGACCAGGAGAAGACAGATCAAAGGGTCCAATCTGTTCCTTAAGACAGATGGGCATTCTTTGGTGAACTGGAAGGGAAAACTAAAGCCCAATAAAGAATAGGCACACGTCTATATACTCTATATTCACTACATACTATATCATAGCATATAGTGAGTCAGGACTACTCTTGGTTTCTGAATAGAAAACCTGGATTGACCAGATGGCTGGTATCAATAGATGACCAGAAGGCTGATTCCACCAGGACATACTTTCCCACATTCTTCCTTCTACTGCCAAGGCTTTTAATGGGCAGCTCTGACATTGGAGGACCCACAGTCTCCACACTCTGTCCTCACTCCCATTGCAGGAAAAGTGTGATCCAGTCAGGTTGGTGGGACCTGCTGGTCAGAACCATATGACCAGAAAGTGGGAGAGAATTGTTAGTTTCCAGGCCAGGAGTGACAATGGAAGAGCCAGGCTAGAAAGAGCTGGTCCAGAGAAGCAGCATCCTCCAGTATAGAAAGGGATAAAGCTCAAGTGCAGGCACAGGCGCCGGGAGGAAGACAGAAAGGGAGGCAGAAGGATGCTCTAATACCAGGAAGTGACGTTAAGGGAAAGAGGGCAGAGGGACGCAGGACAGAGAATGGAGGGGAGAACAGAGCTGAGCCACATGGATAGGAGAGGCAGCACTAGGAAAGGACTACTAAGAGAGCTCTTGGCCCCCAGCTCTCTCTCAAGCCTAGCTCTCCCCCACCCCCATTCTCCTTCGGTTTCTGCAGAGGGTTGAGAACACAGTACAATTTGGAGACTGCTTCCTGGGGAACAGATCTTGTTGCTGACCAGCAGTTCCTATCAACCTGCCTAACATCCGGGCCAGATCCACATCTCTAGAAGGGGTAGGGTAATCCACAGAACAGCAAAGGCACTGTAGTCCCCAAGGACTTTGAGAGGTCACGCAGTCCATTCTCTTGACTCCCAATACCCAGAATTTCCAGACAGAGGGGAATTATATTTTCTTTACCCATCTCTGGACATGAAGAGATAAAATTCTTAGCTCTTCTCCGGACTCTCTGTTTCCCATAATCCCTGGCTGTGGTGAAGTTCTTAAGATCTAGACTCCATCCCTCCTGCAGCAGTCTCTGACTTGGTTTCTTCTATCCTGTTCTCTGTGGCTAGAGAAAAGCCTTTACTAGGTGATCACAGCTGTTCTTTAGGCTCTCCCCTCCAGCATTCCTTCCTACTCAGTAGGTTCTTCCTAAAAGGTAGTCATAATCCCTCCTACTGCAGTCCTTGCATCCTCTCCCGTGTCGCATCCTACGCCTCTAAGGCAAAAATACCCCTTTCCCCATCAGACAGTTTAACAGAGCCAAGGGAGAAGGGAAAAGGTCCGGGGTAAAGAGGATGAATGAAGGAGATGGGAGACGGGAAGCGGATATTCAGAACAGATGAAGGTGGACTGGGACCCCCCAAGGAGGGGCAGGGATGGGACCAGGAGGGCCTCACCGGTATCCGGGTCTCCCAGGAAGGCGTCCTCGTCCTTGCGTCCCCTCAGAGGGGCCGCAGGCGCTGGCTCATCCTCGGGCAGCCGCGGGAAACTGGTGATGCTCATGTAGTCCACTGGCGAGTAGGCGCCTAGGGCGCTCTCCTGACTAGCTTCGTTCTCTGCCGCCATCCTCGCCCTAACCCCCAGCAGCGCAGCGCCTGCCGGAAGTGGCAGTGGAGGGGGGGGGATGCGAGGGCGGAGGGCGGGGTCTGAGCTCCTGGACAGCCGGGAGGGGGCGCCCCCACCCTCAGCAGTGTCCTGGCCTGACTCGCCCCCGCCTGCTTAAAGTCTACTGCTTGAGCCTGCACGCAGGTGCAGGAGAACGGGAGCCGGGAGGGCAGTGGAAGGTTGCCAGGAAGAGGACGCCACTCTGGGCTTCGCATGCAATGCCTGGCCCTCCTCCTTTCCAGTCTGAATCTAGCTCAGATCCCATAGCTCTTGGGACCACAGACTGACTTCTGATCTCAAACTCCTCTTTGACTCCAGACCTTTTTTCTAACCACTCACCTCTCGGTCCCTAAACCAAGATTCTTCTCCCCTGATCTCAGAATACTCCTACGACTCATCTCAAACACTACTTCTCACCCCCAGACTTCTCTTTGACTTACGACTCAGGCTTCATTCCGCCCCTAGATTCCTTTTAAAGCGTCAACCCCTATTATACCCAGACTGCTTTTTCCTCTGCAGACCCCTCTCGAACCTCTCTTTTATCTCACATCCGTTTCTGCACCCCCAACATTTCTCACACTTCTCTTTTAAACCCCAATTTTCTTCTGGAAACGCCCTGATGTATCAGCATGGGAGAGTGTCCCTTACTGAAGCCCAACCCCAACTTTAGGATCTTTAGGATTCCGCTCCAGAGAGCCTGATTCAGTAGGCCAGAACACGGTCTTTGGAACCATAATATTCGTTGGCATTTTAAAGAGTTCTTGATGTGGTTCTGGAACTAAGGTAAAGAGGTAATGATGGTGTAGCAGAGCAGGAGAGAGGTGGGCTGGGAAGGATAAACAGCTAAGAACAGGAGTTTAGGAAGTAGCTCTTTAGTAGAGTGCTTGGTGTGTGAGGGCTTGACCCCCAACGCCGGGGGAAAGTAAAAAGAAGGGAAGAGAAAGGAAAGGTAAAAACGAGAACACATTCCTACAGTCTAGGTGTCTGCTAAGTCCGTCTCTAGAACTGCTCCCCTAGCTCCAAGAATGAAAGTTATGAGTCCAAACGTCTACTGTTCAACCCACAGGCGCAGAGATAGCGCTGGATGAAACCAAGGATTCATAACATAATTTCCTTTCCCAACCCCTTGCTCCAAACTCAGTATGAGTTGAACTATTTCAGTATTTACTGTGGACACAAGCAGCCGCAGTGCCACTTGTAGACAGAAGGGGGCAGCAGTAGATAGCGAACAGTTGCGGGAGAAAGGCTTAGGAGGAGGAGATCGGGTCAAAGCTGTGCAGTGGAGGTGGGAGTCAGGGATGATGATGGTCTTCATACCTACAGGCTAGACTATATGTACCCTTTCCCCCACATAGTGCTATCTGTAGTATCATTGTTTCCGTGATCCCCACACCCCCACCAGTGAGTTTGTCCCCACTAAATGAGATCTGTGTCTCCTGAAAGCTGTCCACTCCTTCAGTGTATGTGGATGTTCCTCAGTTAGGGATTGAGCCTACTGAGGTTCAAATCTCCTTTGTAAAGTCTGTATCTCCTAGAGATCCTATGTTTCCTTGCCCATTAAATGCCATCCATGTCCTATAAGCAGGGCCCAGAGCTCTTCCATGGGATCTGAGACCTCAGAAAAATCTGTGGCTCCTTAATACAGTTCATGAAATTTCAAATGAATTGTGTATCTGTATCATTGTCCCCTTATGAAGTATCTGTTCCCTTCCTGAGATCCATGTCTGTCCTACAAAGTCTTTATGTGCTTAGGGGCCCCAAGATCCTCCCCTCGGGATTGAGTAGGCTCTGGATCATATATCTGAGCATGAGGTTTGTTTTTTTTTTTTTTCGGGTTAGAGAGTGCTAAGCTTATGGTCAGTTGGACAAGACCAGGGTAGCAGGTGGGTAGATGGGTCCCAAGCCCTGAGTAGGCACCAAAAGGCAGGAGCAGCCTGATTCAGACCTCAGACTCCCTCTTGTAGTTAGATATTTAAATATCCTGGCCTTGACAGCCATTCTGTGAATTGTTAAATAAGGTGGCCTCTTCTTGGGAATAACATGGAGAATGTTCTACAAGGCTTCCTTCTGGACTAAGAAGCTAGAGGGAAGCCAGAGGGAAGTGAACTCAATTTGTGGCAAATGGGAGTATACTTAGGTGAATTAAAAAATGTGAATATCTCTTTATATTTTTATTATTTGATTTTGCATAGACCTTGGGTTTTTTGTTTTGGTTTTTTAAACAAGGACTCAGACTTGATCCTAACTTGATCATTATTTGCTCCCTGACTTTGTAAAATTTCCTTTCCTTTGCTGGATTTATCTTTTGTGCCAAGAGAACTTTTGCTTTTTGGCAAAGATCTGAAGACTCGTCCTGATCTTCACTCAGAGTCTTGTACTTTCGATCAGGGTGGAGATTTATGGAGGCAACGAGAACGAAGACATGTCCTCAGAGGTGGGAGAGAATCAGAATGACCTAAGTTGTCAGAGAGCTGTGCCCTCAAGGTCGTGGAGAATTTTTTCCCTGGGATCGGAATAAGAGTGTTGCTCGGCAAAAGACTTGGGAGAGTGTCACCCCGAAGGAACTGTATTCCACCTGGCTATCTAACTCCGCGGAGTGACAGGATTGTGCAATCAGACCATGGTGCGTGCACAACGGATGACCCAACGCCTCTCATTAGCCAACCCTTCTCGTCTCAAGCTGCGCGGCGCCGTTACCCAACCCCCATCTGTCACTCCAAGACCCTAAGTTGGTCACTCCACGGCCCTGCCTCCTCTCCTGTCACATCCAGCCTGGCTACACCCCATCACTCCACGGGCTCGCCTCCTCGCCTGTCACCTCTGGCCCCGCCCCTCTCTGTCATTCCAAGGCTCCACCCCTCTCTTGTCGTTCCCAGACCGTTCCTTAGTTTTTCACCCCACGGCCACACCCCTTCCGGCAAGTCAGCTCCGCCTCTAACCCCGACTTTTCTACAGCGGTTTTTGATGACCCCGCCTCTTCACGCACGGCCCTACCCACTATTGGATGCCTAAAGGACGGCCTCTAGCCTCAGGCCCCGCCCTCTAGGCTCGGCCTGTTTTCCCCACCCCGGCACCGGCAGCCACTGCAACGGCGGCCAAGGTGCTCAGAACTTGACGCGATGGGGCTTCCCGAGGAGCGGCGCAAGAGCGGCAGCGAGAGCCGGGCTCGGGAGGAGACCGGCGCCGAGGGCCGGGTGCGGGGTTGGTCCCCACCGCCGGAGGTCAGACGCTCGGCTCACGTTCCCTCACTGCAGCGCTACCGCGAGCTGCACCGGCGTTCTGTGGAGGAGCCAGGGGGTGAGGCTGGGCCCGGGCGACTCTTGGGGGCGCCAGTGAGCAGAGGAGCGGGGCTCTGAGGGCTATTTACCGAGCTCCCTAAGAAAGCGGGGAGATGGAGGGTCACGGAGGGATTCGAAAGAGATGGCGTTCCATGAAAAGAAGGGATCTGTGAGGCAAGGGTTCCTAGAAGTTGGGGAACTCTCGGGCGACTTGGCAGTTTTGTGAGGTGTGGGATTTCACCAGATGCGGGTTCTGTGAGAAGAAGTGGGGTTCGGTGAGGGAGGAACTGTCCTTGGGGAGTCTGGAAGAGAAAGTTCCACGAGAAAGAGAGTCCCTAAAGTGAAAAGAAGGACTCCAAGGAGCAAGGGTGCGCCTTGAGGGAAGGAGAGCCCTGAAGAGAGAATCTCCTTTGCCTCTAATTTCAACAATTGCCTCCCTCAGACCTTTAAGGAGTGCGCTTATCTCATTTGCTCAACGGTGCCAGGTCTGGTTCCCATCTTGGGGTCCTGCATCTTATTTAATATAGCAGCAATCCCGATATATGATTGAACAAGTTGTTAATATGTCAAGGGTTTTGTTTTTTGTTTTAAAATAAATTTGGACCCAAATTGCAGTAACTCAGATTCTGGGAGATAATTCTATGCCTTTAAAGACGTGCCAGAACAGTTTAGGGGGCAAAACCACATCGTGGCCAGATCTGGTGGCACATGCCTCGAATCCTAAGCACTGGAGAGGAAGAGACAGACAGGTCTTTGTAAGTTCAAGACCAGCCTGGTCTGCATAGGTAGTTCCAGTACAGCCAGGGCTCCATAGTGAGACCCTGCCCAAAAAAGAAAACAAACATTAATTCAACCGCACCACCACATCCGTTGAGAGACAGCTTGATATTTGGTAGTAGGATAAACACAAGCCACAAATCACACTAAAAAAAATGCATAGTTTTGTTTGCAGTTTTAGACATATTTATAAACCTATCTTGAATTTATTCATCTCCAAGACAGGAATAATAATACTAGTTTCATAGATTATGAGGACTAAAGTGTGTAATAAAGGGTCCATCATCGAATATTTGATGCCACAGCCATTAAATAAGTAATGATTTGTTTAACAACAACAATATGGATGAGGCAGACACTAAGCAATGCAAAACAGTATTGAACCAAGTGTGAAGCTGTTCATTGTAACAACTTTTAGTCCTCAGGTGTCTTTTTCGTTTTCTGTATTTTCTTCCATCACAAATTCCATCTGTTCCCCTGAGTAAGCTAGTACTACCACAGTAATTCCTATTCTGTGTATGTAGCCTCATACCTTGCATTTCATTTATATTCTGTTCCCAAATTTCTTATGTCTACAGATCATTTGTATTTCACACACCTTGATGGTGTTTTACTGAACTAAACAAGACTGTGAGTGAGGTTTGCCTCTCCCAAAACTGCTTTCTCCCCCCCCCACTTCTTTCTCTTTGCCCTAATTTTCTATTTTCTGGTAGTGTTAATGGCAACCCCAAACTATGAATCTTTTCCATCATTGTCTTCTCTAATATCTGTTTTTATACCTTATGGATTTATATAGAATACTTATTGTTTACTAAGCAGTATTTCAGTTTGATTTGTTGGGTACCACCCATATTTTACTACAGAGAAGGAAACCGAACCTTAGAGAGATTAACTAATTTACACAAGGAGTTGGGATTTAAACCAACACGAGATTGACTAGAGAACCTATACTCTGAATATTATGCTATTCTTCTCTGATTCCGCAGTTTGCTTCTCACCAAATTCTGTCAAATACTGCTTCAAAATATCTCTCAGATTGAGCCTTTCTTCCATTCTCACAGATACTTTAAGTCAAGAAAGCAGGAAGCAGTCTCCTAAAACGTTTCCTCCTTCCTAGTCTTAACACCTTCAGTTGTTCCAGCAGATTTATCTAAACACCAGTGGACTGATATTCTGGGAAAACTGCTTTCATAAGTCATTGTAAAGAACTTTCTTTCTCCTTCTTTCATTTCTTTTTTCCTTCCTTCCTTTTTATCCTTTCTTCCTGACAGGGTCTTGGTATGTAGTCCTGGCTAGCCTGCAACTCACAAAGCTTGCCTCCAACTTGTGGTGACCCTCTAGCCTCTGCCTCCTGGGTGTTGTGATTACAAGCATGTGCTGCCATGCCTGGCTTTTGAAAATGTTTCCCTTAAATTAAAATTCTGCTTTTCTTTCAGAGTCTCTGCACAATTTAGCCTCACCTCTTCAATCTCACCTCTACTATTCTCTGTTATATCCCTCATTCTAGATAGGTCTCCCTGCCATCCTGGATACACAGAGGTCCCTTTCCCTGCCCTTGGTTTTACCCAATACCTTCTGTGCCTGTTCACCTAACTAAACCCTGCCTGAGCTTTATATAAACTCAATAAGTTTACCATTTGCTTTTTAAAAATGGCCATTCAGTATTTTATTATATTACAATTATAGTACTAGTTTTCACCAGTTTTTAATTGTTGGGTTTTTGAGTTTAAGTTTCTCTCCCGTGTGTGTGTGTGTGTGTGTGTGTGTGTGTGTGTGTGTGTGCGCGCGCGCGCGCGTGTGTGCTTGTGCCAGTAGTCTAGAGGTCGACCTTGGATGTCATCCTCAGGAATGCCATCCATTTCCTTTGAGACACAGTCTTTTATTGGCCTAAAACGCACCAAGCTGGGGCCAGCAAGCCCCAGATTCCCCAGTCTCTGCCTTCAAAGCACTAGAATGACAGATAGTGCCTCCATGCCAGATCCCCATGCTTGTATGGCAAGCACTTTACAAATTGAGCTATTTTTCCAGCCCTGCTTTTATTACTAATAATTTTTTTATGGCCAGAGTTTCATGTAGTCCAGGCTAGCCTCAAATTTCCTGTTAGCTGAGGCTGGCCTTGAACTCCTGATTCTCTGGCTCTACCTTCCAAGTGCTAGGATTACAGCCTCACATCATGGCACCCTTCTCTGGTTTCACTATTGTAGTGTTGCTGTAAAAAATCTTTTTAGTAATGCTTTCTTTCTGTCTTTGGGATTATTTTCTTAGAATGTATTTCTAAAACTGAGTTAGCAAATAAAGGTTCTAAAAAGTTTTATAGCTCTTGCCAGACATTTCTTACAGTGCTGTTATAAGTATCTGATTCTCTCAACAGATCTCATGAGCCAAAACATAGAATGAAATTAAAAAAAAACTTTACTAGTTTTAATAGGTATACAGTAGCACCTTTGGCTGATTTAATATTTCCTTAATAGATTGAAAGGTGACATGCCATGTGATTTAGCTTTCAATTATATTGTCTTGTCCCAATATGCCAAATTATGAATTAGTTCCTGCTGATAGTTTCTTTATTTTCAGTGTTTCAGTCTCAAATAGTTTCCCTAAGCATAAACCCTTGGTTTCCCCTCACACCATAGTAGTCACTTTCATTTGGTGGGAAATTAAATATATACCCATCTTTTGAAAATTAGCAAAAATATCTTCTAAAGGAAATTCCGATCTTGTCTTAATAACCTGTGACGTCTTAGGCAAGTTATTTAATGTCTCCAAAGCCTTGATTTTCAAATCTATAACATAAGAATCAAAATAATGCATACCTCTTAGGGATGTAGTAAGGACTTAATGAAATAATACACATAAATAACTTTTAGTAAACATCTGGCACACAGGAGAATACTTGTGCATGTAGTTGTAGAAGGAAATGCTCAATAAATAGTTGCTAAGAGAGAATGCACAAACTAAGAGAAGAGAGATAATTATAGAAAACTATATGGATAAAGAATTCCTTATTTACTGATTGCCTACTGTGTTCTGATCATTGTGCAAGGTACTGCTAGGATTTGAATAGGTGGTAAAAACTGGATATATACTTTTAAGAGAGAGTGTGTGTACTAGAGACAAAGTCTCATATCCCAGGCTATGGTTAAACTTTCTATATAAAGACTGGTCGTGAGATCCTGATGATTCTGACTCTGCTTTCCAAGTGCCTGGATCATAAGCATGGGCCTCTACCCTTGGCGCTGGATAGACAATGTTGAGTAGTAGGAACAATCTGAACCAATATTCAGGAACAGACTGTAGGTAGGAGAGTAACAGGTGATAAGATTAGACAGATGATGAGTCCTAGGACAGTGTTCGATTGTAATATACTAGTAATATACTAGTAATCCACCTGATAATAAATACGTTTGAGTTACTTAGTGGTATATGGCCATCTCTTTTTGTTGCAGAGTTTTGGGGAAACATTGCCAAAGAATTTTACTGGAAAACCCCATGCTCTGGCCCGTTCCTCCAGTATAACTTTGATGTGACTAAAGGGAAAATATTCACTGAATGGATGAAAGGAGCAACTACCAACATCTGCTACAATGTGCTGGATCGAAATGTCCATGAGAAAAAACTTGGTGATAAAGTTGCTTTTTACTGGTAAAAATATTGATAATCTGTGACAGATAAAATTTGTGTGTTTATATAGTGTTTCATAATTCACAGTGTGCTTTATTTTTAAAATTTAAAAATATTAATTAATTAAGTAATGAATTGTGTGTCAGTGTCACGTGAGTGTGAAGGTCAGAGGACAACTTTCAGGAATTGGTTCTCTCATCCAAACTGTGGGTCCTAGGGATCAAACTCAGATCATCAGGCTTGGGGACAAGTCCCTTTTTCCTAAGGATCTATCTTGGGGAGGTACCCCACCCCCATCTCCAGATTTTTTGAGACAGAGTCTTATGTGAAACCCTGGCTGGTCTGGTATTTGCTATGTAATGAAAACTGGTTTTGAACTTGCAACAATCCTCCTGTTTCAGTCTCCTAACTGGTGGAATTATAGCTTTGTGCCATTCAAATTGGATTGTCACAAAGTACTTTTGTTTATTTATTTATTTATTGATTGATTGATTGATGATTGTTTGTTTTTTGAGACAGGGTCTCACTATATAACTCTGGCTGTCCTGGAACTCACTATGTAGACCAGGCTGGCCTCAAAATCACAGAATTGCGCCTACCTTTGCTTCTCAAGTGCTAGGATTAAAGGCATGTGCCACTACGCCCCAGCTTGTAACAAAGTACTTCAAATTCCATAAACTTACTTGATCCTTACAACAACCAAGAAGAGCAAGCAAAGTATCATTAATTTAACATTTTAGTAAGGAAAAACACATCAAGGAAGTTAAATTGTTTCTTCAAATCTTGTAACTGTTGGGTAACAGAGTCAACATTAAAACCAAGTGTCCTGACTTCTAGCCTCCTGGTCTTGGTTTATGGTTGGAGATGATGGTTGCCTTTTTTTTCTTCTTTTTTTTTCATTTATGCTTTGGGACAAAAATTGGGGGTTAGGTTTTCACCAGTTCTATCACTGTTGTCATTACCTTCTATTTAGTTAAGTGTTAGATCCTATGCCTAGAAGCTTAAGAAAAATCTTATTTTATGCTTACAGTAGCTACAAAAGCCATTTTGCCTGGCAAGATTTCTTTCTTAAAATATATTTTTATTAATTCTTTGAGAATTTCTTACAATGTACTTGATCATATTAATTCTAACTTCTTTCCCTAACTTCTTCCAGATCCACTCTCACATGCCTATCCCCCAAACTTGTCTGTGTGGGAATCCCAATGTATGTTAACATTGTCTCTAAGAAACAGTGTTCAGGGGAAAACCAATTTGGGAAGTGCAGCAATAAGTAATCTGCAAATTTACTTCTAGTACAAAATTCTGTAACTCTATGATAAGACATTTTTACTTGGCTTTGACATGGCCACTTGTTCAACAAGCTTTTTTAAAGATACTGGATACCAAGCTAGAGAAATGGCTCAGTGGTTAAGAGCACAAACTGCTCTTGCAGAAGACCCAAGTTCAGTTCCTAGAACCCACATTGGCCAACTTACAACTGCATGTAACTCTAGCTCCAGGGAATCTGATGCCCTCTTGTAGATGGCACAGGCATTTAAACTCACATGCATATATACACCCCCCCCACACACAGACACACACACAGACATGCATAAATAATAATAAAAAAATAGTAAAAGATATTGGATACTCAGCCTTGAATTAGGTGTTATGAATACAGGGGTAGAGAAATGGGAGAAAGTAGCATATAAACTTTATGTTTATAGTAAAGTAAACTACAAATGGATTACATTTATTATAATAAAATAAGGTACAAATATGATAGATATATAGTTGCTTCCCTTTGTTGAGCCCATATTTGTGAATATACTTACACTCTTTCCTCTTCTTCCTCTTCCTCCTCTCTACTGCTGCTGGTGGTGGTGGTGTTTTTATGGTACTGGGGATTAAACCCAGGACCTTGCACATGCAAAGCAACCACTCTACCACTGAGCTGTACCCCGAGACCCCTTTTAATTGTCTTTAAAGAAGATACTGGCTTCCTGTTATCGTAGATGAGAATTTAATTCTCATACACACCCCTAACTTCTCCCTTTCATTAGATACTATTTGTAAATTAACTTCAAACCACTGTCTTTATAAGGGTAGTGTAGTAAATGTAGTTAGATGGCATTTCTTTTTTCTTTTCTTCTTTTTCTCCCTCCCTCTCTCCTTCCTTCCCTCCCTCCCTCCCTCTTTCCTTCCTTCCTTTCTTTCTTCCTTCCTTCCTTCCTTTCTTTCTTTCAATATAGAGTCTCACATATCTCAGGCTAGCCTCAATAACTATGTAGCTGATTATTACCATGAACTTTTGATTCTTCTGACTCCACCTCCTGAGTAGTATTGGGATTATAGACCTATACCACCATACCCAGTTTATGCAAAGCTGGGGATTGAACCCGGGGACCTCTGCATGGTAGATAAGCATTCTACCAATGGAGCTACATCCCAGCCTTGACATTTTCTTTCATCTACATTTTTTTTTTCCTTCTGGAGTTAGTAATTACTTAACTTCTTTTTGTTGTACTATTTGCCTTTATCATAGACTCAGAATGTCTCAAACTTTCTAGCATATATATTCTAAGAACCTTTTTCTCTCTCCCAAGTCTTCTCTGTAAGAGGCCACCTTTTTTCTGCTTTTTTTTTTATTGATGCTCTAAAAATCTTTATAGTGATTTTTTTTTTTTGGCAGTGCTAGGACTTGAACCCAGGGCCTTGTACATTCAAGGTGAGTACTCTTCCACCGAGCTATTATTTCCAGGTCTTCTTTGTTTTTTGTTTTGTTTTTGCAAGAGTGTCTTTGCTATGGAACCTAGGCTATTGAGGAACTCATTATGTAACCTGGGTTGTTCTCAAACTCATGGCAATCCTCCTGCCTCAGCCTCCTAAATACAGAGATAACAGGCATGAGTCATTATACCTGGCAAGCTTTCTTTTCTTATCACTTTCTTCTTGGCTTAAATAGTGTTATTTAGGTGAATGTAGTACTATCAGAATACCACATTTGTAGTTCATTTCTTGTCTTGAGACATATTTCTACACTGAAGTAATCCACAAGAAGAGTGATCTTAAGAACATATTCTAGTGAGCTAAAACAGAACCACCACAAGGAAGAATTTGGCCTTTTACTTTGGCTTGGCACATAATAAATGTTCATGGAATTATATTATTTTTAGAACTCTATGTGACTAAAGTCATATAGGTCAACTTTCTTTAGATTAGCAGATCTAAGATTAGCTAGAGAAGACAAGTGATTTCTCTAGGGGTCATATACCTGTCTGAAGGTAAAATGGAGGCTATTCTCCAGACAGCTTTACTCCTAGTCAATTATTCTTTTCTTATAATGTGGTATTATCTTATTCAAGTAGTCCAACACTAGACTATGACAGACAAAAAGAGAAGTTAGTCATGTTAGTCAAATGAATTTATTTTCAAATTAAAATTTAAAAACCAGATAAGATTTGTTAAATCAGTTTAAATGTTCCTAACACAGGTCTTATGGGGAAACAAAATAGGTATTTAAAATAGCTTGCTACCAAAAAAAAAAAAAACAAACAAAAAACAAAAACAGCAACTCAGGAGGCAGAGGCAGAAAGATCAGGGATTCACGGCCAGATGATGTGGCTACATTGAGTTTGAAGCCAGCCAGGACTGCATGAGACCCTGTCTCCAGAAATACAAAGCAAAACATAAAATATACATAAAATAGCTTTTATATTATGGACTTGTCAATGGAATAAGGTTAAGTAGGATAACAACGCATGTGTCTAATGTCCTGGCACGGTGAAAAGCCTTAATAGATATTAATCTACTGTATTTTTGGACAGTAAAAACACGAAGTCTCACCAAGTGGTCAACCCTGAAACCATATACAAACAAGCAACATTAAACAGATTCATCAGGTTGTGTTTACATATTATGCACAGATATAAAATAATAATACTTTTTTAAGAGACCATGAATTTGAGAGGGAGTAAAACGGGCTATGAAAGTGTTGGAGGGAGGAATGATGTTATTATGCTTTAATTTTTTTTTTTTTTTGGTTTTTTTAGACAGGGTTTCTCTGTTGTAACTCTGGCTGTCCTAGAACTCACTCTGTAGACCAGGCTGGCCTTGAACTCACAGATATCCACCTGCCTCTGCCTCCCAAGTACTGGGATTTAAAGGCATGGTCACCACCACCCAGCAATACTTTACTTTTTTAATTACAAAAAATAAAAATAATTTGGATGAGAAACAAAACTCCACCAAGACTCCTTAGAACAAAATGCAAGGAACAATTTGTTTATTCAACAATACTTGAGAACTTACTATGTTCTAGGCACTGTTCTGAACAAAACAGACAAAAATTCTTTCATTTGTGCAGTGTCAAGAGACAGACAATAAACAAAGTATGACAAATATGGGCTAAGAAGATAGTTCAGCTAGTAAAGTGTTTTTCTTACAAGGACTTGAGTCTAACTCTCAACAGGTGCACACAAATATGCAGACACATAAACAAATATAACAGATAAATGTAACAGATAAATGTTACATAAAAATGCAGATCACAGGGAAAGGGAATGGCATTCATAACAGAGTGGTATTGATTGGGGAAGATCCTCTGATAGGGTGGCATCATTTGGGCAGATACTTGAAAGAAATGATGCAGTTTGCCATGCAGATAGTTGGGGTAGGGAGAACAAATGTTCCAGACAGATGGAAGAGCAAGTGTGCTCTGATGCTTGGTATGTTTAAGGAGTGGTGAGTTAGCATAGCTCAAGCCATGTAAGGGGAGGGGGAGGGGAAGTATTGCGGTCAGCAGGCTGCTAGATCACTTAGAACCACGAAAATAATATAGATTGTATGCCTTTTAAATTGAGAATAAAAAGTAGAAGCCATGAGACCAATTATAAGGCATTTGTAGAAATCTAGGTGAGGCATGATGACTTGGGTAATAGTGATAGTTGTGAAGATGGTTAAAAGTGCTCACAATCTATCTACTTTGAATCGAGAGTCCATGGAATTTGATGTTTTGGAAGGTTCTAAATGATCTAGCAGACTGCTGGCCTCAACATTTCTTTGATAAAAGATAAGGTCCAAGAATGGGAGATTGCAGGGCTGAGTCCAGCTCTATTCCTATGGTGGGTTCCTCAGTCTCCACGAAGGAGGATGCACAACGAAAGTTATGATAAGTGAATGCAGTACTTCACTCTTCTATGGGACTCAATATGTTGCCCTTTTCACTCTTTAAATGATGTGCATAGACACACTTTTTGTATGATGATGCACCTTTTTTAATAATAAAATAAAGAAATTAGAAGTTAGAAAAGTTAAGAGAGTAAAATTAACAATGTGCACATTGGAGAAAAATTACAAGACTCCCCCTCTGACATAGACCTGTCCTGACTGAAGTAGCAAGACTGCTAACTTCTTATCTAACGGAATGCAGGTGTTCAGACATACATCAATGCAAGAGTGTTCATTCCCTCCCAGCTGCAGGCCTCTAATCTTCAAGGTTAATTTTAGTGGGTAGTCTTAACACAACAGTCTATTAATGAATATCTGAGTTTAGGTCTGTATACTTACTACAATAAAGGAGGTAGGCATTCGGGGGTGAATTATCTATTTGCTTTTTTAAGCTTGCTGTCTAGACTTCATTTCTGATCCTGACTATGGCTTTGTCCCTATGGGAAGGTCAGTTTTACCAAGAATAATTTTTATATATCTATTATAGAAAGCATGAATAGTTTTTACACATGCCAAAAACTTGAAGGCCAGTTAAACTGTTATAATTACTTAGAGTTGAGATGGCAATGTTCCTCTGCCAGCCAGCCCAGGAATTGATCTGAGTTTTCACTATTAGGCTAAATAGACAATATTATTGATGAGAGGCTTTTGTCACCATACAGTAAAGATGAGAAAGGGGCAAAGCAGTTGGTGGGCTTCAGATTCCTAGCAAAAGGAAAAACCAGGATCTTTGTCAAGCTGTTTACGTCCACAGCCTGGGTATTGTCGGCCCTCGACAGGAGATCATTACTTTTGAGATGTTAAAAGATTCTTATAAAGAAGAATGATGTGGCTACAGCTAGATTTAAGGAGGTTAATCTGGAGCTGGGAAAGGTGGCACACTCCTGTAACCCTAACATTTGGAAGGCGTAAGTAAAAGCATCAAGAGTTCAAGGCCAGCCTCAGCTACACTGCAAGTTTGAGGCAAGCCTAGCTATTTGAGACCCTGTCTCAAAAGTAAAAAACAAAAATTTTAAAAATGGGTATGGAAGCAGGAATGTGAATCTATAGAACTGAGAGTCTGTTCATCCAGGGTAGAAATGCCTGATCTGGGTACTGCTGACAGGTAGACACTACCAAAGTTGAGTAACCCAGAGATGGGTTTTATATGTATTTATATGTATTCTAGTACATATAAACAAAATATCAGCCCTCAACCATTCCTTCCACTTTCTTCTCATAAACTTGATTTATCCAAGCTGGTCTCTTGACTTGCCATGTAGTCAAGGATGACCTTGAACCACTACATAGACTGTACAAACCAAATCACTTACTATCTCTCAGTGTCCTTTCAACCTACCAGTTCTCACTCTTTCAGCTACCTATACAATCTTTCACCTATTATCTCTTCCTGGATAACTATCCTAGTGTTTTGTGACTGATTATTATACTATATACATACATATAAATCACCACTAACATCCCTACCTACCACACTATGACAAAGATAGTAACAGAGGGGTTACAGGCAAAGTCTTATTTTAGAGGACAAACTCAACCCTTGTTCAAATGAACACGTGCCTTTGAAAGATGTTATGTTAAACAGGAGAATTCTTGATTCTTTTCTCTTTCTTCCTCTGCTTCTCTTCCATTCATACTTACCTCTAATACTTTCCTTCCTCTAAATAACTAAAATGTTATTTTTCCATTCCACATCAACAGTCTTTTTCTTTCCTACCAGGTGGGTTCTGGAGATCAAACTCAAGTTGTCAGGCTTGGTGGCAAGTGCGCTTCTCCAAAGAGACATCTCACTGGCCCAAGGTGACCCTTTTAGAAAGAACTAGTGCTTAATCTAGTCATCCTAGTTTTTATTTGGTCTTCTTTTATTTCCACTTGAATTATGAACGTATTGATTAGAACTTCAATTCACATCTAGGGTCTTTGAGCTCTAATTTCTTTGGGCAATTTACTTTAGGACCACTTTTAGAGTTTATGGATTCGCTCTGTCTCAAATTCTAGCACCTTCCATAAACATGAATGAGTTCAAATCAGATTCATTCCTTAAGTTACAATACTCACGAAACATAGAGCTCTGTAGGATATGCAATATGGAAAGTAAAAAGAAATTAATCTTTCATACTTTTTGTTAACTGCCTTGAGTTCCTTCTGACAAACCTAGAAATAATCCTGTAAATAAAACAAAACCACAGAGTTACTATATAAGGTGTTTTCTATAATGTGTGGCTACCGGAGAAGGCCCATCAGTATAGACATCAATCTGCCTTACGTCTGTAAGTCTTAGCTTTCCCATCTGTAAAATGGTAACGATAACCGTTTCTATCACATGGATTGCTGTGAGAAGTCACTGGAATAATTTTTGTAGGAGCACAGACAGAAGCCCAGAGCCACATTACATTGCTTCCTTCCCTATGTTCCTGTAGACTCTGTGATATTCTGCGTGGGAACTTGCAGAGTTCCACATGAAAACCTTTGATCTATCGTAGTGTTCTTGTTTTTGAGGCAATACTGAATCCACATTCTCCATTTCCTCACATGGTATGGTTTCCTGAACAATTCTTTTATCATTAGCCAGTCTCCTTCAAAATACTCTAGTTGATTAAGATCTCTCATTAAGTATTTCAGCTATGGTCTGCTTCACACATCACACTATTACCATGCTTTGACTTTTCATGTCTACAATGATATTAGCTACACAGGCAGCCATGTTTGACCACTCAACTTCTACAACTTCATATAATACCTAAGGTTGGTTGATTGATTTCTTCCCTGTCTCTTTTCCTTAGAAATAGGCTTTTTGTTGTATGTATAGCCCTTACTCACCTGGTACTGAACTCATGGAAATCCTCCTGCCTCAGCCACTTAAGTGCCAAGATTATAGGTATGTAATACAGGTATACTCCTGGGTATAAGTTTCTTTAATTGTTCTAATAATAAACTATGTCTCCTCTTTGCTGTACTTACGTATGTGACCCCTTACTTTTTTTAACCTGGGTATGGTTTATAACATTTGATAGATGAACTTGTGGCTCAGACAGTACAAATGACTTGGCCAGAGTCTTAAAGTAATTATAAATTATTCTAGACAGGAGGACAATTATACTCTTTCTTCTAGACAGCGTGCTTCTACTTACACAGCCTTTTCTTCTTTGACACTTGGTCATTTGTCTAGTCAGTAGTTTATTAAGAGGGTATAGGGCTGGTTTGGAAATGTCAACTACTAATTATAAAGCTAAAGATATTAAAGTGAAAGCTTAATAAAGTGGTATTTTTCCTTAACGGAGATACACTCATTCATTAAGTAATTTCCACTGAATATGTGCAGCATATAGTCTACATATTAACTTGAGAAAAAGCTTGGGGCAGTATATAGGGAATCAGCAGAGAGGCACTTTTGTAGATCAGGAAAGATTTGACAGGGGTAATAATGGTAGAAGTCAGGGAAATTGGTCAGATTTTGTATATTATGAAGGTGAAGTCAATAGACTTTACAGATGGGTTTGATATATAAGAGAATGAGGTAAAAAATATCTCCAGCAGTATGGTTCATCAGGTAATGGTGCTTGCCACCAAGTCTGCTTACCTGAGTTTGACTCCTAGAACCCCTATGGTAGAAGGAGAGAATTGACACTCTCAACTTGTCCTCTGACTTCCATACATATGTTGTGGCATGCATATGTGTATGTATAAATAAATAAATAAATAAACAAACAAACAAATAAATAAATAAATATGTGAAAAATACATAAAAAAGAATA